>CM040421.1:64770196-65487696 GCA_022702705.1 Papilionanthe hookeriana x Papilionanthe teres | reverse complement strand
ATATTTTGAAAAATAATAAAGTGGATTTTTTTCCAAATAAAATGCATCTATTATTATTAAATTTACTAATTTTCATGATATAATGCAAGTTTTAGGTACTTTTCGTATAATTTTTTCCCCATATATTGTGTGAGCTCGATTTGTACTATGTTTAATGTAAATCATCAATGTATAAGTATTATCAATGGAAAATAAAAGGAGTATAACTAGCTTAATTAAATATAAAATAAAATTTTAAACTACTGTTAAAAAATAAGTTTATTTTTTTCTTATTTCACCGGTATCATATGAGTAGTAGTAGGGTGAAAAATTTCTTGTACATAAGCTGCAATCAACTACTTTATAAATTATGCTTAACAAGAAATATAAGCATGTTTGTAAATATTTCATATGTTATACGATTTACAATCATTCAAATTCCTTCAAAAAAAAATTGTGAATCATTTTGTTATCAGGTACGAATAACTATTGTTGGTTGTTGTATGTCGTCACCATTCGTCGGTCATTGAATGCCACATCCAAGCATCCTTAGTTTAAAAATTAAAACAATGAATATTGCATGCTTGAAACATTCTTTAGTCCGAACATCACAATTTAGTCAGAGCTTTAACCTGTGACGGGGAACTCCATGCAAGCCACAATTAAATTTTGAAACTAATGACATCATGAGTTATTCAATAAATGCAACAAATAGCTACTTAAAATGAAATAAAGATTAATTGATTTGAAATCACATAAAGCCTCTCACGGCCAGTGATGATCATGACATAAGATAACATGTACGTATAAAACACAAATATAGGCTACAAACAAAAGACAATAACTTTAAAAATAGTGCATGCAAGAGTTTCATTAGCTATCATGTTTAGCGCATGCAAGTCTCATTAGCTATTGTGCTTAGCTTTTCTAACCCTTTGGTTATATTGATTATTATGGAGCATGACTGAAAATTTTGAAGAAAATATAAAATAATAAAAAAGTAAATGATAAAAGATTTCCATGCATCGAGAATGGGAGGCTAAAACAGGTATAAATTTAATTACAATATGTATATATATATATATATATATATATATATGAATATAATCTTGTAATAATTGAAATGCGCTCTAAATAGTTTCGACAATTCCGTCATGGCCAGTAATGACCTACGACGCCGAATCTTAGTGGTCCTTTGGTCATTTTCAATTAAATTAAAATAACTAAGTTTTACAGATTATACAAATTAATAATAAAATTTAAAACTTGTTTGATGTATAATAATTCAAATTAAATAAAACAAATTACCAAACTCAGCCCACTAAATCCTAAGGGAAGAGAAATCCCTAAGATGATTAAATTCAAATTTGCTTACACTATACAATACAACCTGAAGATAAAAAAATTCAAATAAGCTGAATGATTCAAAGAACATTTATTTTAAGGAGAAATGAGCTGAAACTTTTATGAGAAATCTATTATGATCAATTTATGGAAGATTTTTTTCTCTAAATAAAATGCATCTATTATGATCAATTTTTTTAGTTTTTATGCTAAAAGGCAAGTTTAAGTGTAATTTTTTAATATATATTCCTCACATAATGTACAATTATTTAGATATAAATGTACAATAAAAAGGAGTATAACAAAACCTTAATTAAATATAAAATAAATATTTAAACTCTTCTTAAACTAGAAAATTATTTTTTCTTATTTCACCTCTATCATTTGAGTACTAGTAGGATGAAAAATTTATTGTGCATACTCTGCAATCAATTTGTTTTAATTCAAATTAAAACAAATTAAAATAAATTAAAAAAATATAAGTATATTTGTAAATATTTCATATAGTATACTATTTCCAAACATTATAATTTCATGAAAAAAATAAATTGTGGATTGTTTTGTTTTAATTCAATCAACAAGCAACGAAAGAAAGGCATGTCAAATTAAATTGGATGTACAAATAAAAAGTAAATATTGTAACATTAGGATTCTATTTGGGAACGAAACAAATGGTAAAATATAACATATTAGAATTGCTTACATATATTGGTATGTGACCAATGATCCTTCTCAAGAAAGAAAATGAAGAGAACTTAATATATATATATATATATATATATATATATATATATATATATATATATATATATATATATATATATATATATATATTCTCAAAATAACTTTAATCCTACTAATCTTTTTAAAGAGGGCCTCAAAATAAATAGCCCAACTTCTATGCATGCCACCCAAACACCCACATTTAATGCCCAACTAATATTTTTCATCGTCATTCGATCTTCATCTTCCTTTCTTTTTTCCTTCACATAATCGGGATCATCAAATCCTCCCATCTCATCTTTCTTATTTTCTGCCTCCGTCTCATCTTCCTCCTTTATTTCTTGCAACGTAGGATTAAATCTTTTTCTCCTTAGCTTCATCCGCTCTTGCATAAGAAGCCCTTGCTTTGTCACTACACTTATCTCTGCCCATTCTGACAGGTTGATTTCTTCACAACGCAGCTCCATCTTTCACCTCGTTGGAAAATCCCATGTAGAGCTTTATCTCACTGGATCCAGACCTCAAAGAGAATCCCATTGCCAATACAAACTTGATTTGAACTTGAAAATACTACCTCTGATTCGTGAGTGATATCCATTGATCGAACACGACAAAGTTCTATTAGAGCTTCTTTATTAGCAGGGATGTTGGTGCCATTAACTTCCAACGTAGTTTCATTAATTCTAGGAAGGTAAACTAATGACATCTTTTGTGGGAGATGGGATCGTCGATTCGGGGGGATGGTAAGATGGAGTTTGAAAGATTGGAACTCAAGAGTAATGTGATCCAAATGACCAAAGTTGACTTTTTAGTCAAAAGTTGACATATTGTGCCAATTTGTTGGTCATTGGGTCAGAAATTGACCATTTTGATTAAAGTTGACTTTTTGGTCAAAATTTCACCTGTTGGGTCAATGGGTTTGTCATTGGGTCAAAGATTGATCATTCTGACCAAGGTTGACTTTTTGGTAAGAGATTACTTATTAGGTAATAATTGTTCATGAGGTTAAAAATTGACTATTTCGACCAAAATTGACTTTTTGGTCAAAAGTTGACATATTGGGTCAATGGGTTGGTCATTGGGTCAAGGATTGATCATTTTGACCATAGTATATTTTTTAGTCAAAAGTTGACCATTGTGTCAATGGGTTGGTCATTGGGTCAGAAATTGACCATTTTAACCAAAGTTAACTTTTTGGTGAAAAGTTGACCTATTGTGTTAATGGGTGGTCATTAGCTTAAAATTACTTTTTTGACCAAAAATGACTTTTTTGACCAAAAATGACTTTTTGGTCAAAAGTTTACCTATTGGGTCAATGGGTACGTCATTGGTTCAAGGATTGACCATTTCACTAAAGTTGACTTTTAGGTCAAAAGTTGACATATTGGGTCAATTGGTTAGTCATTGTGTCAAGCATTGACCATTTCAACCAATGTTGACTTTTTGTTCAAAAGTTGACCTATTGGGTCAATGGGTTGGTCAATGGGTCAAGGATTAACCATTTTGACCAAAGTTGACTTTTTGTTAAAAAGTTAACCAATTGGATTAATTGGTTGGTCATTGGGTCAGAAATTGACCATTTTGACCAAAGTTAACTTGTGGTCAAAATTTGACCTTTTGGGTCAATGGGGTGGTCATTCGGTCAAAAATTGATTTTTTTTACTCGAAATTAACTTTTTGGCCAAAAGTTGACCTATTGGGTCATTGGGTCAAGGATTAACCTTTTTGACCATAGTTAACTTGTTGGTCAAATGTTTACCTATTTGGTCAATCGGTTGGTCGTTGAGTCAAGGATTGAGCATTTTGACCAAAGTTGATTTTTTAGTCAGAGATTGACTTATTGGGTCAATAATTGTTCATTAGGTCAAAAATTGATTATATTGGCAAAAAATGAATTTTTGGTTAAAAGTTGATCTATTGGGTCAATGGGGTGTTCATTCTGTCAGAAATTGATCATTTTTACCAAAGTTGAATTTTTGGTAAAAAGTTAACCTATTGGGTCAAGGGTTTGGTCATCGGGTCAGAATCCGACCATTTTGATCAAAGTTGATTTTTTGGTCAAAAATTGACCTATTGGGTCAATGGGTTGGTCATTGGGTCAAGGATTGACCATTTTGACTAAAGTTGACTTTTTGGTCAGAGATTGACTTATTAAGTCAATAATTAGTCATTAGGCCAAAAATTAACTATTTTGACCAAAATTGAATTTCTGGTCAAAAGTTGACCCATTGGGTCAACAGGGTGGTCGTTAGGTCAGAAATCGACCATTTTGATCAAAGTTCACTTTTTGGTCAAAAGATGACATATTGGGTCAATTTGTTGGTCATTAGGTCAGAAATTTAACATTTTGATCAAAGTTGACTTTTTGGTCAAAATTGGACCTGTTGGGTCAATGGGTTTGTCATTGGGTCAAAGATTTATTATTTTGACTAAAGTTGACTTTTTGTGAGAGATTACTTATTGGGCAATAATTGGTCATTAGGTCAAAAATTTATTATTTTGACCAAAATTGACGTTTTGGTCAAAATTTGACCTATTAGGTCAATGGGTTGGTCATTGGGTTAAGGATTAATCATTTTAACCAAAGTTGACTCTTTGGTCAAAAGTTGACCTCTGGGTTAATGGGTTGGTCACTAGGTCAGAAATTGACCACTTTAACCAAAGTTGACTTTTTCTTTAAAAGTTGACTTATTAGGTAAACGGGTGGTCATTAGTTTAAAAGTTACTATTTTGACCAAAAATGATTTTTTGGTCAAAAGTTGACCTATTGGGTCAATGGGTATGTCATTGGTTCAAGCATTGACCATTACGACTAAAGTTGACATTTAGGTCAAAAGTTGACATATTGGGTCAATTGGTTGGTCATTAAGTCAAGGATTTACCATTTTGACCAATGTTGACTTTTTGGTCAAAAGTTGACCTATTGGATCAATGAGTTTGTCAATGGGCAAGGATTGACCATTTTAACCAAAGTTGACTTTTTAGTCAAAAGTTGACCTATTGGATCAACGAGTTGGTCATTGGGTAAGAAATTAACCATTTTGACCAAGGTTGACTTTTGATTAAAAGTTGATCGTTTGGGTTAATGGGGTGGTCATCAGGTCAAAAATTGATATTTTTTTTCCCGAAACTGACTTTTGGTCAAAAGATGACTTATTGGGTCAAGGATTTACCTTTTTGATCAAAGTTGATTTTTTGGTCAAAAGTTTACTTATTTTGTTAATCGGTTGGTCATTGGGTCAAGTATTGACCATTTTGACCAAAATTAACTTTTTAGTTAGAGATTAACTTATTGGGTCAATAATTGGTCATTAGGTTAAAAATTGTTTATATCAACTAAAATTGAATTTTTAGTCAAAAGTTAATCCATTAGGTCAATGGGTTGGTCATTGTGTTAGAAATTGACCATTTTGACCAAGTTGACTTTATGGTCAAAAGTTAACCTATTGGGTCAAGGGTTTGGTTATTGGGTCAAAAACTGACTATTTTGACCAAACTTAACTTTTTGGTCAAAAGTTGACCTATAGGGTCAATGTGTTGGTCATTGGGTCAAGGATTGACCATTTTGACCAAAGTTGACTTTTTGGTCAGAGGTTGACTTATTGGGTCAATAATTGGTCATAAGTCAAAAATTGACAATTTTGACAAAAATTTAATTTTTTGTCAAAAGATGAGCATTGGGTGAACGGGGTGGTTGATGGGTCAGAAATTGACCATTTTGACCAAAGTTGACTTCTTGGTCAAAAGTTGACTTATTGGGTAATTAGATGGTCATTTAGTCAAAAATTATCAATTTTGACCAAAATTGACGTTTTGGTCAAAAGTTGACATATTGGGTCATTAGGTCAAGTATTAACCATTTTGGGGAAAGTTAACTTTTTGGTCAAAAGTTGACCTATTAGATCAATTGGTTAGTCATTGTGCCAGAAATTGACCATATTAACCAAAGTTGACTTTTTGGTCAAAAGTTGACCTATTATGTCAATTGGTGGTCATTAGGTCAAAAATTAACTATTTTGACCAAAATTGACTTTTTTGGTCCAAAGTTGACCTATTTGGTCAATGTGTATGTCATTGGTTCAAGGATGAACCATTTTGACCAAAGTTGACATTTTGGTCAAAAGTTGACCTTTTGGGTCAATTGGTTTGTTATTGGGTCCAGGATTGACCATTTTGACCAAAGTTGACTTTTTGTTCAAAAGTTGACATATAACGTCAATGGGTTGGTCATTGGGTCAAGGATTGACAATTTTTTATCAAAGTTGACTTTTTGGTCAAAAGTTGACCGATTGGATTAATGGGTTGGTCATTCGGTCAGAAATTGACCATTTTGACCAAAGTTAACTTTTTGGTCAAAGTTGACCTTTTGGTTCAATGGGATGGTCATTAGGTCAAAAATTAACTATTTTGACCAAAATTGACTTTTTGGTTAAAAGTTGACCAATTGGGTCATTAGTTCAAGGATTGACCATTTTGACCAAAGTTGACTTTTTGGTCAAATGTTTATTTGGTCAACCGGTTGGTCATTGGGTCAAGGATTGACCATTTTGACAAAAGTTGACTTTTTGGTCAGAGATTGACTTTTTGGGTCAATAATTGGTCATTAGGGCAAAAATTGATTATATTGACCAAAATTGATTTTTTTGGTCAAAACTTGATCCATTGGGTCAATGGGGTGTCATTGTGTCAGAAATTGACTATTTTGACCAAAGTTGACTTTTTGGTCAAAAATTAACCTATTGGGTCAAGGGTTTGGTCATTGAGTCAGAAACTGATCATTTTGACCAAACTTGACTTTTTGGTCAAAAGTTGACATATTGGATCAATGGGTTGGCCATTGGGTCAAGGATTGACCATTTTGACCAAAGTTAACTTTTTGGTCAAAACTTGACCTATTGGATCAATGAACCTATTGACTTTTTGGACTAAATAGATTAAGGCGCCTGATGACCCTGGGACGTAGAGCCAGTGACATCTTGACCGAGTTATTTAAAAATATAACTAAACAAAAAGATTGAAGAAATAAAACTGACCTTATTTCTTTTAAATCTGACAGAGTTTTCCTTTGTAGGATGAAGATAAACTTCATTCTAGATTTTCTTTGCATGTTATAGGGTGTATTAACTCTGTCTTGCAGGACGACATTCTGATGATGAGACAAATGACAACAAAACAAAACAAAACTACAATGACATCAAAACAACGACACTGACAAAATAAAAAAAACAACACTAGAATGACAAAACCAAAACTTTTAGGATAGCCACCAAACAAATAAACAACAAAATAAAAAATGACAAAATAACAAAATAAAAATTGACATAACAAAATGACATTTTGGATTGATAGTCGGTTCATCTTTCCTTAAAAGCTCTTCAGAAAATAAGTGATTAACATTAACCAGAAGTTTTCTTAGAAAATTATAAATTTACTAAGATGTAATTAACTATAGGAGCTTGCTCCTATAGGAGCTTAAAGAACTCAGAATGGATATTATATCTAAAAATCTTTGGTTACCTAAAACTTCATTATCCTTATAAAGAACTTCTAGGATAAAGTATTATAGAATCTTCTCTGATAAGGATTATCACTGACATTCCATTTTCTACTGTTTTTCTATATTATTAGCCCTTATTTTCTTCAAATTTCTTATTATTTAAGGATTCTTTTACAAGATCTAAAGAAATAATTTTTTATGAAGATTACAGAAATATTATAGATAAATAAAGTGGTGACTCCAAATTAACATCGACAAGCTAGAAAATCTCTGACACGGTGACTACACCGCCATAAAAACTATCTGATTGAGGCCTCCCTTCTCAGACGAAGGTATTTGACTCAATCTTCCTCTTGAGCTTTTCTTCGTTCTCCATAATTGTACACTGTATTTCATACCATATAAACCATATGGATAGGTTCGTTAAGGCTACATGAAGCTCTAGGAACAAACCCCATGTGATTTGGTTGAGTCTAGCTCGAGATCTTAGCTCTAGAAGGTGGACGGTTTACGGGCTAGGTCAGTTGGGGACGATGACCAGATGCCGTCGAATCGTGCATGTAATGAACGGATGTACAGGATTGCGCCGGATGAACCCTTGATGCATAAAGCGCGTAGTGAGTCAGATGGCGGTGCCCAATCAGAAGAAGATGCGTGGCCTTCGGAGCGGCTGAGGATGATGTGGCGTCGACTCGGTTAAGCAGGAAACTAGGGGATTTTTTTATTTATTTAATTCCCTGAACTTTAAAAATTTATATCTTGGCCTAGAAAAATCATAAAAATAAAAGAAAAATACCCTCTTGCTCAGTGAACAGAGGAGAATAATGTGGAAATGGTTTGAAATTTATTTGATACATGTATGATTTTTAATTAATTAAATACCCTCTATACTCTTTTAATTCTCCATGCTTGTAGACATTTCACCATGACTTGCCATTTTAGCATATTGTACCTTTATCATGGGGGATCTTCCCTGTTTTTCCAAAGTTAGAGGAGACCTCTATGGAGATTTCTATATTTTCAAAGTTTTTGCATCTGTTGTTATAATTTAATTCCAAAAATTAGCATGGTGGTTATAAAAATCCAAAAAAATCATGGTAGGTTTCCTATGACCAGAGGACCCTAGGATAAAATTCTTATGGGTTAAATCATTAAGAAATGACCTAATCATCAACTTGGTTTAAAAATCAATGTAAATTAATTTGAGTTCAATATGAAAATCACCCAAAAAAAATTCTTCACTAAACTTTAAAGGTCAGAGAACTCCCCATAAAAATTTCATGGCATTTGGAGTTCATTTAGTCACCTAAATGAATTTTCTAAGTGAAATGATAATTTTGAACATTAAACTAATTTTAATAATTAAAATACAACTCAAAAAATTGTAAAATTAGTTTTGAGAGTTCTCTGTGATTAGAAGATTTTTTTTAAAATTGGGATTTTTACAAAATTTTCATTTTTAATCATATTTTAAATATTTAAATAATTTAAAAATAATAAAGATCACAAAAATATTAAAAATCACCAAATTGTCACATTTGGTCTCCTAATCACTTAGGGACCATCCCCATAATTTTCCTAAGTCTTAAAATCAAAATTTCAATTTTTAAAGGCTTAAATTAATTCTAAAAGGGTAAAAATGAATTTCCTTAATTTTTCACTAAAATAATTCTAATAATTAAACTAAAAATAAGAAAAATGTAAAATTTTTTTCTCTGGGCTCCTTGACCTTAGAGGGACTTATGAAAAATATAAAATTGAATTTTAAGCTTTTAAAATATTTTATAATTAATTAAAACTCTAAAAATTAAAATAATTCTAATAATTAAATTAAAACTCAAAAAATCATGAAAGTCGGTCCAAGTGGTCCTCAAGCTTATGGCTACCTCCAATAAAAAAATTAAAGTCATATGTTTTGTTTTGGACAAGTTATGGAATTTCCATTGAAAACCCCTATTTTTGCATCAAAATAAATATATAAATTAAATTAAAATTAGAAAACAACATTTTCTCCTCTGATGTTTTAATTAAACCATAAGTGGGACCACATAAAAATTTCAAAGTCATTGAAGCTAAATTTAATGAATTATGAAGTGGTAAAGGCCTTAAGGGGTAAAATGGTAATTTTAGAAAATTTCACCTTAATTAATATTTAGGATTAATCAAAATAGGAAAAGGGCAATAAATGCCCTTAATTATTATGATTGGATGATTGAAAAATTAAGGGATAAATGATAGAAACCCATTGCATTTTTGTCACACCAAAATTAATTATTTAAAATTCCTTAGTTATCATAATTTGGAAGAAAAATCAAATTAAGAAGAATCTTAAGGTTAGGGGTTGATTTTGGAATTTAATGTTCTATTAAATTAATACCCCTTCATTTGATGCCTAAACGATAAACCAATAATTTGATAAGGATCATAATAATGAAAGTCATGAAATTTTCTTTTCTAAAGACATAAAAATATCCACTAAAATCTTAAGGGCTTAGTAATGAGCTAGGCTTAATCAAAAGAATTAACTAACAAGAATTAGAAAAGGAAACATAATCAATCTTAAACAATTTTTTAAACATTACAAGCCCATTAAAATTTGATAAATTCTTCCACAAGTTAAAATCTGCCTCTAAAGGCCCACTCACATAATTCTTATGTAAAGCACCAAATGATAAGTACCTCCTACTTTTTGGATTAATCAAAACACTAGTTCACTAAGCATAAGGATGTGAAACAGATAATCATTTAATAACTATGATAAGTTCAAAAGGACCTTAAGGAAGTTCAAAAGTATTGTGAAATGTCTGGGTCTCTCTTGGATCTTTTTCACATGTCCTCCGGACACTTTGTAGGACAATTGAACATATTATATCTATTAAATGAAGAATATCTCTCAAATAAATGAATAGAATTCACCGGGTTACGACCTAGGACTTTGTAAGCTTGTGAAGAACATATCCATAAGTTTTACTTCCCTGCAAATATAAATGTTTATTGCAAGAATACTAAAGTTTCAGGTGGAGATGACCGGAAGACCTACTAGATATGCTTTTATTTTATTACAATTTACTTACATGCACTCTACTGTACTTTCTTTTCTTGCAAATTTGCATGCTAAACCACAATGTCACCCTGTATGAAAACTGAAACCTTTAGGATAGCCACAAAACCAAAACCAAAACCAAAAATCAAAGTTAAAAGTCAAAATAAGATAAAATTCACCGCCATGATATTCAAAAACATAAAACAACTCAAAATTTAATCACATACAAAATAAAAACCACAATTATAACTAAATTAAAAAGTCTCGTTGGATGATCGGGAATCCCTCGGAGGAGGTAACCGACGTGTTGCTAATGGAGTTTCCCACGATCTAAATGAAAGTATGGAACTCATTAAGCTGAGTTTAGTAAATTCATTTGGACTAAGTGAATCCGATGAAAATAACGATGCATGGATGATGGAACCGTGGGATTTTAACCGGTGTTGCTATAATCAACTTTAATGTTATCCTAATAAAATATTAAGACAATTCAATTTAAATATTTCCAAAACATGACGCTTTTCTTCTCCCCTCAATTACCACTTCTTTAAACTAAACATGCTACGAGGAGCTAGGAGCATGCATAGTGGGCAGCACGACTATCTTCAACAGCAAAACTTGTCTACATCAGCAAAGCAACTCCTTAGAAGTTTAAAAAACAAGCCATAGGACTTTGAGATAGCTTGCCTAGTGCCACATAAATCCTCACCATTTTCTTTAGGCTCTTGCATGACCACGTTGTGCAACATAAGCCCTAACACGTCTTAGGACTCCGAGGTTGTCATCGGGTATGACATAAATCCTTCTATCTTCCAGGCCATTCACATGATCAATATCAAGTAAATGTAAGTCCTAAATAATAAAATTGACAGGATGAAACACCAAATAAATATCCTAAATCAAACCTAAACCATAGGATAGTTTGGGAAGACATCAAGATTTTTTTTGATCCGTGTCCTTCCTCTAGCCTTCTCTCCTTTGGATTCTGATAAAAATGAAATGTTCCAAAACTTGAGCCATTCACCTATTGAATTTTCGACCATCACATTTTCTTTGAAAACCTTAACTTTGGAAGTCATGAATATAAATATTTCCTGATCTATATCAAGAGTTTTCTTAGGTGACCTCGGTTATCTAAGATGTAAATAACTATAGGGGCTTGCTCTTTTAGGAAACATAAAGACCCCAGATTAATATAAACCCTATCTAATTCCTTCGTATTAGATAAGAAAAAATTGTCGTTCAATAATGGTTCACAGATCAAACGGATGTCATGAATCCTTTAGTTTATTTGATCAAGTCTCACCCCAAGCCATGTATATATTCTTCGAGATAGGTACATGTCTTGCGATGAAGCGCTTGATTATCTAAACTAATGTTTTTATGAAATCAGTTTAATTTCACATCCGCCAAAATTAAAATGTTATTTTCAAAAATTCATATATATATATATATATATATTAAATTAAATTAAATTAAATATCTATATTTTAAACCTTTTCAAAAATATCAACCTCAAACCAAAACGGAAAAGATTTTTAATCGGCCGACAATAGATTAAATAGAAAGTAAGTAATTAAATGTTTAACAGAAGCATCTCTACAAGGAGTTTTTTTTTTTTTTGTAAACATTAGATAATTTGGGTCTTGGATTTTTTTTTTGTCAATGAAACTTCATTTAATGGATTTTAAATTTCCTCAATAAATAAAATAAATTCTAATAAATAAAAATGAATATCATCTCGTAATAATTGAAATGCACTCTACATGATTCAAAAAATTTTGTCATGGTCAGTAATGACTTGAGACACCAAATCTTAGTAAATCTTGAGTTATTTTTAATTAAATTAAAATAACCAAATTTTATAGATTAAAAAAATTAATAATAAAATAAAAAAAAAATTAATGGAGAATAATTCAAATTAAATAAAACAAATTACCAAATTTAGCCCACTAAATCCTAAGGGAAGAGAAATCCTAAAAAAGATTAAATTCAACTTTGCTTAAAATATACAATAATATCTGAAAATAAAAAACTCAAATAAGTTGAAAGGTTCAAGGAACATTTATTTTAAGGTGAAATGTTGTTATGAGAAATCTAGCATGGAAGATTTGAACTTTTTTGTATGTTTTATTAATTTTTGGCAATGTAGCACAACCTAAGATTTAATTCCAAATAAAAATATATCGTTGCCATATTTTATTTTAAGATGTTAAGCTATATCTCTCACTCTGCTTTTTTTCAAAACATAATGCATTTATACTTCTCTATTATGGTCGATTTTATTAGTTTTGATGCTAAAAGGCAAGTTTAAGTGTAATTTTCTTATATATATTCCTCATATAATGTGTGAACTTGGTGTGGGCTATGGTTCACGTAAACCATCACTATATAATTATTATCAATGTTCAAATAAAGAGGAGTATAACAAAATCATAATTAAATATAAAATAAATATTTAAACTTCTCTTAAACTATAAAGTTATGTTTTTCTTATTTCACCTCTATCATTTGAGTAGTAGCAGGATCAAAATTTTCTTGTACATAATCTGCAATCAATTGCATTATAAATTATGTTTAAATAGAAAATATATTATACTATTTCCTAACACTACAATTCCTTGAAGAAAAAAATTGTTGATCGTTTTGTTTTAATTCAGTCAACAATCAACAAGATAAAGACATCAAATTAAATTGGATGTACAAATGAAAAGTAAATATTGTAACATTAGGATACTATTTGGGAAAGAAACAAATGGTAAAATATAACATATTAGAATTGTTTACATATATTGCTTTGGGATCAATGATCCTTCTCTAGAAAAAAATAAATAAATAAAATGAAGAGAACTCAACATATAATTTTTTTTATATGCAAATATCTCGAATGAATTCACACTGATTGGAGCGCAATTTGATACACTAACAACCCGATTAACTTAAAAAAAATGAAAGGGAAAGACGATGCTACTAGAGCACTAAATGAAAACAAAAAACTAAATCCAGAAAGACAAGAAGAGAAGTTGCCATATAAAAGAAGATGAAACAGTAAGCATTCTGCCGAAAGTGAAACAGTCGTCCTGAATACATACTGCAAAGCTACACAGCTCTCTACTTCTTTGCATAAGAGATGACTATCGGATTCTGAGCCGTCATCTTAAAACCCTGGAGAGCTTGCAAGGAAACCGTAGACTGCATCTCATCTCCATACTCTACAAAAACAATCTCAGGTTTTGTTTCAACCATTCGAACCTCTTTGAATTCTGGGTACTAACATAAAAGCATTTGTAGCATCATTGGAGTGCATTCATGGGGATGATTCTCAACGAACAAGATGTTGTTTGGTGGACCTGGAGCCTCCGGAAGCTTGGCCCCTCCAGAGTAAGACAATTGAGATAGTGACGGCAAAGTACCATAAGCTCCAACATAAACAGAGTTCAACCCAGCTTGATTAGCATCACGATGTCGCTCCTTGCGTCTTTTTTTAGCTTTATCATCATGTCTCCTCCTCCTCTGTTGAGGTACAAAAGCGCCATCAACTTTTGCTGTAATATCTGATTTTGTTTTAGCATACTGAATCCTCATAGGTTTCTCATAGAAAGGAAATCCTTTCATCCGCTTAAGTGCCTCCATAGCTGATGCAACATCTTCAAAGACAACCCATGCTTGACCTTTGTGTTTCAGAGTTTTAAAGGCAAGCACTTCCAATATTTTTCCAAATTGAAAAAAAACCGCATTTAGGGATTTCTTGAGCTCCTTCAGTTTTATCTTCTCGTTTAGATTATTGATATAGATTTTCATGTTGGTTGGAATAGCCGGTGCTTCGCCTCCGCTAGTTGCATTACTCATACTCCCGTCCCTCCACAGCCTCCCGTCCCTCCACCGAATAGAGAACTCAATATATATATATATATATATATATATATATATATATATATATATATATATATATATATATATATATATATATATATATATATATATATATATAGACACACACACACACACACACATATAAATACATATATATTCTCAAAATAACTTCAATCCTATTAATCTCTTCAAAGAAGACCTCGAAATAAATTGTCCAACTCCTATGCATGCTACCCAAATACCCACATTCGCCCAACTAATACTTTTCCTCGCCATTCGATTTCAATCTTCCTTCTTTTTTTCATTCACATAATTGGAATCATCAAATCCTCCCATCTCATCTTTCTTATTTTCTTTCTCCATCTCATCTTCCTCCTTTATTTCCTGTAACATAGGATAAAATCTTTTTCTCCTTAGCTTCATCAGCTCTCGCATCAAAAGCCCTTGCTTTGTCACTACACTTATCTCAACCCACTCAGACAGGTTGATTTCTTCACAGCGCAGCTCCCATGTTTTATCTCGTTGGAAAATCCCTTTTAGAGCTTTCTCTCCCTGGATCCAAACCTCAAAGCGAATCCCATTGCCAATACAACTAGATTTGAACTTGCAAATACTACCTCTGATTTGTAAGTGATATCCCTCGATCGAACACGGCAAAGTTCTATTAGAGGCTCTTTATTAGCAGGGATGTTGGTGTCATTAACTGCCAATGGAGTTTCATTAATTCTAGGATGGTAAACTAATGTTATTTTTTGTGGGAGACGAGATCGTCGATTTGGGGGCATGGTAAGATGGAGTTCGAAAGATTGGAGATTAAGAGTAATGCGATCCATTACGAAGAATGGACAATGAATCCCTTTCGCTTTCCTTTTTGCTAAGAATTTTTTCCTCTTGAACTATTCTCTCTTCGGAGTTTAACATGGCAACCCCAATGTATGATTTATAGGGAGCACATAGAAGGAGAGATTTAAGGTTTAGACAAAAAAATTGTGATTTTAGCAATGACACATTGCGGCTTTATTTTTGGAAGTTTTGAATTGTCTTTGGGATAATAGCAACCCTCTAAAATAGATGTCGTGGCAAAAGCACACATTTTTTAATGGTCCAACACTCCACTTTTCTAGGTTATACTTTAGAACTGTTTTGGCCATTTCAACTCGAAAATTTAATGAGAATGTTCAACAATTAGTTTTCTTAAATTATGCCAACAAAAAAGATTTACATATACGTCACACAATTTCTTTTTATTATTTATTTTAGATTATTTTAGCTATTGCTTGAAAAGGAATGAGAACTATTATTGAGAAGAATTTGATTAGTGGTTTTTTCTTAATTTATTTGGTATTTGATCATCTAATTTTTTAAAAAAATCCACTTAAGTTTGGTTTTCATTAAGAAGGATGAATTTTAAAATGATGTTAGTCTAAAGTTAAAGTGAAATTATTTTGCCCAAGTAATTTCTTATATGTGTGTAAAAATTTGTTTGGATGATAATTCTATTAATTAAATATTTAAATAATAAGTTATTAATTTAAATTAGGTTAAATAGAGATTAAGTTAAAATTCAAATATTTAATATAATCTTTTTTATTGGCAGCTGCTTTTTTTTGTAAATATTATATCATTTAGGGTCTTAGATAATTTTATTTGTCTAGATTAAACCTCATTTAAATGGATTTTAAATTTCCTAAATAAATATATTAAATTTTAATAAATAAAAATGAATATAATCTTATAATAAATAGAAATGCACTATAAATGATTTTGATAATCCCGCCATGGTCAGTAAAGACCTATTACACCAAATCTTTGTGGTTTTTAGGTCATTTTTTCAATTAAATTAAAATAAACATATTTTATAGATTAAATAAATTAATAATAAAATAAAAACTTAAAATGTATAACAATTCAATATAAATAAATCAAAATACCAAAATTCGCCCACTAAATCTTAAGAGAAGAGAAATTCCTAAGAGGAATTGGGGAACTTAGTACATTTGGGGAAGTTAGGGAATTATTGTGGATTTAAGGTGGATTTGGTGGATAGGAATTGTCTTGGTAAATTTGGGATGGATTGGGTAGTTTAGGAATTTGGTGTTTTTTGGTAATTTTTTGGAAATTAGGAAACTTTGTTCAGTTTAGGTGGATGGGTTGGGTGAAGTGTGGTGAAAGGGGTGTGAGTGTAGTGCATGTGTGAGCGGAGTGACGAGCTAAGTCATAAGGTGTTTTTATAAGGCCTCATGGCCTTACTGGAACTCTTTTTTGAAATTCACCATGTTGGTCTAAGCCAAATCAACTAAATATTGAGGATTTATGACAACCCATAATGAGACTACAAAATAGTCATGAAGTGGTTTGAGTTTTTAAGTGAGGTGGATCCCATCACTAGTCTTGTAGGATAATCAATAAGAAAGTCATATGGTTTAATCCTAAGCTCTAAAACAAAAATTAGACCTCACCATAATTGGGGTCAACAAGCTTCATCGTGAATCAGTCGATAATCACTGAGGCTGTTGATATCTTTTATTTCCATTAAAATTTTCAACTCTAATCATGTTTTAAGTGCTTTGTATTTGGCTTCATTGTTTGTACACAAATCTATCAAGTAGTAGGGGAACCTCAACATTCCATGCGACGGAGTGAAAAAGATTGATTAGATACATGCTTTATTGAGAATTATTGCTTTCAATTATTTATTTTGTTACATTGAAGAAGCTCTGTCAAAGTACATCTCCCAACATTGCGCATTGTGGTTTCTAAATTTTAAAGGACACTCTGCTGAGAACGTGTGCGTCACCAAGAATTCTACTACATGTTATCCTTTAATGGCACACAAAGGAATGAAATTTATATCAAATTGCAATAATATCATTGACCACCCTTGCTAATCCTTCGAAAAATGCTGTTGAGTCATCAAATATTGCAATGGATGAGACCTTAAAATAAGGTTGACCTTATGTGAAGGCATGTAATTTCTAATTTTTTTATATAACAAAGATTAAAGCTTGGATTGTGACCTGACCGCCGCGCTTAACGCGGTGATGTTGCTTCCAAAAGATAGCCAAAAAGCTTTGACTCGATTTATAATTAGCGGCTAGTGTATAAAATTAATATTATATAAGTAATATTTTTACACACTAGGGGTACTACACAAGTATACGTATCGTTTCAAGTAATGTAGGGTTTTTAAACAAAGACCCCAGTATCGATCCCACAGTGGAAGAATTATAGAAATAATTTTTCTATAAAGCAAAAGAGAAATATAATAGTAAAAATATTTTTTTTTATTTTGATTATAATTACTATTTAATTTACTAGAAGCAATTTAAAGAAAACAATAATAAGAAAATGATTTTATAAATTCTATAAAAGATAAACAACTTTCTTTCCTTCAATTAATCTAAGATTTTTAAGATAATTTAATATTCGTTGGAGAATTTAATTTATGGTATTGTGCCAAATAGAAGTATTCCTATTCTTTACCCTTTCGATCCAGTGCAAAGAACATCGACTAATTTACAGAATAGGTCCGCATGTATTATTAGTAGTAATGGGTTAATCTAGGCTCACACTTCTAGATGTCTAAGGGTGGCTATGGTCGGCCCTACTAGTGACCCTTTCCTAGTCTATAGATCAAATTATAAGAATTTAGTCTATCACTCTAAAAACTTATCAATTCTACGCCCTTTAAATATTATCTTCCTATTTATTTCGCACTTCACCATGAATAGCCCGCACATGGCCTTCGACTACCCAAGGATTCATGTGACATTTACAAGTTAAGAGTTCTTCTCCTATAAGGTTTTTAAACTCTTCAACAGGTTTTAACAATTCAAACGGCCAATTTAAAAAGTAAAGTAAGATCAGGTATTAATGTCATCACAATGTTTTGAAAATATTTTGAATTTTAATTCTCTATCGAATCTTTATATTATCTTATCTATCTCTTCATAATTGAAGTAAGAAAGTAACTAATTACTCAGAACACATTGAAAATAAATAACAAAACATGATAATTAAACTTTGAATCAAATATAAAATATACTTATCTCAAATATTTCTTCTACAGATCTTCTGATTCCTACTGACTCCACAGTGTAATGAACTCCAGATGAAATAACTTGAAAGTAAACTCACTGAACTAAAAAAAAGTGGCCCTAATTTTCTCTCTCTAATTCTCTCTCTAAGGATGAGAGATCTTAAAGTAGATAAGAGAAAGGGGTACAATGGGAGGGGCACGTTTTCTGAAGAATTAGACCTCTATTTATAGGCTCCAAGAGTTGCCTTGAGGCACCTCTTCAAAACAAGTCCACATTCAATGAATCTTCTAGAAGGTCGGTCTGGCGCCTAGGCGCCGGACACCGCGTCCAGTTCTTCGCACCTCTTCACTTTGGCTCGCACCTCTTCGCGATTAAAACCGTTTTGGAGCTGCCAAATGCAATGTATCACATGTACTATTATTAAGGAACAACTGCCAGCCTTCTAGAATGTCCAATAACCGCTCACTCCGTCAAAATAACTGATCAAACGTTGTCAAAAACTTGACAGTTTTAGTATCGAGTCTGGCGCGTAGGCGCTAGTTTCTGGCGCCTAGGCGCCAGGCCATAATTTTTTATACTTTTGGTATTTTGCTCCATTTTTTCTCCTTTTTCCTTTTTAGACCTTTTTACATTGCCTACATCCAAAAATACAAAAAAAAAACCTTTCATTAAAGCATAATATCCTTAGAAATTAATAAGAATTAAGACATAAAGAAATAAGTATTTTTTTCATAGATCAAAATCCCCCAAACATAAATGTTACTTGTCCTCAAGTAACTCTTTTTACTACATAAAATATAACTTTTGGAAATAAAAGATAAATATTTAAGATTCCTTATAATTTTTGATTTTATAAAGTCTTTAGTAAATTATTAACCCAATTTCACTAACTAGGTTTAATTTTAAGAATTTAAAGAATATTTAACTACCAAATCATAAGATTTCAAACTTTTCATTCATTTTGAAAATAATAGAAGTCTATTATATTAAGCTTTCATAGATTATTTACAAGAAAAAGATCTTCTTGAAAAATCTTTTCTAAACAAATATTTATGCATAAAAATTAAGTAAAGTATGTAATTAGTTTTCTTCCTATAAGATAATTCAAGTGAAGCCAATTTTTGATTAGGCATTTCCTTAAGCTTCTCCTCTCTATCTTTTTTTTTCTTTTTTTCTTTTTTTTAACTTTTTTTTTAAACTTTTTTTATAGAGAGGATTACTATATCTAGATAGCCTGTTAATGGTTTTGAACTTCACTATCCTTAACTTATATTTTTCAAAACTTATACATCTCCCCTTAATTATTATAACATAAATAAAAATTTAAAAAGAATTCCAATCTTTTCTTTTTCAAGTGATAATTTTTGATTACTTAATATTTCTAAAATTCTATGATTTCTTATCATGAATAGAAAAATTCTTTTTCTCATTCTTCCTTCTTTAAGTTAAATAATTCTATTCTTAAAATCAATCAAAGTTAGTAAAATTTTGGTTAATTTTTACTAAATTGTTTATAATTTCAAAAATAAAAGTGATCTCAAATAAATTCTTCATTCCTTAAGTTATGTTAAAAAGTTTCTATTTTTAAGAAAGTATTAGCTCTTTAAGGACAAATAAAATTTAATTTTGAATGGATTTTTCCTTCCCCCAAACTTAAGTTTTGGTATACTATGATAATTTGAAAGTACGAGAGAAAGAAAATCATAAGTATTTTTAGTAAGTATGTAAACAAAAAAATCTTAAAAAGAAAAATTAACTTCTAAACATGTTTTTATGAATAATTAAGATAAAATTGAAGCATGTATATAGAAAGGTGAGCAGGCTAATTTTATGATGATATTAAATTTGAAACAGAATTAAAACAAAACAAAATAATTAAGTACTAAACATTAAACTAAAACAACATATAAATTAACTCTAACATCAGTCTCAACACAATATAATCCATCCACACAAGTACATAAACTAAACAACACACATCAAACATAAACTAACAAACAATCCAAACAAAACTAACTAACAACAGAGTAGCACTGCATAAAGATCTCTCTACTACTAATCACTAGTTGTCGCCTCATCGTTATCATCATCACCAAAGAAAAACTCAACGTCCTTATGATCCACAAATGGTGTAAAGCTAGGAAAAGTAGGAAAACTAACATCATGTTCACCCTTCAGAAATCTGACTAGGGCTTCATCATACTCTGCATCGTAACTACTCTTCCTCTGGGTATAATCAGATAAATGATCTAGTTTTCTCTCAATAGTATCTATCCTGCAGTGAGTCTGAAATAACTTCTGCTGCTATTCTAAAAACCGATCATGCATTGACTCCCATAAATCTCATGGTGGCTCAGCAGAAGTAGAGGGTCTAGAAGTAGAAGGTCTACCTGAAGTATGTGCAGAAGTAGAAGGAGCGGTCGATCTCTTCCCTCAAAGACGATCATAGATACTAACACTCTCCTGCCCAATTGGCTTAGTAGACTTCAGCTTCTCCTCAAAAATATAAGCACTGACTCCATCATTAACACATAACGAATAAATCAAAGAAGGAAATCCCAATCCAACAGAAGTGCTGGATCTCGCAGTAGACTCCACAGAATCATAAATAATGCTTCCGACATCAATAGGCTTCCTCTCTTGAATGCAGTAATTTAAGATCGCTCGATTTCTAGTCACTTCACTCAGGTGGTTGGAAGGTAACAATCTTGCAGAAATAAAGTAGTGCTATGCTTTAGATACACCATTCAGCTTGGAAGATTTGAAATTTACCCTTTGCTCGTTCTCGATCTTCCAAGATCCAAGCATCGTCGATCAAATATGCAATAATCATATCCAAATCACTCTCAGATGGTGATAATCCAGAATAATATCACTCAATATTCGGTGGTAGGCCATAAAATATGTTGATTCTTTCTGGAGTAAATCCTACTCCGATTCCTCTAACAAAGACTTCAGAATCTTCAGCATCCAAAAAATTTGAAAAAAATTCTCAAACAATCGGGATAACAGTAATAGCAGTAAAGTAACAAAATCGTTGCCAGTTGTGCGCAACGATAGTGTTTTCGATCATCTCCCCAGGATGATAAAAACTTCGTTCCGAGATGAACTTTCTCGACGACGCAAGTTCGTGAAAGCGAAAATGTGCAGCCACAGTTGGAAATTCGCTGCTATCAAAGTTTTCTCGTCCTTTCCCGCACTTAGATTTTGGATCCATCTAAACGTGAAAGAAAACAAGAACTAATTTAGGAATCAAAGATTTAAACTCTTTTTAAGTTTATAAAACTTAAAATAAGTTTAAAAATCCAAAGAAATCACTAAAAATCAAAATTTTTTTCAAAATTTTGGTTCTTAGCAAAAACTGGGAAAATCTATGGTGAAAATCGAAAATAAATGGTTTAAAGTGTAGATCTGACATTGAGACGAAGAAATCGAGTGGTTTCGCACTCAAATCCTTAATGTTTTGACCTCAAAATGGATCTAGAGGATGTATTTTCACGAAAATGGGGAAGAAGATGAAGCTTAGGCGTCAAAAATGGCTTTTGGGGGTTTAAATGGTAATTTTCGGGTAGCAGGCCGAACTGGCGCTTAGGCGCCGACTTCTGGCACCTAGGCGCCAGACTCGCCTTTCACAAAAATCTTTTTTAAAATTTATTTTTCCACCAAAATTCATAAATTCGACTTCCAATTACTCATATCAGAGTAGGGCTTCAGTTTCTAACTTCCACAACATTTTTGAAAAATTTATAAAAATTAAATATTGAATCCACCAATCAAACATAAGGTTTTCAATCAAACTCACTAATTTCCATTTAAAATCTTCAATTTTAACTCAATACATTCCAGATAAGTACTACATTTGATTCAAGTTCCTAATACACACTCAATCATAACAAGTTCAAAGCAAATACAACACACATTGAACATGAAAGCAAATATACTAACAAACACAATCGATTCTCTAAATCGATACAACGACTCAACAAACCATAATAACTATCTCTTTACCAGAATATTGTAATCTTCATAAGGGAAATTGTGTATTCCACTTGGAAAGAAGACTAACACTCTCGGGAAATCCGTAGCCATCTTTTCATCGATCCACTTGTTCTTCGCATACATTTCAACTTGAGCATCTTGATAAGCCGCAATATGATCAAATTGAAGTTTCATTTGCCATTCTAGATGTTCAACTTGATGAAACATCTCATGAAGGCAATCTCCAATCCTTTTAAAATCTTCTTCAAACTTATCTAAACGACTAGAAATTTTCTCTAAACTTACAGCGATGAAACCATTGAAGTAGGGCCGAGGATCCCTCGAGACCTTGTCCCTAGCCTCTTCTCCATGATTTCTCCTTTCCATTTCTTCAAAAATTTCTCAAATCTCTCAAGAATGAAATGTAAGGGACGTAATTCTGATTGTTTGATGGTTAGGGAAGAGAATGGATATATTTAAAGGGGAAATTCGTGTGGAAAACTGAAAATTTTTTATTTTTGCACGACCCAGTAACCGTGGCGTTTAGGCGCCGAATCTGGCGCCTAGGCGCCGGAACTATGTTCAACTCCGTTTCGCCTAATCGTCAAATTTTCAAAATTTCGTTCTCCAAGTTAGGTAAATTATACTGATAAGAGTAATTTAGACCCGATAACTCACATCGTAAACTATCATAATGAAGGTTAACTTTATCTCCTTTTTACTCATATTTAAAATAGAGTGATCCTATTTTTAAATCTTACATACCTCAAAGTAATTTTCAGCCTAAGTCAACCAAGACTTATGAGCATCAAATTTTTCTAAAGTAATATAAAATTAATCAAGATCGAGGCATAACCTTTCATCAAAACACAAAAACACAAGATAATTATGGGTTGCCTCCCACAAAGCTCTTGGTTTAACGTCCTCAGCCCGACTTAAGTAAATCTTTAATCAGGTTGACTCAATTCATAAGCCTCTTTATAAATCTTCTTAATATCTCCCAAATAAGGCTTCAATCTTAATCCATTTACTTTAAAAATTTTTCCAGTTTTGGGATCTTTAATATCCACAGCTCCATAATGGTATACTTTCTCAACAAAATAAGGTCCAATCCATTTAAATCTTAATTTTCCAGGAAAAAGTCTTAAGCGAGAATTAAACAGTAAAACTTTTTGTCCAGACTCAAAAAATTTTCCTGAAATTTTCTTATCATGCAACATCTTCATTTTCTCTTTATAAATCCTCGCATTTTCATATGATTCGTTTCTAATTTCTTCAATCTCATTTAATTGCAATAATCGTTTTTCTCCTCGCTTTATTCAAATTAAAATTAAACTCCTTTATCGCCCAATAAGCTTTATGTTCAAGTTCTACTGTGTAAGTGACAATGTTTACCATAAATTAACCGGTAAGGTGACATTCCGATTGGTGTCTTATAAACTCTTCTATAAGCCCATAATGCGAATTAAGTTTATCAACCCAATCAGCTCTTTTAGGATTAACAGATCTTTTCTAAAATTCTTTTAATTTCTCTCGTTTGATACTTAAGCCATTCCACTAGTTTGAGGGTGATAAGCGAGTTGCAATTCTATGTTTGATTCCAAATTTTTAAGTAATGATTGAATTCTTATATTCCTGAAATGACTTCCACCATCGGTGATAATTACCTTAAGCATTCCAAATCTTGAAAATATCATTTTCTTTAAGAATTTAGAAACACTTTTGGAATCACAGCTTGGTAAAGCAACAGACTTCAATCCACTTTGAAATATAATCAACTGCTAATAAAATATAAATTTTTCCAGATGATGGAACAAATGGTCCCATAAAGTCTAATCTCCATATATCAAAAATTTCAACTTCCATTATATAGTTTAAAGGCATTTCATCTTTCCTAGATATATTCCCATCCTTTGACATCGATCACATGTTTTCACATATTGTCTCACATCTTTAAATAAGGTAGGCCAATAAAATCCAAAATTTAAAATTTTAAATGCAGTTTTATCTATGCCAAAGTGTCCTCCAAAATCAGAATCATGATATTTTTGAATAATAGTAAAAGTTTCTTCATAAGGTACACATCTTCGAATCATAGAATCTTTACCAATTTTAAATAAATGAGGTTCTTCCCAAATATAAGATTTAGCATCATATTTAAATTTCTTAATAAATTTATTATCCAAGTCATAAGGTAAAATATTGCTAACTAAATAATTACTAATATCAGCATACCACGGTGTTTTGTATCTTTGAATAACATATAAAGATTCATCAGGGAATTTCTCATTTATAATTTCTTCCGAAATAATATCATTTTTAATTCTAGACAAATGATCAGCATTTTGGTTTTCAGTTCATTTTCTATCTACTATTTGAAAATCAAATCCTTGTAGAAGTAAAACCCATCTTATAAGTCTAGGTTTAGAATCCTTCTTAGATATTAGATATTTAATAGCAGAATGATCAGTATGAACTATGCATTTAGTACCGAGAAGATAAGGTCTAAATTTATCAAAGGCATATACTATAGCTAGAAGCTCTTTCTCAGTGGTAGTGTAATTTCATTGTGTTTCAGTGAGAGTTTTACTATCATAATATACAACTTTGAAAATTTTCTCATATTTTTGTCCTAATACAGCTCCAATTGCAAAATCACTTCCATCACACATTAATTCAAAAGATTTATTCAAGTCAGGTGTAACAATGATAGGTGCAGTTATTAATTTTTCTTTTAGAATATTAAAAGCATTAATACATTCTTCATTAAATTCAAATTGTGCATCTTTTTCTAATAAATGACAAAGAGGTTTAGCAATTTTAGAGAAATCCTTTATATATCTTCTATAAAATCCAACATGACCTAGAAAACTTCTCACATCGCAATGAATTGTAGGTGGTTGCAATTCAACAATAATTTTCACTTTTGCTCGATCTACTTCCATCCCTTTTCGTGATACTTTGTGTCCAAGTACAATGCCTTCTGTGACCATGAATTGACATTTTTCCCGCTTAAGAACTAAATTTGTTTCTTCGCATCTTTTCGTAACTTTGGTCGTGTTTTCCAAAATAGATTCAAACGAAGTTCCAAAGACTGAAAAATTGTCCATGAATATTTCAATTCCTTTGTCAATCAAATCACAAAATATTGACATCATACATCTTTGAAAAGTTGTTCTTCTAAAAGCAAATGTTCCATAAGGACTTGTAAATGTTGTCTTTTCTTGGTCCTCAGGAGCAATAAGTAATTGATGATAACCAGAATATCCATCCAGAAAACAGAAATAAGAGTGTCCAACTAATTTATCGAGCATCCGATCCAAGAAAGGTAAAGGAAAATGATCCTTTCTAGTGGCTTTAGTTAGTTTTCTATAGTCAATACAAATTCGCCATCCAAGTAACTTGTCTTGTAGGAATAAGTTCATTTTTATCATTAACAATGACGCTTACTCCTCCTTTCTTCGAACAAAATGAATAGGACTTACCCATCGATTATCCGAAATAGGATAAATAATACCAAGCATCTAACCACTTGATAATTTCATTTTTAACAACCTCTTTCATAATAGGATTTAATCTTCTTTGCGATTCTATAGTAGGTTTAAAATTTTCTTCCATTAAAATTCTATGCATGCAAATGGAAGGGCTTATTTCTTTTATATTAGCAATAGTCCAACCAAAAGCTTTCTTATAATTCTTTAACACACCTAGTAATTTTTCTTCTTGATCTTTACTCAGTTCAGAAGAAATAATAATAGGTAAAGTTAATGAATTTCCAAGAAAAGCATATTTTAAATGGGAAGGTAACATTTTTAATTCCAGTTCAGGTGCTTTTTTAATTGAGGGTAAAAGTATATCATTTTGAGTTATGTCTAAAGTTTCCCAATTATCTTTAATAAAATGAGTCTCTTCTTTTTATACTATTTCATCTCCATTAGTTAAAAATTCAAATTTTTCTTCAGAAATAACTTTACATTTTTCTTAATAATGTTTTTCAATTAAATAATCAATTATATCCATTCGATAACATTTCTCTTTATCAGGGTACTTCATTGATTTAAGAACATTGAATTTAATTTCTTGATCATTGACTCTCATGGTTAATTCTCCTTTTTGCACATCAATCATAGCTCGTCCGGTAGCTAGAAAAGGTCTTTCTAAAATAATATGTA
Organism: Papilionanthe hookeriana x Papilionanthe teres; assembly: GCA_022702705.1. NCBI lineage: Eukaryota > Viridiplantae > Streptophyta > Magnoliopsida > Asparagales > Orchidaceae > Papilionanthe > Papilionanthe hookeriana x Papilionanthe teres. The sequence goes on along the minus strand of CM040421.1, from coordinate 65,461,047 downwards.
TCTCTTTATCTTCTTCTATATCAAGTACTATGAAATCTACAGGGAAGATAAACAAGGACATCCTCTATAACTCCTTTAGGATAAGTGATAAATCTATCAGCTAACTGAAGAGTTACAGTGGTGGGAGTAATATCTCCTAAATCCAATCTTTGATAGATAGAAAATGGCATGAGATTAATACTTGCTCCTAAATCACATAAAGCTTTTCCACAAAATTTTTATCCAATAGCACAGGGTATAGTGAAACTTTTAGGATCCTTAAGCTTTTCAGGTAATTTCTTTTGAATTATTGCACTGCATTCTTCACTTAATGCAATAGTTTCAAAAGCTTCAAATTTTCATTTTTTGGTTAAAATATCCTTCATAAATTTTACGTAAGTTGGCACTTGTTCCAAAGCTTCAAGAAAAGGTATGTTAATAAGTAAGTTTCTTAAAAATTTCAAAGAACTTAGAAAATCGATGATCAAGTTTCTCATTGTTTAAGTCTTTGAGGAAAAGGTGGTGGTGGTTTTTCAACTTCCACATTAACGAGTATAACGATCTAATCTTGACTAGGAGGGAGAGTTTCTTTAGGTTTTTCAATCTCTTCAACCTCAATCTCTTTTTCAATTTCATTCTACAATCTTTCTTTTAATTCCTTTCCTCTTCTAAGTTGCACAGCTTTAACTTGTTCATGTTCTTTTCCAGTTTCCTTTGGATTGATTTCAACAATACTAGGAAGTGCTCCTACAGATCTGTTATTAATTAAAGTAGCAATTTGCCCCATTTGATTTTCAATATTACGAATAACAAGTATTTCGATTTTGTAATTGATTATTCATTTGCATAATTAATTCTTCTATCGATAACTTTTCCGTTGATTATTAAATCTAGGAGTTTTATAATTTGAATTAACTTGATTATTCCAATTTCCAAGTGGGATGAGATCGATTATTACCCCATTGTTGTTGTGAATTGTTCCGCTTAAAATTAGGATGATTTTTCCACCCAAGATTATAATAATTTGAATAAGGATTATTTTTACTCGCAATAGCTTGTAAAGTTTCAATAGTTTGAGGATCTTCAATATTAGCAGAATTATTATGCGAAATATTAATTGCAAAATTATCTAATTTCTTAGATATTGCCGCAACTTGTGAAGCTAAGATAAAAAGGCTTCATTATCTTGAATACTAGCTATCTTTTTAGGGTTAATCCTTTCGAAGGCCATTGAAAATTGTTATTAGCCATTTCTTCAATTAAAGTGTAAGCTTCTTCAAATGATTTAGACATTAAAGAACATCCAAGAAGAAAGATCAATAATTGATTTTAAAGATCCAATTAATCCATTATAAAATGTTTGAATAATCAACCAATCAGGTAAAGCATGATGAGGACATTTTCTTAATAGTTCTTTAAATCTTTCCTAAGTTTCATATATTGTCTCCCCGTCAAATTGACTAAACGAAGTAATATCATTTCTTAATTTAGCAGTGTTAGAAGGAGGAAAATATTTAGCAAGGAAATTTTGTGCCTTTTCGGCCCATGTTTTAATAGAACCAGTCGCTAATGAGTTTAACCACATCTTTGCTTTATCTCTTAAAGAAAAAGGAAAGAGTTTAAGTCTAATAGCATCATCAGAAACATTATTATATTTAAAGGTATCACAAAGTTCTAAAAAACTAACAAGATGTAAATTTGGATCCTCATTTGGTGATCCACCAAATTGATTGTTTTGCACCATTCGAATAATAGACGGTTTAAGTTCAAAAGAATTAAGCATCTACAAATGGGTATTCGAATACTACTATGAAGCTCATCAACTCGTAGGGTTAGCATAATCCCTTAATGGTTTATAAACATTTTGATCATTAAGTTCAATCGGATTTTGTAAAGTAGCCATTTCTCGAAATTTTCGAATTTATTTTCCCTTTTTAATTTTTCTAATTGTTCTTTCCAATTCGAATCTAAAGGTATTAATCCTTCAGTAACCAAATCTTCGCATAAAACAAGCAATAAAATTTAACTATTTTATTTCTTTCTTCCTTTCGATTTCTTCCCGCAACCGCGCCAAAAACTCGACCCGACCGCCGCGCTTAACGCAGATGATGTTGCTTCCAAAAGATAGCCAAAAAGCTTTGACTCGATTTATAATTAGCGGCTAGTGTATAAAATTAATATTATATAAGTAATATTTTTACACACTAAGTGTACTACGCAAGTATACGTATCGTTTCAAGTAATATAGGGTTTTTAAACAAAGACCCCAGTATCGATCCCACAAGGAAGATTTATAGAAATAAATTTTCTATAAAGCGAAAGAGAAATATAATAGTAAAAATATTTTTTTATTTTGATTATAATTACTATTTAATTTACTAGAAGCAATTTAAAGAAAACAATAATAAGAAAATGTTTTTATAAATTCTATAAAAGATAAACAACTATCTTTCCTTCAATTAATCTAAGATTTTTAAGATAATTTAATATTCGTTGGAGAATTTAATTTATGGTATTGTGCCAAATAGAAGCATTCCTATTCTTTACCCTTTGATCCAGGTGCAAGGAACAATGACTAATTTATAGAATAGGTCCGCATGTATTATTAGTAGTAATAGGTTAATCTAGGCTCACACTTCTAGATGTCCAAGGGTGGCTATGGTCGGCCCTACTAGTGACCCTTTCCTAGTCTATAAATCAAATTATAAGAATTTAGTCTATCACTCTAAAAACTTATCAATTCTACGCCCTTTAAATATTATCTTCCTATTTATTTCGTACTTCACCATGAATAGCCCGCACATGGCCTTCGACTACCCAAGGATTCATGTGACATTTACAAGTTAAGAGTTCTTCTCCTACAAGGTTTTTAAACTCTTCAACAGTGTTTTAACAATTCAAACGGCAAATTTAAAAAGTAAAGTAAGATCGGTATTAATGTTATCACAATGTTTTGAAAATATTTTGAATTTTAATTCTCCATCGAATCTTTATATTATCTTATCTATCTCTTCATAATCGAAGTAAGAAAGTAACTAACTACTCGTAACACATTGAAAATAAATAACAAAACATGATAATTAAACTTTGAATCAAATATAAAATATACTTATCTCAAATATTTCTTCTACAGATCTTCTGATTCCTACTGACTCCACAGTGAAATGAACTCTATATGTAATAACATGAAAATAAACTCACTAAACTAGACAAAAGTGGCCCTAAATTTCTCTCTCTAATTCTCTCTCTAAGGATGAGAGATCTTAAAGTAGATAAGAGAAAGGGGTACAATGAGAGGGGCACGTTTTCTGAAGAATTGGACCTCTATTTATAGGCTTCAAGAGTTGCCTTGAGGCACCTCTTCAAAACATGTCCACATTCAATTAATCTTCTAGAAGGTCGGTCTGGCGCCTAGGCACCGGACACCGCGTCAAGTTCTTTGCACCTCTTCACTTTGGCTCGCACCTCTTCGCGATTAAAATCATTTTGGAGCATCCAAATGCAATGTATCACATATCCTATTATCAAGGAACAACTGCCAACCTTCTAGAATGTCCAATAACTGCTCACTCCGTCAAAATAACTGATCAAACGTTGTCAAAAACTTGACGAGTTCAGATCGAGTCCGGCGCTTAGCGCCGCTTCGAGTGCCTTGGCGCCAGGCCATAATTTTTTATACTTATGGTATTTTGCTCCATTTTTGCTCTTTTTTGCTCCTTTTTCCTTCTTAGACCTTTTTACATTGCCTACATCCAAAAATACCAAAAAAATACCTTTCATTAAAGCATAATATCCTTAGAAATTAATAAGAATTAAGACATAAAGAAATATGTATTTTTTCATAGATCTGATTGGAGGGTACTTTATTTCTGTAGGAATTAGGCGATGACTTAAATAATAGAGAGTAGTTTCTTTAATCTTGTCATTAACGTGTTCTATTAGATAAAGTTCCAAAAATTAACTGGAGATTGAGGCTGTTAAGATATGAGGTGTCATCAAATACTATTTTGTGCTTTTAAAAGCACGTTGACATTTATTGTTCCATTTAAATGTAAAATCCTTATTGGTCAACACAGTAAAATGGCTTTGATATGAGCGATCCACCAGCTACAGCATCAAAAACTTGAACTTTAGTTGTTGGATATGTAAATAGATAACAAATAAGACGTATGTGTGCAAATCTTCCGACAATATATATATATATATATATATATATATATATATATATATATATATATATATATATATATATTTATCAAAACCTTAGACATTAAAGGTTTTACAAAAGTGATTGGGTCAATCTACAGTTAGACATGTATTATGGGAAAGAATAAAAAACAAATAGGAGTTGGTTTTCTTTTACGCCTTTTTTACGAAGTGAAAGGTCACTCTAGATGAAGAGACCATGTCCAACCATTTCGATACTCACAGACAAAAAGGCATACAACAATTTTAACACTTTCAGCGCTTTCAATTAACTGCCTCCAGATTTAAGAGTGTTACTCAACCTGCATTAGTATGGTATTTCTGTTAAGATTTAAGCCATGTAACTTTGATGGGAATAATACTTAACTAAAACTTAAAACATTTTTATTTACATGCATACCCCTCACTTGAAGCTTTAACATAGAATCAAAAATAGAAGTGAAATACACTTTTTCATGTATGACCGTATTGTTTATTGTCACCGAGGAGTTACAAGTGTTAAATATACAAATACATAAAACTTGTGTGGTATGCATGTAATTTCCCAACCTTGATTTTAGAGATTCTTTCCAACCTATTGCATCAAACAATACTAAAAAAAAAACAAAAAAAAAAGAAAATCAGTTTTACATATCTAAATATATATTTTTTGACATTTGCAAGGACATAATGCATTCATACGACATTACATTGCTGCACGAAATAGTGAAGATAGAAAAGACGAACCCATAAAGGAGTTGAAGACTAATAATAGGCGTCTAAATAAAGAGAACTAAACCGTCTTTCAACGATTAAATTTTCAATTTATCACTTGTTATAACATTATTTTTTAGGGATAATTACATACGTAGCACTCCAACCATCGCTATTTTCAAAACAAGCCCTTGGATGATCTTTTTTCCTTCTTTTTTTCTTCAACTAACAAACCAATGCATTTTGATAGTGAATTTTGATATTTACAGTGAATTTTGATATTTGAGCGAAATTGACAAAGGATGAAAGAGGGTGTTAAATTTTTAAACAGCAATACTTCAAGTCTGCGAATGTAAATGCCCCTATTTTTATTATGTTTTTATATTTTATGCCTTCATTTCATATTTTTAATAATTAATGTGTCCCATATTAGCATCATATAGTAGATGGATATAACGGTCTTAGTGCTTAAGAAGTGAAATATATATATATATACATATACATATATATATATACATATATATATATATATATATATATGTTAGCAGAAGCTCATGCGGCTCATTACCAGTCCAAACCCTCAAAGGACCATCTCCCTTGATGGCTGAGGTTTTGAAGATGGCCCATTGGCGATTCCTTATCTTGTGAAGTTCTAAAGCCTCTGTTATTGCAGCATCATCAAGTGCTCCAGGAAGATCCTGCTTATTCACATACACAAGCCCAACTGAACCTTTAAGTTCATCTTCCCTATACTTGTCTGCCTACCCAGATCCCAAACCTGTAATTTAATATTATTGTATTGGACGGTTTCCTCATTCAATCCAATCGTTGGGATCGTTGAGACCACCTCACCCATCTGGTCGATACAGTATATATATATATATATATATATATATATATATATATATATATATATATATATATATATATATATATATATATATTTTGGGGGAAAGAATAGCGGTGGCTCCCTACACGTTAATTATAAAAAGGTGTTACAGGGGGGAGGGAGGTTGATCCCATTCTAAAACCAAAAAGAAAATAAAGTAATACTCACCCGTAAGGGTTCCACTCCCCTCATTACAACTCACGCAAAAAAATATTTCCAAAATACAAATGAACACTAAGAACAAAAGGAGAAGAAAAAAATCAAAACTAAGTTGTATGAGACTTTAAAGACCTTGAAAACAAATATAAGGAAAAGATAGAACCAAAACATAATTGTAGTGCACTTGGAGAGCCATGAAAGACGGACATAATTGAAATTTTTCTGCCCTGTAGCCGCAGAAGTGGTGGCCGTGGAGGTACCTGCGTGCTCAGAATTTGTCCAAAAGGGTAGCATAGAAGACATGAGTTTTAAGTCCGCAAATAGATAATATTTGAAAAGGTTTCCAGAACAAGTTGAGCCAAAATGAGAATCCTTAGTAGCCAAAGCAAAACAACTTGCAATGGACAGTGAAGACAGCTTGCAAAAAAGAAAAGATACCAGAGTGGTCTTGCCCAGAAGGAGTATCAGAAATGACCGTTAAGGTTAAAGTGGCAAGACACAAAAGCATAGTGGCAGATAGAAATGAATTGTATAAAGCAAAAAACCATAAAAAAAATCAAGTTCTGATATAGGGGAGATTTAAAGAGTCCCCAACCAGGTAGGGCCGCAGAGAAATGGGTGGGTTTAACCCCGCCATATGGAGATTACCAGAACTACGAGCCAACCAGTCAGCAGGGGTGTTCCCTTCCCTGAAGATGAAGTTTCAAATAACATTTATATTATTGGCACTAATAATACAACAAATTCTATGCAGCAGGTAAATCAGGTTCCAGTGAGGAGGAGATTTCCCAGATAAGATATCATAAAGAATTTTTGAATCCATCTCAACACACAAATTGTTAAAAGAAAAAGCAACAACAGTATGAATGCCCAAAAAAACTGACCAGCATTCAGTCATAAGGGGGCCATCTGAGATAACAGGTGAATTAAAGTAACATAGATATTTTCCCAGATGGTTCCTAAAAACACCCCCAACCGCAGCAGAGATGGAGGACCAGCAACCATTCACATTAAGCTTAACCCAACCTAAAGTAGGGGGGGGTCCAAAGAACTAACACAACTCTGGCAGAAGGTATAGGGGGTAAAGTAAAAGAGTTGGCTTTAAAACATTTATAATAATAAGCTAAAATATAAGTAGTGGTAGAAAGGGAGGAGGAAGGGGAGGTATTGTACTTATGGGCATTCCTAGTATTCAAAAGGAACCAAAGAACTACAAGAGGAAAAGGATGAAGGCAAGCCTTTAAATCCTCCTACAATTTCTAGCGCCAGAGATAATTCATCATGACGCCAAGTAAAACCAAAATGAGAACCAAATAGGTTCCAAACATTTAAAGAGTAAGTGCAGTTGAAAAAAACATGTATGTAATCTTCCTCAGCCTCTTTACAAAGAGGGCAAATAGAAACAAGCCTCAAGCCTGTAAGCTTTAGTATATCATCCAAAGGTAGCAGTAAAGTAAAATATCTCCATAAGAAGAAGGAGATGGAGGGGGAGAAAATGTTGTTCCAGATTAAGTGTCTCCAAAGCCATTCAGGATAAGAGTGTTGATGAGCATAAATTACTTTGCTAAGTGACTGGGAGGGAGCCTTCTTCCACATAGGAATATATTTTTTGTTAGCTTGAATAGGAATAGTGGAAATCTGTAAAGCTTTAGACTCCCCCACCAGCGAAGAAAGTAAGTTCAAGTCTCAATCACCCTGATTCCAGCATTCAGAGACAGTTAGCAAATTTGTGTGAGTGGGGGGGGAGTGTTTTAAAGAGAAGGCATACCCCAGCTATCCAGCTAGAAGGACAGGTGACCCTCCCCAAGATCCCAATAAATAAAAGAGCTAGCCACAACTCTGGCATTAAGGATGGCTTTCCAGATCTTAGAGTATCCCACCTTCCAAACCACTGAGGAAGGATGAGAAGATTTACAATACTTAGATAGCATAAACTTCGACCATAGGGAGATTCCCATACGAAATTTAAACCAAAGTTTACACATATTTGTTTTCAACAACATTTTGCAAAGCTTTAAATCCCAAACCTCCAGACTTTTTGTGTTTACACAACTTATTACAAGACACCCAGATCTTCTTTGCATCCTGATCTGAGATTTGAAATATACTTATATATCTAAGAATACGACACCAATATTAAAAGATATAAATCCTCAGCAATAGTGCCAAAAACTTGATTAGGAGCGTAATTTTAATTTTAGTAACAATTAAATATTATATAATTTTGATCGCAGAGTTACCTTCAAACGAAAGTATACATATCACTCAAGTAATACAGAGCTCTAGTGGAGTCCTGGTTATCGATCCCATAGGGAAAAATATTAAAGCCTACGGACTAGGATTATATAAACCAAGTTAAAATTACGACTAATTAAATTTGCCTATCTTTCAATAATATGTAATCGATAATAAAGTTCTTATATCTAAACTAGTTTTACTAACAGATTACTAATACTACTAAAGTTAAGTTCAAATATATAATGTTGACCTCATTTTTACAATAGGTTAACCTTTTTGACCTAAAAAGTCAACTTTGGTCAAAATGGTCAATCTAGACCCAATGACAAATCCTGTTGACCCAATAGGTCAACCTTTTGACCTAAAAAGTCAACATTGGTCAAAATGGTCAATCAAGACCCAATGACTAATCTTGTTGACCCAATAGGTCAACTTTTTGACCGAAAAAGTCAACTTCAGTCAAAATGGTCAATCCAGACCCAATGACCAATCCTGTTGACCCAATAGGTCAACCTTTTGACCTAAAAAGTCAATTTTGGTCAAAATGGTCAATCCAGAGCCAATGACCAACACTGTTGACTCAATAGGTCAACCTTATGACCTAAAAGTCAACTTTGGTCAAAATGATCAATCTAGACTCAATAACCAATCCTGTTGAGCCAATAGGTTAACCTTTTGACCTAAAAAGTTAACTTTGGTCAAAATGGTTAATCCAGACCCAATGACCAATCTTGTTGACCCAATTGGTCAAAATTTTGACCTAAAAAGTCAATTTTGGTCAAAATGGTCAATCCATACCCAATGACCAACACTGTAGACCCCATAGGTCAACCTTTTTGACCTAAAAAGTCAACTTTGGTTAAAATGGTCAATCTAGACCCAATGACTAATCCTGTTGACCCAATAGGTCAACCTTTTTGACCTAAAAAGTCAACTTTGGTCAAAATGGTCAATCTAGACCCAATGACCTCTTGTTGACCCAATATGTCAACCTTTTGACCTAAAAAGATAATTTTGGTCAAAATGGTCAATCCAGACCCAATGACCAACACTGTTAACCCAATAAGTCAACATTTTGACCTAAAAAGTTAATTTTGGTCAAAATGGTCAATCCAGACCCAATGACCAACACTGTTGACCCCATAGGTCAACCTTTTGACATAAAATGACAATTTTGGTCAAAATGGTCAATCCGAACTCTATGACCAATCTCGTTGACCCAATAAGTCAACCTTTTCGACTTAAAATGACAATTTTGATCAAAATAACCAATCCAGATTCAATCACTAACCTTATTAACCCAATAGGTCAACCTTTTTGCCCAAAGGGTCAACTCTGGTTAATTTTTGACTAAATAATCAATTATTGACCTAATGACTTAATTAATATCCCAAAATGTCAAGAATTAATCAAATAATTAACTTTAAAATTATTTTGATTAATTAAATTGACTAATGATTTAATTTTCAATATTTTAATTAATGAAATAATTAATTAAAATGAAAATTAAATTAAAAATCATAAAATAACAAAATACACTAAAATGAAATAAAAATGACAAAATTAATCAAATAATTAATTTCAAAATTATTTTGATTAATTAAATGACTAATGATTTAATTTTTTTAAAAATTTTTTTTTTAATTAATGACATAATTAATTAAAATAAAAATTAAATTAAAAGGACATCAAATAAAACAAAATTCAATTTTAAATCCAAAATGACAAAAATATTAATCAAATAATTAATTTAAAATTATTTTGATTAATTAATTGGTTAATAAAATAAATTCTAACATTTTTAATTAATGACATAATTAATTAAAAATAATATCATATTTAAAAGGACATAAAAATGGAAATTCTACCCATGACATCATACATGACATATTAAATGGATTTAATTTTTAAATCCTTTAATGACATCATTAATAACATCATATGAATTATAGATAACCCAGGTGATTCATTTAATAAAATCAAATCCATTAATAATCCAAACCATACCATTTAATCATGGTTAAAGGCCATCATGGTAAATGAAATGAGGTGTCATCTTCCCCTGCATTTCAAAGCATGAGTCACTCCTCTCTAAGATGAGGATTAGCCACTTTAAAAAATAATTTTTGCTCACTACCCTAAGCATCTAATGAGAAAAGATGTTAGCATGAATTAAACATCAACAATGGTAAAATTAGGAGATAATGAAATCATGCATGAAATGAGTCTTGGGGCTTATGTGTCATGCTCCTATTAAATCTTAAGTGACATGGTGAATGAAGAAGAGCCTCCATACTTGAGTCATCACACACCTCCTCCATGACCAATGGGAGAGAAACAAAATCTAAACCCATGGTTAAATGCAATCATGGCAAAACCATGCATGAGGTGAGTAAGAGGGTTAAGTGTCACCTTTCCCCTAAATCTAAAGCATGATTTGGATGAAGAACATTCAGCCCAAATATAAAATTCCCTCCACCTCATGGATGAGCCAATGGAAGCAAGCCAAATGAAGGGTTAAGGTCTCACCATAGCCAAACCCAATATAAGTTAACCTTGGGGAAGTCAATTTAACTTATCCCCCAGCTGAAATTCAATCATGACATCAGGCAACACCTCCCCTAAATGGATTCAAGTTTAGCTAAGCCTCCCCATGGCTATAAAAACCCCATACCCGAACCCACATGGAAGAAAGAAAAAAATTGGTAGAGACCCATAGGCTGCTCAAACCACTTGGTCCCCAACACAAAAATTCTTCCCAATAACCTTAGCAATCTATCCCAACCAAACCCAAGCCATAGGGTTAGCCCAATCAGGCCAATTTGATCAAAATCCAAAATCAGCTCAAATTAGCCACTTTCTCAAAATTCTCCTCCAAGGCTAAGTTTAAAACCAAATTGGAGCAGCGAAGATCTTCCTTGGGAGTTTTAGAAGCCAACCATAAGGTCTGATCAAGCTAGATACACTTGTGGCCAAGGTATGGAATAATTTTTCCCAAAAAAATTCATGTTTTTGAAATATCATGGGTTATACTAGCCCAGAAATGTATCATCACTATATGGATACATTCTACATGTTTAGATGATTCCATAGGTTCAAAAATCACTCAATTTCGTTGAGAAATAGTGAGATATTAATCTTTGAAGTTTAACGGTACAAAATTTTTTTGAATTAATAAGGGATTTATCTCCGCCGCCCGTTCCCGTGTTTTGGAACGGACGTCGCTGATCGCACCATCCGGTGTCCGCTGTTCGGATCCGTGCACGGGATCTTCCCGCTCTTCAACCGGTACGAGGACACGCGTCACTCCGTGGGATTTTCTGGAATTAATAAATTCCAAAAAACCTTAAAAACTTCAAAAATTAATATCTTTTGATCCAGAGGTCAAAAAAATAAAATAAAAATACCTCTAGAAAGCTCTTGAAGAGAGGAAAATTATGAGACCAAAATCATAATTTTATTCTTAATATTTAATTTTTAAATAATTAATTAATCTCTGAGAAAATTTAATTATTAAAAATTAATTATAATTTCAAAAATTATGAAATTTTCACAGAATTATCCTCCTGTTATGACACACATCCTAATTTTCCCAAGGACAGAAAAAGTCTTTAGGATATTCTTCTTTAATTTCTAAGCTACTTTGCAATTCTTTATAAAAATGATTATAAAAATTAGAAATTAAGGAAAATAAATTTGAAAATGACTGAAATTTTAGGGTAACAGAAAATAACCTTAGGAAAATAATTTTTAAGTCATTAAATAATTTTAAATGATATTTCAAAAATTTAGGAATAAAATTCATTATTAATTAATAAATTTAATCCTAAAAATCATCCTTCTATAACTTAGCCTATTTTCTTTAATAGTCTAAGTTTAAAATGAGTCTAGTCCATACTATACTTATGACAAACTTCAATTAAGTCTAAAATGACAAGTTAGACTTAATAAATTCTAATTAGGTTTAAGACACCATTTAAACCTACTTAATTAAAATTAAACCTTAATCTCATTAAGCTAAACTAATTAAACTATGAGTAAGTCTAAAATGACAAATGAGACTTAATAAAAACCCTAATTAGGCCTAAGACACCAATTAGACCTAATTAAACCAAGTTAGACCCTAACCACATTAGGTTTTACTTAATAAACCCTAATTAGGCCTAAGACACCAATTAGACCTAATTAAACCAAGTTAGAGCCTAACCACATTAGGTTTAACTTAATAAATCCTAATTAAACTAAGTTAGATCTTAACCACATTAGCTTTAACTTAATAAACCCTAATTAGGCCTAAGATACTAATTAGATCTAATTAAACCAAGTTAGACCTTAACCACATTAGGTTTAACTTAATAAACCCTAATTAGGCTTAAGACACCAATTAGACCTAATTAAACCAAGTTAGACCTTAGTCACATTAGGTTTAACTTAATAAACTTTAATTAGGCCTAAGACACCAATTAGACCTAATTAAACCAAGTTAGACCCTAACCACATTAGGTTTAACTTAATAAACCTTAATTAGGCCTAAGACACTAATTAGACCTAATTAAACCAAGTTAGACCCTAACCACATTAGGTTTAACTTAATAAACCCTAATTAGGCCTAAGACATCAATTAGACTTAATTAAACCAAGTTAGATCTTAACCACATTAAGCTTAATTTAATAAACCCCAATTAGGTCTAAAACACCAATTAGACCTAATTGAACCAAGTTAAACCTTAATTATATTAAGTTTAACTTAATAAACCCCAATTATGTCTAAGACATCAATCAGACCCCATTAAACTTTGTTAAACCTTAATCACATTAGGTTTAACACCATAAACCTTAATTAAGTCTAATCTAATTTGACTTGATTATCCCTTAAGCTTTACTTAAATTAGGCTTAAGTAACCTCTAAACCCTAATTATGTCTAATCTAATTAGACTTGATTAACCCGTAAGCTTCACTTAAATTAGGCTTAAGCAACCTCTAAACTCAAATTAAGTCTAATCTAATTAATCCTTAAGCACTATTTATAATAGGCTTAAGTAATCTATTAACCCAAAGTAAACATAACTAAATTATGTTTAATTAATCCCTAAATTTTAGGTTCAACCCACATTGAACCTAAATTAACTTAAACTTAACCTAACTTGAGTCCAACCTCACTTGAACTCAAGTTAACCTAAAACCTTAGGTTCAACCCACTTTGAACCTAACTTAACTAAAACTTAACCTAACTTGAGTCCAACCGCACTTGAACTCAAGTTAACCTAAAACCTTAGGTTCAACCCACACTGAACCTAACTTAACTTAAAATTAACCGAACTTGAGTCCAACCTAACTTGAACTCAAGTTAACCTAAACTTTAGGTTCAACATACATTGAACCTAACTTAACTTAAGCTTAACCAAACTTGAGTCCAACCTAACTTGAACTCAAGTTAACCTAAAACCTTAATTTCAATCCATATTGAATCTAACTTAAACTTAACCAAACTTGAGTCCAACCTAACTTGAACTCAAGTTAACCTAAAACCTTAGGTTCAATCCATATTGAATATAACTTAAACTTAACCAAACTTGAGTCTAACCTAACTTGAACTCAAGTTAACCTAAAACCTTAGGTTCAATCCATATTGAACCTAACCTAAATTTAACCAAACTTGGGTCCAACTTAACTTGAACTCAAGTTAACCTAAACTTTAGGTCCAACCCATATTGAACCTAACTTGAACTCACGTTAACCCAAACTTTAGGTCCGACCGATATTGAACCTAACTTGAACTCAAGTTAACCTAAAACCTTAGGTTCAACCCACATTGAACCTAACTGAACTTAAACTTAACCAAACTTGAGTCCAACCTAACTTGAACTCAAGTTAACCTAAAACCTTATGTTCAATCCATATTAAATCTAACCTAAATTTAACCAAACTTGGATCCAACTTAATTTGAACTCAAGTTAACCTAAACTTTGGGTTCAACCCATATTGAACCTAACTTAACTCAAGTTAACCTAAACTTAAGTTCAAACCACATTGAACTTAAGTCGATCTTAAGTCTAGGTTCAACTTAACTTGAACTTAACTTAAACTCAAGTCAAACCTTAACATGAGTTCGACCCATGCTGAACCTAAGTCAACTTTAAGTCTAGGTTCAATTTAACTTGAACCTAACTTAACCCAAGTCAAAACCTTAACTTAAGTGTAATCCATATTGAACTTAAGTCGACTTTAAACCTAAGTTCAACCTAACCTGGATCTAACTTAATATAAAACTCAAACATTAATTTAAGTTCAACCCGTATTGAACTTAAGTAGACCTTAAGTCAAGAATCAACCTAACTTGAACCTAACTTAACTTAAGTTAAATCCTAATTTGAGTTCAACTCATATTGAACTTAATTCAACTTTAATTCTAATTAAATCATTAAACCTTAATTAACTAAGGTTTAAATTAGCAAACCATGATTAAGTCTAATTCATTAGACTTAATATCTAAACAAACCTCAGCTAAATCAAATTAGACTTAATTAAAACTTAAGCCTTACCTAAAAAGGACTTAAATGGTCTGCAATTCTAATAAAGTCTAATTTATTAGACTTAATTAGCCTTTAAGACATGTTTAAACAAGGCTTAAAACTTAATTAGGTATATTCTAAACCAAACCTTCTAACTTAAGTTCAAACAGGCATGAACTCAAGTTAATTAGATTCAATCAACATTGAATTTAACTTAGGTTCAACCAGACATGAACTCAAGTTAATTCAATCAATATTGAATCTAACTTAACTTAAGTTCAGACAGACATGAACTCAAATTAATTAGATTTAATCAACATTGATTCTAACTTAGGTTCAACTAGACATGAACCCAAGTTAATTTAATTAATACTGAATCTAACTTTCAACCTTCTAACTTAAGTTTAGACAAACATAAACTCAAAATCAACATAAATATGATATTTCAATCATGTCATCAAACAAAACCGATATAAATTTGACACTTCAAACATTTAATCAACAAAATTGACATAAATTTGACATTCCAAACACTTAATTGACAAAATCAACATAAATATGATATTGCAAACATGAATTGAAATAATCGACATAAATTTGATATTTCAAATAAAATTTGACATAAAATTGACAAAATTTTTCAAACATCGAAATCAATCGAATATTCCAAACGACATTTGACATTAATTGATATGATTTAAAATAAACCGACATTCAAAATCAAAACATCCTACAGAATTCAGAGATAATGAATGTGACACTATTTTTGACAATGTTTTCTTTGCAGGATGAAGACAAGGTTCATTTAGATTTTCTTTGCATGTTATAGAGTGTGCTAACTCTATTTTGCAGGACGTCGACGACGGAACATTGACAACAAAACCATAAATTTTAGGATAGCCACAAAACTTAAACTTTCTACAAACAACAAAACAAAAAAATGACATGACAACAAAGATAACTGAACTTTTAGGTTAGCCACAAAATCTAAACTAAAACAACAAAATCATTAACATTGACATCAACATACAACGACATTTCTATACCACAACAAAATGATGACATGACACCAAACCAAAATAAATACATAACAAAATGACATGACAAAACCAAAACATAAAACAAAAGGAAATCATAAACAAAATAACAAAAATAAATAAATAATGATATCTTCTTGACATCATAGAAGTTATCTCATAATATAATAATGACATTTTCTTATAGGAGATAAAATATCTCATGACAAATCGAGATATTAATCACGACATCTTATGACATTACGACATCACATTAAGACATGACATAAAATGACATGATATTATGATCCACATTAAGACATGACAAAATGACATGACACCACAAAACTAAAATTTAGCACAAAAGGGAATCATAAACAAAATAACAAAAATAAATTAATAATGATATCTTCTTGACATCATAGAAGGTATCTCATGATATAATAACGACATCTTCTTATAGGAGATAAACTAACTCATGACAAATCGAGATATTAATCACGACATATTATGACATTAAGACATGACATAAAACAACATGACATACAAACTAGACATCCTAACATGACATATGACATGATATACAAAATGACAAAATAACATTAAAACAAAAAAACAAAACACGACAAAGCAACGACATACACCCAACATAAACAAAACTTTTGGTAGTATCGATTCTTCAGAAACGCACTGCCACAAAAACACTTACACTTTTTCGAGGATAAATGTTAACCTTAATCGGGAGTTTTCCTAGGCAGTATTAATTGCTTAGGATGTAATTAACTATATGAGCTTGCTCATATAGGAGATTAAAGAACTCATGATAGGTATTTTACCTATAAAACCTCTCTGGTTACCCAAGATCTTCATATGATTTCTTCATATGAAAAACTTCAGTAATTACACAATCTGAAGACTTGTTCTATGAGATTATCAGTTGATCTCTTTTTCTCTCAATCTCTATCATGATTAATCTTTCTTCAAATTCTCCAAAGACTTCTGACAATAAGTTTAGGAAGGATAAGAATTAGGGCGATATATAGAGAAAGAGAGTGGCGACTCCTTGACATTGACATGATACAAGAATTGACGGCGACGACATGCGATCCATATATTTCATCGCCATTATATAATAACAAAAATCTTTCTCCTTTGTTAAGATATTTAAGTGAAGTGATAATAAAAACTAGTTTTATATGTGTTGTGCCAAATAGGAGCATACCTATTCTTTATCCTTTGGTCCTAGCATAAAGAACATTGACTAATCCTATGCTTGGTTACTGAATCTGTGGCTAGGCTGGGAGGACACTGGCTCTCACTTCGGAGCTCCCATGTTCCCCTCACATGAGGTCTAATAATCTACACCTCAGCACCCAAACGATAGGACCAAATTGAAGATTTTAGCCTGTCACTCTAAAATCTTCAATTCTACGCCCGATTAATATTATTTCCCTATTTATTTGCACTTCTCCTTTCAAGGATTTACCCGTCTACCTTTCAAAGAGAAATGTGAGACATACTAGTTAAGAATTCTTAGCCCATGATCAGATCTTAAGAACTCTTCACAGATTTTAACAATACAAATGACCAATTCGTATAGTAAAGTAAGTTTATGTACAGTATCATCACAACTTCTTATAATTTCTTTAATAGACTAATTCATATAATCATTTCACAAAAACATCGAACAAGGAGAAAGACAAAACAACTACTCAGATTTCATGGAAAGGATGCAATAAAACTTGGATTTCATATAATAAAGTAAAGTTCTACAAACTATAGTAAATAAACACAACTTATCTCAAATTCCTCCACAAGAAAACTCCTTGAAGTTACTCTGAATTTCTTCCTTTCTTACAGCACACAAAATTCTCCTTCAAAATGGAAATGCAGAAGAGACCTCTCACTTTCCTTCCACTCTTACAAGCCCTCAAAGAATTCCTCACTAAATCTCTATTTTAAATCACTACTCTCTAAATAACAACACTAATGACTCACTAATAGACTCTTTAGAATACTTTGGACTCACTAGTAATCACGTAGGAGACACTTTTTTCAGCCCCAATTTGCTTCTTTTTAAAGTTGTAGAAGAGTCTCTAAGGGTTTACATGCACCCCTTCGAAAATCGTCCACATTTAACATATTTCTGGAAAGAACCATCGATCCCGCCGTCGGCGGCCTCAAGCTCGCCGTCGGCGACCTTCTAGAAATAGTACTTTTAAACAAACCCCGCCGTTGGCGGCCTCGATCTCCACCGTCGGCGGCCTTCCTTGGAATTAATTCTGAACTCTCAGGAAAATCATGTCGTCAGCGCCATCGACCTTGCCGTAGGTGCCCTAGGTAAATTTTGCATAATTTAATCATTTTTGCTCCAAATTCGTTCCTTTTTGTATATTTTCATTTCTTTCTCCTTAAGTCTTCATACCTGCAGAAAAATATCAAAAATACCCTTCTTTAAAGTGCAATATTATCAAAATTAGTATAAAATAGGCATAAAAATCTTAACCTTTTCTTCTTGGGTCACATCCCCCCACACCACAAAAATTTGTTAAACAGTTTTTGAAGACTTTCAAAGAACTCTTTTTGGGGCTTAAAACTTGCAAAACATATAGTGGAATACTAAAAAAAACATTAAAGAGAAGAGTTAACCGACCCCCATTAGAGAGGAAAACATTCCTCTAATCCACAATCTTCTTTTTAATTTAATCAAGAACCTCATCCATTTGAATTTGCTTAGTCCTCCCCCTGAGCAAGTTAACCCCCAAGATATTTCAGGGGCAGAGAAGTGTGTCTATACCCTGTGAAATTTTCACCCCAAGATATAGTAGCACTAGGGGCTTACTTACCAATATAAAAAAGACATTTTTCCCTGTTAAAAGACAAACCAGAGCAGCCCTGAAAGTCATCTAAAACATACATTAATTTTTTAATAGAAGTTTTAGAAGCATTAGCAAAAACAATAGCATCATCAGCATAGGCTAAGTGGCTAATCATAATATTGGATTTGTGTCTATACTGAGTGGTGGGGTGGGAAGTCTGAAAAAGATTAAGCAATCTACAGAAATAGTCAAAAACAAGAATGAAAATTATTGGGGAAAGAGGGTCCCCCTACTTAATGCCTCTCAAAGAAGAAAAAAAGACATAAGTTTTCTCATTCACAAAGTTACTGTAATGCTTATTAGATAAACATCATTTAACAAGATTGCAAAAAGCAACTTCAAAACCTATAACCTGTAAAATGCCAATAATAAAGTCTCATCTTAAAGTATCAAAAGCCTTTTTTATGTCAAGCTTAAGGACAAGATTACCATCTCTACACTTATGATCCAGATCTTCAATAAGCTCTTGAGCAAGTAGAATATTATCAGAGATGTCCCTACCCTTTATAAAAGTAGACTGCTGAGGCGAGATAAGATGGTTCAAATGAGGCTGCATTCTAGCAACCAACAATTTACTAATAATCCTAGAAATGATAGTAGTGAGGGAGATAAGCCTGAAATTTTTCCAGTTGATTTTGTCATTATTCTTATGAATTAAAACAAGTAAAGCAGCCACAAAATACTTATCAGGGTCATCCCCCATAAAAAAACTTTGTATAGCCAGAGTAACCTCCTTTTTAATAATATCCCAACATGTAATGTAAAAAGCAGAGGTAAACCCATCTGGGCCGGGGGATTTGTTAGGGTTAATATCTTTAAGTACAACAAAGATATCCTGCTCAGTAGGAGGACCAGCTAGGGATAAGGAGGCCACATAATTCCGTTCAGCCTGAAAGAAGGTGGAATTAACCATAGAAACCTGCAGATGATCAGCATAGAGAGAAGAGAAGTAAGATACAGCATCAGTCCCAATATGATCCAGATCAGTAAGAACCCTCCCATCTTCAGTAAAAATTTTAAGGATAGTATTTATGTTCCTCCTATGCTTAATAGTGGCATGAAAGTATTTGGTGTTTCTGTCACCATTAGAAAAATGAACATCATTAGCTTGTTGTCTTAAAAAATCCTCCTTAATAGAGATATGATTAAGAAGGTGATGGTGGGCATGGGCCACCTCATCAACAAGGGAGAGGTTGGAGACAGATTGAGCTTCTAGGTCATCAACAATATTCTGTGCATTAATAACATTAGTATGAACATTACTAAAGACATCAAAGTTCCACTTCCTAAGGGCAGCAGCAAGTATTATGTGCAAATGCCAAAGAGTGTACCATGGAGTGCCGGCCACATCAGGTTTCCAAGCCTGCTTAACAAAACTCAGAAAAGATGGGTCAGAAGTCCAAGCATTAATGAATTTAAAATGATATTGGGCAGGCTTAGATTGAAAGGCCAAAGTATGTAAAATAGGATTGTGATCAGAAGTGACATAACTAAGGTGATTAACTCTGCACACATTGTAATAATTAAGCAAATCAGTATTACCTAATAATCTGTCCAGCCTTTGCAATAGGGTACCACATCTCCACTTGTAGGGAGAACCAGAATACCCTAAATCAAAAAGACCAGCATCAGTAATGGAGTCACATAAACGAGATATTAAAGCAAAATCAGGTCTAGAACCCCCTTGTGTTCCACAGGGGACATGATCATTTTAAAATCCCCACCCACAAGGTTTCTTTTTACCTTTCCTATGACTTTGAATAGTCCATTCAGTTTCCAAAGCTTGAGTAGCATGAATGATATCAGTAGCAGTAGCAGTAGCAGTAGCAGTGATAGCAGTAGCAGTGTTGTTACTAGCTTGTGAGGCAGTAAGGGGGAAATCAACTTCCCCTACCACCAAAGGAGTGTAGGTAGAAACACCTGGTAAACAAATATTGGCAGTTGCCTGAGTAACAGAGTGATCAGTCTCAGAAACAGAAAGAGCATGGGTGTCAATGGTCTATAGAGCAGCAGGAAAGGGATCAACAAGAGGAAGGTTCTCATTAACAGTGTGTGGGTGAACAAAATCCTAATCAGTTAACACAACAACCACAGTGCCCTAGGCATCCAAGGGGAGACCATCTGTGCCAACTAAAGAAAGGTCCTCAACACAGTCAGAAGATTGTAGATTGGTAACAGGTAAAGTGGGGTTAATGATGGCAGAGGCAAGAGAAGGGCAAGGGAGAGGGAAGGGAGTAATGGGAGGAGGTAGAGTTGATTCTTGTGCATCAGGGACAACAGAATGAGGAGCATCAACAATGTTGGGGGGTCCTGTGAAACAGGCTCAGACAGGACATTAGCCAAAATGGGGTTGGGATCAGCAATGGGAGGGGCCTGAGTAGTAGGAGGATCAGAAAAAGGTTTCACAGTGTTCTAAGGCTTTAAATGAGGGTGAAGCCTATAACACATAGAAGCACTATGCTCAAACATAACAGAGTGTGAGCAGTAGGGAGGATGAGCCCCCATGACAACCTTCTGCCAGTAACCATTATGATTGGAACTAATCCAGACTTTGTCAGGGTAAGGTTGAGTAATATCTCTCTCAACCAAAAAAAACAAACATCATAAGGCTGGGTACAATCTAAGGTGGGATTGTCCAATCGAAGAGGTTTGCTAAAGCCCTTGGCTAAAGAGAATAAAATTTCATAATTAAAAATGTGATACTTATACCCATGGAATTTTACCCAAACATGAATAACAGGGGATTTGGCTCGGGGGTTAAAATCTACACTCCTTTTAAGAATTTTCATAATACGATTTTCAACTCTTAACACTTTCCGAGCGAAAACAGTGGTATAATCAATGTCATTAGATAATTGTATAAGGATGTGTCGACCATCTAAATGACCAATGTGCCAAGAACCAGTTAATTTTAACATATCAAATTCCTTGAGAATTAGATCAAGTTTAGGATGACCAAAAAGAAATTTCCCAATCAAAGCAAAGCAACAAGAAGAGGCTAGAAAGTTGGTTTCCTCATCAGTAAGGAAAAGTGCAGGTTTACCATTTTTTCGACCAAGTTTACGGATAAATTGGTAATCACCACCACCAACTTCGGTAGCATCGTGAAACGCCTGTGGGAAGAAGCATGACTGATTAACAGTAGAAGGAGTAGAGTCTCCCAAGACCACAGCTGCAAAACTTCGCGACATCAAGATGAACCCTAGCCCAGCACACAAAAAACGCAAAACCCAGCAGAACAGGAGACAAAAAATGAAAACTATTCAAGAGAGATGAGACCAAACAGAAAAACCAGCAGATCCTTGCAGTACATCCGAGATCTGCGAGTTCAGCAAAGAAAATCGAGAAAACCTACCACAATCCACCGAAGCCGAACAAAAAACCGAAACTAGAACAATAGCAGTATCAAAAGCACAAAAAAAGGAAGGGAAATAGGGAACGAAATCACCAGATGCGAAGATTAAATGATCCATGGCCGAAACCCTAAGTGCTTTGTCGCCCAAGTCGCCGTTCCCAGCTTCTCCAATGGCTGCATCGCGATGACTACTATCTCCTCCAACTCCCTCCCTAGCCGGCGCTCTCACATGGGATGAAGGCACAATAGACCTTGCCCATCTATATATATATATATATATTATAACGTTGCCTTTTCATTCAATTTGGTGTCTATTTATAATATTCTAAAAATTAATTTCAAGCCAACATAAATATATTTTCTAATATATCACTTCTCTTATTATTATTATATACTTATAACCTCAATACCCTTTGTACTATACATTAATTAAGATATTAAGCTATATACTCACCCTCTTTCTTTTTTTAACAGATAACACATCAATATTTCTTTGAAGCTATACGTTAGTAAAAATATATTTTGAAAAATAATAAAGTGGATTTTTTTTCAAATAAAATGCATCTATTATTATCAAATTTACTAATTTTTGAAGCTATAATTCAAGTTTTAGGTACTTTTCTTATAATTTTCTCTCCATATATTGTGTGAGCTTAATTTGTACTATGTTTAATGTAAATCATCAATGTATAAGTATTATCAATGGAAAATAAAGCGGAGTATAACTAGCTTAATTAAATATAAAATAAAATTTTAAACTATTGTTAAAAAATAAGGTTATTATTTTCTTATTTACACCAGTATCACATGAGTAGTAGTAGGATGAAAAATTTCTTGTACATAAGTTATGCTTAACAAGAAATATAAGCATGTTAGTAAATATTTCATATGTTATACTATTTACAATCATTCAAATTCCTTCAAAAAAAATTGTGAATCATTTTTTTTTAATTCATTCAATCAACAACGACAAAAAGACGAATTAAATTAAATTGGGTGGACAAATTAGAAGTAAATTTTGCGGCATTAGGTTATGTTTTAGAAAGAAACAAATGGTAAAATAAAACAAGTATTAGAACTGCTTACATGTATTGTTATGCAAATCTAAAAGAAAAGTGAAGAAAACTCAACACATTAATAGATTCTCAAAATAACCTTAATCCTGTTAATCTTTTCCATGAAGACTTTCAAATAAATAGCCCAACTCCTATGCATGTCATCCAAACACCCATTTTTACCTCCCAACTAAAATTTTTCCTTGCCATTCTGTCTCCGTCTTCCATCATATTTTTCCATCACATAATTCGAACGATCAAATCCTCCCATCTCATCTTTCATTTTTTATGCCTTCGTCTCATCTTCCTCTTTTATTACCGACAAAATAAGATAAAATCATTTTCTCCTTAGCTTCATCTACTTTTGCATCAAAAACCCTCACTTTTAAACTACACTTATCTCTGCCCATTTTGGTAGGTTGATTTCTTCGCAGCCTAGCTCCCATTATGCACCTCGTCAAAAAATCCCTAGTAGTACTTTCTCTTCATGGATCCAAACCTCAAAGCGAAGCCCATTTTCAATACAAACTCGATATGAACTTACAAACACTACCTCAGATTCGTGAGTGATATTTGTCGATCAACCGCGACAATGATCTATAAGAACCTTATTGTTAGCGTGGATGTTGGCGCCATTAATTTGCAATGGAGCTTCGTTATCTATAGAAATGTAGACTAATGTTATTTTTTGTGAGAGACGGGATCGTTGATTTGGGGGGGTTGTGAGATAGATTTTGAAAAATTGAAGTTCTAGAGTCATGTGATCCATTATGAAGAATGGAAACTAATCCCTTTTGCGTTTCTTATTGCTTAGAATTTTCTTTTCTCCTGATATATTCTCTCTTTGGAGTTTAAGATGGCAACTCCCATGATTGATTTATAGAAAACATCTTAGAGAGAGATAGAAAGAGAGATTTAAGGTTTCGATAAAAAAAAAGTGAGTTTATATATGACACCTTGGGGCTTTCTTTCTGGAACTTTCAATTTTCTTTGGGATCATAGCAAGTAGGTAAGCTTGATCTCAGAAAAATAACAATTTTTTAATGCTCCAACAGTACTCTTTTCTGGGTTATATTTTGGAAAGGCTTTGACCCATTCAACTCAAAATTTTAGCTAAAACTTCAAATTTTTGTTTCTTAAAAATCAGGCAAACAAATAAGATTTGCATATATATCACACAATTCCGATATATTTACATAAATAACATTTAAAATTTAATATTTATTTTAGGTCATTTTAGCTATTGCTTCAAAATTAATTAGAGCTATTATTGAGAAGGATTTGATTAATAGTTTTCTCTTCATTTATTTGATTTTTTATCATCTAACATATGAAAGAACTCCACCTAATATGCTTTTCATCAAGAGGGAAGAATTTAAAATAAAATTAGTCTAAAGCTAAACTGAAATTATTTTTGCCATAAATATATATATATATATATATATATATATATATATATATATATACGAATGATAAAATTTGTTTAGATGATCAATGAGATTCAGACGTGAATGCATGATGCGTTCGTATTTTGTGCATGATGCGTTCTGACTAAATTGCAGATGTGATTGCAAGAAATTTGTTTAAATGAACTATCATTTGTGATTGTAAATGTCATGCAACCTACATTATTCAATTTTGAGACCATTGATAATTCTAATGAGTTGAATTTTTAAATATTAAATTGTTTATTTTAAATAGATTGAATAGAAATTAAGTATTTAAAATCAAATATTTAATATAAGCTTCTCTATTTTCTATCTTCTTTTTGGCTAAACTGTACATCATTTGGGGTCTTAGATTATTTTTTTGATTAATTAAACCTTACTTAAATAGATTTTAAATTACTCACTAAATATATTTAATTCTAATATATAAAGATGAATATATTCTCATAATAAATTTAAATGCACTCTAAATAATTTTCGACAGTTCTGACATGATCAATATACAATAATCTCTAAAATTAAAAAAAATCAAATAAGTTAAATATGTTGTGAAAAACGACGGTGATAAAGTGAAAATTGGAATGAGAAAATCACAAATCAGCAGGAGACACATAGATTTATGTGATTTGATAAATTGTTTACTTCCACGGAGTTGCAGAGGATTTTATTTCTTGGAGGATTACACACCGGTGAACACGTCGACTTACAATATTACTCTCCCTCTCTACTCCTCTAACATCTCCTCTCCCTCTCTCTACTAGAGATCCACACCAAAGAGAAAAAATCGGAAAAAACTAGCCTGACAATTACAGTGGACCGCGCTCCATCAATCTTCAACAAAAAGGTTCATAGAAAATTCATTTGAATTTGAATTTAGTTGAATTTCTTATAAAATATTCGACATGAAAGATTGAACTTTTTTTTTGTATTCTTCATTAATTTTGAGCAATATAGCACCGCCTGAGAATTTTTTTTTTTTTGATAAGGTTCATTGAGTGTCTCCATTATCTGCATTACGATTATCATGACGAAAATAATACAACACATATAATTCAAATAATTACTATTGTGAGAAGTTGTCAGTGACGACATCAGTTATTGACGCCACATGCTATCAGGTACGATAACTATTGCTGGTTGTTGTATGTCGCCATCGGTCACTGAATGCCACATCCAAGCATCCTTAGTTTAAAAGTTAAAGCAGTGATTATTGCATGCTTGAAACATTCTTTAGTCTGAACATAAAAATTTAGTCAGAACGGTTATTGCGAGAGCTTTAACCCGTGATGGGGAACCCCATGCAAGCCACAATTAAATTTTGAAACTAATGACATCATGAGTTATACAATAAATGCAAGAAAGAGCTACTTAAAACGAAAATATTAATTGCTTTTAAATCACATAAAGCCTCTCACGGCTAATGGCGATCATGACATTAGATAACATGTACGTATAAAACGTAAATATAGGCTACAAACAAAAGACAATAACTTTAGAAACAGCACATGCAAGAGTTTGATTAGCTATTGTGTTTAGCTTTTCTAACCCTTTGGTTATATTGATTATTATGGAGCATGACTGAAAATTTTGAAGAAAATATAAAATAATAAAAAGTGAATGATAAAAGATTTCCATGCATCGAGAATGCGAGGCCAGTAATGACCTACGACGCCAAATCTTAGTGGTCCTTTGGTCATTTTCAATTAAATTAAAATAACCAAGTTTTACAGATTATACAAATTAATAATAAAATTAAAAACTTTTTTGATGGATAAAATAATTCAAATTAAATAAAATAAATTACCAAATTTAGCCCAAAAAATCCTGAGGGAAGAGAAATCCTTAAGACGATTAAATTCAAATTAACTTCAATCCTATTAATCTCTTCAAAGAAGACCTCGAAATAAATAACCCAACTCCTATGCATGCTACCCAAACACCTACATTCACCCAACTAATACTTTTCCTCGCCGTTCGATTTCCATCTTCTTTCTTTTTTTCATTCACATAATCAGAATCATCAAATCCTCTCATATCATCATTCTTATTTTCTTTCTCGTCTCATCTTCCTCCTTTATTTCCTGTAACATAGGATAAAATCTTTTTCTCCTTAGCTTCATCAGCTCTCGCATCAAAAACCCTTGCTTTGTCACTACACTTATCTCAACCCATTCAGACAGGTTGATTTCTTCACAGCGTAGCTCCCATGTTTTATCTCGTTTGAAAATCCCTTGTAGAGCTTTCTCTCTCTTGATCCAGGCCTCAAAGCGAATCCCATTGCCAATACAAACTAGATTTGAACTTGCAAATATTACCTCTGATTTGTAAGTGATATCCTTCGATCGAACACGGCAAAGTTCTATTAAAGCCTCTTTATTAGCAGGGATGTTGGTGCCATTAACTGCCAATGGAGTTTCATTAATTCTAGGAAGGTAAACTAATGTTATTTTTTGTGGGAGACGAGATCGTCGATTTGGGGGGATGGTAAGATGGAGTTCGAAAGATTGGAGATCAAGAGTAATGCGATCCATTACGAAGAATGGACAATGAATCCCTTTTGCTTTCCTTTTTGCTAAGTATTTTTTCCTCTTTAATTATTCTCTCTTCGGATTTTAACATGGCAACCCCCATGTATGATTTATAGGGAGCACATAGGAGAGATTTAAGGTTTAGATAAAAAAATTGTGTTTTTAGCAATGACACGTTGCGGCTTTATTTTTGGAAGTTCTGAATTGTCTTTGGGATAATAGCAACCCTCTAAAATAGATGTCGTGGCAAAAACACATATTTTTTAATGGTCCAACACTCCGCTCTTCCAGGTTATAATTTGGAACTGTTTTGGCCATTTCAACTCAAAAATTTAACAAGAATGTTAAAAAATTAGTTTCCTTAAATTATGTCAACAAAAAAGACTTACATGTACGTCACACAATTTCTTTTTATTTACATATTTAATATTTAAAATATATTATTTATTTTAGATAATTTTAGCTATTACTTGAAAAGGAATGAGAACTACTATTGAGAAGAATTTGATTAGTGGTTTTTTCTTAATTTATTTGGTATTTGATCATCTAATTTTTGAAAAAAATCCACTTAAATTTGGTTTTCATTAAGAATGATGAATTTTAAAATGATATTAGTCTAAAGTTAAAGTGAAATTATTTTTTCCAAGTAATTTCTTATATGTGTGTTAAAATTTGTTTGGATGATAATTCTATTGATTAAATATTTAATTAATATTTTATTAATTTAAATTAGGTTAAATAGAGATTAAGTTAAAATTCAAATATTTAATATAATCTTTTTTATTGGCAGCCACTTTTTTTTATAAATATTATATCATTTAGCGTCTTAGATAATTTTATTTATCTAGATTAAACCTCATTTAAATGGATTTTTAATTTCCTAAATAAATATATTAAATTTTAATAAATAAAAATGAATATAATCTTATAATAAATAGAAATGCACTCTAAATGATTTTGATAATCCCGCCATGGTCAGGAACGACCTATTACACCAAATCTTTGTGGTTTTTAGGTCATTTTTTCAATTAAATTAAAATAAACATATTTTTTTGATTAAATAAATTAATAATAAAATTAAAAACATAAAATGTATAACAATTCAATGTAAATAAATCAAAATACCAAAATTTGCCCACTAAATCTTAAGGGATGATAAATCCCTAAGAGGAATTGGGGAATTTAGTAAATTTGGGGAAGTTAGGGAATTATTGTGGATTTGAGGTGAATTTGGTGGATAGGAATTGTCTTGGTAAATTTGGGATGGATTGGGTAGTTTAGTAATTTGGTGTTTTTTAGTAATTTTTTTGGAAATTAGGAAACTTTGTTCAGTTTAGGTGAAGTGTGGTGAAAGGGGTGTGAGTGTAGTGCATGTGTGAGCGGAGTGAGGAGCCAAGTCATAAGGAGTTTTCATAAGGCCTCATGGCCTTACTGGAACTCTTTTTTGAAATTCACCATGTTGGTTTAAGCCAAATCAACTAAATGTCGAGGATTTATGACAACCCATAATGAGACTACAAAATAGTTAAGAAGTGGTTTGAGTTTTTAAGTGAGGTGGATTCCATCACTAGTCTTGTAGGATAATCAATAAGAATGTCCTATGGTTTAATCCTAAGCTCTAAAACAAAAATTAGACCTCACCAGAATTGGGGTCAACAAGCTTCATCCTGAATCAATCGATAATCACTGAGGTTGTTGATATCTTTTATTTCCATTAAAATTTTCAAATCTAATCATGTTTTCAGTGCTTTGTATTTGGCTTCATTGTTTGTACACAACTCTATCAAGTAGTAGGAGAACCTCAACATTCCATGCGTCGGGGTGAAAAAGATTGATTAGATACATGCTTTACTGAGAATTATTGCTTTCAATTATTTATTTTGTTACATTGAAGAAGCTCTGTCAAAGTACGTCTCCCAACATTGCGCATTGGGGTTTCTAAATTTTAAAGGACACTCTGCTGAAAACGTGTGTGTCACCAAGAAGTCTATTACAAGTTATCCTTTAATGGCGCACAAAGGAATGAAATTTATATCAAATTGCAATAATATCATTGACCACCCTTGCTAATCCTTCGAAAAATGCTGGTTGAGTCATCAAATATTGTAATGGATGAGACCTTCAAATAAGGTTGACCTTATGTGTAAGCATGTAATTTCTAATTTTTCTATATAACAAAGATTAAAGCTTGGATTGGAGGGTACTTTATTTCTGTAGGAATTAGGCGATGACTTAAATAATAGAGAGTAGTTTCTTTAATCTTGTCATTAACTTGTGCTATCAGATAAAGTTCCAAAAATTAAGTGGAGATTGAGGCTATTAGGATATGAGGTGTCATCAAATACTATTTTATGCTTTTAAAAACACGTTGACATTTATTGTTCCATGTAAATGTAAACTCCTTATTGGTGAACATAGTAAAATGTCTTTGATATGAGCAATCCACCAACTCTTTTCTGGGTTATATTTTGGAACGTCTTTGACCCTTTCAAACCAAAATTTTAGCCAAAAGTTCAAATTTTTGTTTCTTAGAAATCAAGCAAACAAATAAGATTTGCATATATATCGCACAATTCCTATGTATTTACATAAATAATATTTAAAATTTATTATTTATTTTAGGTCATTTTAGCAATTGCTTGAAAATTAATAAGAGCTATTGTTGAGGAGGGTTTGATTAATAGTTTTCTCTTAATTTATTCGGTATTTTATCATCTAACTTTTGAAAGAACTCCACTTAATATGCTTTTCATCAAGAGGGAAGAATTTAAAATAATATTAGTCTAAAGCTAAATTGAAATTATTTTTGTCATATATATATATATATATATATATATATATATATATATATATTTAACTCAAGGATCAAATTTTATTGCTTCTTGGTAAGTCTATTACATCTTATATGAGGAATAGAAAGTAAATCCCCATGTAAAAGAACATTAAAAGCATTAAAATAAGAAGAAGAAACATTGGATGTAGCATAAGCATTGCAATTAAATTCCATGGATGAAGTAGCCCTCCTAGAAAGCCAATTTGCAGGTTGATTCCCTTCTCTATAGACGTGACTCCAAATAATAGCTTGACAAGAAGCTAAAGCACTAATCTTATTAATCCAAATCTATAAGAACCAAGGAACCTTAGCTTTATGAAGAAAAATTTGCACTAAAGATAGAGAATCCATTTCCATATGTATGAAATTTTGATTGTTCATAATAGCAGCTTTTAGCCCCCAATAAACTGCTATAGTTTCCACTTCAAGAGCATGCACAACTAATACAGGAGCAGTAATATACCATAAACATTTGCCAATGTGATTTCTACAAAGCACACCAATTTCAGCAGAAGATGAAGAGCAACTACCATCAGAATTTACTTTTATTCATGGAATTTTAAGAGCTCTCCAAATAACAAGCTGGATTCTATGAGCAGTAGATGAACTTTGAGATTGATAAAGCTTCCTGATCTTAAGAAGATGAGATACACAATTCCTGCTAACGATTTGGGAAGAGAAGAGTTTATTATTAAAAATAACATCATTTCTACACATCCACACATACCAGAATATGGCCAATGGAATAAAAAATTCTGATGATAACTTCCAATCATGCCAATAGGATTCAAGATCAGTCCAAAGTTGAAATTTAGAAAGAAACCCGTTGAAATCCAAAACCTTCTTCCAGATTTACTGAACAGCTTCACAATTCAGAAATAGATGAGAAAAAGTTTCCTCATTTGAATGACAGAGATGACACATAGAATGGCCACGAATACATTTTAATTTTAAGATGCTATCAATTGGCAGCAGCTTCCTGAATAATCTACAACAGAAAAATGACATTGAAGGTGTGATAAATTTGTTCCATAAGAGCTCCCCACAATCATTGACAGGCCAATTACTATTTGAAAGAAAAATGAATTTAGACAGACTTTGCTTATGAGGATTCTTAGTAATCAATCTATCCTTCTTGGATGGTTGAATAGGTATGGATAAGATCTTCCTTTGACTCTCTATATTGATACAGTTTTGAAGTTTGGAGACATCCCAACTAAATTGATTCCAACAATCAGCCTCTTTGTGAATAGAAGTAGAACTATCAATTTTTTCCTTTAAGGAATATTGATATACCCAATTATCAAACCAAAATTAAATTTTACCATTCCCAAGTTCCCAAACAAAGAGATTTTCAACATAATCTCTCACTTTCAACAAATCCTTCCAGTTTTTAGAATCACCATTCTTCATTTGGACTTGAGAGGGATGAATGTTGTGGCAATATTTGTCATGCATAAATTTGAACCAAATTGAATTTTTCTCTCTAAATTTGATCCATTGCTTACAGTAAAAAGAAAAACTTAAATGCTGAAAACTTTTAAACCCCAAGCCACCACTAGTAATAGGTTTACAAAGTTTATCCCAATTTGTCCAATGCATTTGTTTGTGTTGCGCTTCCCAAAGAAACTTGTTAAAAGTAACAGATAATAATTTCTTGGTTCTTTTTTTCATTTTAATCATTTGAAGAATGTAGAGAGGAAATGTGGTTAAAACACTCTTTAGAAGGGTCACTCTACCTCCATTAGACAAAAAAGAGTTTGTCCAACATTGAATTTGAGAAGTAATTATATCAATCACAGCATCATAATGAGAGAGTTTAATTCTACCTTTAACTAAAGGGAAACCCAGATATAGAAGAGGAATTCTTGCTTCCTTGAATCCAAGTGAAACCGTAAATCCATTTCCTAGCCTTAACGTATGCAATGGAACTTGATAAGAACTGACATTTGGCTTTATTAAATGACATACATGAGACTTCCTCAAAATTATGTAAAAGCTTCATCATGCATTTAATGAAATTCTTACTGCCATTACAAAAAATGATTACATCATCTGCATAAGCCAAATGGCTTACCAACTCGATTTGATCTATGCCGAAACCGAGTGTAGGGACAGCTTTCTTGAGCTTGATTAAGAAGTTTGGAGAGGTAATCAAATGCCAAAATAAAAATATAAGGAGACAATGGATCTCCTTGTTTAATACCCTACCAAACTCTAAAGAATCCATGACAACCACCATTAATCATCACACTATAGTAATTATTTTGTAACCATCTGAAAATTACATTGCAGAAATCCATACTGAAACCTCTAGAAGAAATAGTCTTTAAGATAAATGACCAACTGATGGTATCAAATGCCTTGGATAGATCTAATTTAAAAATAATATTAGTACCCCTACAAGGCTTATCAAGATCAGTTAGTAATTCTTGATCCAATAATACATTCTCACAAATATATATATCTATTTGTGTGTGTGTGTGTGTGTGTGTTTATATGAACGGTAAAATTTTTTAGATGATCTATGAGATTTAGATGTGATTGCATGATGCATTCGTATTTTGTGCATGAAACATTCACCTGCTCAGTTTTACTTTAAAATTTATTATTTTAGTCTTATTAAATGAACTATCATTTGTGATTATAAATGTCATGCAACCTACATTATTTAATTTTGAAACCGTTGATAATTCTAATGAGTTGAATTATTAAATATTAAGTTGATTATTTTAAATAGATTGAATATAAATTAAGTATTTAAAATCAAATATTTTATATAAGCATCTCTATTTTCTACCTTCTTTTTTTGCTAAAATGTACATCATTTGGGGTCTTAGATTATTTTTTTTTATTAAATAAACCTTATTTAAATAGATTTTAAATTGCTCACTAAATATATTTAATTCTAAGAAATAAAAATGAATACATTATCATAATAAATTTAAATTCACTCTAAATAATTTTCGACAGTTCTGACATAATCAATATACAATTATCTCAAAAATTAAAAAATTCAAATAATTTAAACGTGTTGTTAAAAACGATGGCAATAAAATGAAAATTGGAATGAGAAAATCACAAAATAGTAGGAGACACAAATTTATGTGGTTTGGTAAATTTCCTATGTCCACGGAGTTGCAGAGAATTTTATCTCTTGGATGATTACACACCGGCGATCACGTCGACTTACAAGATTACTCTCCCTCTCTACTCCTCTAATCTATCCTCTCTCTCTCTACCAGAGATCCACACCGAAGAGAAAAAACTGGGTAAAACTAGCCTGGCAATTACAGTTGACTGGGCTCCATCAATCTTCAACAAAAAGATTCATAGAAAATTTATTTGAATTTAAAATTAGGGTTGGCTGCCATGGGGTTGGTTTGATCAAATTTGGCTTGGTTGGGTTTAATTTGGATCATGTGTTCATACAGATTGATTTGAGTTTAGGTTGGGCTAGCTTGAGTTTTGGTTTGATTTGAACCAAATTGATTGATCAAAATGGCTTGTCATAAAGCTTTTGGAAATGGATTGGAATGAATTTGAATTGATTTGGGAAGTGAATTTGATGGGTTTTGTTGATTTGGTTAATTTGGGTAACCATGGGTTTAGTTGGATGTAGGTTTGGCTAGAGAATGGTTAGGGCTCAATTGATGGTTCAAAATGATGTAGGTGATTGTTATGAAAGGTTTAGGATAGAAATTGGGTGGAAAGTTTTGGTTTAGGGGATTCAATATGGAGAATTTAGGTCATGTGGCAACCTTAGGGTAAATTTGGGGGATCTTAGTTTCAAATGATTTTTTATGGGATTTCAATCAAAATTTTAACCATATTAATGTTGTGTTTGGTATAGGAATGTGTTAGGAAGAGGTTGGAATTTGGTTTGGGCAAAATAGAGTGGTTTGGGTCATTTTAGGGTGAATTGGGTCATAAGGCCAAAATTGGGGGTTTTGGATTAAAGTTGAAATAGAAGTCAAATGTGAACCAAATTGGGCTTGGATTTGATTTAAATTGGTATTGGGGATGTTGAATTTCAGTTTGGAATTGAATTTGATCAAAATTGGGGTTAATTGGGTTGATTTGGTTTGACATTGTGTTCATTTGGGCTATGTGAGCCAAGTTGGGATTTTGGGTTGAAAGTGGGTTAATTTGGCAAAATTGGGTTATGGTGTAGTTGAACAAAATAAAATTAAAAATTTTAGGGAAATTCTGAAATTGTTTGGGAATTTTTGGATATTTTGGAATTTTGGGCAAAAAGGGTATTTAGGGTATATGGAGGTTATTTGGAGTGTATTGGGGTATTTTGGTGGATTTAAGAGGTGAGAACTGTTTTGAAATGATTTTAAGGAATTTTAGGTAAGTTTAGAGATCCGGGGTCAAAATTTGAAATTTTGGAAAAATGAAGGGGGCTTCAAATAGGGAAGGATAGAGCCATTTTAGTGGGGTCAAGATTGAGTAAAATTGATTTGGAATGGAATTAGGTTTTAGGAGCATGAGCCATGGACTTAGCCAAGTCCAACCACTTTGGGACCAAGTCTAGCTAAATGGTAACCACTTTATGATTATTCACATATTGACCCTAGCCATCTTAATCAAAGACCAGTGGCTTTGGTTCAATCATGTGAGTTTCATGAAGGGTAGAAGGTAAGGGTTCATGGTTTGAATTAAGTGGCTTAGGGGTATGTGTGTGTGCAATAGAAGCTCAAGTCACCCAAGGTTACCCTAAGTCTAAACATTCATGTGGGAACTCATTGTTGGTTTTCCATATGGTGGTTTTAACCTTCCAAGGTGATTTAGAGGTTTGTAACCATCCAAGTGGGGTCCCAAGAGGAGTCAAGAAGTGGCTGAAAATTTCTAAATGGTGGGTCCCAACTCTAGTCCTCTAGGATAGTGAAGGAGAAGTCTTATGGCTAGATCCTGACCACTAAGAGGAAGATCAGACCTCACCAAAAATGAGGTCAACAATCATCATGAAGGAAAATGAGGTGTCATTCCATCCCAAACCCAAGCCATGACTAACCTCTCCTTGACAATGAGGTGGCTGACTACCTTGAGGATGATATGCCATGCCTCATAGACCACCAAATGAAAAGAAAACACCACCTTTAACTCTCTTTTTACCATGGTTAACAAAAATGGAGACTCATCATGATGCCATGATAAGTGAGCTTCAAAGGTGGCAATCAACCATATTATCCATGGGTGAAGATTTAGATGAGTCATTACTCACCTCTACCCTTACCCAATCAAAGAAAATTTTACCTTACCCATGCATTTCACCGTGGTAAAGAGTTATCGTTGCCAAACTATGACAAGGTTGAGAATTGAAGCTTAAGTGTCAATCTCTCCTCCAAAACATTGAATGTGACAAATGGAATATGTGGGGAAGGTTTACCTACAACATTTCAATCAATCTAATAGCCTCTCAACTCACCCAGTGGAAGCGAGCCAAGTTTTGAGTTAAATCTGCACCATATTTGGGACTCCACATGGGTTAACCTTGAAAAATGATTTGAGCTTATCTTCAGCTAAAATTTTATCTTCAATGCATTAATGAGGAAGTTAATAACTTCCCCAAGTAAATTCTAACCAACCCAAGCTCCTCCCATAGCCATCCATGGCTATATATGGACATAACCCCAAAAGCCTAAGAGAGAGGAGACCAACATAGAAGACACACTTACACTGCCTAAGCCCTGAAACATCCAACACAAAAATTGTTCCCTAGGACCGAAGCAGTTGATTCCCCATGAATCCAAGCTCTTAAAACCACTCAATCCCTCCAATTACGTTAACTCGAAAACCCCAAAACAGGAAAAATTTTGGGTTTGAAATGAAGTTATCCAAAACTTTAAATTAACCATCCCTGAAGCTTCCTAGGACCCTACAAAGACAAGCCCAATAAAAATTGACCATCCCTATAGATCCTAACCCACTGTTTCACCTCCCCCTCTCAAGCCGAGATACCTCGAGGACAAAGTCATATATAGATCCGATTTCAACTCAAATTGACTTCGGGAAAAGCTTCCTGAGATCGAAACAAAACTTCCAAGCCATCCAATTTGAGTCTATACTCACTGAGGCCAAGGTATGGTTCTTCACACCCAATCCGAGCTCAGGCTTAGTCTAGAGTAGGTTTAGCCAATTCAAAACCCATACAAATCTGTATGGATAAGTTCATCTCATCTAAATGAAGCTCTAGAAACAAAAAATTGCTCGATTCCATCATGAATCAAGCGAGATCTTGTGTCTACAATACCGACGGTGTTCGGGTTTAGAACAGATGAAGAGGATGAAAGGATGTCATCCATTTTCGTGTTTTGGAATTGGACGACTGTAATTCATTCTAGCTTGATCCGCTGTTCGGATCCCTACAGCGGATCAGCCGCATTTCGACGCATATGAGGACACGCGATGTCATATGATAATATGGGGCTAAATTTGGATTTAAATAAATCTAGTTAACCTAAAAATAATCAAAAAATTATATCTTTTCAAAAAAAAATCATAAAAATAAAATAAAATACCCTCTGGCTCAGCATGATGAGGAGTAAATTATGAGACCAAAATCATAATTTTTTCTCTGTATTTAGTGTTTAAATAACTAAATACTCTCTGGAGTATTTAATTATTTAAAATTATTTATGAAACAGAAAAATCTAAACTTTAGGAGTATTATCTCTAGGACCTTAGGATTATCCCATGATTCTTCCTAGGCTAGGGAAATATTCTAAGACATCATTTCCTAATTTTCAAGACAATTTGTTATTATTTTAAATAATAATTATCTAAGTGAAAATCAAGGAAAATAAAATTGGAATATGGTTAGGAAATTTAAGGTGATAGACAATAACCTTAAAATGACAATTCTTAAGACATTAAACAATTTTAAATGACATTTTCAAAATTAGGGTTAAAATTTATTATAAATTAATAACTTACAACCCTTTCAGTCAACTTAGCCTATTCAACAATAGACCAAGTCAAAATTGAGTCTAACCCAAAATAGACTCAAGACCAACTTAAAAAACATCCAATTAGACCTAATTAAAACCTTAATTAAACTATTAAACCTTAATTACATTAGGTTTAATTCAAAATTAATACTTTAATTAAGTTTAAGGATATATTAAACTTAATTAACTTAATTAAACCTTAATGACATTAAGTTTAACTTAAAGTCGACTTTAATAAAGTATAAAGCCATATTAAACTTAATTAATTCAAAATTAAACACTTTAATTAAGTTTACGGACATATTAAACTTAATAAACTCATTAAACCTTAATTACATTAGGTTTAATACAAAACCAACATTTTAATTAAGTTCTTAAATTAAACTTAATTAACTTAATTAAACCTTAATGACATTAGGTTTAATCCAAAATCAGATTTTAATTAAGTTTAAAGACATATTAAACTTAATTAACCCATTAAACCTTAATTACATTAGGTTTAATAAAAAATCAACACATTAATCAAGTTTAAGAACATATTAAACTTAATTAACTTAATTAAACTTAATAACAATAGGTTTAATCCAAAATTCAATTTTAATTAAGTTTAAGGACATATTAAACTGAATTAACCCATTAAGACCTTAATTGCATAAGGTTTAATGAAACATAAACCCTAATTGAGTCTAACACATTAGACTTAATTAAACTATTAAACCTTAACAAACTAAGGTTTAATCAAACTAAACCCTAATTAAGTCTAACACATTAGACTTAATTAAACTATTAAACCTTAACCAACTAAGGTTTAATCAAACTTAAATCCTAATTAAGTCTAACACATTAGACTTAATTAAACTATTAAATCTTAACCAGCTAAGGTCTAATCAAATTTAAACCCTAATTAAGTCTAACACATTAGACTTTATTAAACTATTAAACCTTAACCAACTAAGGTTTAATCAAAACTAAACCCTAATTAAGTCTAGCACATTAGACTTAATTAAACTATTAAACCTTAACTAACTAAGGTTTAATCAAACTAAACCCAAATTAATTCTAACACATTAGATTTAATTAAACTATTAAACCTTAAACAACTAAGGTTTAATCAAACTTAAACCCTAATTAAGTCTAACACATTAAACTTAATTAAACTATTAAACCTTAACCAACTAAGGTTTAATCAAACTTAAACCCTAATTAAGTCTAACACATTAGACTTAATTAAACTATTAAACCTTATCCAACTAAGCTTAATCAAACCTAAATTCTAATTAAGTCTAACACATTAGACTTAATTGAACTATTAAACCTCAATTAACTAAGGTTTAATCAAACATAAATTAGGTCTAACACATTAGACTTAATTAAACTATTACACTTTAACCAACTAAGGTTTAATCAAACTTAAACCCTAATTAAGTCTAACACATTAGACTTAATTGAGCTATTAAACCTTAATCAACTCAGGTTTAATCAAACTTAAATTAGATCTAAAATGTTAGACTTAATTCAACTATTAAACCTTAACCAACTAAGGTTTAATCAAAATTAAACCATAATAAAGTCTAACACATTAGACTTAATTAAACTATTAAACCTTAATCAACTAAGGTTTAATCAAACTTAAATTAGGTCTAACACATTAGAATTAATTAAACTATTAAACCATAACCAACTAAAGCTTAATTACACCTTGACCTAAAACGTAACTTAATTCCAACCCATATTGGACATAAGTTAAATCTAACTTAGGTTCAACATGACATGAATCTAAGTTAACTTAAAACCTAAAAGTCCAATTCATATTTAACTTAATTCAAACATAACTTAGATTCAACATGAAATGAATCTAAGTCAACCCAATCCTAACTTAAAGTCTAATCCATATTGGACTTAAGTCAAACCTAACTTAGATTCAACATGATATTAATCTAAGTCAACCCAAACCTAACTCAAATCCAACCCATATTGGACTTAAGTCAAAATCTAATTTAGGTTCAACATGACATGAATTTAAGTTAAACAAAACCTAACTAAGGTTTAACATGATGTGAATCTAAGTTAAACAAAACCTAACTTAGATTTAATATGATATGAATCAAAGTTAAATAAAACCTAACTTAGATTCATTATGATATGAATCTATGTTAAACAAAACCTACCTTAGATTCAACATGACATGAATCTAAGTTAAAAAAAACCTAACATAGGTTCAATATGACATGAATCTAAGTTAAACCTAACTTAGGTTCAATAAGATATGAATCTAAGTTAAACAAAACCTAACTTAGACTCAATATGATATGAATCTAAGTTAAACAAAACCTAACATAGATTCAACATGACATGAATCTAAGTTAAACAAAACCTAACATAGATTCAACATGACATGAATCTAAGTTAAACAAAACCTAACTTAAGTACAACATAACATGAATCTAAACAAAACTAAATTTAAGCCTAACCATATTGGACTTGAATCAAACATAAACTTAGGTTTAACATAATTTAAACCTACGTCAAACTCAACAAAAATTTTAGGCTCAACCATTATTGAGCCTAACTTAACATAGGTTCAAATTGAACCTGAGTTAACCAACATGATGAAAACAAAAATATTAGATTCAAATGACATGGAATCTAATTATCAGACTTCTAATCAACTCAAAATTTTTAGATTCAAATGACATTGAATCTAAAATATTAGAATCTAACTTTTTGTTAGATTTTAAGTCTAATCAAAATTAGACTTAATATATTTAGATTCAAAATGACATTGAATCTAAAATATTTAAATCTAACCTTTTGTTTGATTCTAAATCCAATTGACAAAAGATTTAACTTTTTTAGATTCAAATGACATAGAATCTAAAATACTAAAAATCAAACTTTTAAGTCTAAACAATATTAGACTTAACATTTTAGATTCAAATGACATGGAATCTAAAATAAATCTAAATTTTTTATTAAACTTATCATTTTTAGATTTCAACTACATCGAATCTAAAAATCAAACTTTTTGACATTAAAATATAACTTAAACTAAACACTCCTTTCTTATAGGTTAAGTTTTTTGCATATTATAGGGTGTGCTGACTCAGTTTTGTAGGACAATCAAGATGAAATGATAACATTGATTTCGTTTTAGATTTTCTTTGCATGTTATAGGGTGTGCTAACTCTATTTTGCATAACGACATTCCGCAGATGGGACGAATGACCATAAAACAAAATAAAGTCACAATGACATCAAAGCAACGACATTGATAAAACAAAACAAAACAAATAACCTTAAAATGACAAAACTAAGACAAAACAAAACCAGAACTTTTAGGATAGCCACCAAAACAAACAGCAAATTATAAGACCATAAAATGATGACATTAACAAAAATATTAAAAGCAACAAACAACAAAACAAAAACAAAACAAAAACAAAAATTAAAAAAATCAAACTTTTAGGGTAGTACGACACATTACCCTTAGGATTGAACGTTGATGTTTCTTTCCTTAAATTTTTTTAGAAAACAAGTGATTAACCTTAATCAGAAGTTTTCTTAGACAATTATAATTGTCTAAGATGTAATTAACTATAGAAGCTTGCTTGTATAGGAGATTTAAAGAACTCAGGTTAGATACTTTATCTAGAAATCTCTAGTTACCAAAACTTCATTATCCTTACAAAGAACTTCTAGACATTCTAGAATTTTCTTTTTTAAAGATTATCACCGACATCTCTTTTTTTACTGTTTTCTATCTTATTAGCCCTTATTTTCTTCAATTTTTTACTATTTGAGGATTATTTTATGGAATCCAAAGAAATAAGATTTATTGAAGATTATGGCAATATTATAGATAAACAGAGTGGCGACTCCAAAACGACATCAACATCGACATGGAGAAAATCTCAGACACGACTTCGAACACCGACACCACGTATGCTTTTATTTTATTGCACTGCAATCTACTTTCATTTAGTTTCTTGTACTGTTTCTGTTTACGAAATTACATGTCAAACAACAAGGTTACCCTGCATGTCAAAACCAAAACATTTATGATAGCCACATAACTGAAACCAAAATTAAAACTAAAAAAAAGTAAAGATAAAATTCAACGCCACAAAAAAATAAAATATAAGACAACTCAAAGTTGAATCACAAACAGAATAAAATTCACAAGTGAAACTAAATTAAAACTTCTCTTTGGATGATCAGAAATCCCTTGGATGAGGCAATCTACGACTGCTAATTAGATTTCCTACAGTTTGAATGAAAGTACTAAATTTATTTAGTTGAATTTGGTAAATTCATTTAAACTAAGTGGATCCGAAGAAAATGGTGGTACCGGAATGTGGGATCCGTGGGATCCTAACTGGTGTTGCCATAATCAACTTAAATATTCCCCTAATAAAGACATTAAGACATCTCAATTTAAACACTTCTAAAACACAACACTTCTCTCATCTCCTACGTTTGACATTTCTAAAACAAAACGTGCGGCAATGAGGAGCTTGGAGCATGCACAGTGGGCAGCACGACCATCTTCAACAGCAAAATTCCTTAGAAATAAATAACAAGCCATAGGACTTTGAGGTAGTCTGCCTAGTGCAGCATAAATCCTCAACTTATCTTTTTAGACCTTTGCATAGCCGTGTTGTGCAATAGAAGCCCTAACTCGTCTTATGGTTTTGAGGTTGTCATCCGATATGACATAAATCCTTCTATCTTTCAGGCTATTCACATGATCGGTATCAAGTGAACGTAAGCCCTAAATAATAAAATTGGCAGGATGAAACATTAAACAATTATCTCAAATCGAAGCTAAACAATAGGATAGTTTGGGAAATCACCAAGATTCTTCTCGGAGCTGTGTTTTCCATAGCATTCTCTTCATTTGGATTCTTATAACAATTGTCCAAAACTTGAGCCACTCACCTATTGGATTTTCTATTACCACATTTTTTTGAAGATCCTACCTTTTGGAAGTCATGAATACAATATTTCCTAATAAAAATCAAGAGTTTTCTTAGGTGACCTCGACTATCTTAGATGTAATTAACTATAGGGATCATTATAAAAAACTTAAAGACCTAAGATTAATATAAACCTTATCTAATTGCTTTTGATTAGATAAGGGAAGTTTTTGGTCAAAATAATTGGTTCGCAGACCAAACAGATGTCATAAATCTTTAGTTTATTTAATTGAGCCTTATTAGTAAGAATGTGTCTACTCTTCAGGGTAGATGCACAACTTGCAACGAAGTGCTTAATTATTTAAACTATTGTATACATGGATCAATTTGATTTCATATTTTCATATTAAAAAAAAATATTTTCTGAATTATATATATTTAAATTAAATTAAAACCCCTAAATCAAAATATTTATTATTTTAATGACTGATATATATATATATTTTGGGGAAGGAGCTACTTTTGGCTCCCTACATGTTGATTCAAAAGAGTGAAGTTACAGAAATTTCCCAATGCGAACAACTCAACCCAATACAACTCCACACCAAAAGAAAAAGTAACTAACTAAGTGTAAATTAACCTATCCCAAAGTGTGCCCAATAAAAACTAATCCAAAAGAAAAGAATAGACACCGAAGGCTGCATACTGATTCCCAAAGAAGCTAAGGAGCTGATTGTAGGTGCTGCAGGAGTTACAAACATCCAGCCTGATACATATCTGCTTCCAGGAGAAAACTGAAAGCCTAGATGCCAACCATTCTGAAGTAATGAGCTTGAATCCTAACAGTTTCCATAAACAGTTGCAGTTGGGGGGAGGGTCAGCTGATATCAGAATGTGGGAGATAGCTTTAATTGTTGATCCAATAAGCATGGTGTCAATTTGGGTGATGATTGTTCCCTAAATACACCATAAGTAAACAAAAGTACTCCCAGAAAGAAAGATAGCCAAAGTCAAATTAAACCCAAAAGAAACCATAAGCAGACAAAAGAGGGATGTGGTCTCAGTCTAAGGTAGGCCTTGGCCCCAATGAGTCTTCCATGGGAGGGCATTAATCTATAATTCTGAAGTGGGGAACTTGATAAGAGTCTGCCTGAATAAGATATTGTAACTGGGAAGGTAGAGTAGAAGAGACCATTATCTCCTGAGTTGAGAGGGCTCTTTTAGCAATCCAATTTGCAGGCCTGTTAACTTCCCTGAAAATGAAATTAAAATGCACTGTAAGATGTGGCAGCAAAGATCTGATTTTATAAATCCAAGTAGAATGGTGCCAAGGAGGGGGAAGATCATTCTGAAAGTAATGTATTAAGGTAGATGAGTCTCCCTCCACTATGATAGAAGACCA
Source organism: Papilionanthe hookeriana x Papilionanthe teres (assembly GCA_022702705.1). Lineage (NCBI taxonomy): Eukaryota > Viridiplantae > Streptophyta > Magnoliopsida > Asparagales > Orchidaceae > Papilionanthe > Papilionanthe hookeriana x Papilionanthe teres. The sequence continues at coordinate 65,417,982 of CM040421.1, read as the reverse complement.
CTGAAAAAGTGTAGCAATGTGAAGTGCCCAAAATGCAAGACGTAATCTCGCTTCCAATGGGTCAGCAGCAGTAGTTGGAGCTTGGAAAAATATTAATCCTTTCCCTGTATGATCCCTGAAAATCCCACCTATACCAGCATTTTGTTTAGTAAAGGCTCCATCAGTATTGACTTTAATAAAAGGAGGGTTGGGAGCTTTCCAATAGATCTGAATGATTCTATGAAGAATAGGTCTATCAGTAGTGGAAGATGACTGAATGATGTTTGGAAACTTTTTTACTGAAATTAACTTTGAGATAAATGAAAGGCAATGAGTTACCACTATTTCAGTCTTGCTAATCAGCCCATCATACTTCACCCCATTTTTGTGCATCCAAATGAACCAAGCCACAATGAGTGGAATCTCCCCAACTTTAGCTTGCTTGTCGGATTTCCAGCGAGTAGTTAAATCCTCGCCTGATCTAACGATGAATCGGTTAATGTTCAATTTTTCGAGCATACCCGACCAAACTTCCTGAGAAAAGGAGCATTTAAAAAAGAGGTGTTTCAATGTTTCAGATTGTGCTCCATAAAGAAGGCATTTGGAAGGGCCTCTCAAGCCTTTGAGTTTGAGAATATCATCTGTTGGAACAAAACCATGGAAGATTCTCCAAATGAGGAAGGACATGGAAGGAGTAAGATATTTGTTTCAAATAGTTTTACCCCAACTGACCTGATTCTAAGAGTTGATACTAAGGTAAATGTGTTTGGTAATGCTATGCCTTTTACCATTTAGCCAAATGAGTTTATCCAGCTGATACCTATCAAAAGGGATTTGAGCCACTTGATCCACAGAATAGTCAACTAGGAGAAGTTGCAATTTAGGAATAGACCAATTCATGCCCTCCCAACAGCTGGAGACAGGGAAATACTCTTTATTTATATTAGGAAGTGGAACCAAAACCTCCCTTTGACACCATTTATCATGCCAAAACATGATGTCACCCTTGCCTAACTCCCAGTATAGGAGGGATTCAGCAGTCTCTTTGTTGATAAGCATTTGTTTCCATATTCTTGATATTCCTGTTTTGATTTGAGAGGATAGAGGATGGATTTTTCTGCAATATTTACCTTTCATGAATTGAGCCCAAAGAGAATTTTGCTCCCTGAAATGGATCCATAACTTACAAAAATTGACTTGCTGTAGGTGTTTCAAGCCTTTGAAACCTAAACCACCAGCTTCTTTAGGCAAGGCTAACCTTTGCCAGCTGGCCCAAGAAATTTGTTTTCTTTGACCAGCCCAAAGAAATCTGTTAAAAATTCTCTCAATCTAAATTCTTGAGCTTTTCTTCAGGCATGTCATTTGTAAAATGTAAGAAGGAAATGTGGTTAACGTGCTATTCAGAAGAGTGATTCTGCCACCAGATGATAGGAAGGAATTGGACCAACTTGAGAGATGAGTGTTTAGCTTACCAATGATCTCTTCAAAATGACTTTGTTTAGATCTGCCTTTAATTAAGAGAACCCCCAAATATTTCATGGGAAGGTCTGGTTTTGGCATAGCCCGTGAAATCGCAGAATCCAATGGATAATGTTAGGATGGATATTGATGGGGAATAACAATTCACATTTATTTTTGTTGAAATGTAGGCCGTAAATCGTTGAAATTTGTTGAGGCAACTCATAACCTTTTTAATGTACTGCTTTAGAAGCCCCGGAAAAAATCATGATATCATCAGCATATATTAGATGAGAGATGATAATATCAGACCTATGGTGATATTGAGCTTAAGGATGTTTTGAGACTTGAGTTTCCAGCAGCCTAGAGAGATAATCCATAACAATAATGAAGATGAAGGGTGAGAGTGGATCTCCTTATTTGAGCCCTCTAGTGGCTCTGAAATCTCCCCAGCATTTACCATTGATGAGGAGTGAATGGTTGTTATGCTGAAGCCATCTCTTTATGAGTAAACAGAAACCAATGGAGAAACCTCTAGCATTAAGCACCTGAAGAATAAAGTTCCAATCAATAGTATCACAGGCCTTTTGAATGTCTAGCTTGTAAATCAAGTTACCTCCCCTACAAGATCTATCCAAATCAAGCAATAGTTCTTGAGCAAGGAGGGCATTATTATCTATAGATCTTCCTTTTACAAAAGCTGATTGGTTGGGGCTTATAATATTAGCAAGGTGAGGTTGCAATCTGCCCATAATGATTTTACTGATAGCTTTGCTGATAACAGTGGTTAGGCTGATTGGTCTATAGTGATTCCAGCACTTGGGGGCATTGTTCTTTGGCATAAGTACAATAGTTGATGCATGGAAATATTAGGGTATATCACTTCCAGTAAAGAAGCTTTGAATAGCAGTTGTTACCTCAGCTTTGTAAGTGTTCCAGGCTTTTTTATAGAATTCAGCACTGTACCCATCAGGCCCTACTGTTTTAAAGCTGTCAATTGAATTAATTGCCACCCAAATTTCATATTGTGAAGGAGTATCGCCTAATCGGAGAGAGTGAGTGTAGTTATATTCCTTGTTGAACAGTGCTATCATCAATAGGGGGTCTACTGCAAGGCTTGTAAGTGAGAAGTTCCTGAAAATATTTGACAGCATCATTTGCAATGGCAGCTTCCTCATTAAGTAGACGACCCTGGTCATTTAATATGGAATGTATAGCATTGCATTTCCTTTTGTACTTAATCCAAGCATGAAAAAATTTGGTGTTCCTATCTCCATCTTTGAATTTGGAAATGGAAACTTTTTGTCTTAGGAATTGGTCCTGCCAATCAATAAGGGTCAGCAATTGTTCTTGAGCAGCCACCATCTGGTTATACTTAGTTTCATCTGAAAGAGCAACAGCTTCCATAGAAGATAGAGCCTTCTCAGCCTGTGAAATGCTTTGAGTTATGTCACCAATAGACTCCCAACTCCAGTGGGAAAGAACAGTAGCCAATTTCAGTTGAAGATTTTGAAGTCTGATGAAAGGGTTAGAGTGGGGACATCCAGTCCACTGATTGGAGATAACAGATTGGAACTGAGGGTGGGAGGACCAGAAATTCAAAAATCTAAAAGGGGGAGAAGTGGTTGGGTTGGGGGGAGTAGTAATGGAAATAAGTAAGGGTCTGTGGTCATACCCAACAAAATTGAGGTGGGAAATGGTTGTGTGAAGGAAAGTTTGATGCCAAGAGTTCTTAGCCAGGAATCTATCTAATCTCTCCCAAATCTTGCCCCTCCTCCAAGTAAAAGGGTTCCCCTGAAATCCCAAATCAAACGAGCTTGCTCTTCTGGATGTTATCATTAAACTCGGTGAGTTTGGTAAGATTTGGTGGTCTCGCCACTAGATTTTTCAACAGTAGAAGTAATATTGTTAAAGTCTCCACCCACAATCCAGCTGTGATTCTCCATAGAATTAAGTAGATGGATTTCCTGCCAGAGTTCTCTTCTTGCAGTTTTGGTATAGCCAGGATATACAAAAGTAGTAGCAAAAGAAATTCCATTAACAGTACAGTGTAAATGGACCAATTGAGGGTGGTCCACAATAACTTTGCATTGGAGTTCCTACCTGCTAATAACCCAGATTTTATTAGAGGAGTTAGTGAAAATAGAACAGCCAGCAAACCTGGAATAAAGTTTTGATTTATTTTTGTGCACCATTGGTTCCAAGAGCACAATACACCATAGCTGGTGTTTCTTATAAAGATGAAGCAGCCTTTTAAGGGATAAGGGGTGGGCCACACCCCTAAGATTCCAGCATAATAAATTAAACATCCGGTGGTTTAGGCTGGGTGGGGAGTGAGCGTAGCGCATCTTGATCTAGATCTAGTTCTACCCATTCTCGTTATCCGGGGGAGCCAATAGAGTTGCAGCTCACCTACTTGGGCCGCGTTAGCAGTCGACCATCACCTTTTTCTTCTTTCTAACTTTTTGTTCCTGCCAGGCAGCTTCCATTTTAGCTTGGGATTTTATTAATATATCTGTGGAGGGTATAATTTCCTGCTCAATACTTTCTACATTATTTAATTCTTGTATTGTTGTTTCTGGAAGTTCAGGGGTAATGTAGGAGTATCTTCTTCAGCAGAAGTTGTTAGATTATCTTGAGTGTTTTCTGGGGTAACTTCTCTGGGCAAACTGGAATCATCAACCAAAGTGTCTAGAGTAATAGGCTCTTCCATTGAATTTCCTTTAGCGAGTATCCATGATCCGTTGCACCATTGTTCGGGCCTCGACTTGCTTTTTGAGAGGGGGTTTTAATCTGTAACATTTCTCCATGAAATGTCCAAACATTCTGCAAAGTGTTTATGCAACACGTGTTTGGTTTCCATATGGACTTCTTGCCAAAAGCCTTCACCACTATCCGAGGTGATAATCCATAGTTTATCTAACTCGAGAAGTGAGACATCTCTCTCTATCAACACTCTAGCTCCATGAGTGTTCCCCATATCACAAGTGGAGGGGTCCACTTTTAGGGGAGTTCCTAATGCTCTACTAATTTGGAATAGAGCATTTAAGTGATACAATTGAATTGGCAAGTTAGGAAATTTGAACCATATAGGTTTAAGAGGAGGTTCTTTAGCTGGGTCAAAACCAGGGTACCATTTGATGAATTTCATATGGGTGTTAGCTATTTGCATACTCTGCAAACCAATTAATCTTGCATAGTCTTCTTCTCTGGATAATCTGATGAGTAGATGCCTTCCATCCATCACTCCAATTTTCCATTGTCCCACAAAGGGGATTTGCTCAAAAAGGTTCCTGACTAATTCCATTTTAGGATGGCCTTATTGGAATTGTCCCACAATGGAGAATTTGATAGCTTCAACAAGTAATTCCATTTCCTTAGTTGTGAAAATAATGGCTGGTCTGCCCTCCTTAGACCCAAGAGGTCTAATGAAAGGGCAATCGATTTCCACTGCCGCATCATGAAGGTTCTGTGGAAAAAGTAATTTGTCTCAGCTTTATGCGAAGGCGAGCCTTTACTTAATGCAGATGCATAAGAGTTGGAGGCGTTTACCCCAGCCATTTCAGAAGAGTACCAGAGTTAATGTATCATCAGTAAACACAACAAAAGAAGATGAACATGATAGGAGATAGTGACTGCTAGCAGCACTCAGGACACAAACTCAGCCAATGGAATAGTACCAGTTCAAAATTTTAGCCCGGGAAAGATCAAATTAAACAGGAAGACACTTACCAGCTACCCACCACCTCTAGAAACACCAAACCTGAAAACCAAACAGCACCCAAAACCGTGGAAAGCCTTCCAAAGGTACCAGCCGCCACCCACAAGCCATTACTGACCAAACCCTACAGAAAGCAAAGGAACTAGTCGCCACCATTATATATATATATATATATATATATATATATATATATATATATATATATATATATATATATATATATATATATATATATTTATTTGAAAAAGCCTACCTAACTGGCAAGCAAAATATTCACTACTGAAGAGAAATTTGTTAGCTTCTTACATACGGGAGACCCAAGGTATCTCCATGTATCAAAATAGAAAGTGGAGTGGGAGGGATAACATCAACATTGATAGATTCATTACACCATCGGCCGTGAGGCTAGCCGATGAGCGAGGGCATTGCCTTCCCTAGCTATAAATACAAATTCCACTACCATGCCTTCTTTGAAACTGGCCGTTCTATTCATCCATCTACTGATATGCCAAGGAGCAGGCTCAGACTTGTCGAGAAACCTGATGCAGCAACTGGAATCAGATTCTACCTGAAGATAGCTAATCTTACATAAGTGTGCAATCCTGATAGCCCAAAAGATGGCAATCATCTCAGCTTCCAAAGCATCTGAGGCAGAAGCAGGTGACTGAAAGTAAACTAAGCATTTCCCATGTCAGTATCTAAAAATCCCACCAATTCCAACATTTATATGATGAAAGCTTCCATATATCTTTACTTTTACCCAATAAATAGGAGGGGTGTCCATCCAATGACTAATGGTTTCCTTCTAGGGGCCAGCTGACCCACCCTACGAAAATCCATAAGGTTGTGAAATTTGATGAGTTTCTGATATTAGGTCAGACATTGGGCAGCCACCTGTAAAGAGGAGGAAGGTCTCCCATCAAACTTTGCCTTGTTCCTGCTCATCCAGATAAACCAAGCCACCAAGCAAGGTACCACCATGAGGTTAACCTTATCCCAATCCACCCAGAAAGTAAACAAGTGAAGCCAACTCAAATTCAGAGTGTCCAGAGTAAGCCTGCTGATGAGATCTTTCCAAACAACCTGAGAGAAGGAGCAGTTAAAAAATAAATGGTTCACAGATTCCTCAGCTTGACAACACAGTTGGCAGCAAGAAGGTCCCTTTAAGCCTTTAAGCTTGAGGATGTCATCTGTGGGTATGAGTAGGTGCCTTACTCTCCAACTAAAAAAAGACATGGAGGGGTACGTCAATTTACCCCAAAATTCGGTCCCCCATTGAATCTGGTCCCAAGAGAAAAATTTGTGATAAATAAATGAAGATAGCTTTTGAGAATTTTTATTCCTGGTGATCAGTTTGTCTTTCAGTTCAGGCTGGATCTTAGTAAGCATAACCTGCCGTAATTGATCAGGTGCTAACAAGGTGCTCAGGAGCCTGCAATTCCATTGATTTTCACACAACTATTAGACAAGATAGTAGAGGGAGTGGTTGAGAGTTTTTCACCTTCGCAGACCCATTGATCAAGCCAGATATATATATATATATATATATATATATATATATATATATATATATATATATTATGACTTTTTCTTTCTCATTCAATTTGATACCTTTTCAAATTATTTCAGAAATTAATTTTAAGCCAAAATAAATATATATTTTTTTATGTATCACCTCTCTTAGTGTGCATTTGTTTCTATTACAGTTGTAGAAAACTAGTTTTAGAAGTTGCTGTTGAAATTATATTGTTTAGAAAATGTGGTTTCAGAAGTTATTAGTCTCTTTGAAAAACAGAGTTCTGTAAACACTGTTTGTTGACATAATGACCATAATGCTCTTAGTATTGAAACATATTTTTGCTTAAACTGTTTGGAAATCACATTTTTGAAAGTTTGGTCTGCAGGCAAAAACATTCACAATTTATCATATTTATTTGTTACAGAACAACATAATAGAGCAAATATATGTCGACATTGACTAAATCATAAGAAATCATGATGTTATACCTTCCAACATTAATACAATAAGTAAAAATTATGGTACATCAAATGGTTCAGCAAAAGAAAATTTACTTACAAGATAGAATCCTAATGCAGTACAGTTTGTTGTCCAGAATACATGTATATAATCAGAACATATGCAACTTGAATAAGAACAAAAGAATTTCTAAAATCACAAAATTGAATAGAACTAAAGTCCTCAAAAGAAACTTCTTGTCTCTAGCATCATTATTCACCATGTCATAAAGTGCATATATCCTCTCATCAGATTTCTTTTGTGGTGTATCTGTAAGTTCATTAACCCATTGGAAAAATTCAGAATTTCTATTTGTTACTTCTTTAAACACTTATAAATTTTCATCCTAAATTATCTCCTTTCTGAGCGATGAAAATGACACAGAATAGATACAATCACAGAAAATCGATCGATGTTTGCTCCCCCTAGCGCCTGTTAAAGTGCTTAAGCTCATTTTTGATAGAAAAATCCTATACAAAGATGATTAGAACGCAAATAATGAATCTAGTTGCACATATAAAAAAATAATTGACCCTTAATGATCGGATCCTGGTTGCTAGTAGACCCTAAATGCATATAATGTTGGCCATCCAGAAGAGCCCCCTAGGTAAGATGACTCATCATAACCGAAGAAACTTAAAACATGGAAAGCAACAGAGGAATACATTTCTAATAAAACCAAAATAACTACGAAAGAAAGCACAAAAGTAAACAATACCGATAACAGGGCTTCAATAAAAAAAAGCACTAGAAGAAACTCAAAATAAAAAATATATTGACTTCATTAAAATAATTTCCAAATACTATAATTATTTTAGCACCAAAAATATTTACAATAATAATTAAATTTTAATGCAATAGTTGGAGAGCATTATAGCTCAACTAACAACCGGTCAGAATGGAAAAATTAGTGGAAATATGAAAAATTAAACAAAGCCAAAATAATATGGAACACAATTGATATAAAGCCCCTAATTACAAGGAGAACCACAATTCAAGTAGTAGTTCAAATATACCCAAGATGTAAAAAATAACATAACTGCAAATAATACACACCATAGGTGCAAACACTTGTCGGCCACCTAATTACAAGGAGAACCACAATTCAAGTAGTACTTCAAATAGCAGGACCGAATAACAACAAGACCGACCAATAACAAGACCAAACAATATAGCTCTAAATATGTAGTTCAAATAACAAGACCAAACAATACAATTATAGGAAGAACCACAATAAAAAAATTTTCATTAAATCAATTGCCAACCATTATTAATAAGAAAACAGTTGCGTGGGTCTTTTTATATTCAAGCATTGCAAATAAAACCTGAAATGACCACATTGCAAATAGATTGTGATATATAACTAGAAAAGTTCAAAGAAAACCACCAAAAAAACCATTGGTCATAAAATTCTCATAATTTCAGATGCTCAATAGTGAATGTAACACCATACATATACCCTCATTTCCAAAGAGATGTCATAGATAAGTTAATACAAGAAATTTGCTCAAACGACGTTATTAGAGAAAGAAAAAGTCCATTTTTTTAGTCCATTTAGAATTCACGATGGCTATTATAAAGGATTGTAGGGATTGCCACCAATTTATGCCAAAAATGAGGAAATGATCCTCCTTTGAAGAATAGATATATGGCATGGGGTGAGGCTTGATTAAATAAACTAAAGAATTCATGACATCCGTTTGGTCTGCGAGCCATTATTTACCGACAATTTCCCCTATCTAACATGAAGTAATTAGATAGGTTTTATATTAATCTGGGGTCTTTAAGTTTCCTATAAGGACAAGCCTCTATAGTTAATTACATCTTAGATAACTGAAGTCACCTAAGAAAACTCTTGATATAGGTCAAAAAATATTAATATTCATGACTTCAAAAGGTAAGGCTTTTAAAGAAAATGTGATAGTCAAAAATTCAATTGGTGAATGGCTCAAGTTTGGAACATTTCATTTTATCAGAAATCAAAGGAGAGAAGACTAGAAGAAGGACATAGATTCAAGGAGAATCTTGATGTCTTCCCAAACTATCCTATGGTTTGGCTTTGATTTAGAATATTTATTTGGTGTTTCATCCTGTCAACTTTATTATTTAGGACTTACATTCACTTGATACTGATCATGTGAATGGCCTGGAAGATAGCACAATTTATGTCATACCTGATGACAACATCGGAATTCTAAAATGAGTTAGGGCTTATGTTTAATAACATGGTTATGCAAGGGCCTAAAGAAAAGGCGAGGATTTATACTTCACTAAGCAAGCTACCTCGAAGTCCTATGTCTTGTTTGTTTATTTCTTAAGGAATTTTGCTGTTGAAGATGGCCATGCTGCCCACTATGCATGCTCCAAGCTTCTCGTCGTGACAGGTTTAGTTTAAAGAAGTGTCAAGTGAAGAGAAAAGAGAAGTATCATATTTTGAAAATATTTAAATTGAGGTTTCTTAATATTTTATTAGGGGAACATTAAAGTTGATTATAGCGACACCGGTTAAGATCCCACGGTTCCATCATTCTAGCACCACTATTTCATCGGATTCAATTAGTCCAAATGAATCTACTAAACTCAACTTAACGAGTTCCATATTTTCATTTAGACCGTGGGAAACCCTGTTAGCAACACATAGGTTACCGCCTTTGAGGGATTCCCAATCATCTAATGAGATCTTTTAATTTAGTTAGAATTGTGATTTTTGTTTCGTTTGTGATTAAATTTTGAGTTGTTTTATATTTTTGAATGTTCTGACGGTAAATTTTATCTTGTCTTGTTTTCTAATTTTGATTTTGGTTTTGGTTATTTTTCATGCATGGTGACATTGTTCTTTAACATGAAAATTTGCAATAAAATAAAAACATACCTGGTAGGTCTTCCCATCATATCCACCAGAAACTTTACTATTCTTGCAATAAACATTTAGAATTTATAGGAAAGTAAAACCTTTGGTTATGTTCATCATAAGCTTACAAAGTCCTAAGTTTATGAGAGAGATTTTCCATTTAATAGATATAATAGGTAGAGTAGTCCAACAAGTTGCCCAGAAGACTTGTGAAGAGATCCAGGAGAGGCCTAGATATTTCACAATGCTTTAGAGCTTCATTGAGTTCTTTTTGGACTTATCATAGTTATTAAATAATTTATTTATTTCATACCCTTATACTCAGTAAGCCAATGTTTTAATTTTCCCGAAAGGTGGGGTAATTATCATTTGATATTTTACGTAGGAATTATGTGGGTGGAACTTTAGAGGAAAACTTAACTTATGGAAGAATTTATCTAATTTTGATGGGCTTTTAATGTTTCAAAATTAGTTTAAAATTAACTATGATTTCTTTTCTAATTCTTATTAGTTAATTCCTTTGATTAAGCCTAGCTCACTACTAAACCCTTAAGATTTTATTAGGTATTTTTATGTCTTAAAAAAAAGTTAAATGACCTTCATGATTATGATTATTATCAAAATATTTATTTATCATTTAAACATCAAATGAAGGGGTATTAAATTAGAGGAATATTAACTTCCAAAATCAACCCCTAACCTTAAGGCTCTTTTAATTTAATTTTCATCCAAGTTATGATAATTAATTAAATCATAAATTTTATCTTTTAATGTGGCAAAATGAAATGGGTTTCTACCACTTACCCTTCTATATTTCAAACATTCAATCATAATAATTAATCTCAATTATTGCCCTTTCCCATTTTAATTAAGCATAAATATTGATTAAAGCCAATTTTTTCAAATATTACAATTTTACCTCTAAAGGCCTTTATTACTTCATAATTCATTAAGTTTAACTCAAATGACTTATGGGTTAACTAAAAAAATAGGGGAGAAAATGTGATTTTTCAAATTTTAATTTAATTTATATATTTATTTTAATGCAAAAATAGAGATTTTCAATGAAAATTCAATAACTTGTCCAAAATAAGACGTCTATCTTTGAAATTTTTATTGGATGTAGATCTAGAATAGAGGACCACTTGGACCAAATTTCATGATTTCTTGAGTTTTAGTTTAATTATTAGATTTATTTTAATTTCTGGAGTTTTAATTAAAAATAAAATATTTTGAAGGTTAAAAATTCAATTTTATATTTTTCTTAAGTTCTCTGAGGTCAAGGAACCAAGATAAATAAATTTTATATTTTTTTTTATTTTTACTTTAATTATTAGAATTATTTTAGTGGAAAATTAAGAAAATTCATTTTTAGCCTTTTAAAAATTAATTTATACCTTTAAAAATTAATATTTTGATTGCGAGGCTTAGGTAAATTATGTGGATGGTTCCTAAATGATTAGGAGACCAAATGTGATAATTTGGTGTTTTTTAATATCTTTGTGATTTTTATTATTTTTAATTATTTAAATATTTAAAATATAGTTAAAAATAAAAATAATATTAAAATTCCAATTTTATTTTTAGAAAATTCCTCTGATCACAGAGAACTCCTAAAATCAATTTGATAATTTTTTGAGTTTTATTTTAATTATTAAATCTAGTTTAATGTTCATGATCATCATTTCACTTAGAAAATTTATTTTGGTGGCTAAATGAACTCCAAATATCACAAAATTATTATGGGGAGCTCTCTGAACTTTAAAGTTTAGTGGAGAATTATTTTTTAGCAATGTACATATATATAATCCAATTTATTTTATATAATATTTAAGCCTTAATTACCATTAGAGTTATTTTTAGTGACTTAAATCAAATTTCTAATTTTCTTAGGGTCCTCTAGTCATAGGGAACCTACCATAATTTTTCTGGATTTTTCTAATCAACATGCTGATTATTAGAATTAATTTGTCAAAATAGATGCAAAAACTTGGAAAATATAGATCTCTTTATAGAGGTCTTCTCTGACCTTGGAAAAATCAATGACGATCCCCCATGATAGAGCCTAAAACATGCTAAAATGGCAAGCCATGGTGAAATATCCTAATGCATGGAGAAGTAAAATACTAAAGATAGTATTTAATCAATTAAAAATCATACATGCATCAAATAAATCTTAAACCATCTCGACGTTTCTCTCCTCCGTTCGCTGATCAAGAGGGTATTTTTATTTTATTTTTATGATTTTTCTACACCAAGTTATGGATTTTTAAAGTTTAGGTGATTTAAATAATTCAGAAAATCCATATTTTCCTACTTAAACAGCTCAGCGCCGCGTCAACCTACAGCAGATCAAAGTCCCCACGAGGCGCACTCCCATTTGGCGCTACCAGCTGGCTGGGATGCCACGCAGCCAACTGTTCTATTCCATCTTCCCGTCCGGTGTGATCTAAGCCGTCCAACATAAATATGTGTGATCCAACGGCTGCCTGTCTTCGTCCCCGTCTGGTGTAGTTCCGTGACCGTCCACACTAAAACCCTAATTTCTCAGCCTAGACTCAATGAAAACTCTTTAGGTTTCATCCTATGGACTTATCTAAGCTTGGCGAACATATCCATACGGCTAACAATTGTTTAAATTAACCCTAATTACATGGAGAATTCAGAGAAGCTCAGGAAGAAGGAGAGGTTAATACCTTGGCTATGAGAACTGAAGCTTTGATCAGAGATTCTCTACACGTTCGTTTAGGTCCCAGGAGATCAGGGATAAAGCCTCTTACCCTGATGAATACCCTAGGTATGAAAGTGACTAGATTCGATTTGGAGCTTTGATGGAAGTCCTTATTTGAGTGACCTAGTTGTGCGGCTTTCAGTGGGGAACTTCTTCTCTTGCTGTGGGGAATGTTTGGGTGAGTTTAATTTGACTTTGGTGAAGCTTTGGAAGATGTCCTGTTTTTGGCCTGAAATTGGACTCCAAAATTGAGCTGGGTCAATGGGTTTCAGAGCAGGAATGCAGTGGGGATTGAGTTCTCTGTGCTGTGGGATGGATTTGGAGTGATTTGGGCAGAGTTCTGTTAAGGTCAGGTTCAGCTAACCTTTTGGCCGTGAAGGGTGGTGTCTTAAGTAGCCATGGTTAGGGTGGCACCCAAGGCTTCAATTCAGATGCAAAGAGCTGCTTAGGTGGAGTGTAGAGGAGCTCCAATGGCAATTTTGGGCTGAGCTGGCCATAGAGTGGGGTTTGGGTTTGCTTGGTTAGGATGTGGCTCTCGGTTTGAGCTACTCCGGTGACTATGCCGGCCGGCTAGGCTAGGGGATGTGGCCAACGGGTTAGGTGAGCCAGTGGGCAGGCCATGAGTGTAATGGATTTTAACGGCTAAGGCATTATGGAAAACATCCCTTAGGTTTAACCATTTAAAGGAAGAGATCCCATAATTTAGAGGACCTTTGGTCCATGGCTCCACTAGGGTGGACTAGGTGGGTCTTGCCTAGTCCCTAGGGTCAACTTAGTGGCTGTGGAGGGGTTGGTTTGGTCACATTTGGTTCAATTTGATTAAATTTGGTCATGGGTTCATTTGCATCACCTTGGGTCCAAATTAGGCTAACTTGGGTTTGAGCTTGAATTGAGCCCAAGTGATTTAGCAATATTGTGTATATGATTGCCATAAATGGTTTAAAGAAGGATTGGAGTGGTTTTGGATTGGTTTGGGGGATCAATTTGCCTTGATTTGGGATTTTGGTCAATTTGGGGCAATTTGGGTTAACTTGGGTTTAGGTTAGGATAGGGTTGGGTCCAAAGCCAATTGAAGGCTCCAAATGGTCTAGGGGCATGTCATAAAGAGTTTCCAACATCAATTGGGTGGAAATTTTGGGAGTAGGGCAAACAATTTGGGAGATTTTAGGCATATCATATGATTGGGTTAAAATTTGGGGTTTTGGACTTTAAGTGGGTTTGGGTGAGACTTGGGCTCAAATTGGGGGTAATTGATGGTTCAATTCATTTTAGGGGAGCATTATGAAGAGTTTGGGATTCAAATTGGAGAGAAATTGATTGGCATTAGGTCAATTTGGGGGATTTGGGTCATTTAGAATAAATTGGGGCAATTTTAAGTAAAATTTAACTTAAATGTGGATCAGTTTGAGATTGGATTTGATTTAGATTGGCATTTTAGATGTTGAATTAAAGTTTGGATTTGAAATTGGGAAAGATGGGAGTTAATTGGGTTTAATTTGGGCACTATTCGGTTGAATGGATCAAATTGGGGCTTTTGGTTAAATTATGTTAAATTGGCTAAATTGGGTCGTGTGGTAGTTGAGATAAATAAAATTAGGAATATTTGGGAGGTTTTAGAAATTTATGAGAATTTTTGAAATTTTTGGAATTTTGGGCTAAGAGGGGCATTTTGATCATTTTGGGGATTTTTGGAAAATTTGGCAATTTTGGGTAATTTTGATTAATTTGAGCGGTAGGGAGTATTTTGGAATGAGTTTTGAAGAATTATGGGTAATTTGAGTGATTTTGGAAATTTAGGGGGATTTTACTATTTTTGGGGGTATTTTGGGTAGGTTTATGGGTATTTTGGGTATTTTGGGGCAAGGGGGTTATAAATTTTTAGGAAAATTGGGATTGGTTGAAAATGAGTAAAATGGCATTGTTTAGGTTGAGCCATGGACCAAGGGTCACCCTCATTTGTTCCTCTTTGTGTTGGTACTAGCCAAACCCTAGCCTGAAGCTAAGGGCTTGGGAAAACCACTTACATGAGTTTCCAAAGAGTTAGGGAATCAAAGACGATGTGACTTGTTTAGGGTTTTGAGTTTGCAGTGTAAGTGTGGTATAAGCTCCAGACCCCCCAAGGGTAGATCCTAAGGTCTGACCACTTATAGGAGACTTCCCATGGGCTTCCTTATGCTTTGTCTCTTCCTCCCAAAAGCTGGAGGTCAGGCCTTAAGCATATGAAAACTCCTAGTGAAGTGCGAAAAGTTTGAATTTCTAGAGGGGGAAAATGTTCCATGGTTAGTCTTCTAAGAAAGTCATCAAGAGAGTCCTCTTGCTAGACCCTAGGCTATTCTAAAGACAGACTAGACCTCAACCAAAAGTGAGGTTAATAAATGGACCCCTAATAGGTGTGGTGTGTTGGGCAAGCACATTTCACGTATTGGTGTTGACCGACGAGATCAACAAAACCCACACAACTACCTAAGTCAAAACTCAAGACAAACACAGAATTTAGCGAGGAAGTTTTTACTGGGGATTATTTGGTTGAAACCTTTCAAGTCCCGGGAATTCCTGCTAGAGAAGGAAAATGGAATATCTTCAAGAGAGAAGCTATGAATTTCAAGCCTCCAAACTCTGAAGGAGTCCGATCCGAATCGATTTGAAGTTGGAATTTTGATTTTTAAATTTTAATACAAATTTTGTATTTAAATTTTAATTTAATTTTAAGTTTTAAATTTTAATTTTAAGTTTTATGGAATTTACGAAAATTTCAGAATTTGTGGAATTTTGAATTTAAAAATTTTAATTTCGTGGGAAATTTTGAGTTAGAAGTGAGTGCAGAGGGGAAATCAGAATTTCAGTACCGATCTTGGAAGGTGGGAGTCAGAATTTAGGTACTGATCCTCAAGGATAAGAACATGAATTTAGATACCGGCCTCAGAAATGAGAATCAGAATTTCGATACCGACCTCGGGATTTCATGGACATGGAAAATTTCTCGGAAAGGAAATGAAAATATAGGGATTTAGGGAATCGGACGACTAGGCTTCGATCCTGGAATTTCATGGAGGACGGAAAATTTCTTGGATAGGAAATGGAAAGTTAGGAAATTTTAGGGGAATCAGACGACTAAGCTCCGTTCTCGGAATTTCATGGAAGGCGGAAAAATTTCTCGGATAGGAAATGGAAAGAAAGGGAATTTTGTGGGAATCGGACGACTAAGCTTCGTTCCCGAAATTACATGGAAGGCAGAAAATTTCTCATATAGAAAATCAAAAGTTAGAGAATTTTTGGGGAATCAGACGATTGAGCTCTGTTCCTAGAATTTCATGGAAAAATTTCTCGCATAGGAAATGGAAATTTAGGGAATTTTGGGGGAATCAGATGATAAATCTTTGTTCCCGAAATTTCATGGAAGGCCGAAAAATTTCTTGAATAGGAAATGGAAAGTTAAGGAATTTTGGGGAAGTCAGATGACTAAGCTCCGTTCCCAGAATTTCATGGAAGGCGTAAAATTTCTCGAATAGGAATTGGAAAGTTAGGGAATTTTGGGGGAATCGGACGACTATCCTTTCCCGGAATTTCATGGAAGGAGGAAAATTTATCGGATAGGAAATGGAAAGTTAGGGAATTTGAAGGAATCTTGGGGAGGAAAGCATAATGAATCACATCCGGCCCAAGGGGTAACATTAGGGACTCATAACTGAGGTACTGATCGCGGAATTTCATTTGAGGAGAATTTGTTAAAACTTGGTATTGATTTTAAAAGAAAGTAAATTTAGTGCAATTCGACCGAGATCGGTAGCCATTGCGAGATTTGCTGAATTTCATGATATTTCAAATTTGTGAGAAGTAGCGCTGTGTGAAAAGTGCCAAATTTCTCGGAGTGCCCTCAACAGCTAAAGATTCAAAAATGAGTTCAAGGACTTAGAATCATGAGAGAGAGAATATTATCATTTGTTTGTTTTCAATTCATTATTTTCTTTCAATTTGTTTTTTTTATTTCATTTCGTTTAATTTGATCTTATTTAATTTAAATTTTAAGTTCATTTTGATTTTTATTTCATTTTGTTGTCATTTTATCCTTTTCTTCTGCATCATTATTTTGTCCTTTTCATTTGGAACCAACACATGGTCCTACGGCTTTCGACTGTCGCGCTGAAAAAAAATATTTCTTAAAACAGAAATCTTCATTAATTTTGCTGAAAGTAGTACAACTGATCATATGCTGACAAGCATCCAAATGTAGATCATGTGTACAATACTGATATATCATATCGTCCGGTTGTTGCAATAGTGGTGACAACAGCTGACATGACCCGTTGTTAGGGGTAATAAATTTCTGCCTCCTGAGGCTGCTGCAGGGATGAAGCAACCTTCCAAGGTTACACTCCGGAACAAAAGTACCCTCACGAACACCTGGAGGTACTGCCGTCACAGTGGCAAAGGATGAAGGTTCTCCAATTCTGGATATGGCTTGTAGCAAAACGACGTTTTATCTTCATCCATTCTTCTGAAGGTGACTGACACCCTTTTTCTTGTAACTCCTAGGATGTAGTGTTTTTCCAAATACGCTCCGTTTCCTTTTAAAACCAGTACTGATCCGACTTATAGGAGAATTTCAACAGAACCTGAGAATTCTCCCGGTCTGACAATCTAGATTTCTCATCCAAATAAGATATTACTTTCATTTATAAAAGAGACCATACATAAGGGTCTCACAAAGTCATGATGGTCGATATGAGGCGGGATACAGTCCTCGTCCTCATAAATATTTATGATGCAGCTATTAGGAATACAGTCTGCAGGTAACATGTGCCATTTGACTATCCTCTTTATGATCTTCTTGATTTGAGGCGACATTGAATCCACCTCATCATGCTGTAAGATCCCTGGTGGATTTTCTTGTCGATCTTTAGCGAAGTTGTAACAGCAACCTCACTGGAAGGTGACTTTACCCTTTCCTCTTTTCCATTTTGATGGCTCTGTATATGTTCTCAGCCTCAAGCGACCCCCTCTGCCCAAAGTCTGGAGAGCGTCAATGCAATACAAAATTCTATCTTCATCTTTCTTCGAGAATACATCGGTGTATAACTCGAGTCCTTATAGGATATTGACAAATTTCCCTTGTATTTCTTCATAGTGTTGAAATTCCTTCTTTCTGATTCTTCTCATTTTCACCATCACGTAGTCTGGAACTCCTCGCGGCGGTGTCAGCGGTAGGACGAACTGTGGTACGTACGGCTCTACATCAGGATACTCCATGCTCTTGTGTAGCATTGAGGAAGCTACATGATCCACTTAAAAAATACCCATTTTTATGCCTCATTTATGATTCAATTCTTAAGGATATTATGCTTTAATGGAAGGTAATTTCATGTTTTTGGTTGTAGATGATTAAAAAGAGCCCAAGAAGGAAAAAAAGAGCAAAAAGGAGCAAAAATATAGCTTATAAAGCAATTTTTGGAATTATTAACCTGGCGCCTAGGCGCCAGAGTTCGTCGCCTAAGCGCAAGTTCGATACAGACGCTGTTAAGTATTTTTAATGACTTTGGGCAGTTATTTTGACCGTGTTAAGCGGTTATTGGAGCTTCTAGAAGACTGAAAGTTACTCCTAATATATAGGACATGTGATATAATGTATTTAGACACAAGGAAACTGTCTGGATCACGAAGAGGTATGACCCAAAGTGAAGAGGTGCGAACAACCTGGTCACGGAGTCCGGCGCCTAGGCGCGACGGTTACCTTCTAGAAGATACATTGAATTTGGAAAAATTTTGAAGAGGTGCCTTAAGCAACCCCTGGTCAAATTCAGAGCTCTATAAATAGGAGCCCATTCTACAGAGAAAATCACACCAAACCCCCCCTCTTAGTACACATACCCATTTTAGCCTATTCTAGTTTAATTTAGTCTCTTCCATACTTAGGGTGCCACTTTATTTTGTATCTAGTGAGTTTATTTTCAGTGTTTATTATGTGTAATTGTTGTTGGAGTCTTTCATCGTTGCGTTGGAGTCAGTAGAAGTCAGCAGAGCTCTTGAAGGAACACATCAGATAAGTACATGTACTTTGGTTCAAAGTTTTATAAATATGTTTTGTTGTGTTATTTTAATGAGTTTTGAGTAGTTAGTTATCTTTCTCCTTTCAACTATGAAAAGATTATAAATTAATTAAATTTCATAGGAGAATTAAATATAAAATATTTTAAGATATTGTGATGATATTAATACCTGATCTTAGTTTACTTTTTAAATTGGTAATTTAATTTGTTAAAACCTGTTGAAGAATTTTGAGACCTATCTGGAGATAAATTCTTAACTAGTAGATATCACATAAATCCTTAAGGTAATCGAAGGCTTTATGCGGATTATTTAAGGTGAAGTGCAAGTAAGTAGGAAGATATTATTTATTGGGCGTAGAATTAATTAATTTTTAGAGTGACAGACTAAATTTTAATAATTTGGTTTATATAAAGGTAACGAGTCACTAGTAGGGACGACCATAGCCACCCTTGGACATCTAGTAGTGTGAACCTAGATTAACCCATTCTACTAATAACACATCCTGAGCCTAACTATAGATTAGTCAATATTTTTTGAACTTGGACCAAAGAGTAAAAAATAGAAATGCTTCTATTTGGCACAATACTATAATCTTAATTCCCTACAAAAGATAATTAATCTATAATTCTTGGATTAGTTGAAAAAGGAGAAAGTTGTTTTTATAATTGCATTAAATTACTGCTTACTTTACTTTCCTACTTATTGCTTACTTTCTTTTATTAAATGTTATTAGTTAATTAAATTTGAATATATGTATAAAAAATGTATATATAATTTTCTTAAGAAAATTTCAAAATATTATTTTTATATATTTTTACATTTTGCTTTTATTATCCCCATGGGATCGATAACCGAGACTCCACTAGTAGCCCCGTATTACTTCGAATGATACGTATACTTGCGTTTAAATTTGTGACTTTTACAATAATTAAATCTAATAAAATTATAAAAGTAAACCTCACACATCAAGTTTTTGAAGCCATTTGCCAGAAATTAAATCTTTTAAAAAGTGATATCAAAATCTTGTATTTTAAAGCTTAAGTAAAGTCGCATCGCATCAAGTTTTTTGTGCCGTCGTCAGAGATAAGATAAAGTAAAAATGTAAAAGTAAAAATAAATAAATAAATAAATAAAACAAAAATAACAAAAACATAAAAAGAAAACAAAATTATTATCTTTAAATTTTTATGCATAGTTCTGGATCTGAAGGATTACTACCTTTCGATCCTGAATTAGAAAGAATAATTAAAAGAATTAAAAAAAGAAAACAAATTTCAAAACATAAAAAATGGCTAACTTATATAACAATAATCAAAATCCAATCAAAATTAATGAACAAAATATTTATAAACCATTAAGGGAATATGCAAACCCTACAGCTGATGAACTTCATGTTAGTATTCAAATTCCAGCTGTAGATGCTACTTCTTTTGAGCTTAAACACTCTATTATTCAAATGATTCAAAACAATCAATTTGGAGGAACACCTAATGAGGATCTAAATTTACACCTTGCTAGTTTTTTAGAACTTTGTGCTACCTTTAAATTTAATAATGTTTCTGATGATGCAATTAGGCTTAGACTCTTTCCTTTTTTCAGAAAATATAGAGCAAAGATGTGGCTTAATTCATTAGCAACTTGTTCTATTAAAACATGGGCAGATATGGCTCAAAAATTTCTTGCTAAATATTTTCCTCCTTCTAAAACTGCTAAATTGAGAAATGATATTACTTCATTTACACAATTTGATGGAGAAACAATTTATGAAGCTTGGGAAAGATTTAAAGAACTATTAAGAAAATATCCTCATCATGCTTTACCAGATTGGTTAATTATTCAAACATTTTATAATGGACTTATTGGATCACTTAGATCAATTATTGATGCTGCTGCTGGTGGTTCTTTAATGGCTAAGACATTTGAAGAAGCCTACACCTTAATTGAAGAAATGGATAACAATTTTCAATGGCCTTCCGAAAGGGTTAGTCTTAAAGAATGCACAGTATTCATGATAATGAAGC
The DNA here is from genome assembly GCA_022702705.1 of Papilionanthe hookeriana x Papilionanthe teres. Lineage (NCBI taxonomy): Eukaryota > Viridiplantae > Streptophyta > Magnoliopsida > Asparagales > Orchidaceae > Papilionanthe > Papilionanthe hookeriana x Papilionanthe teres. Next base: position 65,397,159 of record CM040421.1, on the reverse strand, counting down.
CTTTTCTATTTTAGCTTCACAAGTGGCTGCGATATCTAAGAAATTAGATAATTCTACTATTAATATATCACATGTGAATAATGAAAATGCTGCAAATTCTGATGATTCTCAAACAATGGAAACTTTGCAAGCTATTGCTAGTAAAATTAATAATCCTTATTCTAATTATTATAACTCTGGTTGGAAAAATCATCCTAATTTTAATTGGAGTAATGGAAATCAAACCAATCCACATTGGAACAATCAAGGAAATTCAAACTATAGACCAACTTATCCTCCTGGTTATAACAATCAGCAGAAAATGTTGTCTGTAGAAGAATTGATCTTGCAACTTAGCAATCAGTTACACAGTCAAAACATTGCTATTCGTAATATTGAGAATTAGATGGGTCAATTTCATTAATTACAGACCTCAAGGAACACTGCCTAGCAATGTCAAAATTAATCCTAAAGGATTTGGAAAAGAACATGAACAAGCAAAAGTTGTGCAACTTAGAAGTGGAAAGGAATTAATAGATAAAACACGGAATGAGATTGAAAAAGAGAAAGAAGTTGAAGAGATTGCAAAACCTAAAGATACCCTTCCTCCAAGTAAAGATCATATTGTTGTACCTACTGAAGTGGAAGTTGAAAGACCATCACCACCTTTTCCTCAAAGACTTAAACAGCAGAAGCTTGACCATCAATTTTCTAAGTTCTTTGAAATTTTTAAGAAACTTACCATCAACATTCCTTTTGTCTGAAGCTTTGGAGCAAATGCCAAGCTATGCAAAATTTATGAATGATATTTTAAGTAAGAAGAGAAAATTTGAAGCTTATGAAACTGTTGCATTAAGTGAAGAATGTAGTGCAATTATCCAAAAGAGATTACCTCAGAAACTTAAAGATCCTGGAAGTTTCACTATACCATGTGCTATTGAAAAAATTTTTTTTGGAAAAGCCTTATGTGATTTAGGAGCTAGTATTAATCTCATGCCATTTTCAATCTTTTGAAGGTTAGATTTAGGAGAGATCTCTCATACCACTGTAACTCTTCAGTTAGCTGATCGATCGATCACTTATCCTAAAGGGGTTATAGAGGATGTGCTTGTTAAGGTAGATAAATTTATCTTCCCTGTAGATTTCATTATTCTAGATATGGAAGAAGATAAAGAAATACCTATCATTTTAGGAAGTCCTTTTCTAGCTACCGGTCGAGCAATGATTGATGTACAAAAAGGAGAATTAACAATGAGAGTTAATGATCAAGAGATAACATTCAATGTTCTGAAATCAATGAGGTATCTTGAAAAAGAAAAATGCTATCGGATGGATATTTTTGATTATATGATTGAAAAGCATTACCAAGAAAGATGTAAGGTCATTTTTGATAATAAAAACAAAGAATCTATGTTATATGATTAGTTATTAAATGAAGAGAATTCATCTAAAGAAGCTCATTATATTCATGAAAATTGAGAAATTTTAGACACAACTACAAATGAGATATTATTACCCTCAATTGAAAAAGCCCCTGAACTAGAATTAAAAATGTTACCTGTGCATTTAAAATATGCATTTCTCGGAGATTCATTAACGTTACCTGTAATTATATCTTCAATACTAAGCAAAGATCAAGAAGAAAAATTAATTAGAGTTTTAAAGAATCATAAGAAAGCTTTTGGTTAGACTATTGCGGATATAAAAGGAATAAGCCCTTCAATCTGTATGCATAGGATTTTAATGGAAGAAAATTGTGAAACCACTATTAAACCTCAAAGAAGATTAAATCCAATTATGAAAGAGGTTGTTAAAAAAGAAATTTTTAAATGGTTATCTGCTATTAAGTATTTAATATCTAAAAAGGATGTTAAATCTAGATTGATCAGATGGTTTTTACTTTTGCAAGAATTTGATTTTGAAATAGTAAACAGAAGAGGGATTGATAACCAAATTGCTGATCATTTATCAAGAATCAAAAACAATAATGAGAAGATTTATGAAGAAATTATAAATGAAAATTTCCTAGATGAGCAATTATATGTCATTCAAGGATTACAAATACCATGGTATGCAGATATAATTAACTACTTGGTTAGCAATATTTTACCATATGAGATGAATAGTAAATATATTAAGAAATTCAAGAATGATTGTAAATCATATATTTGGGAAGATCCTCATTTATTTAAAATAGGAAGAGATTTCGTGATTCGAAGATGTGTACCTTATGAAGAAACTTTTGCAATTATTCAAAAATGTCACGATTCTGAATTTAGAGGACACTTTGGAGTGGATAAAACTACATTTAAAATTTTAAATTATGGATTTTATTGGCCTAATTTATTTAAAGATGTTGGACATTATGTGAAAACTTGTGATTGATGTCAAAGAATAGGAAATATATCCAGAAAAGATGAAATGCCTCTAAATTTTATACTAGAAATCGAAATTTTCGTTGTATGGGGTTTAGACTTTATGGGAACATTTGTACCATCATCTGGAAAGATTTATATTTTATTACCAGCAAAAGTGTTTCGAAATTTTTAAAGAAAATAATTTTTACAAGATTTGGAATGCCTAGGATAATTATCACAGATGCAGGAAGTCATTTCAGAAATATAAGAATTCAATCATTGTTAGAAAAATTCAGAATTAAGTATAGAATTACAACTGCTTATCATCCTCAAACAAGTGGAGTGGTTGAAGTATCAAATAGAGAAATTAAAAGAATATTAGAAAAGACTGTTAATCCTTAAAGAAGTAACTGAGTTGATAGACTTCATTCTGCATTATGAGCTTATAGAACAGCTTATAAGACAGCTATCAGAATGTCACCTTATCGGTTAATTTATGGTAAACATTGTCACTTACCTGTTGAACTGGAGCATAAAGCTTATTGGGCGATAAAGGAGTTCAATTATAATTTGAATAATGTACGAGAAAAATGATTATTACAACTAAATGAAATGGAAGAGATAAGAAATGAATCTTATGAAAATGCAAAAATTTATAAGGATAGAATGAAGAAATTACATGACAAAATGATTTCAAGGAAAATATTCGAGCCTGGACAAGAAGTATTATTATTTAATCCTCGTTTAAATCTTTTCCCTTAAAAATTAAAATCTAAATGGATGGGACTGTTTATAATTGAGAAAGTATACCCTTATGGAGCTGTGGATATTAAAGATCCCAAAATTGGAAAAGTATTTAAAGTTAACGGATTAAGACTGAAGCCTTATATGGGAAAAATGAAATTAAATTACAAAGAGGCTTATGAACTGAGTCTACCCGATTAATTCAATTAACTAGGTCGGGCTGACGACGTTAAACCAAGCGTTTTGTGGGAGGCAACCCATATTTATTAGTTTGAGTTTAATTATCGCTGTAAGGTTATGCCTTGGTTTTGACTAAATTTTTATATAACTTCTGGAAAAAGAAGGCTAACAAGTCTGTATTGGCTTAAGCTAACTGACATATCAATGAATCCGGCGCCTTGGCGCCAGATTCCGGCGCCTAAGCACCGCGGTTACAAATCGTGGAAAAACTGAATTTCTTTAGTTTTTCACATGAAATTTCTTTATATATAGCCTATTTTTCGTCTCCAATCCCATAGACACACTAATTTCGACCAAAGCAATTCATTTTGGAGGAGTTAGGAAGGATTTAGAGGCCATGGATAGAGGAAATCATGGAAATGAGGTAGGAGACAAATCTCATAAAGATCCTCAGCCTTATTTTAATGGTTTTATTGCTGTTAGTTTGGAGAAAATGTTTAGTCAAATTGATAAGATTGAAGCGAAACTTCAAAGTATTGGTAATCATCTCCATGAGATGTACCACCAATACGAACACTTGGAATGGCAAACCAAACTTCAATTTGATCACATGAGTGCCTATCAAGACACTCAAGTAGAAATGTACGCGAAGAACAAATGGATTGATGAAAAGACGGCTTTGGAATTTCCAAGGGCATTGGTGTTCTATCCCTTCGGTCCTAGCGAACTTCATTGTAAAAGAGATGGAAATTGAAGATCGGTGTTAAATAGATTCCATGTGTGTTTTAGATGTGATTGAGTCTTGTTTTAGTGTGTTGAATATCTAATGTGTGTATTTGCTTAAATTGTTCAATGTGTGTTGTTGGATTTGAATGTTTTCTTTTAATATGTTGTTGATTGTGTTATTTATAAAACGATGAAACTTGAGACAAGTCTTTACTGAAGATTGTTGAATTTGGAATGGATATTAGGAATATGAATTGAAGAATTTGGATACATTTATGTGGATCTATGCTTTTATTTTAAATTGATTGTGAAAATATTTGGAGATTATAAAATGGATTAATACTCTCATAAGAGTAATTAGGAGTCGAATTTGATAAGATCTGGTGAAAAATATTTAATTTAAATTGAATTTTTTGGAAAGGCGAGTCTGGCGCCTAGGTGCCAGAATTCGGCGCCTAGGCGCCGGTTCGGCCTGAACCCGAAAACTCATCTTCTTAACCCCCCCCCCCACGCCATTTTTGATGCCTAAGCTTCCTTCTCCATAGTATTTTCGCGAAAATACCACCTAGAGATCCCATTTAGAGCCGGATTTGCAAGTTTTTGGGCTTGAAATCACCCGATTTTTTCATCTCGAGGTCAGATCTACCTTCTAAACTCATTATTTTTTATTTTTACCATGAATTTTGCTCTCACTAAGAAAAATTGAAATTTTGAGAAAAAATTTGATTTTTTATGATCAAATTCATGGGTGCTTAAGCTATTTCAAGTTTGAAAAGCTTAAATTAGTTTATTTTCCTATATCTAATGAATTTATTTTGCGTTTTTCTTTCACGTTTAGATGGCACCCAAATCTAAGCGAGGAAAGGAATGAGAAAACTTTGATCGTAGCAAGTTCATCACTGCTGCTGCACACTTCCGATATAATGATTTTGCTACGACTCGGAAGTTTATCTCAGAGCGAAGTTTCTATAATCCTGGAGGAAGAATTAAGGAGACAATCGTTGCACTCAACTGGCAACGATTTTACTATTTCACTGTTGTTGTCGTTATTCCGGTAGTTAGAGAGTTTTATGATAATTTCGTGCATGCGGAGGAATACGAGATTTTCGCTCGAGGAGTTGGAGTAGGATTCACTCCTGAACGTATCAACATTTTCTATGGCCTGCTGCTAAACATTGAGTGTTATTAGTCAGGTTTATCTCCATCTGAGGAAGATTTTGACATGATCATTGCCTACATGATTGATAGTACTGGAGCCTGGAAGACTTAGAATAAAAAAAGGGAAAATTTTTCATCTTCTAAGCTTAATGGTGTTTCCAAGGCATGGCACTACTTATTTCTGCTCGTCTCCTTCCATCCAATCACCTGAGTGAAGTTACCAGAGATAGAGTTATTCTAAACTACTGCATTCAAGAGAAGAAGTCTATTGATGTTGGGAGCATTATTTATGATTCTGTGGAGACTACTGCTCGTTGTAGCACATCTATTGGACTTGGTTTTCCATCACTGATCTATTCTCTTTGTCAAAGTGCTGGAGTAGTTGTTGAGCTTTCTGAAGAAAAGCTTAAGTCGACAAAGCCTGTAGGAAGAGAGAGTGTTAACATTTATGACCGACTGCGAGGTAAGAGTTCTACTGCACCTGCTAGTTCATTACCTACTTCAGGTAGAGCTTCTACTTCTAGACCATCTACTTCTGCTGAACCATCATCTACATTTTGGTAAACCATGCATGATCATTTCATAGAGCAGCAGCATGAGTTATTCTTAACTCACTGCAAAGTAGATATCATAGACAAGAAGATTGATCATCTTTCTGAGTATACACAAAGAAAGAGTGATTATGATGCTGAATATTCAGATTCTTTAGTAAGATTTCTGAAGGGTGAGCATGATGTTAAGTTCCCTACTTGTCCCAGATTTTCACCCTATGTTGATCCTAAGGATATGGAGTTCTCTTTTGGTGATGATGATGATGAAGCTATAGACAGTGATTAGTAGCTTGATTTATCTCTAGAGATTGTTGATTCTGTTTTTAGAGTATTATCTTTTTTTTGTGATGTTATTTATTGATGTTATTTGTGAACTTTTTATATTAAAACTGTTTTTAGATTATCTGATGTGTGTTGAAGACTGAGATGTGAATGAATTTCTATAAAAGTTTATTTCTGTTTCAGCCTACTGTTTAGTGTTCATCAATAGTTAGTAAATTTGCATGTTCCAAAATAATTTTTTTTTTAGAAATTAACTCCTGCTTTGCAAAACTTTTCTATATATGCTTAATCATTTCTATTATATTCATATTTAAGCATGTGTAGAAGTAGAGTATAGTTTTTCCTTACTACATCATTGTTATACTTAGATTATTTCCTGTTTATTTCTTTCTCTCATGGTTTAGAAAATTTATTAATTCATATTTATACTAAAGCTGAAGTTTAGGGGAGGGAAAATATTTATCAAATTTAAATATTATTTGTCCTTAAAGAACTAATATTTTCTTTAAAAATATATTAACATAACATAAGGAATGAAAAATCTATTTAAGAATACCTAATTTTTTGAATTTATAAATAATTTGGTAAACCTAACTAAAATTTCAATAATTTTGGTTGACTTTAAGAATAGAATTATTTAGCTTAAAGAATAATAAGATGAAATTTTTTTTATTTATAGTAAAGAGAATTGTATTTTTTGAAATACTAAGGAATCAAGATTATTGCTTGAAAAAGAAAAGATTGAAATAAGTTTGGAAAAATATTAATGTCATATTTATTAAGCAAAAATGTATAAGTATTTGAAAATAAGTTAAGAATAGTGAAGTTCAAAATCATTAACAGGCTATCTAAAAATAGAAATCCTCTGTTAAAAAAATAATAAATAAATAAAAAGAAGAAAAAAGGGTGAGGAGAAACTCGAGGAAATGCCTAATCAAAAATTGGCTTCACTTGAATTATCTTATAGTAAGAAAACTGATTACATTTTTAACTTAATTTCTATGTACATATATTTTTACTAGAAAAAATATTTCATGAAAACTTTTTCTTGTAAATATTCTATGTGACCTTAATATGATAAACTACAATTATTCTTGAAATAAATGAAAAATTGGAAGTCTTATGATTTGGTAGTTAAATGTTCTTTAATTCTTAAAATTAAACTTAATTAGTGAAATTTGATTAATGATTTGCTAAAGTATTTATAAAACCAAAAACTATAAGGAATCTTAAATAGTTTAACTTCATTCCAAATGTTATTTATTTTATGTGATTAAAAGAGTTACTTGAGAACAAGTAACGTTTAAGTTTGGGGGAATTTGATCCACTTAAAAAATACCCATTTTTATGCCTTATTTATGATTCAATTCTTAAGGATATTATGCTTTAATGAAAGGTATTTTCATGTTTTTGGATGTAGATGATTAAAAAGAGCCTAAGAAGGAAAAAAAAGAGCAGAAAGGAGCAAAAATGGAGCTTATGGAGCAATTTTTAGATTTATTGGCCTGGCGCCTAGGCACCAGAGTCCGGCGCCTAAGCGCCAGTTCGATACAGACACTGTTAAATTTTTTTGATGACTTTGGGCAGTTATTTTGATGGTGTTAAGCAGTTATTGGATCTTCTAGAAGACTGGAAGTTACTCCTAATATATAGGACATGTGATACAATGTATTCGGACACAAGGAAATGGTCTGGATCGCGAAGGGGTGCGACCCAATGTGAAGAGGTGCGAACGACCTGGTCACGGAGTCTGTCACCTAGGCGCCAGATCCCGGCGCCTAGGCGCAACGGTTACCTTCTAGAAGATACATTGAATTTGGACAAATTTTGAAGAGCTGCCTTAAGCAACCCCTGGTCAAATTCAGAGCTCTATAAATAGGAGCCCATTCTACAGAGAAAATCGCACCAAAACCCCCCTCTTAGTACACATACCCATTTTAGCCTATTTTAGTTTAATTTAGTCTCTTCCATACTTAGGGTGCCACTTTATTTTGTATCTAGTGAGTTTACTTTAAGTGTTTATTGTGTGTAATTGCTGTTGGAGTCTTTCATCATTGCATTGGAGTCAGTAGAAGTCAGCGGAACTCCTGAAGGAACACTTCAGATAAGTATTTATACTTTGGTTCAAAGTTTTTTAAATATGTTTTGTTGTGTTATTTTAATGAGTTCTGAGTAGTTAGTTATCTTTCTCCTTTCAACTATGAAAAGATTATAAATTAATTAAATTTTGTAGGAGAATTAAATATAAAATATTTTAAAAAATTGTGATGATATTAATACCTGATCTTAGTTTACTTTTAAATTGGTCATTTAATTTGTTAAAACCTGTTGAAGAATTTTGAGACCTATCCGGAGATAAATTCTTAACTAGTAGATATCACATGAATCCTTAAGGTAATCGAAGGCTTCACGCGGATTATTTAAGGTGAAGTGCAAATAAATTGGAAGATGTTATTTATTAGGCGTAGAATTAATTAGTTTTTAGAGTGACAGACTAAATTCTAATAATTTGGTTTATAGAAAGGTAACGGGTCACTGGTAGGGCCGACCATAGCCACCCTGTGACATCTAGTAGTGTGAGTCTAGATTAACCCATTCTACTAATAACACATCTTGAGCCTAACTATAGATTAGTCAATGTTCTTTGCACCTGGACCAAATGGTAAAGAATAGGAATGCTTCTATTTGGCAAAATACTATAATCTTAATTCCCTACAAAAGATAATTAATCTATAATTCTTAGATTAGCTGAAAAAGGAGAAAGTTGTTTTTATAATTGCATTAAATTACTGCTTACTTTACTTTCCTGCTTATTGCTTACTTTCTTTTAATAAAAGTTATTAGTTAATTAAATTTGAATATATATATATATTTATATATATATATATATATATATATATATATATATATAAGTATATATAATTTGCTTAAGAAAATTTCAAAATATTGTTTTTATATGTTTTTACTTTTTGTTTTTATTATCCCCGTGGGATCAATAACTGTGACTCCACTCAGTAGCCCCGTATTACTTGAACGATACATATACTTGCGTTTAAAATTATAACTTTTACAATAATTAAATCTAATAAAATTATAAAAGTAAACCTCGCACATCAAGTTTTTGAAGCCATTTGCCAGGAATTAAATCTTCTAAAAAGTGGTATCAAAATCTTGTATTTTAAAGATTAATTAAAGTCGCATCGCATCACTACCTAAGCCTCAATTGTGCCATACTCCTCTAGCTGCAAAACATGACATTCCAGGCACTCTGAAAATGCTCCTGTCACTGAAGGCAGTCTGGGTAAACCCGAGTTGCAAGTCGGACACCCAGTCAAGATTTCTTCCATCGGATCCAATGTTGGCGCGGGATCCTCCGCGCATCCGGCCCGCATCGCTGCGTAGGGTGTTGTCGTCAGTTTCTCTCATTTCAGGATCATGGTGATAGCGGCTAGCTCCCGAGCTTGTCTCCTCTTCATCCTGTCTAAGAGGCGATGCTTGAGGAAATTTGCATTTCTTCTTTTAGTGTGTTCCAAAGGCGCATCTGAAACTCTTTCAACTGAAGCAACAACAAGATCACCCTCTGGAGTAGTGATCATAGACGGAACCTGACCGTGTCTTGTGGCGAGGAGGTGTGAGTCAACAAACCCTCCAAAACCTTTATATCCTGATGTCTGTCTGATTTCTTTACGACCAACCTTCTTCATTGACTTCATGTCTGTAGTCTCCTTTTGTGTGTTTCTTTTCAAGACGCGAAGTCCAAGCCGTATTTGGAAGCAAACACCAACTTGCAACCCGACACTTCCTGCACAAGTAAACAGATGGAAATGTTAGTGGGTGGTGTTGTGCACGATCAAGAACAGAGACAAACTTATTATCCTTTATTTTAATAAGTTTTATAATTATTTTAATGCCATTATCTTATTTAATATAGTTTTATAAGATTTAGTTTTTAGGAATTAACATGCATATTTTATTTTTGTGGGAAGATTTACTTTACTTCGTTTAACTTTACTTTATTACAAGATTCAGACCCAGCCACAGACGCTGGCCCTATTCTACATCAAAATAAAAATCATTTTTCAGATTCCACTTGTTGCGTAGTACTTCTCGAGATATCATCCATTTATTGGCAACATGGGTCTTTCCCCTTGAGAGTCCACCAGCTGGTACGATCCTCCAGAGTAAACCTTTTCCATCACGAATGGTCCTTCCCAGGTCGGTTCAAATTTTACACCTATCTTGCGGTGTGCAAGAATAGGCCTTCTGAGAACGAGCACAAGGTCACCAATTTTGAACTACCTCAGGCGGACCAACTTATCATAAGCTTGAATCATTTTCGCTTGGTAGAGTTCTAAATTCTATTGTGCGAGTAATTTTTTCCGTTCAAGACTTTCCAATTCTGCAAGTTGAAGTTTGGCATTCTCTTCTGTTGTAATCTGATTGGCAACGGCGATCCGGAGCGAAAGTAGCTGAGCTTCTATCGGAAGGACTGCCTCGGACCCGTATACAAGTGCATATGGTGTAGACTGCGTCGACATTCTTAATGTTGTCCTGTAAGTCAACAAAGTTTATAGAAATTTCTCGTGCCATCCTCTTTTATTGTCATTGATCGTCTTCTTTAGAATTTGAACGAGCGTTTTGTTGAAGACTTCTGCCAAGCCATTTGCTCTGGAGTAATGAATTTTAGAGTATCTCCAATCTATTCCATGTCTTATGTTGAAATTGTTGATCTTCGTTCTCTTAAAAGCAGACCCCTTATCTGAAATGATCATTCACGGCACACCAAAGCTGTAGATGATCTGATTCTTAAAAAATTGTAGAACTTACTGTATTTTAACTTCCCGTAGCGGAACTGCCTCTGTCCACTTGGAGAAGTAGTCTGTAGCTACGAGTATGAATCTGTGTCCTTTCGAAGACCGGGGGTTTATCGGACCCACTATATCCATTCCTCAACACTTGAATGGCCACGAGGAAATCGTGGGGTGTAGAACATTTGGAGGTTGGTGCAAGTCCACTCCGTGCACTTGACTTTGATGAAATTTCTTTGCTATGTCCATGCAGTCCGTCATGCCATCCAGTAGTATCTGAGAATTTTGATTTTCATCTTCAACTTTGGTTCTGACTGGTGTGCTCCACATAATCCGGCATATACTTCTTTGTCGATTTTATGTGCTTATGCTTTGTTGAGGAATCTGAGCCACATGTGATCGAAGGATCTTCTGTACAGAACACTGTCGATTAAGGCATATGAGAGAGCTCTCTTCTAAATTTGATGTGTTGCTGACTTGTCTTCTGGTAACTTTCTAGTTTGCAAATATTCTATCAATGACTGACGCCAATCTTCTGTATCTTCTGACAATGTAGCTGCTATCTTTCCTGTTCGGAGCTTGTGCAAGCTATCGAGGTCGATTTGTGATAAAACTTGACGTCCTTGTACTGTAATATCTACAGAATCTTCGGGTGGACAAGCCAATTCATTAACAAGTTTGGCTAAAGCGTCCGCGTGGGCGTTGTCTGCTCGACGAATCCTATAGAATATCACACTCGGAATTTGCTTGAGTAATTTCATTGTGTACCAGTGGTATTCTTCTAACCTTGGTCTCAGAATTTTATTCTGTCCCGCCACTTGCTGAATGACGAGTTAAAGTCCCCATAAATGGCAATTTCTGTTATTTCCATTAGTATTGCTAATTCCAAACCGGTGATTAGAGCTTCATATTCTGCTTCATTATTGGCACATGGCTCTTCCAAGTGATAAGAGAATCTCAGCATCGCCTGATCCGGAGTCACGAAGATTAAACCAATTCCTACTTTGTCTGGTATCACTGTATGTTTTCCTTTCTCTCTTTGGGCTGATGATGCTCTGTCGAAATACATTTTCCAACAACTGGCATTAGGCTGCTCTATTTATAGTATATATATTCATCTGGTAACTTTTCATTGAGCAGAGACCCAGCTGGTAGTAGGTGCGCTGTGAGAAAATCCAGAAGAATTTGCCCTTTGATAGCGCTAAGAGGCACAAAAGTTATGTCAAATTGCAATAGTATCATCGACCCCTTGCTAAGCGTCCGGAAAGTGTTGGTCGGGTCATCAAATATTGCAACGGATTAACTTTTGAAATTAGGTTGATCTTATGAGACAACATGTAATGTCTAAACTTCTGAGAGGCGAAGACCAAAGCTAGACAATGTTTCTCAATAGGAGGATGATCCATAAAAAAATACCTATTTCTTTACGCCTTAATTCTTATCAATTTCTAAGGATATTATGCTTTAATGAAAGGTATTTTTGTGTTATTGGATGTAGGTGATGTAAAAAGGTCCAAAAAAGGGAAAAGGAGCAAAAAGGAGCAAAAAGGAGCAAAAATGGAGCAAAATACAAAAATTATAAAAAAATATGGCCTGGAGCCTAGGCGCCAGAAGTTGGCGCCTAAGCGCCAGACTCGATACAGAACTGTCAAGTTTTTGACAAATGTTTGAACGGTTATTTTGACGGAGTGAGCGGTTATTGGACATTCTAGAAGACTGGCAGTTGTTCCTTGATAATTGGACATGTGATACATTGTATTTGGACGCTCCAAAACAGTTTTAATCACGAAGAGGTGCGAGCCAAAGTGAAGAGGTGCGAAGAACTGGACTCGGTGTCCGGCGCCTAGGCACCAGACAGACCTTCTAGAAGATTCATTGAATGTGGACATGTTTTGAAGAGGTGGCTCAAGGCAACCTCGAGGCTTATAAATAGGAGTCCATTTGTTCGGAAAACGTGCCCCCCATTGTAACCCCTTTCTCTCATCCACTTTAGGATCTCTCATCCTTAGAGAGAGAAATTTAGGGCCACTTTTGTTTTAGTTTAGAGAGTTTATTTCTAAGTTGTTGCATCTGGAGTTCATTACACTGTGGAGTCAGTAGGAATCAAAAGATCTGAAGAAGGAATATTTGAGATAAGTATTTTATATTTGATTCAAAGTTTATTTATTATGTTTTGCTCTTTATATTCAATGTGTTCTGAGTAGTTAGTTTACTTTCTTCCTTCAATTATGAAGAGATAAATAAGATAATATAAGATTCGATGGAGAATTGAAACTCAAAATATTTTCAAAACATTGTGATGATATTAATACTTGATCTTACTTTACTTTTTAAATTGGCCATTTAAATTGTTAAAACCTGTTGAAGAGTTTTGAGACCTAGAAGGAGAAGAACTCTTAACTTGTAAATGCACATGAATTCTTGGGTAGTCGAAGGCCATGTGCGGGCTATTCAAGGTGAAGTGCAAATAAATAGGAAGATAAGATTTAAAGGGCGTTGATAAGTTTTTAGAGTGACAGACTAAACTCTTATAATTTGATTTATATATTAGGAAAGGGTCACTAGTAGGGCCGATCAAAGCCACCCTTGGACATCTAGTAGTGTGAGTCTATATTAACCCATTATACTAACAATACATCCGGACCTGATCTGTAAATTAGCCAATGTTCTTTGCGTCTGGATCAAAGGGTAAAGAATAGGAATGCTTCTATTTGGCACAATACCAAAAATCAAATTCTCCAACGAATATTAAATTATCTTAAAAATCTTAGGTTAATTGAAGGGAAGAAAGTTGTTTGTTTTATATAGTTTTCACAAAATCATTTTCTTATTATTGTTTTCTTTATTTGCAACTAATAAATTAAAAGTAATTTATAGTAAGATTAAAATATAAAAAGATTTTTGAAATACAATATTTAAAAATTTATTACCATATTTTTCCCCGTGGGATCGATACTGGGGTCTTTGTTTCAAAGCCCTATATTACTTGAAACGATACGTATACTTACGTAGTACCCAAAAAGTATATAAAAGATTTTCTTTTTAAATTATATTTTGTTATATAAACATATATTTAAAAAGTTTTATTTGGTACACATCTATATAACAAGTTATTCCAGGTCAAGTGTGTCGTGCCTTTGCCAAAAATTAAATTTTCTAGCAGTGGTAACACATCCTTGTATTTGGAAATACACAAAAAATTGAGTCAGAGGATACTTTACTTCTGTGGTATTAGACGTCTGCTCAGGTAGTAGAGCGCGTTCTCTTTACCCTCATCATTGACTTGGGCAACTAGTGCCCCAAGAGAATCGTCTAAAGCTGCAGTATAAAGTATCAATGGTCTACCCGGGATAGGGACTGCCAAAACAGGAGGTGTCGTTAGATATCATTTAATATCTTTGAAAGCTCATTGAAACGACTCTCCCCAAACAAATTTGGCATCCTTTCAAAGTAAATTCAAAAAGGGTAGACACCGTCTTGACAGATTAGATATGAAGCATCTTAGTATAATAATTTTCCTTGAAAAGAACGTAGTTGTTTCAAGGCTTTAGGAGAAGGCATTTCTCAGATAGCTGTTGACCTCATTTTTGATGAGGTCTTCTCTTCTTCTCTTTAGTACTTAGGATCTAGCCTTAGGCTTTTCCTTTGACTATCCTAGAGGATTAGAATTGTGACCCACCACTTAGAAATTCAAACCACTTCTTAACTCCCTGCAAACTCCACAAACTTGATTGTAGACCCCTAATCACCTAGAGGGTTGAGATCAAATGTGGAAGTTTAAAAGATGAGTTCCTATAGGACTCTTTGGCCTTAGGACTGCCCTGGGTGGCCTGGTCTGGTGAGGGGGCTGACTTACACACACACTACACCTATACACTACACTTTCACACACCTCCTAAAAACACACCCATACCCAATTTGACCTCCTGACTCATGCAGGTGGTTCACATGGATGGTCCTTACCCCTAAGCCCTCAGGCAAGAGGTTAGGAACAACATAGTGAATGCCTCAAATGAGTGCCTTCATGGCTCATGTGGACTTGATATGGCTTCATGGCTCAACAAAAATGATTTCATTCCACTTACATTCACCCAATCTTCAATTTTCCAAATTTTCGATTTTGACCCCGGGACCCTACACCCACCTGGCCTACCCAAAACCCTTGAAACCCTCCAAAACTTGCAAAATCACCTAAACTACCCAAAATTCTCCAAAATCAATCCTAAATATTCCCACACCAATCAAATTGATCATCCATAGCCAAAAATACCAAAAGTTCCAAAAATACCTCCCAATACCCTCCAAATACCCAAAATACCTCTCCTAGCCAAAAAATCCAAAATTCAGAAAATTCCCAGAAAATTCCACAAAACCCCAAATATTCCTAATTTCATTTTGTCCAACTACACCATGGGCCAATTTTGTCAATTTACCCCACTTTTATCAAAACCCCCAATTTGACCCATTTTAACCCAAAGTAAACCCAATGTCAAACTAAACCTACCCAATTGACCCAAATTCTGGTCCAATTCAATTCTAAACTTCAATTCAACATCCCCAACACCAATCTAGACCAAATCCAAGCCCAATTTGATTGGCATTGGGATCCAATTTCACTTTTGGCCTTAAAGCCCAATTTGGACCCATGACCCAAACTTAGCCCAAACTCACCCAATTCAACTCCAATTAACCCCAAATCTTTTCTAACCTTCCTTAACATCCCCATAAACAAAACACTAACATGATTTGCCCAAAATTTTGACCCAAACCCCACTCAAATTCAACCCAAAATCAAAAAGCCCAATTTTGGCCTAAACCCAAACCTAACCCAAATAGACCCAAACCCCAAAATCGAAACCCAACCAAAGCCAAAACCTCTTTGAAACACTCCCATAAACATTTCCCAACATTTATTTTACATCAATTTCAACTCTAGCCCAACATTGGCCCAAGTTAGCCCAATTTGACCTACATTGGTCCACTTACTTCAAACCCATTTAAGTCCAAATCACACCAAATTGACTCCAAACCACTCATGACACATCTCTAAACCAAATTCAACAATTATTTGGCCCAACCTCTTTACAAAATTTCCATTCATAAATTCATTTTTTTTAAAACTTAAAAGGCCCATTCCTTAAACCATTTTAAAAGCCCATCTAAAACCATTTCAAAGAGCCCAAAATCCACCCTAAAGCCCACATGACATTTCCATTTGCCATCCACTTAATCAAAGCCATTCCCTAAGTTCTAATCACATCATCAAATAATTCCAAATCAAGCCTCATGCCAAATCACCCCTAAAATACCAAAGTTCCTAAATTCTATTTCCATGAAATTGACTAAACTTTTTCCAAGCCAAATGGAGCCAAATGCAAGCCATGAACAAGCCACATGAAGCCATGGAAGGTTTGACATGTGATCAAGCCATTAATGGCAAAAGGAGGAACCTCTTTTAAGCCCCCTTAAAAAGGTTTTAACCCTTTTAATGCTTCACCTTAATCCATGATTAATCAAAATATTCATGGATGGTGACCTCTCCACCCTTTTCTAGCTCGATTCACTCGATCCTCCCTCAGCCCAAATCAACCATGGGGAGGTGAACCAAGCCCATTTTCAATGGGTTGACCAAACCAAGTGTAAAAGAAGCCACCTCCCCATGCTATTTTGATCCAACCACTTTACACATGTAAGGCTTCAATTGAATTCACTAACTTCAACCCCTGACCTCCCTGAGCTTGAGGGTGACCTGACCCTGGCCGGCCAGCCACCAGGCCGCCGGAAAACACCATGGCCGAAACCTTGGGAGGAGCCAAAAAATTCAATTCTCCCTTGCTGACTTGTCTCAACCCAAATGGACAGCATAGCTCTTCTTCTCCTCACCGAGCAGGCTGATCCCCAGCCTTAAACCCCACGGGAGGCCCTCCAACCTCTCCTATTTAAACCCCTCACCCTCTCGGCCAAAGAAGGTGCTGAACCAACCATACAGAAACTTTGTCAAAATCATCCCAGACTCTCCCCTACACCCAGTGCACTTGATCCCCACTGCAATTCCCCTGCCATTTCTTCTCTGTGAGCTCAATTTCAGAGTTGAAATTCCACCTAAAAACAGGACACTTCACCACAGGTGAGGCAATCCCCAAATTGATTGGCTCTACACTCGCACAGGACCAAGAGAAGGGATTCCCAGGTGAAAGCCCCCTCTCCGGGCCATCCAGGTTGCTCCGGACTCCAAAGGTTGAAATCGGCCTTGGTGGAAATCACACTCTAGGCAATTCACCACATCCCCGAGCTTCATCCCTAGCCTCCTGCAGCCTCCAACGAACGTGTCGAGCATCTCCGATCGAGGCTTCACCTCTCGCAGCCAAGGTATGGATCAATTCTTCATCCCGAGCTTCGAACATTCTCCATTTCAAATGAGTCGATTTCAATGAACATTAGCCGTATAGATGTGTTCGTCTCTTCAAGACGAATCCATAGAGCATAAGAACATAAAAATCCATGGAGAATCGAGTGAGATCTTAGGGCTAGAAGGTAGACGGCTCTCGGGTTAGGACGCTCGGGGACGATGAACGGATGCCGTTCATTCAATACACGCGCGGACGGACGGCTCAGATGGCGTCGGATCGCCAAACGGTACATGAACCGCGGGCCGCGTGGCGCTGACTCGGAAGGCGGCGTCGAATGGGAGCGCGCCGCGTGGCTGTTCGGAGACGCTGAGGTTGACGCGGCGCCGATGTGGATAAGTAGAAAATTAGGTATTTTCCGATTTATTTAAATACCGAACTTCAAAAATCCATATCTTTGTGTAGAAAAATCACAAAAATAAAATAAAAATACCATCTTGCTCGAGTGAACGAGAGGAGAATAATGTGGAAAAGAAATTAATTAATTTTGTCCAAGTACTTTATTTTTAATTAATTATTTACTCCCTGCATTGTTTTAATTCTCCATGCATTCATACAATTCACCATGGCATGAGACCATAGGGCTTTTGAAGCCTCTGAACTTGGGAACATTCCCTGAATTTTCCAATGTCAGAGGCCATCTCTGTGAAAAGTTATTGATTTTTCAAATGCATGTTGCTGTTTTTAGTATTTTAATTCCAAAAATTAGCATGTTGTGAAATAAATTCTAGGAAAATTTGGTGATGTTCCTTATGACCGAAGAACCACAGGAAAAATAGGACTTGAGTTAATTCACTCGGATTAACCCTAATTGGCCTAAATACCCAAAATTGAACTTTAATTAATTAGAGTTAACCATAGATCAAATTGACTTGAAATCAATTCTCCACTGACCTTTAGGATCAGAGGAAACCACCACAAAAGTTTGAAGTCAATTGGACTTGGTTAGCCTTACTAAATGGGTTGATTAAGCCATTTAGTCATTTTAAACTTTAAAAATTCATAACTTTCAAAATACCTTTCAAAAATTCACCAAATTAGTTTTGGAGCCTCTCTGATATCAGGGGAATTTAAGAAAATTAAAATTTCAATTTTCTAAAAAAGTTGATTTTTTATCATTATTTTAATATTTTAATAATTAAAAAATAATAAAAATTACAAAAATAATAAAATTCACCAAAATGTCACATTTGAATTCTAACCACTTAGGATCAAACCCCATATTTTTCTTATGTCTCTAGGTTGAGATATTAAATTTTAAAGCCTTGGGGTAATTTTTAAAACTAAAAAAATACATTTTCTAGCATTTCCACTAAAATAATTCCAATAAATTAAGGAAAAATTAGAAAATTGTAAAATTTGGTTCTCTGGAATCCTTGATATCAGAGAGATTTTTAAAAATATAAAATTCATTTTTCAACTTATATTCTATTTCTAAATTAATTAATACTCCAGAACTTAAAATAATTTTAATAAATAAAATATAATTCAAAAAATCACAAAAATTGGTCCAAGTGGTCCTCTGGTCATTAGGAATGTCCCATAATTTTCTTAAGGACAGAAACTTTCCCTTGGTCATATTATTAAATTTTCCTTGGAAATCCTTATTTTCCACCAAAAATAATTATATAAATAAATTAAATACAGAAAAATCACATTTTCTCCTCTAATGTCTTCATTGATATATGAGTGAAGTCACATAAAAATTTCAAGTTCATTTAAGCTCAATTTAATGAGTTATGAAATTATTAAGCTTGAAGGGCAAAATGGTAATTAAAATTTTAACCCATAATTAAAACTTTAGGCTTAATAAAATGAAAAGGTAAAATATTTGATCTTAATCTGATTTGGATGATTGAAATTTAAATAATTAAAGGGTAAAAACCTACTAAGCAATTTAAAAATAATTAAAATAAACCTTAATTAAGTAATTAATTAAATTTGGAAGAATGAAAAATTGGAATTATTAAAATAGGGATATTATTAGGAAGAGATTTGTTCTTTAATTTAAGAATCCCTAAATTAATCATCCCAATAATATTTAAGTCCTAATTAAAATGATAATCCAAATTTAAGATTTAAAATTCTAAAAAACTTAATAATTAAATTAAATTAAAGTTAAATTATTTAAATTAAAATCCTTTTAAAATTTCAATTAAATTAATACTTTAACAATTAAAATTAAATCATCTTTAAAACATAAAAAAATAAAATATTAAATTAAAATTAAAAATTAAATTAAATTAAAATTAAATTAAATTAAATTAAATTAAATTAAATCATATTAAATTAAATTAAATTAAATTAAATTAAATTAAATTGAAACATATTAAATTAAATTAAATTAAATTAAATTAAAATAAAACCAAGTTAAAATTAAATTAAATTAAATTAAATTTAAATTGAAACTAAACCAAATTAAATTAAACTAAAGTTAAATTAAATTGAATTAAAAATAACATCACCTAAGACATGAAGAACTCAAAAATAAATCTAAAATAACTTGAACACTATTCCAAACTTAAATCATCAATTTGAACTTAAATTTGAATCACAAATCATTAAATATCATTTTGCCCTTAGGAGCTTTTACTATTATAACTCCTAAATGGAGTATCAAATGAAATGTCATTTCACTCATAAGGATATTCAAATGTCCTAAGTTCACTGAGCAAGACAACAAAACTAAAACTCTCGGACGATTAATTCATTTGTGTAATTAAATTCATTTGGACTTAAAACAATCCTAGAAATATTGAAAAGATGTTTAAGATTCGTCTTAAGCACTTCCTCAATATGATAGGATATTTATAAGAACAATTGAACTTAGTTGTTCTTTGATGAAGAAAATCGTCCTCGAACTAAAATACAAGAACCTAGACGTCATAGGAAATGACTAGCTATAGGATTAGGATTTTGGTAGAAAACCATAACCCTTCCCTTAGCTTTACCTAGGAAATTGCTATAAATGCTTAAATGCTCTAAATTGTATTTTAAGTGCAGCTTGGGATGACGGGAAGACCCTCCAGGTACGCTTTTATTTTATTGCAATTTATCTTACTGCAATTCATTTACTCGTGTTGCACTTTACTCTTTTTTGCATGATAAACAACAGTTGCATGAAAACCTACACCTTTAGGACAGAAAACCAAAACTGAAACCCATAACTAAATTAAAAGACACTACAAGATAAAATTCACCGCCACAACATTCAAAATATAAAACAACTCAAAATTTAATCACAAACAGAACAACAAAACTACAACTACAACTAAATTAAAACGTCTTGTTGGATGATCGGGAATACCTCGGATGACGTAACCTACGTGTTGCTAACGGGATTTCCCACGGTCTAAATGAAAGTGTGGAACTCATTCAGTTGAGTTTAGCAAATTCATCTGGACTAAGTGAATCCGATAAAAATAACGATGTCGGAAGGATGGAACCAGTAGGATCTTAACCGGTGTTATTATAATCAACTTTAAGATTTGTTTTAACTAAAATATTAAAGACACATGGAAATTAAGACTTTCTCTAAAACCAAACACTTCTCTCATCTCCCGATTTATGACTTCTAAAACTAAACCTCTGCAACGACAAGGAGCTCGGAGCATAGTGGGCAAGCACGGCCATCGTCATCAGCAAAACTCGAATCTACTTCGACAAAACTTTCCTTAGAACTAAATAACCAAGCCATAGGACTTCGAGGTAGCTTGCACTAGTGCAACATAAATCCTCAACTCTTCGTTAGGCATTTGCATGATTATGTCATGTAAATCGGTCTTAGGACTACGAGGTAGTCGTCCGATACGACATAAACCCTCATATCTCCGAGGCTATTTGTATGATTTTATCATACAAACATAAGTCCTAATTAATTAAAATTGGCAAGATCAAAACATTAAATAAATATTAGGACTTTCCTAAATTCAAGCCAAATAATAGGATAGTCGGGAAATTACCGAAGTTCGCTTCGAATCTGTGATTTCTCCTACCTTTCTCCCCTTGAATTCCCAAAACAAAATGTTCCAAATTTGATCCATTCCCTATTGAAATTCCAAAATTCAATCCATTGAAAACTTAAACTTTGAAATTCCTGAGAGCAGAACTATTGATTATTATCGAGAGTTTTCTTAGGTGATTCCCGTCACTTAAGATGTAATTAACTATAGGGGCTTGCCCTTATAGGGAACTTTAAGAACCCAGGTAATATAAACCCTGCTTAATTCATTTATATTAAGCAGGGGAACTTGTCGGCTTATAAAATTGGTTCGCAAACCAAACGGATGTCACAAACCTTTCTAGTTTATTTAATCGAGCCCCATTATCAAGTAGTGTGTCTATTCTTCGGGATATATACACGGTTTGTGGTGCGGCGCTCGTTTATATAAACTATTCGAGATGTGAGATCAGTTTGATTTCATATCTTAAAATTTTCAAATTTAAAATTATTTTCAAAATCAAATATTACTTTTCAAATTATTTATTTAAATTAAACCTAAAATAAGCCGCACAGTTTCTATAGGCGATCTCTTTCAAAAACAAAACACATAACCTAAAAAAAAATACGCCGACAATAGATTTAATATTCTCTAGGTTGATATCGATTCCTCGATCACGGACAACAAATCATAGAAATTTCCCGGAGGTAACGCCAAAAGCGTACTTTAAGGGATTTATCTTTAGATTGTATTGTCGTAACCGTTCAAATACAATCCTCAAATCATTTAGGTGGTTTTCCTTTACTTTACTCTTGATGACCAAGTCGTCCACTTAGCATTCCACTTGGTTGTGAATGAGGTCATCGAAAATTTTTGTCATTGCTCTTTGATAATTTTCTCCTGCGTTCTTTAAACCGAATGGCATCACGGTGTAACAGTAAATCTCGATCGGAGTTCTGAATGCTGTAAGCGTTGCATCTTCTAGAGCCATCTTGATTTGATTGTATTATGACGATCCATCCAAAAAGGTCAAAATCTTTTGTGACGATGCAATGTCCACCATCAGTTCCAGTATCGGTAATGGGAACTCATCTTTCGAACATGCTTTATTTAAATCCGTGAAGTCGACACACACTCGAATTTGTCCATTTTTCTTCTTAACTAGAACAACGTTGGCCAACCATGTCGGATATTGTTCTTCTCAGACAAAGTTAGCATCTATTAATTTCTTTATCTCTGATATAACTTGTTGTTCAATTTCGAGGTGCATTCTTCTGGGAGTTTGTTTTACTGGCGTTGTACTTTGATCTACTCCTAGTTGGTGAACTATAACCTCTAGAGATAGTCCAGGCATTTCTTCATAGCTCCAAGCGAAGCAATCTTTAAATTCTGACAGTAACCTGACCAAGTCTGTAACCTCTTCTTCTTTGAGCAACAAACTTATGAAAGTAGTTCCGGGCTGCTCCTTGGTCCTGAGATTGATTTCTTTTTATTCGTCCACAGTTGATTTGATTTCTTCCTCGAACTTTGGCGGACCCTCTTCTATCGGTTGATCTTCGTATTCATCTTGGATGTCCAGGAAATCATCTTCTAGCTGACTAGTAACTACTATGCAAAATCACGAGTCAATGACAGGTCCGATTATACCGAACCCAAGACATTCTTTTGAGTTGAGTTTCTTTCCCTTTGTTTTCCATAATTTTTCAAATGATTTTAACTTATCTTTAGGCATTTTCTTTGGCACATATCCTTGTTGAATTAACTTTTGTACACATGGTAAAAAGTAGCTAAAAGGTAAAATTATTAATTCATTTGTGTTATTTTCTTCGAGCATTATACAAAGTTCAGAAGTAGAAAGAGAAGCTTTATAAAACTTTATCGGTTTAAAACCATCATTATGGACTTCCTTGATTTACATACTCTTGATCTTTTGAGGATGGATCGGAGTTAAGGTCATGGCTTAAATATAATGATTAATCTGATCATACGTTGATTCATTTTCATCCCTTTCTGTGTCATCCATAGAAATGTTGATCCGAGGCTTCTTTTGACATATCATCATTGTTTCTTTATCTTCTTTGGAGCTTCCTTCTACATCAATACTGATCATCGGCTTTGTTTGTTCAATAATCTGGTGAGTTCTTCCTCGACCGTGTCCCCGGCCTCGACCTCGGATGCGTGGGTTAAAAGAACCTCCACCAACTCGTTGCTAAGGAGTGGTGGGACATCGTTGAACTGGAGATGTATGGTCCCGTTCTCATAGTTCTTCTAAATCTTTTACTTTACTTGTCACAAATTCTCTTAAAAGTATTGTTTTCTTCGGAGGAGCATAGTAGGCGGCGTCTTTCTGAATGCCTACTTCATTTATTGAGAAAGGTTGTAAGTCTCCCTTAATGCAATGTTCTTGTCTGTCCTTATAGTACTTGATGCATTGGTGAAGCGACGATAGGACCATGTTGTACTCATGAAGCCATGGCCGACGAAGTTGGGTATTGAACGATGTATCCGCATCGATGACATGGAATTTTGCAGTTGTTACTATATTTCCAACTTTCATTTGTAGCATTATAGATTCGAGGGCTTTTTCTCCTTTCTGGTGGAATCCTCTTAGCATCATCTTATCCATAGAAAGTTCTCGAGCATCGATGTTCAAGTAGGCTAGCATCAGTAGACTCATTATGTTGAGCGACGCTCCAGGATCTACCAACACTCTGAAAAGTACGAACATGTCGATGATGACGGAAATGTAGAGCGGACGGTTGTGATCGGCTGTTCTGAGTAGCAAATCTTCATCGGTGAAGGTTACACCAGGCTGTTCTTTTAAAGTGCAAACTCCATCTGAGGATGTGCTAACCAACTATGCTAAGCAAATATCCGGATAAAGTAGAGCTTTGATCAAATTTTCTCTCATCTCCTTTGACAGGATCAGAGCATCGTAAAAGCTTAGTTTGGCTGGCAACTTTCTGAGATGAGCTAGTACGTTATAATCCACTTTGTTTGAAACTTCAATTTCATTTCAAACTTGTACTTCTTTCGTTACTGGAGATACTTCTTCTTGAGTAATCGTCTATTTTCCTTATTCATTGGAGCCATCTTTAGCGGTAGCGATCTATGAGAATTGGACATGATAGCATAATGCATTTGGATTTTGTGCATGATACATTTTGCAAGCAAATTAAATTTGAGACACCAAATCTTAGTTAGACATTTCAACATGATAATTCAATGAGTTGAATATTTAAATAACAAATTATTAAATTTATATGGATTAAATTGAAATTAAGTAATTAAATGTTTAATAGAAGCATCTCTACTAGCAGCTTCATTTTTTTTTAAAACATTAGATAATTTGGGTCTTGGATTTTTTTTTTGTAAATTAAACTTCATTTAATTGGATTTTAAATTTCCTCAATAAATAAATTAAATTCTAATAAATGAAAATGAATATAATCTTGTAATAATTGAAATGCACTCTATATGATTCCAACAATTTCTTCATAGTTAGTAATGACCCGAGACACCAAATCTTAGTAATTCTTGGGTTATTTTTAATTAAATTAAAATAACCAAATTTTATAGATTAAACAAATTAATAATAAAATTAAAAACTTTTTAAATGTTGAATAATTCAAATTAAATAAAACAAATTACCAAATTTAGCCTACTAAATCCTAAGGGAAGAGAAATCCCAAAGAGGATTAAATTCAAATTTGCTTAAAATATACAATAATATCTGAAAATAAAAAACTCAAATAAGTTGAATGGTTTAAGGAACATTTATTTTAAGGTGAAATGTTGTTATAAGAAATCTAGCATGGAAGATTTGAACTTTTAGCACGTAAGATTTAATTCCAAATAAATATGTATCCTTGTCATATTTTATTTTAAGATGTTAAGCTATATCTCTTACCCTCCTTTTTGATCGATTTTATTAGTTTTGATGCTAAAAGGCAAGCTTCAGTGTAATTTTCTGATATATATTCCTCATATTATGTGTGAACTTGGTGTCGGCTATGCTTCACCTAAACCATCACTATATATAATTATTATCAATGTACAAATAAAGAGGAGTATAATAAAACCATAATTAAATATAAAATAAATATTTAAACTTCTCTTAAACTATCATTCGAGTAGTAGTAGGATCAAAATTTTCTTGTACATAATCTGCAATCAATTGCATTGTAAATTTTGTTTAAATAGCAAATATAAGTATATTTGTAAATATTTCATATATTATACTATTTCCTAACATTACAACTCCTTGGAAAAAAAAATTGTTGATGGTTTTGTTTTAATTCAGTCAAAAATCAACAAGATAAAGACATCAAATTAAATTGGATGTACAAATGAAAAGTAAATATTGTAACATTATGATACTATTTAGGAAAGAAACAAATGGTAAAATATAACATATTAGAATTGTTTACATATATTGCTTTGGGACCAATGATCCTTATCTAGAAAAGAAAAATAAAATGAAGAGAACTCAACATATAATTTTTTTTATATGCAAATATGTCGAATGAATTCACATTGATTGGAGTGCAATTTGATACACTAACAACCATATTAACATTTAAAAAAAAGTGAAAGGGAAAGGCGATGCTACAAGAGCACTAAAATGAAAACAAAAAACTAAATCCAGAATGACAAGTAGAGAAGTTGCCATATAAAAGAAGATGAAACGATGAAGCATTCGCCGAAAGAGAAGCGGTCGCCACTGAATAGATACCGCAAAGCTACACGGATCTCTACTTCTTTGCTTAAGAGATGACCATCGGATTCCGAGCCGTCATCTTAAAACCCTAGAGAGCTTGCATGGAAACCGTAGATCGCATCTCATCTCCATACTCTACAAAAGCAATCCCAGGTTTTGTTTCAACCATTCGAACCTCTTTGAATCCTGGGTACTGACAGAAAAGTATTTGCAGCATCATTGGAGTGCATTCATGGGGAAGATTCTCAACGAACAAGATGTTGTTTGGTGGACCTGGAGCCTCCGGAAGCTTGGCCCCTCCAGGATAAGACAAATTATATAGTGACGACAAAGTACCATAAGCTCCAACATAAGCAGAGTTCAACCCAGCTTGATTAGCATCACACTGTCGCTCCTTGCGTCTTTTTTCAGCTTTATCATTATGTCTCCTCCTCTTCTCTCGAGGTACAAAAGTGCCATCAGCTTTTGCTATAATATCTGATTTTGTTTTAGCATATTGAATCCTCATAGGTTTCTCATAGAAAGGAAATCCTTGCATCCGCTGAAGTGTCTCCATAGCTGATGCAACATCTTCAAAAACAACCCATGCTTGACCTCTGTGTTTCAGAGTTTTAAAGGCAAGCACTTCCAATATTTTACCAAATTGAAAAAAAACCGCATTTATGGACTTCTTGAGCTCCTCCGGTTTTATCTTCTCGTTCAGATTATTGATATAGATTGTCGTCATGGCTGGAATAGCCGGTGCTTCGCCTCCGCTGGTTGCATTACTCATCCTCTGGTCCCTCCACCGAATGGAGAACTCAACAAAGATATATATATATATACATAGACACACACACACACACATATATAAATACATATATATTCTCAAAATAACTTCAATCCTATTAATCTCTTCAAAGAAGACCTCGAAATAAATAGCCCAACTCCTATGCATGCTACCCAAACACCTACATTCGCCCAACTAATACATTTCCTCACCGTTCGATTTCCATCTTCCTTCTTTTTTTCATTCACATAATCGGAATCATCAAATCCTCTCATCTCATCATTCTTATTTTCTTTCTCCGTCTCATCTTCCTCCTTTATTTCCTGTAACATAGAATAAAACCTTTTTCTCCTTAGCTTCATCAGCTCTCGCATCAAAAGCCCTTGCTTTGTCACTACACTTATCTCAACCCATTCGGACAGGGTTGATTTCTTCACAGCCGTAGCTCCCATGTTTTTTCTCGTTGGAAAATCCCTTGTAGAGCTTTCTCTCCCTTGATCCAGACCTCAAAGCGAATCCCATTGCCAATACAAACTAGATTTGAACTTGCAAATGTTACCTCTGATTTGTATGTGATATCCTTCGATCGAACACGGCAAAGTTCTATTAAAGCCTCTTTATTAGCAGGGATGTCGGTACCATTAACTGCCAATGGAGTTTCATTAATTCTAGGAAGGTAAACTAATGATATTTTTTGTGGGAGACGAGATCGTCGATTTGGGGGGATGGTAAGATGGAGTTCGAAAGATTGTAGATCAAGAGTAATGCGATCCATTACGAAGAATGGACAATGAATCCCTTTTGCTTTCCTTTTTGCTAAGAATTTTTTCCTCTTTAATTATTCTCTATTCGGAGTTTAACATGTCAACCCCCATGTATGATTTATAGGGAGCACATAGAAGGAGAGATTTAAGGTTTAGATAAAAAAATTGTGATTTTAGCAATGACACGTTGCGGCTTTATTTTTGGAAGTTGTGAATTGTCTTTGGGATAATAGCAACCCTCTAAAATAGATGTCGTGGCAAAAACACACATTTTTTAATGGTCCAACAGTCCGCTTTTCCAGGTTATAATTTGGAACTGTTTTGGCCATTTCAACTCAAAAATTTAACGAGAATGTTCAAAAATTAGTTTCCTTAAATTATGCCAACAAAAAAGATTTACATATATGTCACACAATTTCTTTTTATTTACATATTTAATATTTAAAATATATTATTTCTTTTAGATAATTTTAGCTATTGCTTGAAAAGGAATGAGAACTATTTTTTAGAAGAATTTGATTAGTGGTTTTTTCTTAATTATTTGGTATTTGATCATCTAATTTTTGAAAAAAATCCACTTAAATTTGGTTTTCCTTATGAATGATGAATTTTAAAATGATATTAGTCTAAAGTTAAAGTGAAATTATTTTTTCCAAGTAATTTCTTATATGTGTGTTAAAATTTGTTTGGATAATAATTCTATTGATTAAATATTTAATTAATATTTTATTAATTTAAATTAGGTTAAATAGAGATTATGTTAAGATTCAAATATTTAATATAATCTTTTTTATTGGCAGCCGCTTTTTTGGTAAATATTATATCATTTAACGTCTTAGATTATTTTATTTGTCTAGATTAAACCTCATTTAAATGGATTTTAAATTTCCTAAATAAATATATTAAATTTTAATAAATAAAAATGAATATAATCTTATAATAAATAGAAATGCACTCTAAATGATTTTGATAATCCCGCCATGGTCAGTAATGACCTATTACACCAAATCTTTGTGGTTTTTAGGTCATTTTTTAATTAAATTAAAATAAACATATTTTATTGATTAAATAAATTAATAATAAAATTAAAAACATAAAATGTATAACAATTCAATGTAAATAAATCAAAATACCAAAATTTTCCCACTAAATCTTAAGGAAAGAGAAATCCCTAAGAGGAATTGGGGAATTTAGTAAATTTGGGGAAGTTAGGGAATTATTGTGGATTTGAGGTGGATTTGGTGGATAGGAATTGTCTTGGTAAATTTGGGATGGATTGGGTAGTTTAGTAATTTGGTGTTTTTTGGTAATTTTTTGGAAATTAGGAAACCTTGTTCAGTTTAGGTGGATGGGTAGGGTGAAGTGTGGTGAAAGAGGTGTGAGTGTAGTGTATGTGTGAGCGGAGTGAGGAGCCAAGTCATACGGAGTTTTCATAAGGCCTGAAGGCCTTACTGGAACTCTTTTTTGAAATTCATCATGTTGTTCTAAGCCAAATCAACTAAATGTTGAGGATTTATGACAACCCATAATGAGACTACAAAATAATCAAGAAGTGGTTTGAGTTTTTAAGTGAGGTGGACTCCATCACTAGTCTTGTAGGATAATCAATAAGAAAGTCCTTTGGTTTAATCCTAAGCTCTAAAACAAAAATTAGACCTCACAAGAATTGGGGTAAACAAGCTTCATCGTGAATCAGCCGATAATCACTGAGGCTGTTGATATCTTTTATTCCCATTAAAATTTTCAACTTTAATCATGTTTTCAGTGCTTTGTATTTGGCTTCATTGTTTGTACACAACTCTATCAAGTAGTAGGAGAACCTCAACATTCCATGCGAAGGAGTGAAAAAGATTGATTACATACATGCTTTACTAAGAATTATTGCTTTCAATTATTTATTTTGTTACATTGAAGAAGCTCTGTCAAAGTACATCTCCCAATATTGCGCATTGGGGTTTCTAAATTTTAAAGGACACTCTGCTGAGAACGTGTGCGTCACCAAGAAGTCTACTACAAGTTATCCTTTAATGGCGCACAAAGGAATGAAATTTATATCAAATTGCAATAATATCATTGACCACCCTCGCTAATCCTTCGAAAAATGCTGGTTGAGTCATCAAATATTGCAATGGATGAGACATTGAAATAAGGTTGATCTTATGTGAAAGCATGTAATTTCTAATTTTTTTATATAACAAAGATTAAAGCTTGGATTGGAGGGTACTTTATTTCTGTCGGAATTAGGCGATGACTTAAATAATAGAGAGTAGTTTCTTTAATCTTGTCATTAACTTGTGCTATCAGATAAAGTTCCAAAAATTAACTGGAGATTGAGGCTGTTAAGATATGAGTTGTCATCAAATACTATTTTATGCTTTTAAAAGCACGTTGACATTTATTGTTCCATGTAAATGTAAACTCCTTATTGGTCAACACAGTAAAATGTCTTTGATATGAGCGATCCACCAACGACAACATCAAAAATTTAGTTGTTGGATATGTAAATAGATAACAATTAAAACGTATGTGTGCAAATCTTCCTACAATATATATATATATATATATCAAAACCTTAGACATTAAAGGCTTTACAAAAGTGATTGGGTCAATCTACAGTTAGACATGTTTTAAGGGAAAGAATAAAAAACAAATAGGAGCTGGTTTTCTTTTACGCCTTTTTTACGAAGTGAGAGGTCACTCTAGATGAAGAGACCATGTCCAACCATTTCGATACTCACAAAAAAAAGGCATACAACAGTTTTAGCAATTTCAGCGCTTTCAATTAACAGCCTCCAGATTTAAGAGTGTTACTCAGCCTGCATCAGCAAGGTATTTATGTTAAGATTTAAGCCATGCAACTTTGATGGGAATAATAATCAACTAAAACATAAAACATTTTTATTTATATGCATACCCCTCACTTGAAGCTTTTACATAGAATCAAAAATTGAAGTGAAATACACTTTTTCATGTATGACCGTATGGGTATATGTCATCGAGGAGTTACGAGTCTTAGATATACAAATACATTAAACTTGTGTGGTATGCATGTAATTTCCCAACCTTGATTTTAAAGGTTCTTCCCAACCTATTGCATCAAACAATACTAAAAAACAAAAACAAAACAAAAAAAAAAAGCAGAAAATCAGTTTTACAATATCTAAATATATATTTTTTGACATTTGCAATGACCTAATGCATTCATACAACATTACACTGCTGCGCGAAATAGTGAAGATAGAAAAGACGAACCCACAAAGGAGTTAAAGACTAATAATAGGCTTTTAAATTTTAACTTTGAAAGAGAACTAAACCGTCTTTCAACGATTATATTTTCAAATTATCACTTGTTAAAACATTATTTTTTAGGGATAATTCCAACCATCGCTATTTACAAAACAAGCCCTTGGATGATCTTTTTTGCTTCTTTTCTTCTTGAACTAACAAACCAATGCATTTTCATATGCCATGATCAAAATATTTATTGTGAATTTTGATATTTGAGCGAAATTGAAAAAGGATGAAAGAGGGTGCTAAATTTGTAAACAGCAATACTTCAAGTCTGCGAATGTAAATGCCCCTATTTTTATTATGTTTTTATATTTTATGCCTTCATTTCATATTTTTAATAATAAATGTGTCCCATATTAGTATCATATAGTAGATAGATATAACGGTCTTAGTGCCTAAAAAGCGAAATATATATATATATATATATATATATATATATATATATATATATATATATATATATATATACATATATATATATATATATGTTAGCAGAAGCTCATGCGACTCATTACTAGTCCAAACCCTCAAAGAGACCATCTCCCTTGATGGCTGAGGT
This sequence comes from Papilionanthe hookeriana x Papilionanthe teres, assembly GCA_022702705.1. Lineage (NCBI taxonomy): Eukaryota > Viridiplantae > Streptophyta > Magnoliopsida > Asparagales > Orchidaceae > Papilionanthe > Papilionanthe hookeriana x Papilionanthe teres. The sequence goes on along the minus strand of CM040421.1, from coordinate 65,365,923 downwards.
TTTTAAGATGGTCCATTGGAGATTCCTTATCTTGTGAAGTTCTAAAGCCTCTGTTATTGCAGCATCATCTAGTGCTCCAGGAATATCCTGCTTATTCGCATACACAAGCACAACTGAACCTTTAAGTTCATCTTCCTTATAGTTGTCTGCCTACCCAGATCCCAAACCTGTAATTTAATTTTATTGTACTGGACGGTTTCCACATTGAATCCAATCGTTGGGATCGTCGAGACCGCCTCACCCATATAGCCGATACGAGATATATATATATATATATATATATATATATATATATATATATATATATATATATATATATATATATATATATATATATATATATATATATTTGGAACCTTTTTAAATGTTTGGAACTTTTTTTGGTTTTCATTTTGGTATTACTTGGCGTCAAGATAGCATCCTGGTGAATTATCTCTGGCGCTGGATACTGCAGGAGGATTTAAAGGCTTGCCTTCATCCTTTTCCTGTTGTGCTTCTTTGGTTCCTTTGGAATGCTAGGAATGCTCATAAGTACAATACCTCCCCTCCCTCCTCCCTTTCTACGACTTCTTATATTTTAGCTTATTATTATAAATGTTTTAAAGCCACCTCTTTTACTTTACCCCCTATACCTGCTGCCAGACCTGTGTTAGTTCTTTGAACCCCCCTTCTTTGGGTTGGGTTAAGCTTAATGTGGATGGTTGCTGGTCCTCCATCTCTGTTGCGGTTGGGGGTGTTTTTAGGAACCATCTGGGAAAATGTCTATGTTACTTCAATTCACCTGTTATCTCAGATGACACCCTTATGATCGATCGTTGATCCTGTTTTTTGGGCATTCAAACTCGTTGCTTTCTCTTTTAACAATTTGTGTGTGGAGATGGATACAAAAATTCTTTATGATATCTTGTCTGGAAAATCTCCTCCCCACTGGAACCTGATTTACCTGCTGCATAGAATTTATTATCTTATTAGTGCCAATAATATAAATGTTATTTGGAACTTCATCTTTAGGGAAGGGAACACCCATGTTCACTGGTTGACTCGTAGTGCTGGTAATCTCCCTATGGTGGGGTTAAACCCACCCATTTCTCTGCGAACCTACCTGGTCGGGGACTCTTTAAATCTCCTCTATATTAGAACTTGATTTTTTTTTGCTTTATACAATTCCTTTCCACCTGCCACTTTGCTTTTTTGTCTTGCCAGTTTAACCTTAACGGTCATTTATGGCACTCCTTCTGGGCAAGACCAGTCTGGTATCTTCCCTTCTTTGAAGGCTGTCTTCACTGTCCATTGCAGGTTGCTTTTGCTTTGGCTACCAGAGATTCTCCTTTCAGCTCAATTTGTAATGGAAACCTTTTCAAATGTTATCTATTTGTGAATTTAAAGCTCATGTCTTCTGTGCTACTCTTTTGGACAATTCTGAGCACATAGGTACCTCAACGACCACCACTTCTACGGCTACAGGGCAGAAAAATTTCAATTATGTTTGCCTTTGATGGCCCTCCAAGTGCACTACAATTATGTTTTGGTTCTGTCTTTTCCTTATTTTTGTTTTCAAGGTCTTTAAAGTCTCTTACAACTCAGTTTTGGTTTTTGCTTCTCCTTTTGTTCTTAGTATTTTTTTGTATTTTGGAGATATTTTTTGCGTAAGTTGTAATGAGGGAAGTGGAACCCGTACGGGTGTGTTTTACTATATTTTCTTTTTGATTTTAGAATGGAATCCATCTCCCTCCCCCTCTGTAACACCTTTTCATAATTAATGCGTAGGGAGTCACCACTGCTCTTTCCCTCAAAATAATATATATATATATATATATATATATATATATATATATATATATATATATATATATATATATATATATATATATATATATTACGAGGGTCGAGGTTTAAAAGCTTTGAACGACTTAGCTTCATCAATTTATGTAAACTGTGGATTAGATTCAGAGCTAATGACACCATTTGGTCACACTACATGCATGGTAAGTACTACAGAAAGGAACATCCTTCTTTGGTGTTGCCTAAACTGGGGGATTCTAGACTATGGAAAGCATTGCTTAAGGTCAAAGATAAGGCTAAACAGACCTTTATTTGGGAGCTGGGAGAGGGCCAAGTTAACTTTTGGCTTGATAATTGGGTGTGGGGAGGGGAAAAACTCTCTTTTCCTCACAATGTGGATGGCCTCTCTATTCCTAAATGTTATGTTAATACTTATTGGTCTGAAAAATCAATGGAATTGCAGAATTCTGAGGAACATTTTAACTTCTGATCAGCTACAGCAGGTTCTCTTGACTCCCTTCCATCCTGATAAAAGAGATAAGCTTATCACTAAACAACAACACTTACAAAAGCTGGGGTCCTTTATTTTTCAGAAATTCTATTCTTGGGATCAAATTAGGTGGGGGCCTGAGCTGTGGAACAATCTACTGTCACCATCCATGTCTTTCTTTTGCTGGAGAGCTAGGCATTTGCTGTTGCCCACAGATGATATCCTTAAATTAAAGGGTCTTAGAGGGCCTTCCTGCTGTCGATTATGTATGCAGGAGGAGGAATCTGGGGCTCATTTATTCTTCAGGTGCTCTTTCTCTCAAGAGGTTTGGACCCATATCATTAGCAGAATTCAAGTGGAAACATTGAATTTAAGTTGGCTAGATCTTTTGATGTGCTGGGTGGACTGGAATAAGGTGAATCTCCTGGTGGTTCCTTGTGTTGTGGCCTGGTTTATCTGGATGTGCAGAAATAAAGTAAGGTTTGAAGGGTGTTCTGTCCCAGTTTCCCTTGTTGCTGCTCACTGCTTAACCTATTTTCAGAAACTCACTAAATACCACAAATTTAGAGATATTTGACAAGTAGGTCTGGGACTTCTTCCTCATCCTCTCTGGAGGTTGGTTGGTCCCCTCCCCTTACTAATTAGATCAAAGTAAACACTGATGGACGCTTTAAAAATCAGGGTATTTTCAGAAATGGGTTGGGGCAATGTCTGTTGTTCTATTATTCTCCCACTGATGCATGTGATGCTCTTGAGGCAGAAATGATTGCCATCTTTTGGGCCCTTAAAATTGCTAAGATCTGTGAAGTGAGGCTCCTTATTGTGGAATCTGACTCTTCCATTTGCATCAGCTTCCTGCAGGGTACTGAAATTGCTCCATGGTACATTCAGAGATGGCTGAACAGAATGAAGGGATTGGTTGAGAGTAACAATGTAAAATTTTCTTATATACCTAGGGAAGGCAATGCTCCTGCACATTGGCTTACCTCTCAGGGATACTGTAATGGTGAAATTTTGGTGGATACTACACCTCCCCCTCCCCTGGCTGTTTTGGTGCATGGGGATAGATTAGGTCTTCCTTTTGTAAGAAGATAGATGTACTGATTATGGACATTAATATATCACTTGTCTATTAGGCAAGTCTTTTGCAAAAAAAAAAAAAAAAATAAATAAATATATATATATATATATATATATATATATATATATATATATACATATATATGTATATATTTATATATAGATATATATTATAACGTTGCTTTTTCATTCAAATTGGTATCTATTTAAATTATTCTAAAAATTAATTTCAAGCTGAAATAAATATATTTTTTAATATATCACTTCTCTTATTATTATTATATACTTATGACCTCAATACCTTTTGTACTATACATTAATTAAGATATTAAGCTATATCACTCACCCTCTATTTTTTTCAACAGATAACACATTAATATTTCTTTGAAGCTATACGTTAGTAAAAATATATTTTGAAAAATAATAAAATGGATTTTTTCCAAATAAAATGCATCTATTATTATCAAATTTACTAATTTTCAGGCTATAATGCAAGTTTTATGTACTTTTCTTATAATTTTATCCCCATATATTGTGTGAGCTCGATTTGTACTATGTTTAATGTAAATCATCAATGTATAAGTATTATCAATGGAAAATAAAAGGAGTATAACTAGCTTAATTAAATATAAAATAATTTTTTAAACTACTGTTAAAAAATAAGGTTATTTTTTTCTTATTTCACTGGTATCATATGAGTAGTAGTAGGGTGAAAAATTTCTTGTACATAAGCTGCAATCAACTGCATTATATATTATTCTTAACAAGAAATATAAGCATGTTTGTAAATATTTCATATGTTATACTATTTAGAATCATACAAATTCCTTCAAAAAAAAAATTGTGAATCATTTTGTTTTAATTCATTCAATCAACAACGACAAAAAGACAAGTTAAATTAAATTCGGTGGACAAATTAGAGGTAAATTTTGCAGCATTAGGTTATATTTGAGAAATAAACAAATGGTAAAATAAAACAAGTATTAGAACTGCTTACATATATTGTTATGCAAATCTAGAAGAAAATTGAAGAGAATTCAACACATTAATAAATTCTCAAAATAGCTTTAATCTTGCTAATCTTTTCGACGAAGACTTTCAAATAAATAGCCCAACTCCTATGCATGCCATCCAAACACCCATTTTTACCGCCAAACTAAAATTTTTCCTCGCCATTCTGTCTCCGTCTTCCATCATATTTTTCCATCACATAACTTGAACGAGCAAATCTCCCATCTCATCTTTCATTTTTTATGCCTCCAACTCATCTTCCTCTTTTATTATCGACAAAATAAGATAAAATCATTTTCTCCTTAGATTCATCTACTTTTGCATGACCCTTGCTTTTTAACTATACTTATCTCTACCCATTCTGGCAGGTTGATTTCTTCGCAGCCTAGCTCCCATTATGCACCTCGTCAAAAAATCCCTAGTAGTACTTTCTCTTCATGGATCCAAACCTCAAAGTGAAGCCCATTTTCAATACAAATTCGATATGAACTTACAAACACTACCTCAGATTTGTGAGTGATATTTATCGATCAACCGCGACAATGATCAATAAGAACCTTATTGTTAGCATGGATGTTGGCGCCATTAATTTGCAATGGAGCTTCGTTATCTATAGAAATGTAGATTAATGTTATTTTTTGTGAGAGACAGGATCGTCGATTTGGGGGGGTCATGAGATAGAATTTGAAAGATTGGAGTTCTAGAGTAATGTGATCCATTATGAAGAATGGAAACTAATCCCTTTTGCTTTTCTTATTGCTTAGAATTTTCTTTTCTCCTGAAATATTCTCTCTTTGAAGTTTAAGATGACAACTCCCATGAATGATTTATAGAAAACATCTTAGAAAGAGATAGAAAGAGAGATTTAAGGTTTCGATAAAAAAAATGTGAGTTTATCTATGACACCTTGGGGCTTTCTTTTTGGAAGCTTTCAATTTTCTTTGGGATCATAGCAAGAAGGTAAGCTTGATCTCAGAGAAATAACTATTTTTTAATGCTCTAACAGTACTCCATTCTGGGTTATATTTTGGAAATTTAGCCAAAAGTTCAAATTTTTGTTTCTTAAAAATCAAGCAAACAAATAAGATTTGCATATATATCACACAATTCCGGTGTATTTACATAAATAATATTTAAAATTTATTATTTATTTTAGGTCATTTTAGCTATTAATAAGAGCTATTATTGAGAAGGATTTGACCAATTGTTTTCTCTTAATTTATTCGGTATTTTATCATCTAACTTTTGAATGAACTCCACTTAAAATGCTTTTCATCAAGAGGAAAGAATTTAAAATAATATTAGTCTAAAGCTAAATTGCAATTATTTTTGCCATATATATATATATATATATATATATATATATATATATATATATATATATATATATATATATATATATATATATATATTTGTATGAATGGTAAAATTTGTTTAGATGATCTATGAGATTTAGATGTGATTGCATGATACATTCACCTGCTCAGTTTTACTTTAAAATTCATTATTTTATTCTTATTAAAAGAACTATCATTTGTGATTATAAATGTCATGCAACCACATTATTTAATTTTGAGACCATTGATAATTCTAATGAAATGAATTTTTAAATATTAAGTTGTTTATTTTAAATAGATTGAATAGAAATTAAGTATTTAAAATCAAATATTTAATATAAGCATCTCTATTTTCTACCTTCTTTTTTGCTAAACTGTATATTATTTGGGGTCTTAGATAATTTTTTTGATTAATTAAACCTTATTTAAATAGATTTTAAATTACTTACTAAATATATTTAATTCTAATAAATAAAAATGAGTACATTCTCATAATAAATTTAAATGCACTCTAAATAATTTTCGACAGTTCTGACATGATCAATATACAATAATCCCTATAATTAAAAAATTCAAATAAGTTAAATGTGTAGTGAAAAATGACGACAATAAAATGAAAATTGGAATGAGAAAATCGCAAAACAGCAGGAGACACACAGATTTATGTGGTTTGGCAAATTGCCTACTTCTTCGGAGTTGCAGAGGATTTCATTTCTTGGAGGATTACACACCGGCGATCACGTCGACTTAGAAGATTACTCTCTCTCTCTCTACACCTCTAATCTCTCCTCTCTCACTCTCTCACTCTCTCTACCAGAGATCCACAACGAAGAAAAAAAACTGGGAAAAACTAGCCTAGCAATTACAGTGGACCGGGCTCCATCAATCTTCAACAAAAAGATTAATAGAAAATTTATTTGAATTTGAAATTAGTCGAATTTCTTATAAGATATCCAACATAAAAGATTGAACTTTTTTTTTTGTATTCTTCATTAATTTTGAACAATATAGCACAACCTAAGATTTTTTGTTTTTTTATAAGGTTCATTGAGTGTCTCAATTATATGCATTACGATTTATCATGAGGAAAATAATACAACACATATAATTAAAATAATCACTATTGTTAAAAGTTATCAGTGACGATACCAGCTATTGACACCGCATAACTATTGTTGGTTTTGGTATGTCGCCACCCTTCGTCGGACACTGAATGTCACATCCAAGCATTCTTAGTTTAAAAATTAGAATAACGAATATTTTATGCTTCAAACATTCTTTAGTCCGAATATCATAATTTAGTCAGAACAGTTTTTGCATGAGCTTTAACCTGTGACAGGGAACCCCATGCAAGCCACAATTAAATTTTGAAACTATTGATATCATGAGTTATACAATAAATGCAACAAATAGCTACTTAAAATGAAATAAAGATTAATTGATTTGAAATCACATAAAGCCTCTCACGGCTAATGACGATCATGACATAAGACAACATGTCCGTATAAAACGTAAATATAGGCTACAAACAAAAGACAATAACTTAAGAAACAGTGCAAGCAAGTGTTTGATTAGCTATTGTGTTTAGCTTTTCTAACCCTTTGGTTATATTGATTATTATGGAGCATGACTGAAAATTTTGAAGAAAATATAAAATAATAAAAAGTAAATGATAAAAGATTTCCATGCATCGAGAATGGGAGGCTAAAACAGGTACAAATTTAGTTACAATATGTATATATATATATATATATATATATATATATATATATATATATATATATATATATATATATATATAAATGAATATAATTTTGTAATAATTAAAATAGGCTCTAAATAGTTTTGACAATTCTGTCATGTTCAGTAATGACCTACGACGCCAAATCTTAGTGGTCCTTTGGTCATTTTCAATTAAATTAAAATAATTAAGTTTTACAAATTATACAAATTAATAATAAAATTTAAAACTTGTTTGATGGATAATAATTCAAATTAAATAAAACAAATTACCAATTTTAGCCCATTAAATCCTAAGGGAAGAGAAATCTCTAAGATGATTAAATTCAAATTTGCTTAAACTATACAATAATACCTGAAAATAAAAAATTCAAATAAGCTGAATGATTCAAAGAACATTTATTTTAAGGAGAAATGAGTTGAATCATTTATGAGAATCTAGCATGGAATACTTTTTTCTCTAAATAAAATGCATCTATTGTGATCAATTTTTTTAGTTTTGATGCTAAAAGACAAGTTTAAGCGTAATTTTTAAATATATATATATTCCTCAAAAGGTAGACATGTGGGGTCAACAGGGTTGGTCATTGGGTCTGGATTGATCATTTTAAACAAAATTATCATTTTGGGTTAAAAGGTTGACCCGTGGGGTCAACAGGGTTGGACATTGGGTTTGGATTGACCATTTTGTCCAAGATTGTCATTTTGGGTCAAGAGGTTGATCTGTGGGGTCAACAGAGTTGGTCATTGGGTCTGGATTGACTATTTTGACCAAAATTATCATTTTGGATAAAAATGTATTGACCCATTGTAAAAATGAGGTCAACACAAGTTTTACAGATTATACAAATTAATAATAAAATTAAAAACTCGTTTGATGGATAATAATTCAAATTAAATAAAACAAATTACCAAATTACTAAATTACTATATCCTAAGGGAAGAAAAATCCGTAAGAAGATTAAATTCAAATTTGCTTAAACTATACAATAATACTTGTAAATAAAAAATTCAAATAAGCCAAATGATTCAAAGAACATTTATTTTAAGGTGAAATGAGGTGAAACATTTATGAGAAATCTACCTTTTTCTCTAACTAAAATGCATCTTTTATGATCAATTTTTTTTAGTTTTGATACTAAAAGGCAAGTTTAAGCGTAAATTTCCTATATATATTCCTTACATAATGTGTGAACTTAGTTTGGGCTATGTTTCATGTAAACCATCAATGTACAATTATTATAAATGTACAATAAAAAGGAGTATAACAAAACCTTAATTAAATATAAAATAAATATTTAAACTTATCTTAAAGTATAAAATTATTTTTTCTTATTTCATCTCTATTTTGAATAGTAGTAGGATGAAAAATTTATTGTGCGTAATCTGCAATCAATTGCATTGTAAATTAAAAATATATAAAAGTATATTTGTAAATATTTCATATAGTATACTATTTCCAAACATTATAATTTCATGAAAAAAATAAATTGTGGATCGTTTTGTTTTAATTCAATCAACAAGCAACGAAATAAAGACATGTCAAATTAAATTGGATGTACAAATAAAAAGTAAATATTGTAACATTAGGATACTATTTGGGAAAGAAACAAATGGTAAAATATAATTTATTAGAATTGCTTACATATATTGGTACTTGACCAATAATCCTTCTCTAGAAAAAAAAAATGAAGATAATTTAATATTCTCAAAATAACTTTAATCCTACTAATCTTTTTAAAGAGGGCCTCGAAATAAATAGCCCAACTCCTATGCATGCCACCCAAACACCCACATTTAACGCCCAACTAATATTTTTTCTCGCCATTCGATCTCCATCTTCCTTCCTTTTTTCCTTCACATAATCGGGATCATCAAATCCTCCCATTTCAACTTTCTTATTTTCTGCCTCCGTCTCATCTTCCTCCTTTATTTTCTGCTACATAGGATAAAATTTTTTTTCTCCTTAGCTTCATTCGCTCTCGCATAAGAAGCCCTTGCTTTGTCACTACACTTATCTCCGCTCATTCTGACAGGTTGATTTCTTCACAGCGCAGCTCCCATCTTTCACCTCGTTGGAAAATCCCCTGTAGAGTTTTCTCTCCCTGGATCCAGACCTCAAAGCGAATCTCATTGCCAATACAAACTTGATTTGAACTTGCAAATACTACCTCTGATTCGTGAGTGATATTCATCGATCGAACACGACAAAGTTCTATTAGAGCCTCTTTATTAGCAGGGATATCGGTGTCATTAATTGCCAATGTAGTTTCATTAATTCTAGGAAGGTAAACTAATGATATCTGTTGTGGGAGATGGGATCGTCGATTCGGGGGATGGTAAGATGGAGTTTGAAAGATTGCAACTCAAGAGTAATGTGATCCATTATGAAGAATGGACAACGAATCTCTTTTGCTTTCCTTTTTTGTTCGAATTTTTTTTTTCTTATGAAGTATTCTCTTCGGAGTGTAAGATGGCAACCCCCATGATGTATTTATAGGGAGCACATAGAAGGAGAGATTTAAGTTTTAGATAAAAAAAATGTGATTTTATCAATGACACGTTGCGTCTTTATTTTTGGAAATTTTGAATTGTCTTTGGTATAATAGAAAGCTTGTAAACTTGATGTCGTGGCAAAACTGCGTATATTTTAATGATCCAATACTCCACTTTTTCAGGCTATATTTTAGAACTTCTTTGGCCCTTTCAACTCAAAATTTTAACGACGAAGTTCAAAATTTTATTTCCTTAAATCATGCAAACAAAAAAGATTTACATATACATCACACAATTTCTATGTATTTACATATCTAATATTTAGAAATTATTATTTCTTTTAAATTATTTTAGCTTATTACTTGAAAAGGAATGAGAACTACTATTTAAGAGAATTTGATTGATAGTTTTTTCCTTAATTTATTTGGTATTTGATCATCAAACGTTTGAAAAATTCCACTTAAATATACTTTTCATTATGAATGAAGAATTTTAAAATGATATTAATCTAAAGCTAAAATGAAATTAGTTTTGCCAATTATTTTCTTATATGATAAAACTAAAATTCCACTTAAAATTTTTTTTGAATGATCTATGTGAATTTAAAGTGATAGCACACGTGTTAGTATTTTGGGAGCTGAATTCTACTTTGAAATTCATATTTAATGCACAATCATTTGTGACAATAAATGTCATGCAACCTGAATACTTTAATTTTTAGACCCATGATAATTCTAATGAGTTGAATATTTAAATATTACGTTATTAATTCAAAATAGATTAAACATAAATTTGTTTAAGATTTAAATATTTAATATAATCATCCTTATTGGCAGCCTCTTTTTTTTGTGATATTAGATCATTTTTGGTCTTAGATTTTTTTCTTTTTTTTTTGGTAAATTATATCTCCCTTAAAAGGATTTTAGATTTCCTAAATAAATATATTAAATTGTATAAAATAAAAATGAATATAATCTCATAATAAATTGAAATGCACTCTAAATGGTTTTGACAATCCCGTCATGATCAGGAATGACCTATGATACCAAATCTTTGAGGTGCTTGGCTCATTTTTATAGTAAGTTAAAATAACCAAATTTTGTAGATTAAATAAATTAATAATAAAATTTAAAACTTAAAATGTATAACAATCCAAAGTATATAAAACAAAATGCAAAATTTTGCCCACTAAATTTTTCAGGAAATCCCAAAGAAAATTAAATTCAAATTAGTTTAAATTATATACTAATCTCTAAAATTAAAAAATTCAAATAAGTTAAAGCATTCAAAGAACATTTCTTTTAACTTGAAATGAGCTGAAATTTTAACGAGAAATCTGGCATGAACAATTTGAACTTTTTTGTACGTTTTAATTTTGAGCAATATAGCACAACCTATATTGTTGTTCTATAAAGTTCATCGAGAATGTTTCCATTATGTGGTGTTTATTTCATGGAAGGTCGTGTTCTAGCTGACAAAAATTACATGGGCAAATATTGTTTATGAAACATATGATAATTTGATTCCATAGAACAATGTATCTTTTTGTCATATTTTATTGCATATGCAACAATTTGTGACAAGGAAAACAATTCAACCCATATAATTCAAATACATCACTCATGTGAAAAGCTATCGGTGGCCACATCTCACATGCCATAGGTTACAAATAACTATTGTTAGTTGCTGCATATCGTCGCCTTTCATCGGCGACCAAACGCCACATGCACGCTTCTTTATTTTAAAAGTTGGAGCACTCCGTTTAAAAAATTATGTTGGTGAATATTTCATACTTGAAACATTTCTTAGTCTAAAACATCATAATTTAGTCAGAACTTTTGTTTCGTGAGCTTTAACTTGTGACGGGGAACTCCATGCAATCCATAATTAAAATTTAAATGTATTGACATAATGAGTTATATAAGAAGTGCACCATCTAGCTATATCAAGCAAAATAAAGTTAAATCGATGTGAAATCACATAGTGACACAAATGGCTAATCAAGTGTAAAATAAAGAATGCTTCTTGTGGATAAATAAAAAAACTGCACTTATAGACGAATCAGTCTATTTCTCAAGCTAAGCTCAAGTTATTCTCAATGGCTCGTATAGGAAAGCATCAAGTGAAATAATTGTGTATCACCAAATTCAGAAATACTAGAATTTAAATGGTTTAGACCAGAACGCCACATTTTAACATATTTTATAAATCCAGATAAGTGACACCTCACTATTCTACTTCAATAAATTCCATTTCCTACTCTTTTTTTTTTTTTTTTTGACAAATCTGCAATACTTTTATAAAATTAATACCAGATAAAACATGATTCGCAAAACCAAATTGAATCTCTTATAAACCCGAATGTAAATGGGATTTAACTATCTCAAGCATCCCACTACTGAAAAATATATATTCCAAAACTGTCATAAAACAGAATTTATGCATCTTCAGGCTTCAGCATTTAAAAAAAAAACTCACAACATAAGCTTATTCCAGCTATACTTCAGAAGATAAATGCTCTTCAGTGTGGATTGTTGACCTCATTTTACAATGAGTCAATACCCTTTTGACCTAAAAAGTCAACATTGGTCAAAATGGTCAAACCAGACCCAATGACCAACCCTGTTGACCCCATAAGTCAACCTTTTGACCTAAAAAGTCAACATTGGTCAAAATGGTCAAACCAGACCCAATGACCAACCCTGTTGACCCCATAGGTCAACCTTTTGACCTAAAAATTCAACATTGGTCAAAATGGTCAAACCAGACCTAATGACCAACCCTGTTGACCCCATAAGTCACCATTTTGACCTAAAAAGTCAACATTGGTCAAAATAGTCAAACCAGACCTAATGACCAACCCTGTTGACCCCATAGGTCAACCTTATGACCTAAAAAGTCAACATTGGTCAAAATGGTCAAACCATACCTAATGACCAACCCTGTTGACCCCATAGCTCACCCTTATGACCTAAAAAGTCAACATTGGTCAAAATGGTCAAACCAGACCCAGTGACCAACCCTGTTGACCCCATAGGTCAACCTTATGACCTAAAAGGTCAACATTGATCAAAATGGTCAAACCAGACCCAGTGACCAACCCTGTTGACCCCATGGGTCAACTTTTTGACCTAAAAAGTCAATATTGGTCAAAATGGTCAAACCAGACCTAATGACCAACCCTGTTGACCCCATAGGTCACCCTTTTGACCTAAAAAGTCAACATTGGTCAAAATGGTCAAACCAGACCTAATGACCAACCCTGTTGACCCCATAGGTCACCCTTTTGACCTAAAAAGTCAACATTGGTCAAAATGGTCAAACCAAACCTAATGACCAACCCTGTTGATCCCATAGGTCAACCTTATGACCTAAAAAGTCAACATTGGTCAAAATGGTCAAACCAGACCTAATGACCAACCCTGTTGACCCCATAAGTCACCCTTATGACCTAAAAAGTCAACATTGGTCAAAATGGTCAAACCAGACTTAATGACCTACCCTGTTGACCCCATAGGTCAACCTTATGACCTAAAAAGTCAACTTTGATCAAAATGGTCAAACCAGACCTAATGACCAACCCTGTTGACCCCATAGGTCACCCTTATGACCTAAAAAGTCAACATTGGTCAAAATGGTCAAACCAAACCTAATGGCCAACCCTGTTGACCCCATAGGTCAACCTTATGACATAAAAAGTCAACTTTGGTCAAAATGGTCAAACTAGACCTAATGACCCACCCTGTTGACCCCATAGGTCAACCTTATGACATAAAAAGTCAACTTTGGTCAAATTGGTCAAACCAGACCTAATGACCCACCCTGTTGACCCCATGGGTCAACCTTATGACCTAAATAGTCAACTTTGGTTAAATTGGTCAAACCGGACACTAATGACTACCCGTTGACCCCATAGGTCAACCTTATGACCTAAAAAGTCAACGAGTGGTCAAAATGGTCAAACCAGACCCAATGACCAATCCTGTTGACCCATAAGTCAACCCTTTCACCCAATGACACATTCAAAACCCCACAATGACAAAATCATAAGTACTGGACATCTTAAAATTAAATTGATCAATTTGGGCTGACTTGGGTCAACCTAGGTCAAAATTAGTCTGACACCTATCTATTTTGATTAAAATAGATAAAAATGAAATAGAAACAACAAAATTAATCAAATAATTAATTTCAAAATTATTTTGATTAATTAAAATGATTAATGATTAAATTTTCAATATTTTAATTAAATGACATAATTAATTAAAATAAAAATTAAATTAAAATCATAAAATGAAAAAATGATGAAATTAATCAATCAATTAAATTGATATTATTTTCAATTAATAAATTGATTAATAAAACATTTTCCAACAATTTTAAAATGGAAATTAAAAAGAAATGAAATGACATATAGCCTCCTCATAATTAATTAGGCTAAACCCATCTTAAGGCATAATTAACACATAATTAAGCTCACTTTAAATCAACTTAGCCATGGATTAATACCCATCATGATGCATGGGGTGAGGTGTCACTTTCTCCTTCACCCTAAGCTTCATTTATCCATGAGGTGGCCGGCCAACATGAGGCCTCATCTTCCACCTCCCAAGCCACCAAATGGAAGGAAAACCATGCATAAAACCCTCCCCTCACCATGGTTAGAAGCAATGATGAAGGATAGGCTTGTGTGTCATCATTTGTCAAGCCCAAAGAATGATGTGTAAGCTCCCTAAGAAGAGTAGAGGCAGCTCACCATGCACCTCTTACATGTGCCAATGGGTGAGAGCCAAAGAAATGTTATTCATCATGGAGAACTTAGGAAGAAACATCAATGCATATCCTCAGCCGAATTGATCATCCAATGGACTAATAGAGGAGGTAACTACTCCCCTAGAACATCCTATGCTAAGTCATAACCTCCCCTTGCTATAAATAGAACCCCATGGCCGAACCTAGCAAAGAGAGGAAGAAAAATTTAGGGAGACCCATAGGCTGCCCAAATCCTCTTGCTCCCAACATAAAAGTTCTTCCTAAGAGTCTCAGCAATCTTTTAGGATCAAATCCAAGCCATAGATTGAGCCTATTTGAGCCAATTTGATCAAATTTCAAAAACAGCCTAAATTAGGTACTTCTTCAAAATTCTCCCATAAGCCCGACTTCTGGATCAAATTGCTGCAGCAATAACCTTCCATTGGAGTCCTAGAAGGCAACCATAAGGTCTGATCTAGTTTGATTTGCTTGTGGCAAAGGTATGGAATTTTTCTTTTCAAAATAAATCGTATTTTCGATATATCATGGGTTATACTAGCCCAGAAGTGTATCATCACTATATGGATGAACACTTCTCATCCAGATGATCATTTAAAAAAAAAATCACTCAATTTCATCAAGAAATGAGCGTGATATTGATGTTTGAAGTTTAATGGTTTGAGAATTTTCGGATTTTTGGCCGAATTTTCTCCGCCGTCCGATCCCGTGTTTTAGGAACGGACGTCGCTGATCTCTCCCCCGCGGTGTCGCGTGTTCGGCCCCCGCAGCGGATCCTCCCGCCCGTTCGACGCGTACGAGGACACGCGTCGGCGGGAGGTGGGTTTGGCGGCGCAATTTTGGTTAAAAATTCATTTTAACCTTAAAAACTTCAAAAATCAATATCTTTTTATCTAGAGGTTACAAAAATATGACAAAAATACCTCTGGAAAGCTCGTGAAGAGGAGAAAATTATGAGACCAAAATCATAATTTTCTTCTCAGTATTTAATTTTTAAATAATTAAATACTCTCTGGAGTATTTTATTATTAAAAATTTTTTATAAATAAAAAAATTATGAAACTTTGAGGCATTCATCTTTATGTTCTTAGGAACCTTCCATGATTTTTCCAAGGACAGAAAACATGTCTAGGATACTTTTTTTTAATTTTCAAGTTTCTTTGTAATTATTTCAAATAATAATTATAAAAATTGAAAATTAAGAAAATTAAAAATGCAAATGACTAGATGATAGGGTATTAGACAATAACCCTAAGAAAATAATTTCTAAGTCATAGAAATCATTTTGAATGGTACTTTGAAATTTAGGGTTAAAATTCTTTATTAATTAAATAATTTTAATCCTAAAAATAACCCTTTATAAATTTAACCTATTTTCATCAATAATCAAAGTTTGAAAATTGTTCTAGTCTATGATAAACTAATGATAAATTTCACTTAAATCTAAAATGACCAAATTGGACTTAACTAAATTTAAAATAACATTTAAAACCCATTAAACCTTACTTAAATTAGGTTTAATATAAAAATCAAATCTTAATTAAGTTTAAAGACACATTAAACTTAATTAATCATAATTAAACCTTTTAATTAAGTTTAAAGACATAACAAACTTAATTAACCCGTTAAACCTTACTTAAATTAGGTTTAATATAAAAATCAAATCTTAATTAAGTTTAAGGACACATTAAACTTAATTAATCAAAATTAAACCTTTTAATTAAGTTTAAAGACATAATAAACTTAATTAACCCATTAAACCTTACTTAAATAAGGTTTAACATGAAAATCAAATCTTAATTAAGTTTAAAGACACATTAAACTTAATTAATCAAAATTAAACCTTTTAATTAAGTTTAAAGACATAATAAACTTAATTAACCCATTAAACCTTACTTAAATTAATTTTAATATAAAAATCAAATCTTAATTAAGTTTAAAGACACATTAAACTTAATTAATCAAAATTAAACCTTTTAATTAAGTTTAAAGACATAATAAACTTAATTAACCCATTAAACCTTACTTAAATTAGGTTTAATATAAAAATCAAATTTTAATTAAGTTTAAAGACACATTAAACTTAATTAATCAAAATTAAACCTTTTAATTAAGTTTAAAGACATAATAAACTTAATTAACCCATTAAACCTTACTTAAATTAGGTTTAATATAAAAATCAAATCTTAATTAAGTTTAAAGACACATTAAACTTAATTAATCAAAATTAAACCTTTTAATTAAGTTTAAAGACATAATAAACTTAATTAACCCATTAAACCTTACTTAAATTAGGTTTAATATAAAAATCAAATCTTAATTAAGTTTAAAGACACATTAAACTTAATTAATCAAAATTAAACCTTTTAATTAAGCTTAAAGACATAATAAACTTAATTAACCTCCTTACACATTAGGTTTCATCAAACTTAAACCCTAATTAGGTCTAAACCTTAGACATAATTAAACCATTAAGTCTTAACTAATTTAGACTTAATCAAACTTAATCCCTAATTAGGTCTGACCCATTAGATCTAATTAAACTATTAGACCTTAACTAACTAAGGTTTAATCAAACCTAAACCCTAATTAGGTCTAACCCATTAGACCTAATTAAGCCATTAAACCTTAACTAACTAAGGTTTAATCAAACCTAAACCCTAATTAGGTCTAACCCATTAGACCTAATTAAACCACTAAACCTTAACTAACTAAGGTTTAATCAAACATAAACCTAATTAGGTCTAACCCATTAGACCTAATTAAACCATTAAACCTTACTAACTAAGGTTTAATCAAACTTAAACCCTAATTAGGTCTAACCCATTAGACCTAATTAAACCATTAAACCTTAACTAACTAAGGTTTAATCAAACTTAAAACCAAATTAAGTCTAACCCATTAGACCTAATTAAACCATTAGACCTTAACTAACTAAGGTTTAACCAAACATAAACCTAATTAGGCCTAACCCATCAGGCTTAATTAAACCATTAGACCTTGGTTTAATCAAATATAAACCTTAATTAAGTCTAACTCATTAGACCTAATTAAACTAAGAAGTCCTAACCAAATAAGACTTAATCAAACTTAAACTCTAATTAAGTCTACCACATTAGACTTAATTAATTATTAAACTTTAGCCAACTAAGATTTAATTAAACCCAAATCCAACCTTTAGCCTATGTCCAACACAACATAAACTCCAATCAAACCTTAATTTAAGTTCAACCCATATTGAACTTAAATCAACCTTAAGTATAGGTTCAATCTAACCTGAACCCAACTTAAATCAAGATCAAACCTTGACTTAGGCTTAACCCAAGTTAAACCTAATTCAAACATAAACTTAGGTTCAACCCACATTAAACCTAACCTAAACTTAAACATAACCTAACTTGAGTCCAATCCAACTTAAACTCAAGTCAACCTAAATCTTAGGTTCAACACACATTGAACCTAACCTAAACTTAAACATAACCTAACTTGAGTTCAATCCAACATGAACTCAAGTCAACCTAAACCTTAGGTCCAGCCTACATTGAGCCTAGATTCAACCCAAACCAAACTTGAACCTAACTTACATTAGACTTAAGTCAATGGTAACTTAAGTTCAATCCATATTAAACTTAAGTCAACCTTAAGCCAAGGTTTAATTAAATAGACTTAATTAAAACTTAAGCCTTACCTTAAAAGGACTTATATGGTCTATAGTTCTAATTAAGTCTAATTTATTAGACTTGATTAACCTTTAAGTCCTATTTAAACAAGGCTTAAAACTTAATTAAGTCCATTCTAAACCAAACCTTTTTAAGTTCAGATAGACATGAACTTAACTTAGGTTCAACCTAACTTGAACATAACCTAAACTTAAACCTGACTTAAGTTCAAACAACTTTAAGTCTAGGTTCAACCTAACTTAATCTAAACTTAAACACAATCTAATTACAACCCATGCTGAACTTAAGCCAACCTTAAAATAGGCTTAATTAAAACTTAAGTCTTATTTAAAAAGGACTTAGATGGTCTGTAATTCTAATTAAGTCTAATTTATTAGACTTGATTAACCTTTAAGTCCTATTTAAACAAGACTTAAAACTTAATTAAATCTATTCTAAATTAAATCTTTTAACTTAAAGTTCAGACAGACATGAACTTAAGTTAATTAGATTCAATCAACATTGAATCTAACTTAGGTTCAACCAGACATGAACCCAAGTTAATTCAATTAATATTAAATCTAATTTCAAATCTTTTAACTTAAAGTTCAGACAGACATGAACTTAAGTTAACTAGATTCAATCAACACTGACTCTAACTTAGTTTCAACCAGACATGAACCCAAGTTAATTCAATCAATATTGAATCTAATTTCAAACCTTTTAACTTAAAGTTCAGACAAACATGAACTTAAGACTCAATCAACACTGAATCTAACTTAGGTTCAAGCAGACATGAACCCAAGATAATTCAATCAATATTGAATCTAATTTCAAACCTTTTAACTTAAGTTCAGATAGACATGAACTCAAGTTAATATAATCCCACTTTCAACTCGAATTCAAAAACAGACATGAATTTAGAATTTAAGTTTAAACTTAAAATCAGGATATAAACCAAAATTGACACAATCAACAAAAATTTGACATTTCAAATTGAAATTTCAAAATATTAATAAAATGATCAATATAATTTGACATAAATTGACATCCAAGATATATCAAAATACTCTGTGACATTATTTCTGACAATGTTTTCTTTGCAGGATGAAGATAAGAAAATTCGCTTAGATTTTCTTTACATGTTATAGGGTGTGCTAACTCTGTTTTGCAGGACGCGATTCTAGGCAAACAACAAAAACAAAACCAAAACTTTTAGGTTAGACATATAACCTGAAACTTTTCAACAAAACAACGACATCGACAAAAAAAAAAAAAAACCAAAACCTCTAGGTTAGACACGATATCTAAAGTGTTCAAAAAAAAATGACATGACACAATGATATTTGGGAGTGATAGTGGGTACATCTATCCTTAAAAATAAAATTCTAGAAAACAAATGATCAACATTAATCAGATGTTTCTTAAACAATTGAAAATTGTTTAAGATGTAATTAACTATAGAAGCTTTCTTCTATAGGAGATCTAAAAGAACCCGAAATAGAAATCTCTGGTTTAACATGATTTTCTTAATATGAAAATTCTAGAATATGTTATTCTAGAATATCCTCATATAAGAATTATAATAAACATCCTTTTTCTACTATTATTCCTAAAAATTCTTTAAAATCCTTCATAGGATTTATAGGAATAAAACTAGGCTAATATTAGATGGCGACTCCTTGACATTGACACCCAAACCCAATATCTTTCCGCCCACACCACCGACAAGAGATTTTGTGGCGACTCCGCTGAGGACAATCTTTCTTCTCATCTTTTGTTATCATTTGTTTTCATTTCAAAATTTTGAAAAAAAAAAGTTCCCGGTTTATAAATAAGTAGATAATATTTGTTTTTCTTGAAATTTCAGAAAAATCGCAATGGATTCTGCGAATTCAATCTTTTCTTACTTTCAAAACTTTGACATACCAATAGAGGAAAATCCTCCTTTTTATCAAAATGATTATGGATTATTTAGTGAAACGGAATTCATATTAGATAATCCATATCAAACTGATACTCAATCTTTTCAAGAATTTGACTTGCAACTTTATGAAGACTTTTTGAATTTACAGACAATTTACCTGAATATACACACGAAGAACCTTATATCCTTGAAGAAATGAAAAGACGAGTGATAAGAAAGGAAAACAAGTTTACGAGGAAGATGATGTTCCACCATCATCTATGTATGAAATCGGATCTTCTTCAAGGAACGTTCATAGAACTCCATTTAAAAGAAAGAAAAGGTGGAACGAAAATGATAATTTTGAAACACCTGAATTTCAACAGAATATTTTTGGAAACTCTTCATTCTTAGAAGAAAATCAATATATTCCAATTCCTGTTGAATACACTGACAATTCCTTTCAACCTAAAAGATCTCCTCCATTTCGTGCTGTACATTCAGTGTTTAAGAGATTAACACGAAAAGAAAAATGTTCATTATCTAAGTTATTAGATAAAATGGGTTGTGCAGTCTCCAACACCATGAAAAGGAGAATTTTAGCAATGGAAAATCCTAATTATCAATTCCCAACTGATAAACATTGTGTTCGAGTGCCAGTAAAATTTCGATTGGGCCCTAGAATAAAAGATGTAGCAGTCACCAATGACAAAAGTCGATATGACAAATTAATGTCAGAAGCAGAAGATACAACTGCTAAAATGACGGACTTGGTCCAGATGCTACAAAAAGCAAATTTTCCTTATACCGGATATGATACACCACCTGAGAGTTCTCGCCCTATACTTAAAAATAATGTATGAAGGAGAAAATCATCTGAAAGGAATTCTAACACCACCAACACTCCTGCGAATAGTTCACAAGAAGAGATTTGCAAAAAACATTCTACAAAATCATTTCAAGAAAGATTAAAGAAATTAAAAGAAGATATTAAACAACTTTCGAGACAAGAAAGGAAAAATACTTCTGACAGTTCCAATGAGAATGTTGCCAGTGTTAATATGGTAGAAACCCGATCTACTTCCTTAACACGAGAATCAAATGAAGAGGAGACAACCAATGAATTACGAGAGGTGATATGACAACGAGATGAATAAATAAGCCATCTTGAACAAAAAATGGAAGAACTGGTAGCAACTTTGCAAATACCACCAACGAACCCTTCTCCGGCTATTGAAATCATTATACCAGAGGCTATTCACATCCTTGAAAGCAGAGAAGGACCAATGGATGTCGAGGAAAGCACTCGAAAGAGAAAGAATTCTCCTCATAACGAAACTCCAGAAAAGGATATTACAAAAATAGTGGAACAGAAAATTAAAGAAACAATGGCTCAGGCAAAAGCTGGAGCATTAACTCCAAAGGGTAGACCCTACCCAGAGGAATTTGATTCTATTCAATATCCTAAAGGTTTTGTTCCTCCCGTCTTTAAAATGTTTGATGGAACGAGTAATCCCACACAACATCTAGCACATTTTAGAGCAATGTCTGTAATGCTTTGGAGAAATGATGCTCTCCTATTTCGACAATTTGTTAACGATCTCACGGGAGTTGCCTTCGGCCGGTATGCAAAACTTCCCAACGGATCCGTCAAAACCTTTGTAGAGCTTGAAAGCCTTTTTATTCAACGCTTTGCGAGAGCACAACATCATACCACTCGTTGGTATTTGGTGGTAGAGAAACAAAAACCGGGAGAAACCTTGGTAGATTATATTTTACGCTTGGAGAAATCTTAGCATGAAATGTGAACCACGATTACAAGAACAACATGTTGTTGGAATATCGCTTAAAAATATCCATGGTCCTATAGCTTTTATGCTTAAAGGATTTACGATAAAAACTTTTGAAAAATTACTCGATAAAGTCGCCAATCTTCAAGAAGAGGTTAAGCAGATGAGTGTAATGGAGAAAGCTGAAAAGACAAAAACTATCAAAACTTTTGAAAAGAAACCTGGGAATATTATAGAAAAAAGCAAACAGGTGATGCAAATTCAACCGGAGCAAAAGAAGCAACGACAAAATCCTTCGACATCACAGACGTCACCTCAATTACAACTTCAACAACCAATCCCAGTATCAACTGAAAAGGAAACAATGGCTGAGAGAATGAATAAAGTATATTCATTTAAAACAGAATCTGTCGACAAAATATTTCGTAGCTTGCTTAAAATACCTGAATTTAAGCTACCAGAAGCTAAGAGACCAACAGAAATTGACATGAAGGACAATCCTAATTATTGCCCTTATCACAGGATGCTTGGACATAAAATTGAAGAATGTTTTGTCTTCAAAGACTGGTTATAGCGTAATTTCAAAGATGGAAATATAGTCATCCCGAAAGAATACTTGAAAGAACCTGAAAAGGGATCAGTCAATATGATTTCGATAGAGGAACTTAATCCTAAAAACAAGGATAGCATTTCTGAAGAGATCTTCGCTAAATACCAAATTACAAAATCTCCCAAGAAAAAAAAGAAAAAGAAAATCAAGAAAATGAAAAAGATTAGAGGTTTTCCAAGTATAGGGGCTGCAACTCCTTTTGTACCTTCTAGTTCATTTCACTCTTGTACTAGGATAGTGATGTCGGCCGAAGGATGAAAAATCCTCAAGCCGCTAACTTTGTATGACTTCCTTTTTACCATGAATAATAACAACCCTAGTTTTGCGTACATTTTGTCTATTCTGGATGATGCTTTTGAGAATGACCATTTGATTTCTAACCCTATAGACAATACTCAAATCGTATATGATCAATCTAAAGAAAACCAGAACAATGAAAGTGAAAATGAAAAATCTGACAACGACAAAAATGAAAATGACATTGCTACACTTCAATTACAAGGAATTCCGATTTCTATAAAACTGGAATCTTCGGATTCAGAAACAAATGAATCGGATAATCAACTCGAAGAAATAGTTGAAATTAACTTGAGAAGTGGAAAAATCTTACCTCCTAGGATAATTGCACAAGAAAAAGAAAAACAAATAATTACACCAGATAAGATCATTCCACCAATATATCCCCAAACCTCTGAGAGAAATAAGGATGAGCTTCATAACAAGGTAGATTATAATGTACTAGCCCATTTGAGAAAATTGCCTGCAAAATTAAGCATCTATGACGCTCTCATACTTTCCAAAGAAATGAGAGAATCATTAATAAAGGCCCTTTCGGACCCTGACATTTGCTTAACTCAACTTTCTAGTATTACTCAAAACGAAGCTTACTCCTTAGAGGAATCAACAATGATTACCTTCTCTGACAATGACTTATTGCTCGGAACAACTGAACACAATCGTCCACTATATATTACAGTAAACATCAATGACACAATACTTTCGAGAGTTCTTATTGACCCAGGTGCCTCAGTCAACATTATGAACCTGAGAACTCTTGCATACTTAGACATTGATCCCTCTTAACTATCAAGAGATACGATGATGTTAAGAGGATTCAATCAACAAGGATAACGGGCCCTTGGATCAATAACATTGCTCTTAAAAATAGCCGACTTGGCAACAACAGTAAAATTTTATATTATTAATTCAGACACTTCTTTTAATGCCTTACTTGGCAAACCATGGCTCCATGAATATAAAATGGTACCCTCTTCATTACATCAATGTATCAATTATTTACGAAAAGGACAAGAATTTCGTATTATAGGAGATCTGCAACCGTTTTCAATCCATGAAATTGGTATACATGAAGATGCAACATATTATGCTCCTATAAATAAAACAATATCTTCCAAAGAGATAATAATAAACATGGAAGAAAAGAACAAAGAAAAGAAAATAAATGAAAAGAATTTTTCTCCAATAAAGACAAGAGAAACTAATTTCCGTCAGACTCGCACTCGAGGTCGAGGCCGAGGACGAGGAGGAGGGAGAGAAGATCCGATTGTCACAATGAAGAAACCACTGAAGTTCAAAATCCATCTGGATTTTGAAGAAGAAACAACATCCATGGTTTTGAAGGAACCCCAATTCAAAATATCTTTAGAAGAAGAAGATAAAGAGAAACAATTTCAATCTATGTATGACAAAATCAGTCATTATATACATTCTATGACTCCAACTCCAATCTCCACTGCTAAAATTAAGAATTTAATAGTCAAAGAAATATATAATGATGACAAAATACCAATTAAGTTTAGACTTGGCTCTACTTCTTCTTGAACTAAAATTATGTAAAAATAGAAGATGAAAATCTTCCACAATCAATGAAAATTCCTTTTGAGTTGTATTCTCCTTGGGCACAAAAATTCATTCAAAATAGTTTAATGCTCAAACAACGGTCTTTAAAACAGCCACATTTCATTGAACAAATGTGGAATGATAATAAACGAAATTCTAACTCTAAAAAAGGTGTTGGATTTGGAACTTTGGCACCATTAGATGATACAGAATTTTGTTTGATCATCATGAAGAATGTGATTCCGAATCATTGCTCGATCTTCCAATTGAAAATGCTCCCGGAATTGGAAGAAGAAATTAAATCGACAATTGATGAACTAAAAGAAATAAATTTAGGAACTAGTGAAAATCCAAAACCGACTTTTATTAGTTCATTCCTTAATAATGAGGAAGTAAAAGACATAACTCAATTGTTGATGGAATATAAAGACTGTTTTGCTTGGACTTATGACGAAATGGCTGGTTTATCACCAGAAGTCGCAGTCCATAAACTCGGGATAGACCAAATCATAAACCCAGTTAAACAAGCTCGAAGAAGGATGCGTGTCGAAATAGATCAACAAGTCATTGCGGAAATCAAGAAATTGATAGAGGCTGACTTCATACGAGAAGAAAATTATCCAACATGGCTAGCCAATGTGGTGCCAGTTAAAAAGAAAAATGGACAAATAAGATTTTGCATAGACTACAGGGACTTGAACAAAGCATGTCCAAAAGATGAATTTCCTTTACCAATTCCTGAATTAATGGTTGATATTGCATCAAAACATGCAATATTTTCTTTCATGGATGGATCATCAGGATATAACTAAATAAAAATGTTTTCGGAGGATGAAGTAAATACAGCTTTCCGAACACCCATGGGCATATATTGTTATAAGGTTATGCCATTTGGACTAAAAAATGCTGGTGCAACCTATCAAAGAGCCATGACACGAATTTTTGATGAACTAATACAAAATCAAGTCGAATGTTACGTCGATGATCTAGTTGTCAATAGTAAACAAAAAGACGATCACATATACGATTTGAGAATTGTCTTTGAACGACTACGACGATATAATCTTAAAATGAACCCTTTAAAGTGCGCCTTTGGTGTCACTTCAGGAAAATTTTTAGGATTTGTAGTTCGACATCGTGGGATAGAAATTGATCAGCTCAAAATCGAAGCTATCCTAAATATGCCTCCTCCTAAAAATCTAACTCAATCGAGATCCTTTCAAGGAAAATTAGCATATATACGACGTTTCATTTCCAATCTATCGGGTAGATGTCAACCCCTTACTGTCCTTACTAGAAAGGATGCCAAATTTGTATGGGATGAAAAATGTCAGCATGCCTTCGAAGACATTAAACAATATCTGACAACCCCTCTCGTCTTAGCGACCTCGTATTATGAAGACCTTTAATCCTTTACACCGCGGCATTGAACAATTCACTTGGAGCTTTACTAGCACAAGTAAATGATGAAGGAAAAGAGAATGCGTTATACTATTTGAGTCGTTGTTTAGTTTCAACGGAAATAAAATATCTGACAATTGAAAAGAATTGTTTAGCCTTGATCTTCGCAGTTCAAAAGCTAAGACATTATATGTTTTCTCATAAGGTAACTCTTATTTCAAGAGTTAACCCTTTACAATATTTAATAACACGACCGACACTTTCTGGGAGATTAGCAAGATGGGCAATGATCTTGTTACAATTCGACATAACATTTGTACCGTTACGTGCTTATCAAAGGACAAATCTTAGCGGACTTCTTAGCGGCACACCCAATTCCAACAGGATCACCCCTTAACGATGATCTACCCGATGAACAAATATCGAAGTAAAAATTCTAACATGCAACGATGGGAACTTTACTTTGACAGAGCATCATCTGCGTGGAAAGACAAAGATAAACATACAATCATACCAGGCAAAGCCGGAGTAGGATTAATTTTCATTACTCCAGACAAAATGATGATGCCCTTTTCCTATCATTTGACAGAACCATGCACGAATAATGAAGCCGAATATGAAGCGCTCATAACCGGTCTAGAATTGACAATATTAATGGAAATTAAGAATATTGATATCTACGGAGATTCCCAATTAATTATCAATCAAATTGCTTGGCAAATACAAAATTTTGAAACCACGACTTGAACAGATATTCTCGTTACACTCGAAATTACTTCAACAAATTCCCGATGTAACATTTTTCTTAATTCCGAGACGAGACAACTCTCTAGCGGATGCTCTGGCAAAACTTACAAAGGAATTTGCATGTCCAGAAGAAGATGACATACTGGTTTCTATAAAAGGACGACAAGTTCTTTCTCAAATTGACATGGATAATTTGCATAAAATCGGTGAAAATATGGTAATGACAATAAGTGACGAGAAGGATGATTGGGGACAACCAATCATCCAATATTTACAAACTGGAAAATTACCTGAAAACACTTCTATTGCCAACCAAATTAAACAAAGAGCATTATCATACGCTTTAATAAATGATATTCTTTATAAACGGTCTTTTGATCAGATGTGGTTAAGATGTTTAAACCAAGTCGAAGCTCAAGAGATTGTTAAGGAAGTTCATTCAGGTTTATGTGGTGCACATCAATCTGGGCCCAAAATGAAAATAAAAATAAAAAGAATGGACTATTATTGGCCAACAATGATGACTGACTGTCGTGACATTGCAAAGAAATGTCATCAATGTCAAATACATGGAGTAGTCTTACATCAACCTCCAAATGTCCTACATCTGACCATTGCATCATGGCTATTTGAATGTTGGGGTACTGACATAGTGGGCCCTATAGATCCTCCATCTTCCAAGGGCCATAAATTTATTCAGCGACTACCGACTGTTTTTCTAAATGGGCAGAAGCAATACCCCTTCGAGAAGTCAAGGCAGAACAAGTTCTCTATTTCTTTAAAACACATATCGTTTATAGATTTGTGATTCCTCGAAGAGTCATATCAGACAATGGATTAGCCTTCAAAAACACAAAAAATAAATCACTTTATCCAGAGACATGGGATTGACTGGAGATATTCCACAATCTATTACCCTAAGGCCTATGGATTAGTTGAAGCTTTCAATAAAACGTTGGTTCAAATCTTGAAAAAGACATTAAGTAATAGCCCGAGACAGTGGCATGAACGACTAATAGAAGCTTTATGGGCTTATAGAACTACATACCGAACTCCAAAACGGTCTACAACATTTGCTTTGGTATATGGTTCTGAAGCCATTTTGCCTCCGGAAGTCCAAATTCCTTCTCTCGGAATCGCAATAATCGATAAAATAACTGAAGAAGAAAATGTCAAGTTGCGACTTGAAGAACTTGAAAATTTAGAAGGCAAACGTCTGCAAGCCCAACAAAATCTTGAATTATATCAGGCAAAAATGATACGAGCTCACGACAAACTAGTTCGCCCTAGAACCTTTCGAATCGGTGAATTAGTTTTAGTTCTTCGAAGACCTATACTAGCTCATCGAAAGATAGGTGGCAAATTTGAACCAATATGGGAGGGCCCATATGTAATTGAAAAGACATATTCTGGAGGATCCTACCAACTGGTGGATTGTCAAGGAAAAAGAATCCTGCCTCCAATCAATGGACGTTTTCTAAAGAAATACTATGCAACATAAAAATAAAAATGAATAACAATTTATTTATAAACTGGGACAATAAATTATTCTTTCCAAAATCATCTTTGATTTTTCTTTATGACATCTGTTTCATTCGCTGAACAAATGTTTAAAAGACTAAAATATCATTTTGTCTTATTATTTTCAGGAAAAATGTCTGAAGGCAGGCTATTTTTCTCGTTTTAAAATAATATGACTTTCGCCTTGGACCGTCGACACATGGACGAGGGAACACGAATTCATTTCAACTTTGACCTGTTGCAGGTTGAATCCATATATCATAGATCGTTACTTTATCTAGTGAATCACAGTGAAGTTAATCTGCATACACCTTTGATAGAATTCAAACTTCGACAACCCGAAGAATATGACTTCACAATCAGTGATAGCTCAGATGAAGCAGAATTCATGACTACATCAGTACAAGGAGCATCCACATCGGGTACAAAAAATATGGCGACAGGACTTACTAGATCACAAAGACGAAATCATAATAAACGACTGAAATGACAAAAACAATTACAGGAAAAACAAAACATGGAAGATATTAGTCAATCGAAATCACAAACTATTAACACTCCATTTGAGGAAATAAACTCTGCCTCAGAAACGACAGATCTCGACCCCGCAAAGAAAAATGAAAATGGAAAAGCAGTTATCACCTCACCTGCTCAAAATCTGAAGGTGTCAGATAAAAAGGGTGATGAAAAAAGTCACTCAAGGGAAGAGGTGCGACGAATTCGCGCTATCCAGTGGAGAACTTTTGAACAATACAAACACATAAATAAAAGGACAATAAATATTCTGGATGGTCTTAAATTGTTTACTAAAATATTTGATGAAGCTGAACAAACTGCTATCATTGATCATATTATAAAAGCCCAAAATCAGGGTAGGGCTGGACTCCTTCAAAGGAGAACCTATTCTGAACCTAATAAATGGATTCGTGGCAAGGGTAGACAAACCCTACAATATGGATGTTGTTATAACTATGCAAGAGACAGAGAAGGAAATCTTCCTGGGATTCTACGACATGAACAAGTCGATCCTTTACCCACTGTGATAATCCAAGTTATCAAACGACTTGTCACTTGGGGGATTTTACCTACCGACTGTATTCCTGACAGTTGCATTAGCAATATATATGATAAAGGAGAATGTATCCCACCTCACATTGGCAGCCATGATTTTGAGAGACCATTTTGCACCGTGTCACTCCTGAACCGTTGTTCTTCTATGTTTGGAAGGAAGATACAAATCTTGGGACCTGGAGAGTTTGAAGGTACATGCCGTATTCTTTTAACTCGAGGATCAGTTCTTCTGTTTCAAGGGAATGGTGCAGATTTTGTAAAACACTGCATACCCAGTGTCAACAAGCCACACATCTCAATTACCTTGCGACGAATGAAGCCCGACAAATGACCTGTCAGATATAAAGCTATACCAGAACTGGAGAATCTACAACCTTTGGAATTACCAAAACCCCATAAATGTCTAAACACCTGAAACATGTTTAATAAATAATGTTTTGGAGTGTAGGACGTTTATGGACAGTATGTTAAATATCCAGAGTTGTTTTATGACATATAAGAACTTTTGACATGTGATATATCTATAGTTGTCGATGTGTGATATATCGGTAGCTGTTGGTATGTAAAATATCAGTAGTTTGTT
Source organism: Papilionanthe hookeriana x Papilionanthe teres (assembly GCA_022702705.1). Lineage (NCBI taxonomy): Eukaryota > Viridiplantae > Streptophyta > Magnoliopsida > Asparagales > Orchidaceae > Papilionanthe > Papilionanthe hookeriana x Papilionanthe teres. The sequence continues at coordinate 65,336,069 of CM040421.1, read as the reverse complement.
GCAGCACGCTATATGATATGTACACATATATGTACCGTTAGCCTTCGCTTGCGATAATATGTACTGGTGACCTTTTTATGAAAATTAAATGAAATGTTGGAAAAATGTTCCCCCTTTGTCTGTGATATGTCGACAGGTCCTAAAAATAATAAAATAAATTTTAATGATGAAATGAATAACGTGTGATAACTAAACATAAGAATTATCTTTTGACCTATATAGGTCAAAACCCCAGCGAATGTTCCCACCAAAAATATTAGTGAGTTCGCCACTCTCTTCGGTTATTGGATGTAAGTCCTTTCCTGATGTGGAAATCACGGCTTTCCTTTGACCAAATCTTGACATCGACATTTTGAGGAAAATATAAAATGACATCTATTTTCTCTATCCGGTTATTAGATATAAGTCCTTTCCTGATACGGAGATCATGGCTTTCCTCTAACCAAATCTTGACATTGACATTTTGAGAAATAGAAAATGACATCTATTTTCTATATCCGGTTATTGGATTTAAGTCCTTTCCTGATACGGAAATTACGGCTTTCCTCTAACCTAATCTTGACATTGACATTCTGGAAAATAGAAAATGACATCTATTTTCTCTCTTCGGTTATTGGATATAAGTCCTTTCCTGACACGGAAATCACGGCTTTCCTCTAACCAAATCTTGACATTGACATTTTGAGGAAAATAGAAAATGACATCTATTTTCTCTCTTCAGTTATTGGATATAAGTCCCTTCCTGACACGGAAGTCATGACTTTCCTCTAACTAAATATCAACATTGACATTTTGAGAAATGAAAAATGACATCCATTTTCTCCCTCCTACGTCCTTTCCTGACACGGAAATCATGGCATTCCTTTATCAAAATATCGACACCGACATTTTGAGAAATGAAATATGACATCCATTTTCCCTCCCAATAAATCTCTTTTCAAATACAAGAAGAAAATCTCTTCTTAGAACCGACATAGAAGACATCTGACATCCTCTAGGAGCGATATGATATCCCCTCCTTTCCTGACCATTATGAGACATCTTTTAAACCACTTCGGTCAACGCCAATATGTGCAGAATACCTATATAGTATTCTACACATATTGGGGGCCCTTTTGTTGACCTCATTTTACAATGAGTCAATACCCTTTTGACCTAAAAAGTCGACATTGGTAAAAATGGTCGAACCGGACCCGAGTGACTCAACCTTGTTGACCCCATGAAGTCAACCTTTTGACCTAAAAAGTCAACATTGGTCAAAATGGTCAAACCAGACCCAATGACCAACCCTGTTGACCCCATAGGTCAACCTTTAGACCTAAAAAGTCAACATTTGTCAAAATGGTCAAACCAGACCTAATGACCAACCCTGTTGACCCCATAGGTCACCCTTATGACCTAGAAAGTCAACATTGGTTAAAATGATCAAACCAGACCTAATGACCAACCCTGTTGACCTCATAGGTCAACCTTATGACCTAAAAAGTCAACATTGGTCAAAATGGTCAAACCAGACCTAATGACCAACCCTATTGACCCCATAGGTCACCCTTATGACCTAAAAAGTCAACATTGGTCAAAATGGTCAAACCAGACCCAGTGACCAACCCTGTTGACCCCATAGGTCAACCTTTTGACCTAAAAAGTCAACATTGGTCAAAATGGTCAAACCAGACCCAGTGACCAACCCTGTTGACCCCATAGGTCACCCTTTTGACCTAAAAAGTCAACATTGGTCAAAATGGTCAAACCAGACCCAGTGACCAACTCTGTTGACCCCATAGGTCACCCTTTTGACCTAAAAAGTCAACATTGGTCAAAATGGTCAAACCAGACCTAATGACCAACCCTGTTGACCCCATAAGTCACCCTTTTGACCTAAATATCAACATTGGTCAAAATGGTCAAACCAGACCTAATGACCAACCCTGTTGACCCCATAGGTCACCCTTTTGACCTAAAAAGTCAACATTGGTCAAAATGGTCAAACCAGACCTAATGACCAACCCTGTTGACCTCATAGGTCAACCATATGACCTAAAAAGTCAACATTGGTGATGGCGATGAAACATATGGATGACATGTTGCATGTCGTCGCCGTCAATTCCTGTATCATGTTGATGTCAAGGAGTCGCCACTCTCTTTCTCTATCCATTACCCTAATTCTTGTTCTACTTAGACTTATTGTCAGAAGTCTTTGGAGAATTTGAAGAAGGATTAATCATGATAGAGATTGAGAGAAAAAGAGATCGAATGATAATCTCATAGAAAAAGTCTTAAGATTGTGTAATTACTGAAGTTTTTCATATAAGAAGATCACATAAAGGTCTTGTAGGTAAAATACCTATCCTGAGTTCTTTAATCTCCTATAGGAGCAAGCTCCTATAGTTAATTACATCCTGAGCAATTAATACTGCCTAGGAAAACTCCCGATTAAGGTTAACATTTATCCTCGAAAAAGTGTAAGTGTTGTTGTAGCAGTGCGTTTCTGAAGAATCGATACTACCAGAAAGCTTTATTTATGTTTGGTGGATGTCGTTGCTTTGTTATGTTTTGTTTTGTTGTTTTGGTTTCATGTCATGTGATATGTCGAGATGTCGTAGTTTGTATGTCGTGTCATGTCATAATGTGATGTCGTAATGTCAGAAGATGTCGTGATTAATATCTCGATTTGTCATGAGATATTTTATCTCCTATAAGAAGATGTCGTTATTATGTCATGAGATACCTTCTATGATGTCAGAAGATATCATTATTTATTTATTTTTGTTATTTTGTTTATGATTCCCTTTTGTCCTAAATTTTAGTTTTGTTGTGTCATGTCATTTTGTCATGTCTTAATGTGATGTCGTAATGTCATGTCATTTTATGTCATGTCTTAATGTGATGTCAAAATGTCATAAGATGTCGTGATTAATATCTCGATTTGTCATGAGATATTTTATCTCCTATAAGAAGATGTCGTTATTATGTCATGAGATACCTTCTATGATGTCAAGAAGAAATCATTATTTATTTATTTTTGTTATCTTGTTTATGATTTCCTTTTGTTTTAAGTTTTGGTTTTGTTGTGTCATGTCATTTTGTCATTTATTTTGTTTTGGTTTAGTGTCATGTCATCATTTTGTTGTGGTATAGAAATGTCGTTGTATGTTGATGTCAATGTTAATGATTTTGTCGTTTTATTTCAGATTTCATGGCTAACTTAAAAGTTCAGTTGTTTTTGTTGTTATGTCATTTTTTATTTTATTTTTTTTAGAAAGTTTAGGTTTTATGACTATCCTAAAAGTCCTGGTTTTGTTGTCAATATTTCGTTGTCGACGTCCTGCAAAACAGAGTTAGCACACCCTATAACATGCAAAGAAAATCTAAACGAAACTTTATGACTTTATCCTGCAAGGAAAATAAAGTTAGAAACAATGTCATATCAAGATATTTAGATTACCTGATGAAAGTGATCCAGAGTTGTCGGATGTTTCAGTTTGGTTGAAATGTCGATTTAGGTTTATGTCAGTTTATGTTTAAATTTTTGTTTGTCTTGAATATCAATTTGGGTTGGATTGTCGATTTTTTAATTTTATGTCGAGTTAAGTTTAATGTAGGTCGAACTTTAAGAATTATGTCGTTTCATGTCGAGATACATTGAGTTTGGTTTGAAATGTCGATTATTGTCATTTAATGTCGGTGTTTATTAAATTTGGTTTAAAATGTCGATTAAAGTCGGTTAATGTCGGTGTTTGAAATGTCAATTAACGTCGGTTAATGGCAGTGTTTGTTGAATTTGATTTAAAATGTCGGTTAATGTCAAATTATGTTTGATTATATTTGGAACGTTGATTAAAGTCGAATTATGTTGAGTTTCGTTTGAAATATTGGATTTATGTCGAATTTGTTGAGTTCTTTTTTGGAATGTTGGATTTATGTCGAATTTGTTGAGTTTTGTTTGGAATGTCGGATTTATGTCGAATTTGTTGAGTTTTGTTTAAAATGTCGATTTTATGTCAGTTATGTTTGAAATGTGGAATTTATGTCGATTAATTGTTTGGAATGTCAAATTTATGTCGATTATGTTGATTTTGGTTTAAAATATCGATTTTATGTCAGTTATGTTTGAAATGTTGAATTTATGTCGATTATGTCGATTAATTGTTTGGAATGTCAAATTTATGTCGATTATGTCGATTTTGCTTTAAAATGTTGATTTTATGTCAGTTATGTTTGAAATATCGAATTTATATCGATTATGTCGATTAATTGTTTGGAATGTCAAATTTATGTCGATTATGTCGATTTTATGTCAGTTATGTTTGAAATGTCGAATTTATGTCAATTATGTCGATTAATTATTTAGAATATCGATTTAGGTTCAATTTGAGTTGAATCTAAGGTTTATGTCGATTTAGGTTCAATTTGGGTTGAACCTAAGGTTTATGTTGATTTAGATTCAATTTGGGTTGAACCTAAAGTTTATGTCGATTTAGGTTCAATTTGGGTTGAACATAAGGTTTAGGTTAACTTGAGTTCAAGTTAGATTGGACTCAAGTTAGGTTAGGTTTAAGTTAGGTTCAATGTGGGTTGAACCTAAGGTTTAGGTTAACTTGAGTTCAAGTTAGATTGGTCTCAAGTTAGGATAGGTTTAGGTTAGGTTCAATGTGGGTTGAACCTAAGGCTCAAGTTAGGATAGGTTTAGGTTAGGTTCAATGTGGGTTGAACCTAAGGTTTAGGTTAACTTGAGTTCAAGTTAGATTGGACTCAAGTTAGGTTAGATTTAAGTTAGGTTCAATGTGGGTTGAACCTAAGGTTTAGGTTAACTTGAGTTCAAGTTAGATTGGACTCAAGTTAGGATAGGTTTATGTTAGGTTCAATGTGGGTTGAACCTAAGGTTTAGGTTAACTTGAGTTCATGTTAGATTGGAATCAAGTTAGGTTAGGTTTAGGTTAGGTTCAATATGGATTGAACCTAAGGTTTAGGTTAACTTGAGTTCAAGTTAGATTGGACTCAAGTTAGGTTAGGTTTAGGTTAGGTTCAATGTGGGTTGAACCTATAGTTTAGGTTAACTTCAGTTCAAGTTAGGTTGGACTCAAGTTAGGTTAGGTTTAAGTTAGGTTCAATGTGGGTTGAATCTAAGGTTTAGGTTAACTTGAGTTCAAGTTAGATTGGACTCAAGTTAAGTTAGGTTTAAGTTAGGTTCAATGTGGGTTGAACCTAAGGTTTAGGTTAACTTGAGTTCAAATTAGATTGGACTCAAGGTTAGGTTTAAGTTAGGTTCAATGTGGGTTGAACCTAAGGTTTAGGTTAACTTGAGTTCATGTTAGATTGGACTCAAGTTAGGTTAGGTTTAGGTTAGGTTCAATATGGATCGAACCTAAGGTTTAGGTTAATGTTGACCTCATTTTTGATGAGGTCTTCTCTTCTCTCTTTAGTACTTAGGATCTAGCCTTAGGCTTTTCCTTTGACTATCTTAGAGGACTAGAAGTGGAACCCACCCTTTAGAAGTTTAAACACCTCTTGACTCCCTGTAAACCCCACAAGCTTGATTGTAGACCCCTAATCACCTAGTGGGTTGAAATCAAATGTGAAGGTTTAAAGGATGAGTTCCCTATAGGACTCTTTGGCCTTAGGACTACCCTGGGTGGCCTGGTCTGGTGAGGGTTGACTTACACACTCACTACACTCATACTCTACACTCTCACACACACAATCCAAATCCTAAAACCACACCCATACCCAACTTGACTCCCTGACTCATGTAGGTAATTCATATGGATGGACCTTAACCCTTAAGCCCCTGGCTAAGAGGGTTAGGAACAACATAGTGAATGCCTCCAATGAGTCCTCTCATGGCTCATATAGGCTTAATATGACTTCATGGCTCAACCAAAGTGATTCCATTTCACTCATATTTGATCAATCTTCATTCTTCCAAAATTTCAATTTTTGACCCTGGGGACCCTACACCCATCAAACCTACCAAAAGCCCTTGAAATTGCCCAAATCCTCCAAAATCTCCAAATCACCCAAAAGTCCTCAGAATCAATCATGAACATTTTCCCCCCACTCAAATTGACCATCTCCAGCCAAAAATACCAAAATTTCTAAAAATACCCCCAATACCCTCCAAATTACCAAAATGCCCCTCTTAACCCAAAAATCCAAAAATTCAGAAAATTCCCAGAAAATTCCAGAAAATCCTAAATATTCCCAATTTCATTTTATCCAACTACACCATGGGCTAATTTTGTCAATTTACCCCACTTTTACCAAAACCTCCAATTTAGCCCATTTTAAACCCAAATGAACCCAATGTCAAACCAAATCACCCAAATTGATCTCAATTTTGGTACAATTAAATTCTAAACTTCAATTCAATATCCCCAATATCAATCTAGACCAAATTCAAGCCCAATTTGATTGGCATTTGAATCCAATTTCATTTTAAAAGCTTAAGGCCCAATTTTGACCCATGACCTAAACCTAGCTCAAACCAGCCCAATTCAATCCCAATTTGACCCAAATATTTTCTAAAACCTTCCTAGAATCCCCACAAACAAAACACTAACATGATTTGCCCAAAATTTGGACCCAAACTTTACTCAATTTCAACCCAAACCCAAAATTCCTTAAATGGGCCTACACCCAAACCTAACCCAAATGGGCCCAAATCCCAAAATCAAAACCCAACCAAAGTTGAAACCTATTTGTAACAACCCCATAAACATGTCCCAACATTAATTTTACATCAATTTCAACTTTAGCCCAACTTTAGCCCAAGATAGCTCATTTTGACCCATTTGGACTCTATTACCAAAGAGACCCAAATTAGACCCAATCCATTTCCAAATCACCTTAAGTTTATTTCAAATCACTCATGACACATCCCTAAACCAAAACAAACAATTATTTGGCCCAACCTTTTTCAGAATTCCCATCCATAAATTTATTTTAAAACCTAAGGCCCACTTCCTTAAGCCTTCCTAAAAAAGCCCACTCCTAAAATAATTTCATAGGCCCAATTTTGACTCTAATGCCCACATGACACTACACTTCATCATCCATTCCAATTAAAACCTTCCCTAACTTTCAAATTAATCACCAAACCATTCCAAATCAAACCTCATGACAACTCTCACCAAAATGCCAAAAATCACAAAATCCTTCCTCATGAAAGTTGACTTAACTTTTCCGAAGCCAAATGGAGCCATGAAGCCATGCATGAGCCACATGGGAGCCATGAAAGCCTTGGAAACCTCACCATACCCAAGATGGCAAGAGGAGGAGGCTCTTTCCATATTCCCTTAAGGGGATTAGCCACTTCCATGATTCCACTAAACCTTGCTTAAACTTAATTGTACTTGGATGGTGACCCTTCCCCACTAATTAAGCCGACCTAAACTACTTTCTCTTCAGCCCAAACTAGCCATGGGGAGGTGCACTTAGCCCAATCCACACATTTGACCAAACTTAGCCAAAATACACCCTTACCTCATTCCATTTTAATTCAACAACTTTACACATGGCCATTGCCAATTCCCTACACTAAACCCCGGCCCTGGACCTCCCGACCCCGAGGGTGACCCATGCTGCCGGCCGACCACACAGGCCACCGGAAAACACCACACTCGAGAGCATCATGTGAGCCCAAGCTTGGAATTCTCACTCGCTGAGTTGCCCCATGCCCAATGGCCACCATGGCTGTTCTTCTCCTCACCTGAGCAGCTGATTCCAACCCCTAACTCCCCCTGGGAGAGCCTCCAGCCAGCTCTATTTAAACCCCACCTCTCTCGGCCATGAGGGAGGTGCTGAAACAAACCTACTGAAACTCTGCCAAAATTGTCCCAGACCACTCTCCACACTTAGAGCAATTGATCTCCAGTGTCCATTTGCCCTAATCCCCATTAACGAGCTCGATTTCGAGTCCAAATTCCACCCAAAACGAGGATACTTCACTACGGTGAGCCAATCTCCAAATTGATTGGTCCTACACCTTCACCGGACCAAGAGGAGAAGTTCCCCGATGAAAGCCCCCTCTCCGGGCCACCCCGGTTGCTCCAGCCTCCAAGCTTTGTGATCGACTGTGGTCACTTTTGTACCTGAGCAATTCACCAGGCCAAGGGACTTCATCTGGAGCTTGCTTAGACCCAATTGAACGTGACACAACTCTCAGATCGAAGCTTCACTTCTCTGAGCAAAGGTATGAACTCTCTCTTCCTCCCGAGCTCCTGGAGATTCTCCATTTGATATGAATCGATTTCAATGCATGTTTACCGTATAGATGTGTTCGTCTCGTCAAGACGAATCCATAGAGCATAAGAACATGAAAATCCATTGAGAATTGAGTGAGATCTTAGGGTTTTAGTGTGGACGGTCACGGGTTCACACCAGTCGTAGACGATGACTGGGAGCCGTTGGATCGCGTGTATCGAGCGGACGGCTCAGATGGTACATGAACCGCGGGCCCCTGGAGCGCTAAGTCGGATGGCGGCGCCGAACCAGAAAGCGCCCCGTGGCTGTTCGGAAATGCTAAGGATGACGCGGCGCCGATTCTGATAAATAGAAAAATAGGATTTTATGGATTTATTTAATTACCAGAACTTAGAAAATCCATAACTTTGTGTAGAAAAATCCTAAAAATAAAATAAAAATACCCTCTTACTCAGTGAACAGAGGAGAATAATGTGGAAAAGAAATCAATTAATTTCATTTAGTATTTTATTTTTAATGATTTAATTACTCTCTGCACTATTTCAATTCTTTATGCACATAGACAATTCACCATGGCATGAGACCATAGGGCTTTTGAAGCCTCTGAACTTGGGAATATTCCCTGAATTTGCCAAGGTCAGAGGCCATCCCTATGAGAAGTTATTGATTTTCCAAGTTCATGTTACTATTTTGAGTATTTTAATTCCAATAATTAGCATGTTAAGAAATAAATTCTAGAAAAATTTGGTGATGTTTCTTATAACCAGAGGAACCTAGGAAAAATAAGTTTTGAGTTAATTCACTTGGAATAACCCTAATTAGTCTAAATACCCAAAATTGAATTTTAATTAATTAGGGTTAACTACACATCAAATTAACTTAAAAATAATTCTCCACTAATCTTTGGGATTAGAGGAACATCTCATAAAAATTTGAAATCAATTGGACTTGATTAACCCCATCAAATGGGTTGATTAAGCCTCTTAAGCAAAATGGGTAAAATTAAACTTTAAAAACTCATAACCCACAAAATACTTTTCAAAAATTCACAAAAATGGTTTTGGAGCTTATCTGGTATCAGAGAAACTTAGGAAAATTAAAATTGTAATTTTCTAAAAAAGTTGATTTTTATCATTATTTTAATATTTTTAATAATTAAAAAAATTATAAAAATCATAAAAATATTAAAAATCACCAAAATGTCACATTTTGAATTCTAATTACTTAGGAACAAACCAAATATTTTTCTTAAGTCCCTAGGATAAGATATTTAATTTTAAAGAATTGATGTAATTTTTAATATTAAAAAATGTATTTTCCAACCTTTTCACTAAAATAATTCTAATAAATCAAAGAAAAAGAAAAAAAATATAAAATTTGTTTCTTTGGACTGCTTGAGGCCAGAGAGATTTAAGAAAAATATAAAATCCTTTTTTCAAATTTTATTTTATTTTAAAATTAATTAATACTCCAAAACTCAAAATAATTCTAATAAATAAAATATAAGTCAAAAAATCACCAAAATTGGGCCAAATGGTCCTCTAGTCATTAGGAACATCCCATAATTTTCTTAAGGATAGAAGTATTTCCTTGGTCATGTTATTGAATTTTCCTTGAAAACCCCTATTTTCCATTAAAAATAATTACATAAATAAATTAAATAAAAAAAAATCACATTTTCTCCTCTAATGTCTTAATTGACATGTGAGTGAGATTACATAAAAATTTCAAGTTCATTTGAGCTTAATTTAGTGAGTTATAGAATTATTAAGCTTGAAAGGCAAAATGGTAATTAAAAATTTCAACCTTTAATTAAAATTTTAGGATTAATCAAAAGGGGAGGGTAAAATATTTGATTTTAAACTAATTTTTGAATGATTGAAACTTAAATGATTAAGGGTAGAAACCTACTGACCATTTCAAAAAAAATTATTAAAATAAAACTTTAATTAATTAATTAATTGAAATTTTGGGAGAATAATAGAAATTGAAATTATTAAAGTAGGGATATTATTTAAGAGGATATTTATTTTTAATAAAAAAATCCCTAAATAAATCACTTCAATAATACTTAAGTCTTAATTAAAAAATTAAAAGAATAATCTCAATTAAATTAAAATTAAAATTAAATTAAAATCAAATTAAATTACATTAAATGTAAAATAAATTGAAATTAAATTAAATTAAAATTAAATTAAACTAAATTAAAAATTAAAATAAATTAAATTAAAATAAATTAAAAATTAAATTAAATTAAAACTAAATTAAATTAAAATTAAATTAAATTAAATTAAATTAAATTAAATTTAAATTTAATTGAATTAAATTAAATCAAAATCATTTATCAACAAACCTAAATTAAATCATTAAGAATTAAATCTAAAATAATTTGAACACTATTCGAAACTTAAACTGATTTTTTATAATCAAGTCAAAATTAAAATTAAATCATTAAGTTTAAATGATTAAAATACTTAATAATTTGATTTGCCCTTTTAAAGCTCTTATTATTATAACTCTTAAATAAGGTATCAAGTGAAGTGTTACTTCACTTATAGGATATTCAAATGTCCTAGTTCATCGTGCAAGAGAACAAAACTTAAACCCCTGGATGATTAATTCACTTGTATAATTAAATTCTCTTGGACTTAAAACAATCCTAGAGGTATTGAAAAGATGTTTAAGACTCATCTTAAGCACTTCCTCAATATGATAGGATGTTTATAATAACAATTGAATTTAATTGTTTCTTTATGAAGAAAATCATCCTTAAACCAAAACACAAGAACCTAGACGTCATAGGAGATGACTAGCTATAGGATTAGGACTTTGGTAGACAACCAAAACCTCTCCCTTAGCTTTACCTAGATACTTGTTGAAATATTTAAATGCCTTAACATATGTTTTAAGTTTAGCTTGGGATGACGAGAAGACCCTCCAGGTACGCTTTTACTTTGTTGCAGTTTACTTTATTGCAATATTACTTACATGCACTATACTTTACTTTTCTTGCATGATAAACAACAGTTGCATGAAAACCAAAACCTTTAGAGTAGTCCCTGAACTGAAACCAAAACTAAATTAAAAAGTCATTGCAAGATAAAATTCACCGCCACAACATCCCAAAATATAAAACAACTCAAAATTTAATCACAAACAGAACAACAAAACTACTATTGCAACTAAATTAAAACGTCTCGTTGAATGATCGAGAATACCTCGGATGATGTAACCCACGTGTTGCTAACGGGATTTCCCACGGTCTAAATGAAAGTGTGGAACTCACTCAGTTGAGTTTAGCAAATTCATCTGGACTAAGTGAATTTGATGAAAATAACGGTGCCGGGATGACGGAACCGTGGGATCTTAATCGGTTCTGTTTAAACAACTTTAAGATTTGTTCTAATTAAAACACTAAAAACACTTGGGTTTTAAGATTTTCTCTAAACCAAAACACTTCTCTCATCTCCTGATTTATGACTTTTAAAACTAAACCTCTGCAACAATAAGGAGCTTGGAGCACGGTGGGCAGCACGACCATCTTCGTCAGCAAAACAACTCTACATCAGCTAAACATTCCTAGAATTAAACAACCAAACCGTAGGATTTCGAGGTAGTTTGCCTAGTGCAACATAAATCCTCAACCCTTTTGTTAGGCATTTGCATAATCATGTTATGTAAATTAAGCCCTAATCGGTCTTAGGACTCCGAGGTAGTCGTTTGGTACAACATAAACCCTCACATCTTCAAGGCTATTTGTATGATTATGTCATACAAATATAAGTCCTAATTAATTAAAATTGGCAGGATGGAAACATTAAGTAAATTTCCAAATTGAAGCCAAACCATAGGATAGTGTGGGAAGTAGCCAAGATTCTTCTTGGATCCTCAGCTTCTCCTACTTCTCTTCCTTTTGGACTCCCGAAAATAAATGTTCCAAATTTGAGCTAATCTCTTTTGAAATTTCAAAAATTCAATCCTTTGAAAACCTTAAAATTTGAAATTCTTGAGAGAAAAACCACTGATTATTATCAAGAGTTTTCTTAAATGATTCCCGTCATTTAAGATGTAATTAACTATAGGGGCTTGTCCTTATAGGGAACTTTAAGAACCCAGGTAATATAAACCACGCTTAATTCATTTATATTAAGTAGGGGAACTTGTCGGCTTATAAAATTGGTTTGCAGACCAAATGGATGTCACAAATCTTCTAGTTTATTTAATCGAGCCCCATCGTCGAGCGAGTAGTGTCTATTCTTCGGGATAGATACACGGTTTGTGGTGCGGTGCTCGTTTATATAAATTATTTGGGATGTGAGATCGGTTTGATTTCACATCTTAAAATTTTAAAACTTAAAATTATTTTCAAAATCAAATGCTACTTTCCAAATTATATATATATTTAAATTAAATTTAAAATTTAAAATTCACCGATAATTTCTGTTTGGCGACCCCTTTTCAAATTACAACACACAACCTAAAAATATGCCGACAGTTAACATGAGTTCAAGTTAGATTGGACTCAAGTTAGGTTAGGTTTAGGTTAGGTTCAATGTGGGTTGAACCTAAGGTTTAGGTTAACTTGAGTTCAAGTTAGGTTGGACTCAAGTTAGGTTAGGTTTAGGTTAGTTTCAATGTGGGTTGAACCTAAGGTTTAGGTTAACTTGAGTTCAACTTAGGTTGGACTCAAGTTAGGTTAGGTTAGACTTAGGTTCATGTCATGTTAAACCTAAGTATGATTTGACTTAAGTCTAATATGGGTTAGACTTAAGTTAGGTTAAGATTAAACTTAGGTTCATGTAAGGTTGAACCTATGTATGGTTTGACTTAAGTCTCAATATGGGCTAGACTTGAGTTGGTTTAGGTTAGACTTAGGTTCATGTCGGGTTGAACCTAAGTATGGTTTGACTTAAGTCTAATATGGGTTAGACTTAAGTTAGGTTTAAGTTAGACTTAGGTTCATGTCGGGTTGAACCTAAGTATGGTTCGACTTAAGTCTGATATGGGTTAGACTTAAGTTAGGTTTGGGTTTAGACTTAGGTTCATGTCAGGTTGAACCTAAGTATGGTTTAGGTTTGAGTTTAACTTAGGTTCATGTCAGGTTGAGCCTAAGTTTGGTTTGAATTAAGTCTAATGTGGGTTAGACTTAAGTTTGGTTTAGGTTTGTTTGATTAAGTCTTATTTAATTAAGACTTAATAGTTTAATTAGGTCTAATAAATTAGACTTAATCGAGGTTTATGTTGATTAAACCTTAGTTAGTTAAAGTTTAATAGATTAATTAGGTCTATGGGTTATACCTAATTAGGGTTTAAGTTTGATTAAACCTTAGTTAGTTAAGGCTTAATGGTTTAATTAGGTCTAAGGGTTAGACCTAATTAGGGTTTAGGTTTGATTAAACCTTAGTTAGTTAAGGCTTAATGGTTTAATTAGATCTAAGGGTTAGACCTAATTAGGGTTTAAGTTTGATTAAACCTTAGTTAGTTAAGGCTTAATGATTTAATTAGGTCTAAGGGTTAGACCTAATTAGGGTTTAAGTTTGATTAAACCTTAGTTAGTTATGGCTTAATGGTTTAATTAGGTCTAAGGGTTAGACCTAATTAGGGTTTAGGTTTGATTAAACCTTAGTTAGTTAAGGCTTAATGGTTTAATTAGGTCTAAGGGTTAGACCTAATTAGGGTTTAAGTTTGATTAAACCTTAGTTAGTTAAGGCTTAATGGTTTAATTAGGTCACAGGGTTGGACTCTAATTAGGGTTTAGGTTTGATTAAACCTTAGTTAGTTAAGGCTTAATAGTTTAATTAGGTCTAAGGGTTAGACCAAATTAGGGTTTAAGTTTGATTAAACCTTAGTTAGCTAAGGCTTAATGGTTTAATTAGGTCTAAGGGTTAGACCAAATTAGGGTTTATGTTTGATTAAACCTTAGTTAGTTAAGGCTTAATGGTTTAATTAGGTCTAAGGGTTAGACCTAATTAGGGTTTAAGTTTGATTAAACCTTAGTTAGTTAAGGATTAATAGTTTAATTAGGTCTAAGTGTTAGACCTAATTAGGGTTTTGGTTTGATTAAGCCTAATTTAGTTAAGGTTTAATGTTTTAATTAGGCCTAAGGGTTAGACCTAATTAGGTTTTAAGTTTGATTAAACCTTATGTTTAAGGAGGTTAATTCAGTTTAGTATGTCTTTAAACCTATTTAAGGGAGTTTAGTTTTGATTAATTAAGTTTAATATGTCTTTAAACCTAATTAAAGGGTGTTTGGTTTTGTGTTAATTAAGTTTAATATGTCCTTAAACTTAATTAAAAAGAGTTTAATTTTTATTAAACCTAATTTAGGTAAGGTCTAATAGGTTAATTAAGTTTAGTGTGTCCTTAAACTTAATTAAAAAAGTTTGATTTTTTTATTAAACCTAATTTAGGTAAGGTTTAATTGGTTAATTAAGTTTAGTGTGCCCTTAAACTTAATTAAAGAAGTTTAACTTTTATTAAACCTAATTTAGGTAAGGTTTAATTGGTTAATTAAGTTTAGTCTGTCCTTAAACTTAATTAAAGAAGTTTAACTTTTATTAAACCTAATTTAGGTAAGGTTTAATGGGTTAATTAAGTTTAGTGTGTCCTTAAACTTAATTAAAGAAGTTTAATTTTTTATTAAACCTAATTTTGGTAAGGTTTAATGGGTTAATTAAGTTTAGTCTATCCTTAAACTTAATTAAAGAAGTTTAAATTTTATTAAACCTAATTTAGGTAAGGTTTAATGGGTTAATTAAGTTTAGTGTGTCTTTAAACTTAAGTAAAGAAGTTTAATTTTTATTAAACCTAATTTAGGTAAGGTTTAATTGGTTAATTAAGTTTATTATGTCTTTAAACTTAATTAAAGATGTTTAATTTTTATTAAACCTAATTTATGTAAGGTTTAATGGGTTAATTAAGTTTAGTGTGTCCTTAAACTTAATTAAAAAGGTTTGATTTTTATTAAACCTAATTTAGGTAAGGTTTAATTGGTTAATTAAGTTTAGTATATCCTTAAACTTAATTAAAGAAGTTTAATTTTTATTAAACCTAATTTAGGTAAGGTTTAATGTGTTTAAATGTCATTTTAAGCCTTAATTGAATCTAATCTTGTCATTTTAGCCTCAAGTGAGGGTTATTATTAGCCTATCATAGGCTAGAACCATTTTCAAACTTAGATTGTTGATGAAAATAGTTCAATTTTATAAAGGGTCATTTTAGGATCAAAATTATTTAATTAATAAATGATTTTAACCCTAAATTTCCAAATGTCATTCAAGATTGTTTCTATGACTTAGAAATATTTTTCCTAGGGTCATTGTACAGTTGCCTCTATCATTCCTAGTCATTTGTATTTTTATTTTCTTAATTTTCAAATTTTTTATAATTATTATTTGAAATAATTACAAAGAAACTTGAAAATTCAAGAAAAGTATCCTAGGCATGTTTTCTGTTCTTAGAAAAATTATGGAAGGTCCCTAAGAACATAAAGTTAAATGCCTCAAAGTTTCATAATTTTTTGATTTGTAAATAATTTTTAATAATTAAAATACTCCGAGAGTATTTAATTAATTAAAAATTAAATACTGAGAATAAAATTATGATTTTAGTCTCATAATTTTCTCCTCTTCAAGAGCTTTCCAGAGGTATTTTTATTTTATTTTTATGACCTCTGGTTAAAAATATATGAATTTTTGAAGTTTGTAGGGTTAAAAAAAAGAATTTTTCTTTTTTTTTTTATTCGGCGCCGCCAAAGCTTCCCGCCGTCGACGCGTGTCCTCGGATGCATCGAACGGGTGGGAAGATCCCGTGCAACGGGCAGACAGCGGACACCATAGGGCGGGATCTGGGCCGTTGATCCGTGAAGCGCGGGATCGGACGGCTGAGGAAATTTGGATTTAATTCCAGAAAATTCCATGGCCCTTAAATTTCAAATGTTAATATCTCACTCATTTCTTGACGAAATTGAGTGATTTTTTTTTAAAATGCTCGTCTGGATGAGAGGTATCTATCCATATGGTGATGATACACTTTTGAACCAGTATGGCACATGATTTATCAAAAATACGATTTATTTTGCAAAGATAAATTCCATACCTTGGCCATGAGCAAATCAAGCTAGATCAGACTTTATGGTTGCCTTCTAGGACCCCAATAGAAGATAAGCTGCTGCAGCAATTTGTTCCGAAGTCGGGCTTAGGGAGGAATTTGGAAAAAGTGCCTAATTTGGGTCATTTTTGAAAATTGGTCAAATTGGCTCAAATGGGCTGAAACTATGGCTTGGGATTGATCCTAAAAGATTATGGAAGCTCTTAGGAAGAAGTTTTGTGTTGGGAGCAAGAGGGTTTGAGCAGCCTATGGACCTCCCTAAATATTTTTCTCCCTCCTTTCTAGTTTCAGCCATGGGGCCTATTTATAGTAAGGGGATGGTGTTGGCTTGGCTTAGGCTGTTCTAGGGGATTACTTACCTCTTCTATCAGCCTATTGGGTGATCAATTGGCTCAAGATAGGCTTGGATGCTTCTCCCTAAGTTTGCCATGATGAGTTTCATCTCTTTGTCTCTTGTCCATTGGCTATTGTGGGAGGTGAATGGCGAGCTGCCTATACCTCTCTTAAGAAGCTTACACCTCACTTCTTAGGCTTGGCAAATGGTGACACATATGCCTAGCCTTCATCATTACCTTTAACCATGGTGAGGGGGGGGTTTCATGTGTGGTTTTCCTCCCATTGGGTGGCTTAGGAGGTGGAGAAGATGGCCTTGTGTTGGCCGGCCACCTTGAGGAAAGATGGTGCTTAGGGTGAAGGAGGTGGTGACACCTCACCCCATGCATAACCATGGATGTTAAGCCATGGGTAATGGGCCTTAAGATGGGCTTAATTAAGTGTTAAATAAGCCTTTAAGATGGTTTAGCCTAATTAATTATGAAGAGGCTAAAAGTTATTTCATTTCTTCTTTAATTCCCATTTTAATTAATTATTTTATTAACTAAAATTGGTGGAAATTATTTTATTAATTAATTTATTAATTGAAAATAATTTCAAATTAATTAATTGATTATTTTTGTCATTTTTGTTATTTTATGATTTTAATTTAATTTTAATTTTAATTAATAATGTCATTTAATTAAAATTTTGAAAATTAAATCATTAATCATTTTAATTAATCAAAATAATTTTGAAATTAATTATTTGATTAATTTTGTTATTTTTATTTCATTTTTATCTATTTTAATCAAAATAGATAGGTGTTGACCAATTTTGACTTGGGTTGATCTAAGTCAGCCCAAATTGATCAAATTGATTTTAAGATGTCCAATTCTTGTAATTTTGTCATTGTGGTGTTTTAAATGTGTCAGTGGGTGAAAAGGTTGATTTATGGGTCAACAGGACTGGTCATTGGGTCTGGTCTGACCAATTTGACCAAAGTTGACTTTTTAGGTCAAAAGGTTGACCTATGGGGTCAACAGTGTAGGTCATTAGGTCTGGTTTGACCAATTTGACCAAAGTTGACTTTTTAGGTCATAGGGTTGACCTATGGGGTCAACAGTGTAGGTCACTAGGTCTGGTTTGACCAATTTGACCAAAGTTGACTTTTTAGGTCAAAAGGGTGACCTATGGGGTTAACATGGTAGGTCATTAGGTCTGGTTTGACCAATTTGACCAAAGTTGACTTTTTAGGTAATAGGGTTGACCTATGGGGTCAATAGTGTAGGTCATTAGGTATGGTTTGACCAATTTGACCAAAGTTGACTTTTTAGGTCAAAAGGGTGACCTATGGGGTCAACAGGCTAGGTCATTAGGTCTAGTTTGACCAATTTAACCAAAGTTGACTTTTTATGTCATAGGGTTGACTTATGAGGTCAATAGTGTAGGTCATTAGGTCTGATTTGACCAATTTGACCAAAGTTGACTTTTTAGGTCATAGGGTTGACCTATGGGGTCAACAGTGTAGGTCACTAGGTCTGGTTTGACCAATTTAACTAAAGTTGACTTTTAGGTCATAAGGTATTGACCCATTGTAAAATGAGGTCAACAAAAGGGCCCCCAATATGTGTAGAATACTATATAAGTATTACGCACATATCAGTATCAACCGAAGTGGTCTAAGAGATGTCTCATAATAGTCAGGGAAAGAGGGGATGTCATATCGCTCCCAGAGGATGTCAGATGTCTTTTATGTCGGTTATAAGAATAGATTTTCTTCTTGTATTTGAAAAGAGATTTATTAGACGGAAAAATGGATGTCATATTTCATTTTTCAAAATGTCGATGTCGATATTTTGCTAAAGGAATGCCGTGATTTCTGTGTCAGGAAAGGATGTATATCCTATAACAGGAGGGAGAAAATGGATGTCATTTTCTATTTCTCAAAATGTCAATGTTGATTTTTTTGGTTAAAGGAAAGTCATGACTTCCGTGTCAGGAAGGGACTTATATCCAATAACTGGAGAGAGAAAATATAATTCATTTTCTATTTTCCAGAATGTTAGTGTTAAGATTCGGTTAAAGGGGAGTCGTGATTTCCGTATCAGGAAAAGACTTATATCCAATAACCGGAGAGAAAATAGATGTCATTTTCTATTTTCCTCAAAATGTCGATGTCAAGATTTGGTTAAAGGAAAGTCGTAATTTCCGTATCAGGAAAGAACTTATATCCAATAACCGAAGAGAGAAAATAGATGTCATTTTCTATTTTGCTCAAAATGTCGATGTCAAGATTTGGTTAAAGGAAATTCATAATTTCCGTATCAGGAAAGGACTTATATCCAATAACCGAAGAGAGAAAATAGATGTCATTTTCTATTTTCCTCAAAATGTCAATGTCAATATTTGGTTAGAGGAAAGCCGTGATTTCCGTACCAGGAAAGGACTTATATCCAATAACCGAAGAGAGAAAATAGATGTCATTTTCTATTTTCCTCAAAAATGTCAATGTCAATATTTGGTTAGAGGAAAGCCATAATTTCCTTATCAGAAAAGGACTTATATCCAATAACCGGATAGAGAAAATAGATGTCATTTTCCATTTTCCTAAAAATGTCGATGTTAAGATTTGGTTAGAGGAAAGCTGTGATTTCCACATCAGGAAAGGACTTATATCCAATAACCGAAGAGAGAAAATAGATGTCATTTTCTATTTTCCTTAAAGTGTCAATGTCAAGATTTGGTTAGAGGAAATTCGTAATTTCTGTGTCAGGAAAGGACTTATATTCAATAATCGAAGAGAGAAAATAGATGTCATTTTCTATTTTCCTCAAAATGTCGATGTCAAGATTTGGTTAGAGGAAAGCCGTGATTTTCACATCAGGAAAGGACTTATATCCAATAACCGAAGAGAGAAAATAGATGTCATTTTCTATTTTCCTTAAAATGTCAATGTCAATATTTGGTTAGAGGAAAGCCGTTATTTCCGTATCAGGAAAGGACTTATATCCAATAACCGAAGAGAGAAAATAGATGTCATTTTCTATTTTCCTCAAATTGTCAATGTCAATATTTGGTTAGAGGAAAGTCGTGATTTCCGTACCAGGAAAGGACTTATATCCAATATCCGAAGAGAGAAAATAGATGTCATTTTCTATTTTCCTCAAAATGTCAATGTTAATATTTGGTTAGAGGAAAGCAGTGATTTTCGTACCAGGAAAGGACTTATATCCAATAACCGAAGAGAGAAAATAGATGTCATTTTCTATTTTCCTGAAAATGTCAATGTCAATATTTGGTTAGAGGAAAGCCGTAATTTCCGTGTCACGAAAGGACTTACATCCAATAACCGGAGAGAGAAAATAGATGTCATTTTCTATTTTCCTCAAAAATGTCAATGTCAAGATTTGGTTAGAGGAAGGTCGCGATTCTCATATCAGGAAAGGACTTATATCCAATAACCGAAGAGAGAAAATAGATGTCATTTTCTATTTCTCAAAAATGTCAATGTCAAGATTTTGTTAGAGGAAAGTCGTGATTTCCATATTAGGAAAGGACTTATATCTAATAACCGAAGAGAGAAAATAGATGTCATTTTCTATTTTCCTTAAAATGTCAATGTCAAGATTTGGTTAGAGGAAAGTCGTGATTTCCGTATCAGGAAAGGACTTATATCCAATAACCGGATAGAGTGACGAACTCATTAATATTTTTTGTGGGAATATCCATTGGGGTTTTGACCTGTACAGGTCGAAAGATATTAATCATCACAAGTTGTTTGTCATTTTTAATTCAAAATCCTTGTTTTAGCATTTTTGGAACTGTCGATGTATTGTAGACAATTGAGGAAAGAGAACAAATGTCATATTCAATTTTCTCTAAAAAAGTTTCAATGTCAAAACGTCGATTTTGGAATAGGAATGCGTTTGAGATTTATATCCTATCCAAAGAAAGGTTGTTAAAGGAAAGCCAATGTCTGATGGTCTTACATCCAATAGCGAGAAAGAGAGTAGATGTCATCTTCCATATAAGGAGGTCTTACACTATCTCTTAAAAACGTCAATGTGGATATGTCGGTTTTGGAATAGGAATGCATATAAGACTTATATCATATCCAAAGAAAGGTTGCTAAAGGAAAGCCGATATCCGTTGGTCTTACATCCAATAGCGAGAAGAGTACATGCCATCTTCCATTTAAGGAGGTCTTACACTATCTCTTAGAAATGTCAATGTCAAAATGTCGATTTTGGAATAGGAATGCGTATGAGACTTATATCCTATCCAAAGAAAGATTGCTAAAGGAAAGTCAATGTCATGATGGTCTTATATCCAATAGCGAGAAAGAGAGTAGATGCCATCTTCCATATAAGGAGGTCTTACACTATCTCTTAGAAACGTCAATGTGGATATGTCGGTTTGGGAATAGGAATGCGTATAAGACTTATATCCTATCCAAAGAAAGGTTGCTAAAGGAAAGCCGATATCCGTTGGTCTTACATCCAATAGCGAGAAGAGTACATGCCATCTTCCATTTAAGGAGGTCTTACACTATCTCTTAGAAATGTCAATGTCAATTTGTCGGTTTTGGTTATTTGTTCCCAGTTTACAAAACTAGTCATTCATTTTTGTTTATGTCGCATCTTTCTCAAATAATTCCCATTGATTGAGTGTATTATGTCTTCTTGATAGTCTACCAACTGGCAGGATTTCCCCAAATGTGTCTTCTTAACAAGCATATGGGCCCTCTCATGAGGATAGGTGTTTGAAGTCCTAAATCCAAATCCCTGATCTGAGTGTCCTAAGGTGAACCAATTTATCATGGGCCCATATAATGCTTGCTAGTCTTCCAAGCTTCCAAGTTCTCCGAGTTGTAATTTCATACTTTTTTGTTATTTCGTCTCGCGGATGTCATTTATAGGTAAGATCATTGCACTTCAAGTTGAAGCACAACTTAGGGCCCGTTCTTTAGAGCAAATGATGTTGTTCATGTAGGTTCATAAAGCTTCCATTAATCACCAATTCTATAAAGATCATTCTGATTGTCCTTCAAAAATCACTTTAACATTTCCAAATTGGGATTGGGGTTGGATCTTTGGAAAATTATGACTTCAGAGTATAATTTCCATTAATCTCCAATAACAAAGCCATTTACCTTAGTTCATTCTTTCTGGGTCTTAAGAATTTTTCGAAAATGTGATCAAAATATCTTTTATCTTCTAAAGATATGTCTGAATCAATTAATAGTCAACCAAAAGAAGAGATCACTTAATTCTTTCTTGAATATAATATTGGAAGAATTTTCTTAAGACGTTTTTCAAGATTTATCAATTAGGGGAGAATTTGAACACCAATTTTTGATTTTATGCTCACCTCAAGCTTCTTCTCAGGGAATTACTATATCTAGTGGAGCATGTTAAAGATTTTGAATGTTTGAATTGAGACACCAATTTTTGATTTTGTGCCCACCTCAAGTTTCTTTTCAGAAACATATTTTTTTCTTTTCTTTCCTTTTTTTTTGTTTTTTTTTTGGTAGGGCACACTTAATGATTTTGAATGCCTGAACTCAAACACCAATTTTTGATTTGCTACTCACCTCAAGCTTCTTCTCAGAGAATTACTATATCTGGTGGAGCATGTTTTAAGGGTTTTGAATGTCCAAACTCCCATAATTAATAATTCTCAAATATTTCTTAAGACGAATTCGAGATATTATAACTCATTCGAAGTCGGGACCCAATCACATGGCGAGAAGATTAAGAGACTCGTGACATCTTTAGTCGATTACTTGCATTTTGATCACAATATTTTATTTTTCATTTAGGACCCAGTCTGAAAATTTAAGATGAAGGGCCCGAGTTATTAGGGCATTAATTTCATTTTCCCCTTGAAATCATAATTTTCTTGTCAAAATGTCAGATTTTTTTGTCTTGAATTCTTCCTTTCTGAGTTGTCTTTTTGTCAATAGGTGAATGAGAAGAATATTTCCAAAGATATTAAATCCAAAGATTTCAAATTTCATTCTACCTCACATATCAATTTGGGTTTTATTTCCAAAGATATTAGATCCAAAGATTTCAAATTTCATCCCTCGTCACAGATCAATTTTCATTTCTCCACAAAGGACATGCTAGTTGACTAGTTCTAGAACTGGACCCAACATTCAACACATATCTAATTTTCATTCTAATTGATTTTTTTTCTTTTTGTCAAGTTGTCCTAATGAGAAAGGGAAATCCTTGATGGAATTCATCCGAAAATGATCGTCTTCTAAAATTTGATTAATGATTTTGATAGTAGACTATTTGGTCGATTGACAAATTAGAACCTTAAGGGTAAGAAAAAGATCAACCAGAGGAGTGGTTCAGAGGTTGTGAAAAGCATAACCATGAAGAATAGGTTCATAGGCCATAAAAAGCATAACCTAGGGGAGTGATTCAGAGGCTATAAAAAGCATAACCACGAAGAATAGGTTCAGAGGCCATAAGGGCATAACCTAAGGGAAATGGTTCAGAGGCTGTAAAAAGCATAACCACGAAGAATAGGTTCAGAGGCCATAAAGGCATAACCTAGGGAAATGGTTCAGAGGCTATAAAAAGCATTACCACCAAGCCAGATAAACTAAACATGTTTAGCTGAGAAAGTATTTGCTCGAACTTATTCGAACGGCAATATCGGTCTGTTCGACAACAAAATCGATGAACACTCCGTACACGGGTGGGAAGGGAGGGAACACATGTTGTTTTTGTATGTCTTTTATGTCATTTTGGTCTGTCGATTATGGAAATGTAAGACTCTAGGATTTGTTTGTCGTGAACAAATCTTTGAATCGAAGAGGTATTAGTTTTATTTTACTCGAGATCGAGTAAGATATAGAACTAAAGAAATGATTATTTAGTCTTTCAAAAGACAATTTGTCATAGTCATGAGGACAAATTGATTTACCAAAGATGGGGATAGAGAATGTCCCCAGCGGAGTCGCCACTCTTTGATGGCGATGAAACATATGGATGATATGTCACATGTCGTCTCCATCAATTCCTGTATCATGTTGATGTCAAGGAGTCGCCACTCTCTTTCTCTGTCCATTACCCTAATTCTTGTTCTACTTAGACTTATTGTCAGAAGTCTTTGGAGAATTTGAAGAAGGATTAATCATATAGAGATTGAGAGAAAAAGATATCAAATGATAATCTCATAGAAAAAGTCTTAAGATTGTGTAATTACTGAAATTTTTCATATAAGAAGATCACTTGAAGATCTTGGATAACCAGAGAGGTCTTGTAGGTAAAATACCTATCCTGAGTTCTTTAATCTCCTATCGGAGCAAGCTCCTATAGTTAATTACATCATGAGCAATTAATACTGCCTAGGAAAACTCCCGATTAAGGTTAACATTTATCCTCGAAAAAACGTAAGTGTTGTTGTAGCAGCGCGTTTCTGAAGAATTGATACTACCAGAAAGCTTTATTTATGTTGGGTGGATGTCGTTGCTTTGTTATGTTTTGTTTTGTTGTTTTGGTTTCATGTCATGTGATATGTCGAGATGTCGTAGTTTGTATGTCGTGTCATGTCATAATGTGATGTCGTAATGTCATAAGATGTCGTGATTAATATCTCGATTTGTCATGAGATATTTTATCTCCTATAAGAAGATGTCGTTATTATGTCATGAGATACCTTCTATGATGTCAAGAAGATATCATTATTTATTTATTTTTGTTATTTTGTTTATGATTCCCTTTTGTCCTAAATTTTAGTTTTGTTGTGTCATGTCATTTTGTCATGTCTTAATGTGATGTCGTAATGTCATGTCATTTTATGTCATGTCTTAATGTGATGTCATAATGTCATAAGATGTCGTGATTAATATCTCGATTTGTCATGAGATATTTTATCTCCTATAAGAAGATGTCGTTATTATGTCATGAGATACCTTTTATGATGTCAAGAAGAAATCATTATTTATTTATTTTTGTTATCTTGTTTATGATTTCCTTTTGTTTTAAGTTTTGGTTTTGTTGTGTCATGTCATTTTGTCATTTATTTTATTTTGGTTTAGTGTCATGTCATCATTTTGTCGTGGTATAGAAATGTTGTTGTATGTTGATGTCATGTTGATGTCAACGTTAATGATTTTGTCGTTTTATTTCAGATTTCGTGGCTAACTTAAAAGTTCAGTTGTTTTTGTTGTTATGTCATTTTTTATTTTGTTTTTTTGTAGAAAGTTTAGGTTTTATGATTATCCTAAAAGTCCTGGTTTTGTTGTCAATATTCCATTGTCGACGTCCTGCAAAACAGAGTTAGCACACCCTATAACATGCAAAGAAAATCTAAACGAAACTTTATGTCTTCATCCTGCAAGGAAAATAAAGTTAGAAACAATGTCATATCAAGATATTTAGATTACCTGATCAAAGTGATCCAGAGTTGTCGGATGTTTGAGTTTGGTTGAAATGTCGATTTAGGTTTATGTCAGTTTATGTTTAAATTTTTATTTGTCTTGAATATCGATTTGGGTTGGATTGTCGATTTTTTTAATTTTATGTCGAGTTAAGTTTAATGTAGGTCGAACTTTAAGAATTATGTCGTTTCATGTCGAGATACATTGAGTTTGGTTTGAAATGTCGATTATTGTCATTTAATGTCGGTGTTTATTAAATTTTGTTTTAAATGTCGATTAAAGTCGGTTAATGTCGGTGTTTGAAATGTCAATTAATATCGGTTAATGGCAGTGTTTGTTGAATTTGATTTAAAATGTCGGTTAATGTCAAATTGTGTTTGATTATATTTGGAATGTTGATTAAAGTCGAATTATGTTGAGTTTCGTTTGAAATATTGGATTTATGTCGAATTTGTTGAGTTTTGTTTGGAATGTCGGATTTATGTCAAATTTGTTGTGTTTGTTTGGAATGTCGGATTTATGTCGAATTTGTTGAGTTTTGTTTAAAATGTCGATTTTATGTCAGTTATGTTGTCGATTATATCGATTAATTGTTTGGAATGTCAAATTTATGTCGATTATGTCGATTTTGGTTTAAAATGTCGATTTTATGTCAGTTATGTTTGAAATGTCGAATTTATGTCGATTATGTCGATTAATTGTTTGGAATGTCAAATTTATGTCGATTATGTCGATTTTGGTTTAAAATGTTGATTTTATGTCAGTTATGTTTGAAATGTCGAATTTATGTCGATTATGTCGATTTTAGTTTAAAATGTCGATTTTATGTCAGTTATGTTTGAAATGTCGAATTTATGTCGATTATGTCGATTAATTGTTTGGAATGTCGAATTTATGTCGATTATGTCGATTTTGGTTTAAAATGTCGATTTTATGTCAGTTATGTTTGAAATGTCGAATTTATGTCGATTATGTCGATTAATTATTTAGAATGTCGATTTAGGTTCAATTTGAGTTGAATCTAAGGTTTTTGTCGATTTAGGTTCAATTTGGGTTGAACCTAAGGTTTATGTCGATTTAGATTCAATTTGGGTTGAACCTAAAGTTTATGTCGATTTAGGTTCAATTTGGGTTGAACCTAAGGTTTAGGTTAACTTGAGTTCAAGTTAGATTGGACTCAAGTTAGGTTAGGTTTAAGTTAGGTTCAATGTGGGTTGAACCTAAGGTTTAGGTTAACTTGAGTTCAAGTTAGATTGGACTCGAGTTAGGTTAGGTTTAAGTTAGGTTCAATGTGGATTGAACTCTAAGGTTTAGGTTAACTTGAGTTCGAGTTAGATTGGACTCGAAGTTAGGTTAGGTTTAAGTTAGGTTCGATGTGGGTTGAACCTAAGGTTTAGGTTAACTTGAGTTCGAGTTAGATTGGACTCAAGTTAGGTTAGGTTTAAGTTAGGTTGCAATTGGTTGAGGTTGAACTGAGCTAAGTTAGTTGTTAGGTTAGGTTGAACTTGAGGTTAACTTGAGTTCAAATTAGATTGGACTCAAGTTAGGTTAGGTTTAAGTTAGGTTCATTGTGGGTTGAACCTAAGGTTTAGGTTAACTTGAGTTCATGTTAGATTGGACTCAAGTTAGGTTAGGTTTAGGTTAGGTTCAATATGGAT
Organism: Papilionanthe hookeriana x Papilionanthe teres; assembly: GCA_022702705.1. Lineage (NCBI taxonomy): Eukaryota > Viridiplantae > Streptophyta > Magnoliopsida > Asparagales > Orchidaceae > Papilionanthe > Papilionanthe hookeriana x Papilionanthe teres. Next base: position 65,309,384 of record CM040421.1, on the reverse strand, counting down.
TGAACCTAAGGTTTAGGTTAACTTGAGTTCAAGTTAGATTGGACTCAAGTTAGGTTAGGTTTAGGTTAGGTTCAATGTGGGTTAAACTTAAGGTTTAGGTTAACTTGAGTTCAAGTTAGGTTGGACTCAAGTTAGGTTAGGTTTAGGTTAGGTTCAATGTGGGTTGAACCTAAGGTTTAGGTTAACTTGAGTTCAAGTTAGGTTGGACTCAAGTTAGGTTAGGTTAGACTTAAGTTCATGTCATGTTAAACCTAAGTATGATTTGACTTAAGTCTAATATGGGTTAGACTTAAGTTAGGTTAAGATTAAACTTAGGTTCATGTCAGGTTGAACCTATGTTTGGATTGACTTAAGTCTAATATAGGATAGACTTGAGTTGGTTTAGGTTAGACTTAGGTTCATGTCTGGTTGAACCTAAGTATGGCTTGACTTCAGTCTAATATGGGTTAGACTTAAGTTCGGTTAAGTTAGACTTAGGTTCATGTCAGGTTGAACCTAAGTATGGTTTGACTTAAGTCTAATATGGGCTAGACTTAAGTTAGGTTTAAGTTAGACTTAGGTTCATGTCAGGTTGAACTTAAGTATGGTTTAGGTTTGAGTTTAACTTAGGTTCATGTCAGGTTGAGCCTAAGTTTGGTTTGAATTAAGTCTAATGTGGGTTAGACTTAAGTTTGGTTTAGGTTTGTTTGATTAAGTCTTATTTAATTAAGACTTAATAGTTTAATTAGGTCTAATAAATTAGACTTAATCGAGGTTTATGTTGATTAAACCTTAGTTAGTTAAAGTTTAATAGTTTAATTAGGTCTAAGGGTTAGACCTGATTAGGGTTTAAGTTTGATTAAACCTTAGTTAGTTAAGGCTTAATGGTTTAATTAGGTCAAAGGGTTAGACCTAATTAGGGTTTAGGTTTGATTAAACCATAGTTAAGGCTTAATGGTTTAATTAGGTCTAAGGGTTAGACCTAATTAGGGTTTAAGTTTGATTAAACCTTAGTTAGTTAAGGCTTAATGGTTTAATTAGGTCTAAGGGTTAGACCTAATTAGGGTTTAATTTTGATTAAACCTTAGTTAGTTATGGCTTAATGGTTTAATTAGGTCTAAGGGTTAATCGAGGTTTAATGTTCTTGTCTGTCCTTATAGTACTTGATGCATTGGTGAAGCGACGACGGGACCATGTTGTACTCATGAAGCCATGGCCGACGAAGTTGGGTATTGAACGATGTATCCGCATCGATGACATAGAATTTTGCGGTTGTTACTATATTTCCAACTTTCATTTGTAGCGTTATAGATTCGAGGGCTTTTTCTCCTTTCTGGTGGAATCCTCTTAGCATCATCTTATCCATAGAAAGTTCTCGAGCGTCGATGTTCAAGTAGGCTAGCGTCAGTAGACTCATTATGTTGAGCGACGCTACAGGATCTACCAACACTTTGAAAAGTACGAACATGTCGATGATGACGGAAATGTAGAGCGGTCGGTTGTGATCGACTGTTCCGAGTAGCAAATCTTCATCGGTGAAGGTTACACCAGGCTGTTCTTTTAAAGTGTACACTCCATCTGAGGATGTGCTAACCAACTATGCTAAGCAAATATCCGGATAAAGTAGAGCTTTGATCAAATTTTCTCTCATCTCCTTTGACAGGATCAGAGCATCGTAAAAGCTTAGTTTGGTTGGCAACTTTCTGAGATGAGCTAGTATGTTATAATCCACTTTGTTTGAAACTTCAATTTCATTTCAAACTTGTACTTCTTTCGTTACTGGAGATACTTCTTCTTGAGTAATCATCTGTTTTCCTTATTCATTGGAGCCGTCTTTAGCGGTAGCACCTTGCCATTTCTTAAATGTACATCTGTTGTTTCTTCTTCTTCTAGACCCAGAGATCCTTCTATTACAGTATCTGGCTCTTTCATATCTAAAAATTCCACGTTGATGGCAAGTGAAGTTCCTTTGCATTCGAGGACTGGCTCCTCGCTTCCGATGTTGTTGTTGTTGGTACTGTCGATATCTTCTTTTTTATCGTCAACATTCTCGTCAGGAACAATAATAACTTGAGGATCATTTTGGGAATTGAAATCAGGGTTAGAGAGGTTGTGAATAGTTACATCATCACTAGAGACAGTAAGAACTTAGCCAACATCATTTTTATTATCATTATGAGACGCTGGAGGGGAATAAAGATAATTGTACAAAGTCAAGGGTTCGAAGGGTTTCACCCCCGAATCTGAAACAACCAATCAAACAGGGGCAGCCTCTATCCTACCCTTCACGATATCATCCTTAATTTTGTTTACGATCCGCTTCTTTTTCCATTCTTGTCGCGGTGGCCTCCTCGGCGAAGACTTCACCTTGGATTGGGCTGGCGGTAGACTTCGGACAACGACTTTCTTTAGGGTAGACTGGATCTGATCCAGGACTTTCTTGAGCTAGTTTCAAATTGTGCTCCATCTGCCTTGATGGTATATGAATCAATTACAGAGATTGGCTCGGCTGAAATCACATTTATACAACCTCTTTTAGGTTCATTCAAGTATTCATTTGGTATTGTTATATATCCTTCTTTATAATTCCAGTCGAGCCAATCCTTGAAACTGAAGCAGCTTTCTATGTGTATCTGAGCATCCGGTTGTAGGGGTAGAAGTTTGGCTAATCCTTCTTGTCCATCTCTTCCGGCTTCTTCGGCTCGGGCAATCTGAACTCAAGCTTTTTCATTAAATTCTTGAACATCTTTGCTACGACGTCGTCTTTGAAAGAGTAATTCCTGTGTAGTCGTTTTGACATTGTCAGACCTTGTCGTCCATCTGTCCTGTATGACCTCTGCTGCTGACCAGACTGACTGCTCTACTATGCACAAGGTTGACCATATTGCTGAGGCTGACTGTACTGAGGCGACTGGCTGTGCTGCTGTGGCAACTGCTCAGGCAGAATCCTCATTGGCTGCTTTCCTTTGTCGACATTGCCACCACGCCAGATCTCTTCTTATATGCTTTAGCGGGTTTTGTTTTCTCTGTCTTTTCTGCAGGTTCAATGTGCTTGACTTCTTCTTGCAAGCAGCTAGCTTTGCTGAGTAGCTTCTCGAAGGACTTGATGGTGAGACCCTTAAGAATGAAGGCTACCGGACCGTGGATACACTTGAGTAGTATCTCGATCGCGTGTTGTTCCTGTAGCTGAGGTTCACATTTCATGCTTAAGTTTCTCCATCTGAGAATGTAGTTGACCAAAGTCTCGTCGGGCTTCTGCCACTCCACGATGAGATCCCTTATGGTAACAAGATGCCGGGCACCGGCGAATCTTTTCACGAATATATTTTCCATTTATACAAAATCTTTACTGATCCATTGGGAAGCTCGACATACCAATCAAACGCTATTCCTGACAGGCTGCTGACAAACTGATGGAACAACAAAGCTTCACTTCATCATGTGTTACAACTACTAGCTCTGAAGTGTACGATGTGCTGGCGAGGATTTTATGTCTCGTCGAACGTCTTAAAACTCGGAGGCACCAAGCCTTTGATGTAAGACACGACATCGAACTCCTCCGTGTAGGGTCTACCCTTTGAAACTGATGCTCCACCATTGGACTGAGCCAAGGCCTCCTGAACTTGTTGCTCGACCATCTGTTTAATGTCCTTCTCTAGTGGGCTTAGAGTTGGTTCTCTTCTCAGTGATTCGTCTTCATTGGCTGAAGTGACTTCACTTCTTTCATCAGCAATGTGTATGATCTCGGGCTGGTTAATCTCTGGAGATACTGTGGGTCTTGACTGTGATTGCCCGTGGAGTGTATCCATGGCGGTCATGGCGGAGGTCATCTCCACTATTTTCTTCTCCAGACAGCTAATCTGTTCATCTCTTGTCAGGATGGTCCTTCAAAGCTCATCTGCATTGTTATCCTCACTAGGAGACTTGCCCGCAGATGATGTCGACCGAGTTTCAACCATATTAATTTCCATGAATTCTTCGTCCATGTAATCTGACAAGGAGTAATCCTCATCATCAATATCCAACCCTCGTTGTTTGGCTAACTCAAAAATTTCTGCTCGGAGCTTTCAAACTTTATCATCAACTTGTTTTATTTCTAGTCGATTTTAAATCGGTAGACTTCCCCGGATTGTCACTTTCTCCGCAATTGATTCGAAGCAACGGCGGTAGTGGCAACAGGAATATCGGGCTCATGATCCATTTTTGTTTCATTTATGATTAAATTTTGAGTTGTTTTATATTTTTGAATGTAGTGGCGGTAAATTTTATCTTGTCTTGATTTTTAATTTTCATTTTGGTTTTTGTTTTATGGCTATCCTAAAAGTTTCAATTTTCATGCAGGGCAACATTGTTGTTTAATATGCAAATTTTTAAGGAAAGAAAATGCAGTAGAGTTCAAGTAAGTAAATTGCAATAAAATAAAAGCATACCTGGTAGGTCTTCCCGTCATCTCCACCTAAAACTTTAGTATTCTTGTAATAAACATTTATAATTTACAAGAAAGTAAAACCTATGGATATGTTCGCCATAAGCTTAGAAAGACCTAAGTCATAGCCTAGTGGTTCCTAATCATTTATTTGAGAGATATTTTTCATTTAATAGATATAATAGGTGCAGTAGTCCTACAAGGTGCCCAGAATACTTGTGAAAAGATCCAGGAGAGCCCTAGATATTTCACAATACTTTTGAGCTTCCTTGAGGTCTTTTTGGACTTATCATAGTTATTAAATTATTTATCTGTTTCATACCCTTATGCTCAATGCTCCAATATTTTAATCATCCCGAAAGGTGGGATAATTATCATTTGATATTTCACTTAGGAATTATGTGGGTGGACTTTTAGAGGCAAACTTAACTAATGGAAGAATTAATCAAATTTTGATGGGCTTGTAATGTTTCAAAAGTAGTTTAAAATTAACTATGTTTTCTTTTCGAATTCTTATTAGTTAATTCCTTTGATTAAGCCTAGCTCAGTACTAAGCCCTTAAGATTTTAGTATGTATTTTTATGTCTTAAAAAAAAGGAAGTTAAATGACCTTCATGATTATGATTCTTATTAAAAATATTGAATTATCATTTAAACATCAAATGAAGGGTTATTAAATTTGCGGAATATTAACTTCCAAAATCAACCCTAACCTTAAGGCTCTTTTAATTTAATTTTCTTCCAAGTTATGATGATTAATTAAATCATAAATTTTGTCTTTTAATGTGGCAAAATGAAATGAGTTTCTACCACTTACCATTCTATATTTCGAACATCCAATCATAATAATTAAACTCATTTATTGCCCTTTCCCATTTCAATTAAGCTTAAATATTGATTTAAGGCTAAATTTTTCCAAAATTATAATTTTACCTCTAAAGGCCTTTATCACTTCATAATTCATTAAATTTAACTCAAATAACTTTAAAATTTTTATGTGACCCCAGTTATGAGTTAATTAAAATATTAAAGGAGAAAATGTGATTTGAGTGAAATTGAACTCAAATGTGGATCAATTTGAGCATGTATTTCGTTTATATTGGCAATGAAGATGTTGAATTAAAGTTTGGAATTGAAATTTGACAATATTGGGGTCAATTGGGTAGACATTGCGTTTAATTTGGTCACTTTTGGGTTAAATGGGTCAAATTGGGGCTTTTAGTTAAATTGGGCTAAATTGGCAAAATTGGGTCATGTGGTAGTTGAGAGAAATAAAATTGGGAATATTTGGGAGGTTTTGGGAATTTATGGGAATTTTTGAAATTTTTGGAATTTTGGGCTAAGAGGGGCATTTTGGTCATTTTCTGTATTTTTGGAAAATTTGGCAATTTTGGGTAATTTTGGTTAATGTGAGTGGTAGGGAGTATTTTGGAATGATTTTTTGAAGAATTATGGGTAATTTGGGTGATTTTGGAAATTTTGGGGGATTTTAAGATTTTTGTGGGTATTTTGGGTAGGTTTATGGGTATTTTGGGGTAAAAGGGTTAGAAATTTTTTGGAAAATTGGGATTGGTTGAAAATGAGTAATATGGAATTGTTTAGGTTGAGCCATGGACCAAGGGTCACCCTCATTTGGTCCTCTATGTGTTGGTACTAGCCAAACCCTAACTTGAGGCTAAGGGCTTGGGTAAACCACTTACATGAGTTTCCAAAGATTTAGGGGATCAAAGGTGATGTGCCTTGTTTAGGGTTGTGAGTGTGTAATGTAAGTGTGGAGTAAGCTCCAGAACCCCCAGAGTAGATCCTAAGGTCTGACCAACTATAGGAGACTTCCCTTGGGCTTCCTTATGCTTCGTCTATTCCTCCCAAAAGCTGTAGGTCAGGCCTTAAGCATATGAAAACTCCCAGTGAAGTGAGAAAAGTTTGAATTTCTAAAGGGGGAAAGGGTTCCATGGCTAGTCTTCTAAGAAAGTCACCAGGAGAGTCCTATGGCTAGACCCTAGGTTATTCTAAAGACAGACTAGACCTCAACCAAAAGTGAGGTCAACAGTCATTACAATTATCTTTTCTTTCAGTGGATTCCCCATCTTGCACCACGTCGAAAAATACCATGTAAATCTTTATCTCCATGGATCTGAACCTCAAAGCGAAGCCAATTACAGATACATCAACTCGATATAAACTTGCAAACACTACTTCTGATTTGTGAGTGATATTTTTCGACTGTGGGAGGTAAAGATTTATCAGAGCCTCCTTGTTAGCAGTGAAGTTGGTGCCATTAACAACCAATGAGTTTCATTATTTCTAAGGTAGACTGATGCTATTTTTTTTTTTGGAGATGGGATTGTTGATTTGGTGGGATGGTGAGATGAATTTTGAAAGACTGGAGTTCAAGAGTAATGTGATCTGTAATGAAGAATGAACAACTAAGCGCTTTACTTTTCTTTTTTCTTAGATTTTTTTTCTCTTGAAATGTTCTCTCTTTGCAGTTTAAGATGGCAACTCCCATTATTGATTTATAAGATGTAACTTAGAGAGAGAAGGAAAGATTTAAGGTTTAGATAGAAAATGTAAGATTTAAGGCTTTATTTTTGGAAGTTTTCAATTATATTTGAGATCACAGCAAGCAGTTAAACTTGATGTCGTGGAAAAAACATATATCTTTTAATGGTCCAACACTCCACTTTTTCGGGTTGTATGTTGGAAGGGCTTAGGCCCTTTCAACCCAAATTTTAATTGAAAACATCAAAATTTTGTTTCTTAAAATCATGCAAATAAATAAGATTTACATATATCACACAATTTCTATGTATTAACATATCTAATATTTAAAATATTATTATTGTATGAAAAGGAATGAGAATATTATTGAGAAGGATTTGATTAATAATTTTTTTCTTAATTTATTCGGTATTTGATCATCTAACTTCTAAATAAATTCCACTTAAGTATGTTTTTCATTAAGAAGAAAGAATTTTAAAATGATATTAGTCTAAAGCTAAATTGAAAGCATTTTTGCCAAATTTTTTTTATATGTGTGGTAAAATTTTATAGGATGATCTATGAGAATTGGACATGATAGCATAATGCATTAGAATTTTGTGCATGAGACATTTTGCAAGCAAATTAAATTTGAGACACCAAATCTTAGTTAGACATTTCAGCGTGATAATTCAATGAGTTGAATATTTAAATAATAAATTATTAAATTTATATGGATTAAATTGAAATTAAGTAATTAAATGTTTAATAGAAGCATCTCTACCAGCAGCTTCATTTTTTTTGAAAACATTAGATAATTTAGGTCTTGGATTTTTTTTTTTTGTAAATTAAACTTCATTTAATTGGATTTTAAATTTCCTCAATAAATAAATTAAATTCTAATAAATGAAAATGAATATAATCTTGTAATAATTGAAATGCACTCTATATGATTCCAACAATTTCTTCATGGTTAGTAATGACCCGAGACACCAAATCTTAGTAATTCTTGGGTTATTTTTAATTAAATTAAAATAACCAACTTTTATAGATTAAACAAATTAATAATAAAATTAAAAACTTTTTAAATGGAGAATAATTCAAATTAAATAAAACAAATTACCAAATTTAGCCTACTAAATCCTAAGGGAAGAGAAATCCCAAAGAGGATTAAATTCAAATTTGCTTAAAATATACAATAATATCTGAAAATAAAAAACTCAAATAAGTTGAATGGTTCAAGGAACATTTATTTTAAGGTGAAATATTGTTATAAGAAATCTAGCATGGAAGATTTGAACTTTTAGCACGTAAGATTTAATTCCAAATAAAAATATATCCTTGTCATATTTTATTTTAAGATGTTAAGATATATCTCTTACCCTCCTTTTTGATCGATTTTATTAGTTTTGTTGCTAAAAGGCAAGCTTCAGTGTAATTTTCTGATATATATTCCTCATATTATGTGTGAACTTGGTGTGGGCTATGCTTCACCTAAACCATCACTATATATAATTATTATCAATGTACAAATAAAGAGGAGTATAACAAAACCATAATTAAATATAAAATAAATATTTAAACTTCTCTTAAACTATCATTTGAGTAGTAGTAGGATCAAAATTTTCTTGTACATAATCTGCTATCAATTGCATTGTAAATTTTGTTTAAATAGAAAATATAAGTATATTTGTAAATATTTCATATATTATACTATTTCCTAACATTACAACTCCTTGGAAAAAAAATCGTTGATGGTTTTGTTTTAATTCAGTCAAAAATCAACAAGACAAAGACATCAAATTAAATTGGATGTACAAATGAAAAGTAAATATTGTAACATTAGGATACTATTTGGGAAAGAAACAAATGGTAAAATATAACATATTGGAATTGTTTACATTTATTGCTTTGGGACCAATGATCCTTATCTAAAAAAGAAAAATAAAATGAAGAGAACTCAACATATAATTTTTTTTATATGCAAATATGTCGAATGAATTCACATTGATTGGAGTGCAATTTGATACACTAACAACCATATTAACATTTAAAAAAAAAATGAAAGGGAAAGGCGATGCTACAAGAGCACTAAAATGAAAACAAAAAAACTAAATCCAGAAAGACAAGTAGAGAAGTTGCCATATAAAAGAAGATGAAACAACCGAAAGAGAAGCTGTCGCCCTGAATAGATACTGCAAAGCTACACAGATCTCAACTTCTTTGCATAAGAGATGACCATCGGATTCTGAGCCTTCATCTGAAACACTGGAGAGCTTGCATGGAAACCGTAGACTGCATCTCATCTCCATACTCTACAAAAGCAATCCCAGGTTTTGTTTCAACCATTCAAACCTCTTTGAATCCTGGGTACTGACAGAAAAGCATTTGCAGCATCATTGGAGTGCATTCATGGGGAAGATTCTCAACGAACAGGATGTTGTTTGGTGGAGCTGGAGCCTCCCGAAGCTTGGCCCCTCCAGGATAAGACAATTGAGAGAGTGACGACAAAGTACCATAAGCTCCAACATAAGCAGAGTTCAACCCAGCTTGATTAGCATCACGGTGTCGCTCCTGGCATCTTTTTTCAGGTTTATCATCATGTCTCCTCCTCCTCTCTCGAGGTACAAAAGTGCCAACAGTTTTTGCTATAATATCTTATTTTGTTTTAGCATATTGAATCCTCATAGGTTTCTCATAGAAATGAAATCCTTGCATCTGCTTAAGTGTCTCCATAGCTGATGCAACATCTTCAAAGACAGCCCATGCTTGACCTTTGTGTTTCAGAGTTTTAAAGGCAAGCACTTCAAATATTTTTCCAAATTGAAAAAAAACTGCATTTAGGGACTTCTTGAGCTCCTCCGGTTTTATCTTCTCGTTTAGATTATTGATATAGATTGTCATCATGGCTGGAATAGCCGGTGCTTCGCCTCCGCTGGTTGCATTACTCATCCTCCGATCCCTCCACCAAATGGAGAACTCAACAAAGATATATATATATATATATATATATATATATATATATATATATATATATATATATATATATATATATATATACATAGACACACACACACACACACTCATGTATATATATATATATATATATATATATATATATATATATATATATATATATATATATATATATATATATACATAGACACACACACACACACTCATATAAATACATATATATTCTCAAAATAACTTCAATCCTATTAATCTCTTCAAAGAAGACCTGGAAATAACTAGCCCAACTCCTATGCATGCTACCCAAACACCCACATTCGCCCAACTAATACTTTTCCTCGCCGTTCGATTTCCATCTTCCTTCTTTTTTTCATTCACATAATAGGAATCATCAAATCCTCTCATCTCATCATTCTTATTTTCTTTCTCCTTCTCATCTTCCTCCTTTATTTCCTGTAACATAGGATAAAATCTTTTTCTCCTTAGCTTCATCAGCTCTCGCATCAAAAGCCCTTGCTTTGTCACTACACTTATCTCAACCCATTCAGACAGGTTGATTTCTTCACAGCGTAGCTCCCATGTTTTATCTCGTTGGAAAATCCCTTGTAGAGCTTTCTCTCCCTTGATCCAGACCTCAAAGCGAATCCCATTGCCAATACAAACTAGATTTGAACTTGCAAATATTACCTCTGATTTGTAAGTGATATCCTTCGATCGAACACGACAAAGTTCTATTAAAGCCTCTTTATTAGCAGGGATGTTGGTGTCATTAACTACCAATAGAGTTTCATTAATTCTAGGAAGGTAAACTAATGTTATTTTTTGTGGGAGACGAGATCGACGATTTGGGGGGATTGTAAGATGGAGTTCGAAAGATTGAAGATCAAGAGTAATGAAATCCATTACGAAGAATGGACAATGAATCCCTTTTGCTTTCCTTTTTGCTAAGAAATTTTTCCTCTTTAATTATTCTATTCGGAGTTTAACATGGCAACCCCCATGTATGATTTATAGGGAGCACATAGAAGGAGAGATTTAAGGTTTAGATAAAAAAATTGTGATTTTAGCAATGACAAGTTGCGGCTTTATTTTCTGAAGTTTTGAATTGTCTTTGGGATAATAACAACTTTCTAAAATAGATGTTGTGGCAAAAACACACATTTTTTAATGGTCCAACACTCCGCTTTTCCAGGTTATAATTTGGAACTGTTTTGGCCATTTCAACTCAAAAATTTAACGAGAATGTTCAAAAATTAGTTTCCTTAAATTATGCCAACAAAAAAGATTTACATATATGTCACACAATTTCTTTTTATTTACATATTTAATATTTAAAATATATTATTTCTTTTAGATAATTTTAGCTATTGCTTGAAAAGGAATGAGAACTATTATTGAGAAGAATTTGATTAGTGGTTTTTTCTTAATTTATTTGGTATTTGATCATCTAATTTTTGAAAAAAATCCACTTAAATTTGGTTTTCATTAAGAATGATGAATTTTAAAATGATATTAGTCTAAAGTTAAAGTGAAATTATTTTTCCCAAGTAATTTCTTATATGTGTGTTAAAATTTGTTTGGATGATAATTCTATTGATTAAATATTTAATTAATAAGTTATTAATTTAAATTAGGTTAAATAGAGATTAAGTTAAAATTCAAATATTTAATATAATCTTTTTTATTGGCAGCCGCTTTTTTTGGTAAATATTATATCATTTAGCATCTTAGATAATTTTATTTTTCTATATTAAACCTCATTTAAATGGATTTTAAATTTCCTAAATAAATAAAAATGAATATAACCTTATAATAAATTGAAATGCACTCTAAATGATTTTGATAATCCCGTCATGGTCAGTAATGACCTATTACACCAAATCTTTGTGATTTTTAGGTCATTTTTTCAATTAAATTAAAATAAACATATTTTATTGACGAAATAAATTAATAATAAAATTAAAAACATAAAATGTATAACAATTCAATGTAAATAAATCAAAATACCAAAATTTGCCCACTAAGTGCCCATTTGGGGCATCTTATAAGTGCGGGGACGTTTTTAAAAACGCTCTCGCATTGTTTGATTAGCACTTATCAAGTGCAAATCCAAAAACTCCATTTTTATTTTATGAAAGAAGCGGCCCGCGGGATTACCCCTGCGAGCCGCGTATTGGATCGCGTTTTTCGATCGTATTACCCCCGTGAACCTCCTTCACGCATCGCATCTTCTGCGAAACCCTTTACCCCCGTGACGTTCGAACATATCCCCGCTTGCCCTCCCCGTGTGCCCTCGTTCCTGCCCTAGCGTCCCGTGGTTCTGTTCGTTTTCCTGACACCGGCGCTTCTTTTCCAGCTTCCCGGTAATAGCCGGGTGGTGGAGTTCGCCAACATGAAAACGAGCGTCGTCTCCATCCTCATCCACGCCGTCATCTATTTCGCCCTAATCACCATCTTCGTCATAGTTCACATCACCACTGGTTAGCACTTATCTCTTCTTCCCTGCCCTTGTAATTAGGAACATTTTCAAATCTTAAAACCTTAGGTCTTTGTTTTTTTCCATCTTCTGCTGCTGAAAGTTTTATTTTATATGGCTTGATTTCCTTTTTTAATGTGTATATTGATTATTTTTGTTGGCTTTCGCTTCTCTGTGCTATCTTTTACACCTGTTGAGATATCAGTTTGATTGCATTTTTGGGGTGTTTTGGTCAGCTGGTCGGTGATACTATAATATTATAATTAGATGATATGCAACTCCCTTTAATCCATTAAGATGAAATTTTTTTTCTAATCTGGATTAAGATGAAAATTTTTCTTCTAATCTGGTTTCATCATTCAAAAATCTATTTAGATAATTTACAGAATGTGAATCTTTGTTGGTGCTGCAATGGATCAGTTAAGTTTTGGGCTTTAGTGGTGCAAGCTTTTATGATTTTAATCGTCAGAAATGTACGAAAAAATTGCAAATAATTGTCAAAACATGGTTTGAAGTTTGATTCTGTTTTTGACTTTATTCTGTGTCTGTTTCTATCGTTTCAGAATTGTTATTATATAGTTGATTTGATCCAACTATTTTTCAATGTTATTGGCAAAAAATATAAAAATAAAAGTGATATTAAAGAGTTGAGTGCTACGTGGAAAAATATAAATGTTTTAGGTGTCACATATATTAATTCATTAGAGTATTTATTAATTCATTAGAAAATTTACAAATAAGCTGTTTACAAAACGCACTAACCAAACAGCTAAACAACTTATTCAGAACTGGGGCAGAATGGTCGATTTTCCAGAATCAGCTGTTTTTCATAAGCGCAAACCAAACAGACTGACAGCTTATCCGGATCAGCTGCTTATCAGCCAATAAACAAACATTATAAGGCTTGGTACGGTCTAAGGTGGGATTGTCCAATAGAAGAGGTTTGCCAAAGCCCTTGGCTAAAGAGAATAAAATTTCATAATTAAAAAGGTGATACTTATACCCAGGGAATTTTACCCAAACAGGAATAACAGGGGATTCGGCTCGGGGGTCAAAATTCACACACCATTTAAGAATTTTCATAATACGATTGTCAACTCTTAACACTTTCCGAGCCAAAATAGTGGTATAATCAATGTTGTTAGACAATTGTATAAGGATGTGTCGACTATCTAAATGACCAATGTGACAAGAACCAGTTAATTTTAACATATCAAATTCCTTGCGATTTAGATCAAGTTTAGGATGACCATAAAGAAATTTCCCAATCAAAGCAAAGCGACAAGAAGAGGCTAGAAAGTTGGTTTTCTCATCAGTAAGGAAAAGTGCAGGTTTACCATTTTTCCGACCAAGTTTACGGATAAACTGGTAATCACCACCGCCAACTTCTATAGCATCGTAAAATGCCTGTGGGAAGAACCAAAAATGCTTAACAGTAGGAGTAGAGTCTCTCAAGACCACGGCCGCAAAACTTAATTTATATTATATGTCTAAAGCTAAGTGGGAAGATTTTAAAATAATATATATATATATATATATATATATATATGTCTAAAGCTAAATTAAAATTAATTTTGCCATATATATATATATATATATATATATATATATATATATATATATATATATATTTGTATGAATGGTAAAATTTGTTTAGATGATCTATGAGATTCAGATGTGATTGCATGATGTCATGAAACTTAAAAATTCATTATTTTTTTTTATTAAATGAATTATCATTTGTGATCATAAATGTCATGCAACCTACATTATTCAATTTTGAGACCATTGATAATTCTAATGAGTTGAGTTTTTAAATATTAAATTGTTTATTTTAAATAGATTGAATAGAAATTAAGTATTTAAAATCAAATATTTAATGTAAGCATCACTATTTTCTACCTTTTTTTTTGGCTAAACTGTACATCATTTGGGATCTTAGATAATTTTTTTATTAATTAAACCTTATTTAAATAGATTTTAAATTACTCACTAAATATATTTAATTCTAAGAAATAAAAATGAACATATTCTCATAATAAATTTAAATGCACTCTAAATAATTTTTTACAGTTCTGACATGATTAATATACAATAATCTCTAAAATTAAAAAATTCAAATAAGTTAAACGTGTTGTAAAAAAGACGACAATAAAGCGAAAACTGGAATGATAAAATCGCAAAACAGCAGGAAACACACAGATTTAGTGATTTGATAAATTGTCTACTTCCACGGAGTTGCAGGAGATTTTATTTCTTGGAGGATTACACACCGGCGATCACATCGACTTACAAGATTACTCTCCCTCTCTACTACTCTAACCTCTCCTCTCCCTCTCCCTACGAGAGATCCACATCGAAGAGAAAAACCGGGAAAAACTAGCCAGGCAATTACAGTGGGCCGGGCTCCATCAATCTTCAACAAAAAAAGATTCATAGAAAATTCATTTGAATTTGAAATAAGTTGAATTTTTTTTAAGATATCCGACATGAAAGATTAAACTTTTTTTTGTATTCTTCATTAATTTTGAGAAAAAACTAGGAAAAACTAACCTGAGATTTTTTTTCTTTTTCTGATAAGGTTTATTGAGTGTCTTCATTACATGCATTACGATTATCATGAGGAAAATAATGCAACACATATAATTAAAATAATCACTATTGTGAAAAGTTGTTAGTGAAGACATCAGCTATTGACGCCACACGCTATCAGATACGAATAACTATTGCTGGTTGTTGTATGTCACCACCTTTTGTCGGTCACTAAATGCCATATCCAAGCGTCCTTAGTTTAAAAATTAGAACAATGAGTATTGTATGCTTGAAACATTCTTTAGTCCGAACATCACAATTTAGTCAGAAGGGTTATTGCATGAGCTTTAACCTGTGACGGGGAACCTCATGCAAGCCACAATTAAATTTTGAAACTAATTACATCATGAGTTATACAATAAATGCAACAAGTAGCAACTTAAAATGAAATAAAGATTGATTGATTTAAAATCACATAAAGTCTCTCACGGCCAATGACAATCATGCATCGAGAATGGGAGGCTAAAACTTAATTTTAATTTATTTACAATGTGAATATATATAAATTAATAAAAATAGAATATAATCTTGTAATAATTGAAATGCGCTCTAAATAGTTTCGACAATTCCGTCATGGTCAGTAATGATCTACGACAATAAATGTTAGTGGTCCTTTGGTCATTTTCAATTAAATTAAAATAATCAAGTTTTACAGATTATACAAATTAATAATAAAATTAAAAACTTGTTTGATGGATAATAATTCAAATTAAATAAAACAAATTACCAAATTTAAACTACCAAATTACTAAATTACTAAATCCTAAGGAAGAAAAATCCATAAGATGATTAAATTCAAATTTGCTTAAACTATACAATAATATTTGTAAATAAAAAATTCAAATAAGCCAAATGATTCAAAGAACATTTATTTTAAGGTGAAATGAGCTGAAACATTTATGAGAAATCTACCTTTTTCTCTAAATAAAATGCATCTTTTATTATCAATTTTTATTAGTTTTGATGCTAAAAGGCAAGTTTAAGCGTAATTTTCCTATATATATTCCTCACATAATGTGTGAACTTAGTTTGGGCTATGTTTCATGTAAGACTGGCTAACTCGAGTCTACTACGGCGACTTAAGTTCATTGATTTCACCAGTTCATGTCGTCGAACTCAAGTTCGGCTTCGACTTAAGTCTAATGTGTTAGATCAAGTTAGGTTTAGGTTTAATTTGTGTTCAATGCGGTCAACTCAAGCTTGTTTCGACTTCTAAGCCTAATGCAGACACTTGCCAGTTTAAGCTTAATTTAGTTCACGTCGAACTCAAGTTGGCTCGATCAGTCATACAGACAGACTCGTTGTGCTTGTTTAATTTAGGTTCAACGTCGAACTCAAGTCTGTTTACTTAAGTCTAATACGCGACTCGAGTCAGTTTAGGTTAACAGTTACATCGTGCCAAACCCATGGCTCGATGCTCGACTTAAGTTCAATTCGGGGGCCGAACCTAAGCACAGTCGAACTCGGTCTGCGGCAAGCCGAACTCAAGTACGTATCAACTTAAGCTTCAATATGCCGTACTCTAAGCTGCTTGTTTACGAGTTCATGTCGTCGAGCCTAAGTTCACAGTTTTCAGCGTATCTTTAAATTATGTCCTGGCCGAGCCTAAGTCTACTAAATTAAGTCTAATGCCAAGCGTATTTAAGTTCGGTTGAATGGTTGATTAAGTTTTATTTAAGACTTAATGGGGCTAATCAGTCTAATAAATTGCATTTAATCGAGGTTTATGTCGATTAAACCTTGGGCCATTAAAGTTATCATGACCAGTTCAAGGGTTGGGACTTAATTGGGTTTAAGGTCGATTAAATCTTAGTTAGTTATTTAATGGTTTAATTCAGTTCATGTGTTGCATCTAATCAGTAATTGAATGATTAAACCCGCTTTTAGTTAAGGCTTATCTAGTTTAATTAGCTCATGGCCGTACCCACTGTGGTTTAGCATGATAGTCCTTAGTTGGGCTAAGGTTCAATTCAGCTTAATCAGTTCAAGGGTTAGACCAATGTGGTTCGAGCTCGATTAAACCCGCTGGGCTAAGGCTTAACGTTTAATTCAGTTCCAAGTGTCGTACCCACCGTGCTCGTAGCTCGATTAAACCTTGCCATTAAGGTTACGGCTTCATCCAGTTCAGTGTTGGGACGACCAGTTTTTGTGTTCGATTAAACCTTAGTTACTAAGGTCTAATTCATTAATTGTGCTCCAAGTGTTTACCGATCAACGTTTCGAGCTCGATTAAACCCACACTAAGGCTTAATTGGCTTAATTCGAGTTCAAGTGTCGTACCTAATTTGGGGTGGTTTGTGTACGATTAAACCCAGTTGGGCTAAGGTCTAATCGTTTTAACGTAGGCCCGTGTCGTAATCGACCAGGTTTCGATTCGATTAAACCTTGAAGTTGGGCTAAGGCTTAACGGCTTGGCCGGTTCATGGTTACACCTAATTTAGTGGCTTGTGCATAATTAAACCTTAGTTGGGCTAAGGTTCAATTGCTTAATTGCGCTCTGCCGGTTGCATCTAATTAGTGGTTTAGGCTCGATTGCACTCTGTTGGGCGAAGGTCTAATTGCTTTCAATTCAGTCTGTGCTGCCGTACCTGGCCAGGTTTGTAGTTCGATTGCACTCCGCTGCTTGCTGTTCAATTCGGCTAATCAGGCTCCGGCGGTTGCATCATCAGTGGCTTCAGGGCTCGATTGCACCTGGCCAGCTGAAGGTTCATCATTTAATTGTGTCCAAGGGTTAATTCCACTGGGGTTTATATTGGATTAAACCTTAGTTACTAAGCATTTATTAATTGTGTCTACGGTTAATTCCATCAGTATTGTGCTCGATTAAACTTCCATGCTATGATACACTGCTTCTAGTATGTCTTTTAAACCTAATTAAGGAGTTTAGTTTTATGTTTAATATGCCCTTAAACTTAATTAAAAAGAGTTTAATTTTTATTAAACCTAATTCTAGTATGTTTATCAGTTAATTAAGTTTGGGCAGCCTTTAAACTTAATTAAAGAAGTTAATTTTATTAAACCTATTTGTGTAAGAGTGATTAAGTTAATTAAGTTTATTAAAGTCTTTAAACTTAATTAAAGAAGTTAAATTTTATTAAACCTAATTCTGTGTAAGGTTTGTTCTGTTAATTAAGTTTAAGGTGTCTTTAAACTTAATTAAAGAAGTTTAATTTTTATTAAACCTGGGCCAGTAAGGTTTAATTTGTTCCAATTAAGCTTAATGTGTCCTTAAACTTAATTAAAGAAGTTTTGGATGCTGTCCTAATTTAGTAAGGTTGACGTGGTTAATTAAGCTTGAAGGTGTCCTTAAACTTAATTAAAAGAGTTTAATTTTTATTAAACCTAGCTTTTAAGTTAGTTTACCAGTTTGAATGTCATTTTAAGTCTTAATCGAATCTAATCTTGTCATTTCAGACGAAACAGGTTTATTATTAGCCTATCATAAAGAACCATTTTTAAACTTAGATCAGCGATGAAAATAGTTCAATTTTACAAAGGGTTATTTTAGGATTCAAAATTATTTAATTAATAAATGATTTTAACTCCTAAATTTTCAAATGTCATTCAAAATTGCTTTAATACTTAAATATTTTTCCTAGTATTAATATTCAAGGCTCCTGATTATTCCCAAATATTTATTTTGATTTTCTTAATTTTCAAATTTTTATAATTATTATTTGAAATAATTACAAAAGAAACTTGAAAATTCAGTTAAAAGTATCCTAGGCATGTTTTCCGTCCTTAAAAATTCACAAGGGTCCCTAAGAATATAAAGATAAATGCTTCAAAGTTTCATAATTTTTGATATGTAAATAATTTTAATAATTAAAAATACCCAAGAGTATTTAATTAATTAAAATTAAATACCGAGAATAAAATTATGATTTTGGTCTCAATTGTTTCTCTTCTGCAAATTTTCCAGAGTGATTTTTATTTTATTTCTAGACCTCTCGTTAAAAGATAATTTTTGGTTACTAGATTAAAAAGAAATTTTTCTTTTTTTTTTTATTTTTTGTTGGCCATGTTCTCAGACGACGCGTGTCCCTGCTGCTGTCGAAAGAGCTGGAGGATTCAGCAGACCATGGGATAAATGACACCATGCCATGGATGGGCCCGCTCCATCCCAAAGGCGCTGGACGGACGGCTGCAGGTACCCGGGTTTAATTCCGAAATTTCAAAACCCTTAAACTTCCTTTAAATGTTATCTCTACCTATTTCGACGAAATTGAGTGATTTTTTTTTAAATGCTCATCTCGATGAGGTATCTATCCATACAAAGGATGATACACTGGAAGCCAAGATAACACATGATTTTTCAAAAACATGATTTATTTTGCAAAGATAAATTCCATACTCGCTACAAGCAACTGCTGTATCAAACTTTATGGTTGCCTTCTAGGACCCTAATGGAAGATGGGCCGTCGCAAGAATTTGTTCCGTAATTCAAAGCCGAGAATTGAAAGAGATGCCTAATTGGCCGTTTTTGAAATTGATCAAATCGTACTAAACACTAAAACTGCTGCCTCGGAATCGATCCTAAAACTGTGGAAGCTCTTAGGAAGAAGTTTTGTGTTGGGAGCAAGAGGGTTCGAGCAACAGCACCTCCCCAACATATTTTTCCTCACACTCCCCGCCATGGGGTCTATTTATGTGTTGAAGGGATTGCCGTTCGTTTAAAGCACTTCGTAGATTACTTACCTCCTCTGTCACCGATCGGGTGATCAATCGTCGGAGATAGGCTTGAGCTTCTCCCGTGTCAATGATGAATTTCATCTCTCTTTGTCTCTCGTCCGTCACCATTGTGGGAGGTTACTGCGAGTCATTAGCCACTACAACGAGCCCACACCACTTCTGTGCTCGCACGAGACACATATGCCTAGCCTTCATCATTACCATTAACCATGGTAAGGGGGGTTTCATGTGTGCTTCTCCTATCAAGGCAGTTTCGGGAGGCGAGAAATCACTTTGTCAAACTTACCACTCTGCCGAGAGAATGTGTTTAGAGTGAAGGAGGTGGTGACACCTCATCCCATGCATAACTACAGCGTTAGTTTGGTAATAAGCCCAAGATGGGCTTAATTAAGTGTTAAATAAGCCTTTAAGATGATTTAGCCCAATTAAATATGAGCAAAGATGAATTTCTTTTAATCTTCATTTTAATTAATTATTTTATTAACTAAAATTATTAATCAATTTACACCGAAATAATTTCAAATTAATTAATCGATTATTTTCGCTATTTTTGTTATTTTATGATTTTAATTTATTTTAATTATGTCATTTAATTAAAAATTTCAAAATTAAATCATTAATCATTTTAATTAATCAAAATAATTTTCAATTAATTATTCGATTAATTTTGTTATTTTATGTCAATTATGATTTTAATTTAATTTTCATTTTAATTAATTATGTCATTTATTTAAAATTTTCAAAAATTAAATTATTAATCATTTTAATTAATCAAAATAATTTTGAAATTAATTATATCGATTAATTTTGTTATTTTTATTTCATTTTTATCTATTTTAATCAAATAAGATAGTGTCACCAATTTTCACTGTCAATTCGTCACCTAAATTGATCAAATTGACAAGACGCCCACCTCGCGATTTTCATTATCAGGTAATCGTCACAAGGAAGGTCGATTTATGGGTCATCGATCGGTCATCGTGTCTAAGCCTCGACCACCACCAAAGCCGACTCTTCGGTCAAAAGGTCGACTTGGCCAATAATAAGTGAGTTATTAGGTCCGATTCACCACTCACCAAAGTTACCTTTTAGGTCAAAATGTCGACTTGGCCATTAACAGCAGTCATTGCGCCCGCTCGACTAATTCGACCAAAGTCGATTTTTGTGTCAAAAGGTCGGTTCCATAGGTCACTGCGAGTCACGTTGCGCCTCGCTTTCTGACCAATTCGTTGATTTTTGAAAAGCCAAAAGTTGGACGACGCGTCAATACAGAGTCAACAGTCCGCTCCTCAATCAATCTTTTTTGACCAATGTCGATTTTTTAGTCAAAAGGTCAATTTGCTGGGGTCAATACAGAAGTCACGGTGTCCGTTCGACCAATTGACCAATGCTGACGAGTCAAAAGGTCGACTTGCGGGGTCAATGTGGTAGTCATTGTGTCCGGGTTCGACCAATTCGACCAATGCCGACTTTTTAGGTCATAAGGTCACCCCATGGGTCACAGTATAAAATACTAGGTCCGGCTCGAATTCACCGACCAATGCCGACTTTTTAGGTCAAAAGGCCGACCTACGTCAACAAATGGTAGGTCATTGAGGCCTGGCTGACCATTTCACCAACGTCGACTTTTAGATCGTGCCAAAGGGGATCGGCGGGTCAATGCGTAGTCATTGTGTCCGGCTCGACCATTTCGACTCGTTCTCGACTTTGTGTCATGTGGCCGATTCTGCGGGGGTCACTGCAGTCATTAGGTCCGGCCTGACCACCTCGACCAAAGCCGACTTTTGTGTCAAAATGTCGACCTGCGGGGTCAGCCGTTGCAGGGTCATTGTGTCCGGCTCACCCGCCACCCAAGTTGACTTTTTAGGCTGTGCGAAGATCGGCGTAGACACGGCACAGCTCGTCAGTCCGGGCTCGAATTCGACCAAAGCCGACTTTTAGGTCATGCATTGACCCATCAGAAACGAGGCCAACAAAGGGCTCTCAATATGTGTATAATATTATATAAGCATTCGCACATATCGGCGTCAATCGGGCGGTCCAAGAGATGCCTCATAATGATCGCAGTTGAGGATATCATACCGCCCCCGCAGGATGCCGATGTCTTTTGCGTCGTCTCGAGATTTTTCAGATTCGAAAAGAATATACGGAGGGAAATTCGATGTTTGTATTTCATTTCTCAAATTGTCGACAATGAGTTTTATGTTAAAGGAATGTCGATTTCGTCAGAAAGACGAATACCCTATAACAAGAGGAGAAAATTTCCACGCTATTTTCCATTTCTCAAAAATGTCAATGTTAAGACTTTGCCAGAGGAAAGCCATGATTTCAGGAAGGAAATGACTTACATCCAATAACCTAGAGAGAGAAAATAGATGTCATTTTCTATTTCCCTCAAAACGCCAATGTCAAGACTAAGCAACAAAGCCGCGATTTCCACATCGTGAAAGGATCTTATATCCACAATAACCGAAGAGAGAAAAATGGGGACACATTTATTTTTTCAAAATGTCGATATCAAGATTTGCCATAGCTCACATTTCCGAAGGAAAGGACTTATATCCAATAACCGAAGAGAGAAAATAGATGTCATTTCTTATTTTCTCAAAGTTGTCGATATCAAAATTTAAAGGAAAGCCATGATTTCCACATCGGAAAGACTTATATCCAATAACCGTACAGAAAATAAACATGTCATTTTCATTTTCCTCAAAGTGCCGATATCAAGATTCGTTGCAGGAAAGTCATAATTTCCGTGTCAGAAAGGACTTATATCCAATAACCGAAGAGACAGCCGATGTCATTTTCACTTCTCCCCAAAGTGTCGATATCAAGATTCGTCAGAGGAAAGCCGTGATTTGCCGAGAAAAGGACTTATATCCAATAACCGAAGAGAGAAAATAGATGTCATTTTCTATTTTCCTCAAAGTGTCGATAATAAGATTTGCCGTAGGAAAGCCATAATTTCCGTGTCGAAAGGACTTATATCCAATAACCGAAGAGAGAAAATGATGTCATTTTCTATTTCCCTCAAAACGTCAATGTCAAGATCTTGCCAGGGAAAACAACTTCCAGACGTAAAGTTTATCTTGTATCCGAAGAGAGAAAAATAAAGATGTCATTCTCTATTTTCCTCAAAATGTCAATGTCACACTGTTAGTTGAAAGCCATGATTTCCACATCGTAATGACTTATATCCAATAACCGAAAGATAAAAATTAGATGTCATTTTCATTTCCTCAAAAATGTCGATATCAAGATTCGTTAGGAGGAAAGCCATGATTTCCGTGTCGAAAGGACTTATATCCAATAACCGAAGAGAGAAAATAGATATCATTTTCTATTTTCCTCAAAGTACGTATATCAAGATTCGTTGAGGAAGTTTTACGATTTCCGTGTCGTGTGAAAAGCGACTTATATCCATTAATCAAGAGAAAATACGTTATTTTCTATTTTCCTCAAATGTCGATATCAAGATCTGCCGTAGGAAAGCCATGATTTCCGTGTCGCAAAGGACTTATATCCAATAACCGAAGAGTAGAAACTAGATGTCATTTTCTATTTTCCTCAAAATGTCGATATCAAGACTAAGCTGAGAAAGCCATGATTTCCATGTCGTGGAAAGGACTTATATCCACAACCGTGAGAGATGGGCGAACCTAATAATATTTTTCAAAGGGAATTTCCGTCAAGCCACCTATATAGCCGAAAGTTAATTCTCATGTTTCGTTATCATAGATTATTCATTTTGTCATTATCGATTTCAGACCCGTCGACATATCACGTACAACGTGATATATTTTCCTTCAACACTTTATTTTATTTTATAAAAAAAATCACCAAGACATATTTATTTGCAAATAAAAGTTTACAAAGATAATAGATAGATGTACATATCATATAAAGACGCAACAAAACTAACGATATTTTACATGTCAACATCTACCGATATATCACACATCGACAACTATGCGTATATATTATATGTCTAGAGTTTTTCACATCATGTCAGAGATTCGGAGATTATCGTATCGTCCATAAACGTCCTACACTCCAACATCATTCGTCGAACATGTTTTAGGTGTTCGACATTCATGGAATCACGCATTCCAAGGCTTTAGTCCTTCGAGCTCCCAAGATTCGCCGATATCCGTCCGGTCGCTGTGTTTCCATTCGTCGCAAGGTAATGAAATTCGTGGGTTTGTCGACACCGGGTATGCAAGTTGTGCTCACAAAAATCGCACCGTTCCTCGAATGTGAAGAACCGATCCCCGGTTAAAAGGACGCGCATGTCCCTTCAAATTCTCCTGGAAACCTAAGATTTGTATCTCTCTTCCGAATATCATTGAGTTAGCCGATTCATTAAAGAGAGAGTACAAAATGGTCTTTCAAAATCATGACCGTCGATGTGAGGAGGGATACAATCTCCTCTATCATACATATCAATGATGCAATATTCGGAACACAATCCGCAAAGATCCCCAAGTAACGGTAGTCGTCCGATAATTGATTATCACACCCGGTAAAGGGTCGACTTGTTCAAGCCGTAGAATCCCGGTGAAGATTTCCATCTCCGTCTCTCGTATAGTTATAGCAACATCCGTATTGAATGGTTTGCCTACCCTTACCTCGAATCCATTTCATTGTGTTCGTACCAGTCCCTCCTTCGAAGGCGTCCAAATTTCACCATGATCTCGCTTTTATGATGTGGCTGAGATGTTGCATTGCTCGTTTTCCTCATCAAATATTCGGTAAAAAGTTTAAGACCATCCAAAATATTTATTGTTCTTTTATTCACATATTTATATTGTTCGAAAGTTCTCCACTCAATGACACGAATTCGTCGTATCTCTTCCCTCCTCGAGTGATTCTTTCGTTCTGACACCCTCAAATATCGAGCAGTGTGACCGATGGTGGAGTGACAACTACTTTGCCATCCTCTTTTTTCGTAAGGTCTAGATTTGTCGTTTTCCGATATTATCAAACCGAGTATCGATAGTCCGCGATTTTAACCGACTCATATCTTCCATGTCTGCTTTCTCTCAGACTGTTTTTGGTTGCTTAGTCGTTTATTACGATTTAGTCTTTGCGATCTCGGGTGAATCCCTGCCGTCGGATTTTGGTTCCCCGATGTTAACGCTCCGTATAGGCAATCATGAATTCCGCTTCATTCTCAGCTTAATACCGATTGTGAAGTCATATTCTTCAGTTGCCTGAGTTCGAATTTAACAAAGGTGTCTGCGAACATTAACTTCACCGTGATTCACTCGTATAAAGTAACGATCCATGATATATGGATTCAACTCCTAATGTCGAAATCAATGTGACCGTCCCCGCTTCATATGTCGTATCATCGGCTGCAAAAGTCATATTATTTCTTTTAATGAGAAAATAATCCGTCTTCAGCATTTTTCCCCGAAAATATCAAGACAGACATTACTTTAGATTTTCAAATGTTTGTTCAACAAATGAAAGAGATGTCACAAAACATCAAAGATAATTTTTGAAAGGAGAATTTATTATCCAGCTTTTAAATAAGTCTTTATTCATTTCCTTTTTTTTATGTCGCGTAGTATCTCTTTAGAAAACGCTCATCGATCGTGAGGCAAGATTCTTCTCTCGATGAATCCACCAATCGGTAGGATCCTCCGAATATGTCTTTTCGATTACATATGGACCTTCCCACATGGGTTCGAATTTGCCACCTATCTTTCGATGAGCTAGTATGTCTTCGAAGAACTAAAACTAATTCACCGATTCGAAAGGTTCTGTGGACGAACTAGTTCGTCGTGAGCTCGTATCATTTCGTCGATATAATTCAATATCTTACCGGGCTCGTTGCGACGTTCGTCTCCAAATTTTCAAGTTCTTCGCCGCAACTCGACATTTTCTTCTTCAGCTTATTTTATCAGCTTAGTCATGCGATTCTGAGAGAAGGAATTGACTTCGAGGCAATGGCTTCGAACCATATACCAAAGCAAATTTGCGTACCGTGTTGAGTTCTAAGATGTAGTTCCATAAGCCCATAAAGCTTCTATTACTGCTCATGCCACCGTCTCGGCTATTACTTAATGTCTTTTTCAAGATTCGCACCACAGCCGTACAGCCGCGACTAATCCATCGGGTTTTGTGGTAATAGATCGTGGAATATCTCCACTAATCCCCATGTCTCCGATAAAGTGATTCATTTTTGTGTTTTTCAAGGCCAACCCATTATCTCGATACGACTCTCTTCTTCGAGGAATCCCAAATCTATAAACTATACGGTTTTAAAGAAGTGGAGAACTTGTTCGCCGACTTCGAGTAGCATTGCCGCCCATTTAAAAATAAATAAGAATGCTTTAATAAATTTATGGCCTTCGAGGCTTAGATCTATAGCCTTACCTCATGTCGCACTTCAACATTCAAATGGCCATGATGCAATGGCCTGATGTAGACATTTGGAGGTCGATGGAAACCATCTACGTATTTCGACATATCGATGACATTTCTTTCGTAACGTTTATATTAATCATCATTGTCACAATAATAACCCATTCTTTTATTTTCATTTTTATTTTGGGCCCGTATCATGTGTTCACATAAACCCGAATGAACTTTTAACAATCTCTCGAGCTTCAATTGGGTTTAAACATTCTAACCACATTCGATCAAAAGATCGTTTGTAAAGGACGTCATTTGTCAGAGCATACGATAATGTCATTGTTTAATTTGGTCGTTAGTCAGAATCATTTTCGTGCACTTCCAATAGAATATTTCATGATTGGTTGTCGCCAATCATCCTTCTCGTCATTTATTGCCATTGCCATATTTTCACCGATTTTATGCAAATTATCCATATCAATTCGAGAAAGAACTTGTCATCCTTTTATAGACCCAGATGTCATCTTCTTTTCCTGGATATGAATTCCTCAAGTTTTTTGCCAGAGCATCCGCTGTAGAATCGTCTTCGTCTTGGGATTAATGTTAATCGTGAATTTGTCAAGTAATTTCGCAGTGTAAATTCGAATATTGCTCAAGTCGTGGTTTTAATTTTATATTTGCCAAAGAATTTTGATTGATAATTAACCGGGAATCTCCATAGATATCAATATTCTCAATTTCATTAATATCACAATTCTAGACTGCTATGAATGGGCTTTCATATTCGCCTTCGTTATTCATGCATGGTTCCGTCAAATGATAGAAAGGGCATCATCATTTTTCCGGAGTAATGAAAATTAATCCTACTCCTAGCTTTGCCCCGGTATGATTGTCTCCGCTTGTTCACTTTTCCATGCGTACGATGCTCCGTCAAAGTAGAGTTCCCATCGCTGCATGTTAGAATTTTTTACTTCGATATTTGTTCATCGTGTAGATCGTCATTAATGGGTGATCCTATCAACTGGGGTGTGCCGCTAAGAAATCACAGATTTGTCCTTTAATAGCACGTAACGGTACAAATGTTATGTCGAATTGTAACAAGATCATCACTTCATTCGCTAATCTCCCGTAAAGTTTCTGCCATTGTGGTACATAACATTGTAATGGGTTAACTCTCAAATAAGAGTTACTTTCATGAAAGCATGTAATGTCTTAAATTAACCGCGAAGATCAAGGCTAAACAATGCTTCTCAATTGCCTGCTATTTTATTTCCACGAAGTAAACAACGACTCAACAATTAAGATAACGCATTTTCTTTTCCTTCATCATTTACTGGTACAAGTATAAAGCTCAAGTGAATCATTCAATGCAAGCCGGTGTAAAGGATTAAAGGTCTTCCTAATACAAAGGGCCGTTAAGATGAGGGGCTGTCAAATATTGTTTAATGGGTTCAAAGGCATGTTGGCACTTTTCATCCCACATCAATTGCATCCTTTTAAGAAGGGCAAGAAGGGGCTGACATCTGTTCGACAGTTAGAAATGAAACGTCGATGTATGCTAATTTTCCTTGGAAGGATCTCAATCGAGTTAAATTTTAGAGGAGGCATATTTAGAATAGCTTCAATTTCAGAGTGATCAATTTCATCCCACGACGTCGAACTACAAATCCTAAAATTTTCCCGAAGTGACACCAAAGGCGCACTTTAAAGGGTTCATTTTAAGATTATAACGTCGCCGTTCAAAGACACCCTCAAATCGTATATATGATCGTCTTTTGTTTACTATTGACAAATCCGCATCCCCGACATAACATTCGACTTCGATTATGTATTAGTTCATCAAAAATCCGTGTCATGGTTTCGATAGTCGTTAACGCATTTTTCACTCCAAATGGCATACTTTATAACAATATAGCCTGGCCGTGTTCCTGAAGTCCGTATTTACTTCGTCTTCCGAAAATATTTTTATTTGATTATATCCCGATGATCCATCCATGAAAGAAAAATATCGTATATTTCGATGCAATATCAACCATTAACTCAGAATTGGTAAAGGAAATTCATCTTTCGGACATGCTTTATTCAAGTCCCCGTAAGCCTATGTAGACTCTTATTTTTCCATTTTTTCTTTAACTCCACCACATCAAGCAGCTATGTTGGATAATTTTCTTTCAGATGTATCGACTTATCAATTTCTCGACTTCCGCAACGATCATTGGTTTATTTCGACACGCATCCTTCTTGGAGCTTCGTTTTAACTGGCTTTATGATTCGTCTATCCCGAGTTTATGGATCGCAACTTCGGAGATAAACCGTGCATTTCGTCATAAGTCCAGGTAAAATGGCTTCCTTTTATATTCCATCAACAATCGAGTTATGTCTTTTATTTCTCATCATTAAGGAATGAACTAATAAAAGTCGATTTTGATTTTCTTATTAGTTCCCAAATTTACTTTTTAGTTCATCAATTTGCCGATTTAATTTCTTCTTCCAACTCCGGGGAGCATTTTCAATCGAAGACTGTAATGTTTCGGAATCACATTCTTCTCATGGCTACCAAACAAAATTCGATCATCTAATGGTCCCAAAACTCCAAATCCAACACCTTTTTAGAGTTAGAATTTCGTTTATTATCTTTCCACATTTGTTTAATGAATGCGGTTGTTTTAAAGACCATTGTTCGAGCATTAAACTATTTTGAATGAATTTTCGTGCCCAAGGAGAATACAACTCAAAAGAAATTTTCATATTGATCAGGGAAGATTTTCATCTTCTATTTTTACATCATCTTTAAGACAAGAAGTGCAGTAGCCAAGTCTAAACTTAATCGTTTTTTGTCATCATTATATACTTCTTTAACTCGTAAATCTTCAATCTTGTATGGAGATTGGAGTTAGAGTCATGTATCGTATATAATGATCGATTTTGTCATACATGGATTCAAATAGTTTCTCTTCGTTCTTCTTCTTCTAAAGTATTTTGAATCGTAGTCTTTCATGGAACTACGTATGTCATTTCTTCTTCGAATCCAGGTGGATTTTGAATTTCAAGTGGTTTCTTCATCAGGATAATCTGGACTTTCCTTCAGTTCCTCGTTCGCCGAATTTATGCGAGTCCGATCGAAACTAGCCTCTCTTTTGTCTTTATCGAAGAAAAATCCTTTTTCATTTATTTTCTTTTGTTTGTTCTCTTCTTCCATATTTACCGTTGTCTCTTTCGAAGATATCGTTTTATTTATAGGAGCATAATATGCCGCATTCATGTATACCGATTTCATGGATCGAAACGCTGTGTGTCCTTCCTATAATACGAAATTTCACTTTTCGTAAATATCTGACATATCGATGTAATGAAGAGGGAACCATTTTATATTCATGGAGCCATGCATTCGCCAAGTAAGGCATTAAAAGAGGTGTTCGAATCAATAATATGAAATTTTGTTGTCGTTGCCAAGCTCATTATTTTTAAGAGCAATGTTATCGATCCATGGGCCCGTTCTCCTTTGGTTGACGAATCCTCTTAACATCATCGTATCCCGATAGTTTAGAGGCATCAATGTCTAAGTATGCAAGAGTTCTCGCATTCATAATGATTACACCCCAAGTCAATAAGAACTCTCGAAAGCATCGTGTCATCGATGTTTACCGTAATATATAGTGGACGATTATGTTCAAGCCGTTCCGAGAAACAAGTCATCGTCGCAGAAGGTAACTTTCATGATTCCTCTAATGAGTAGGCTTCATTTCGCAGTAACGGCAAGTCGAGTTAAGCAAATGTCGTGTCCTAAAGAGCCTTTATTAATGATTCTCTCATTTCTTCGGGAAAGCATGAGCTGCCATAGATGCTTAATTTTATGTAATTTTCAAATGAGCCAAGACATTATAATCCACTTTATCGTGAAGATCATCCTTACTTCCTTCGTAAGTTCGAGGATATATCGAGGAATGATCTTGATTTGGTGTGATTATTTGTTTTTCTCTTTCTCTGCGGGAGTTATTCTTAGAGGTAAGATTTTTCCACTTCTCAAGTTAATTTCAACTATTTCTTCAAGTTTATCATTCGATTCATTCGTTTCCGAGTCCGAGGACCTGAATCCCATGTAAACCTGAACACCCTTTGTAATTGAAGCGTAGCAATGTCGTCTTCATTCGTGTCATTGTCGATTTCTCATTTTCGTTTTCATTGGCTCGTTGTCTTTTAGATTGATCTTATACGATTCGAGCATCGACTATGCGGTTAGAATTCAAATGCTCATTCTCGAAGCATCATCTGTATCGTACAACATGCAAAACTGGTATCGTTATTATTCATGATAAAAAGAAAGTCATACAAAGTTATCGTCTGAGATCTTTCGTCCTTCCGCCCATTAATAACTATCCTAGTACAAGAGTGAAATGAACTAGGAAGGTACAAAAGGAGTCATGTTCTCATGTGTCCGGAAGACCTCTAATCTTTTCCATTTTCGATTCTTTTTCTTTTCTTTCTTTGAGATTTTGTAACTCGGTAGAATAGCAAAGATCTCTTCGTAAATGCTATCCTTGTTTTTTAGATTGTGCTCCTCTATCGAAACCATATCGACCGATCCCTTCGTGTTCTTTCAAGTATTCTTTCGAATGGACTATATTTCCATTCAAATTACGCTCTAACTTACCAAGACAAAACATTCTTCAATTTTATGTCCGAGCACTTCGTGATAAGGACAATAATTAGATTGTCCTTCATGTCAATATCTCGGCCTTTTAGCTTCGGTAGCTTAAATTCGGTGCATTTTAAGCAAGCTACGAAATATTTTACCGATCTGCCTATTTTAAAATGAATATACTCTTTATTCATTCTTTCGAGCCATCGATTTCTTCGCCGATACCTGATCGATCACTGGGTTGTAATCGAGGTGATGTCCGTGATGTCGAAGGATTTTGTCGTTGCTTCTTTGCGCCTGATTTGCATCACCCGTTTGCCTTTTCGCAATATTCCCGTGTTTCCTTTTCAAAACTTTGATAGTTTTTGCCTTTTTCAAGCTTTCTCCATTACACTCATCCGCTTAACCTCTTCCCGAAGATTGGCAAATTTTACCCAGTAATTTTTCTCAAAAGTTTTTATCGTAAATCCTTTAAGCACGAATGCTATAGGACCGTGGATATTTTTGAGCGCATTCCAACAGCATGTTGTTCTTGTATTGTGGCTCACATTTCATGCCGAGGTTTCTCCAAGATAAAATATAATCTACCAAGGTTTCTCCCGGGGTTTTTGTTTCTCTACCACCAAATCACCAACAAGTGGTGTGATGTTGTGCTCCCGCAAAGCGTCGATAAAAGCTTTCAAGATCTACAAAGTTTTCGATGATCCGTCGGAAGCCCCGCATACCAAATAATGCAACTCCCGTGAGATCGTTAACAAATTGTCGAAATAGAGAGCGTCATTTCTCCGCATTGCTGCCACTTCTCGCTCTAAAATGTGCCGTATTGCCTTCGGGGATTTCCCCGTCCCATCGAACATTTTAAAGACAAAAGAGGAACAAAACCTTTCAGATATCGAATGTAATCAAATTCTCCTGCATGGCCTACCCTTTGAGTTAATGCTCCAACTTTTGCTGAAATACTGCTTCTTTAATCTTTTGTTCCACTATTTTGTAATATCCTTCGAGTTTCGTTATGAGGAGAATTCTACTCTTTCGAGTGCTCTCAACATCCATTAGTTCTTCTCCGCTTTTAAGGATGTGAATAAAGCCCTGGCCTAATGATTTCAATACTGAGAAGGGTCCGCCAGTGGTTTTTGCAAAGTCGCTATCAGCTCTTCCATTCTTTCGTTCAAGACGACTTATTTGTTCATCTCGTCGTCGTATCACCTCTCACAATTCCTCTTCATTTGATTCTCGTGTAGCTGCATCGGGTTTCTACCATGTTAACACCTATGAACATTCTCATTGGAACTTTCGTAAGTATTTTTCCTTTCGTTCAAAGTTGTTTAATATCTTCTTTTAATTTTTAATCTCTCCTTGTAGGGATTATTTCTTTCAAATCTCTTCGTGAATTATTTGCAGAGTGTTGGTGGTATCGAATTTCTTTCGTACGATTTTCGCCTCCATACATTATTTTCAAGTATGTGGCGAGAATTCTCGTGTGGTGTATCATATCCGTATAAGGATAATTTGCTTTTTGTAACATCCTGACTAAGTCCTCATTCTAGCAAACTTGTATTTCGCTTCCGACATTAAATTGTCATATTGAGTTTTGTCATTGGTGACCACTACATCTTTTATTCTAGTGGCCCACGAAATTTTACCGCACTGAACACAATGTTCATCAACTGGGAATTAATAACTTTCGATAATTAGATTTTCCATCGCTAAAATTCTCCTTTTCATGGTGTCGAGACGAGACAACCCATTTTATCTAATAACTTAGATAATGAACACTTTTCTTTTCGCGCTAATCTCTTAAACACCGAATGTACAAGACGAAATGGGGAGATCTTTTAGGTTGAAAGTAGAATTGCCGTGTATTCAATGAATTGAATATATTGATTTTCCTCTAAAAAAAGGAAGGATTTCCAAAAATATTATGTCAAATTCCGTGCGTTTCAAAATTATCGTTTTCGTTCCACCTTTTCTTTCTTTTTAAATGAAGGAGCTAGCGAACGTTCCTCAAGAAGATCCGCATTCATACATAGATGATATGGAACATCATCTTCCTCGTAAACTCGTTTTCCTTTCTATCACTTCCGTCTTTCATTTCTTCATGATGTGGTTCTTGTGTATATTCAGTAAATTGTCCGTAAAATCTCGTAAAGTCTTCATAAGGTCAGTAAGCCAAATTTCGAAAAGATTTATAACTGCTTCGATATGGATTATCTAATATGAATTCCGTTTTACTAAATAATCCATAATCATTATGATAAAAGGGAGGATTTTCTCTATTGGTATGTCAAATCTTGAAAGTAAGAAAAGATCGAATTCGGAGAATCCATTGCGATTTATTTAATTTTAAGAAAAACGAACATTATCGACTTATTTATAAACCGGAAACTTTTATTTTCACAAATTTTGAAATGAAAACAAATGATAACAAAAGACGAGAAGAAAGATTCTCCTCACGGAGTCGCCACTTTCGGTGGCTATGGAAAATATCATGGTCGATGTCATGTCACTTCCATCCAATATATCATATCAATGTCAAGAGTCGCCATCTAATATTGCCTTAGCTTTATTCGTATAAATTCTATGAAGGATTTAGAGAATTTTTATAATTAATAAGAGATAAGGTGTTTATGATAATTCTTATACGAGGATATTCAAGAATAACGTATTCTAGAATTTTCATATTAAGAAAATCATGGTAAACCGTAGATTTCTCGTTTTGGGTTCTTTTTAGACTTGCGAGGTAAGCCTCTATAGTTAATTACATCTTAAACAATTTCTGATCGTTTAAAAACTTCGATTAATGTTAATCATTTCCGTTTTCTAAAAGATTTATTTTTAAGGAGAGATGTACCCACTATCACTCCCAAATGTCGTTATATCATGTTATCGAATACTTTAGGTATTATGTCTTAGCTAAAGGTTCCTTGGCTATTGTCATGTCGTTATTGTGTTGAAAAATTTCAGGTTATATGTCTAACCTAAAAGTTTTGTTTTTGTTGTCAATGTTGTTGTTCCTATTACTGGAGTTTTAGGTTATATGTCTAACCTAAAAGTTTTGTTTTGTTTTCAATGTTGTTGTCTTGTTGAAAAGTTTCAGGTTATATGTCTAACCTAAAAGTTTTGCTTTGTTTGTCACAATATTCCGCCGTTCTGCCCCGCAAAACAAAGTTAGCACACCCTATAACATGCAAAGAAAATCTAAACTAATTGTCTTCATCCCGCGAAGAAAAATATCGCTGAAGACATCAGCGAATATTTTTTGAATGTCAAGTTATTTTCAAATGTCAATCTCATGCTAATCATGTTGTTTTTAAAATGTCAAATTTTCTTTGCCGATTATGTCAACATCGCATTTATGTCAATTATGTCAATTTCAATTTTAGAATATCGAATTATGTCAAAATTTTTATCCGAAATGTCGAATTAATCTCGAGTTTAATCTAGATTTCGGGTTCGCATATTCTTCGAATTCATGTCTATCGAAAGATTTAAAGTTAAATTCAATATCGATTAAATTAACTTGGGTTCATGCTCAAATAACCTAAGTTAAATTCAATGTTGATTTGAATTTTAATTAACTCGAGTTCATGTCTCGGTTGGAATCCTAAGTTAATAGGTTAAATTCAATAATAATCGAATTCAACTTCGATTCATGTCTGATTGAATCTAAGTTAAATTCAATGCCACCGACTCGATTAACTCGAGTTCATGTCTCCATTAACTTAAGTTAAAAGGTTTAAAGTTAAATTCAATATCGATCAATTAAATTGATTCATGTTCTCCGATGGACCCAAGTTAAATTCACGTTGACACCTGACACCTGAAGTTCATGTCTATCCGAACCTAAGTTATCAGTGGTCATTTAGATGGACTTAATTAAATTTTAAACTCATAACAGAATTTAAAGGTTAATCAAGTCTAATAAATTGCATCTCTAATTGTAATCTATCGACCATTCAAATCCATTTTAGGTAAGGTTTAAGTCTTAATCAAGTCTATTTCGTCTTAATCTAGATTTAGGGATTGCCTTTAAGTTCATTGTGTCAACTCAAGTTCGTTTTATTTAAGTCTAATGTAGATGGGATTTAACTTTTTAGTTTCCGTCGAATTTAGGTTCACGTGATCGGACCCAAGATTTGATTAACTCGAGTTCATTTCTGATTGAATTCAAGAAGTCATGTTTCAATTTGCCAGGGTTCAATATGGATTGGACCTAAGATCTGGGTTAACTCGAGCTCAAGCGGACACCGAGTTAAAGCTTGCTCAGTTTGCCAGTTCAATGTGGATCGAACCCAAGATTAGGTTAACTCGAGTTCAAGTTGATCAATTCAAGATGGGTTATGTCGAGTTGGGGTTCACGTGGATTGAACCTAAAGTTTAGGTTAACTCGAGTTTAAGTCGGCCTGGGCGAAGTTAGGTTCAATGCATTAACCTAAAGTTTATGTTAACTCGAGCTCAAGAAGGACTCAAGCGAAAGTTAGGTTTAGGTTAGGTTCAATACAGTCGAACCTAAGGTTTAGGTTAACCCGAGCTCAAGCTAGGTCGACTGCCAGTCAAGCTTGTGTTAGGTTCAATGCGGCCGAACTCAAGGCTTGGAAGTTAACTCGAGCTTAGGCCGACTCAAGTTGCAGTTTGTGTTGTGGCTCAATGGGGCCGAACTCAAGGTTGAGTTAACTCGAGTCTGCCAGTTGACTCAAGCCAGAAGCGCAAGCGTTCAATGTGTGTCGAACCTTAAAGGTTTGTGTTAACTCGAGTCTGTTGCAGTTAACTTGATTTCAAGCCGGGGGCCGACCTGCCAGGCAGCTTGTGTCAGCTCACGCGGCCGAACCTGTTTAGGCTAACTCAGCTCATGCCAGGCCGGACTCAAGTTGCTCACAAGTTCGTTTAACTCGAGTCTACGAGGTTAATTTAAGTTTGGTTTCCGATTTCAATTTCAGTTCATGTCAGTCGAACCTAAGCTCGTCTCGACTTAAGTCTAATGGCCAGATTGGGTTAGGTTTAAAGCACTTGAAGTTCAATGTGGGTCAACCTAAGATCGTTTCGACTTAAGTCTAATGTAGACACTTAAGTTAGGTTTAAGTTTAATTTGTAGTTCAATGCGGGTCGAACGTAAGTTTGCTTCGACTTTAAGTCTAATGTAGATTAATTTTGCCAGTTTAAGTTTAATAGGTTCAATGTGGGTCAACCTAAGCTCAAGTTCGACTTTAAGTCTAATACGGGCGATCATTTTAGTTCGACTTGTGTTCATATCGTGCCGAACCTAAGGTTCGATGTTCGACTTGCCCGATCAGTTGAACCTAAGCATGCCGAACTCTGGGTTCATGTGTGTGTTTAACCTAAGTATGATTCGACTTAAGCTCCAATGCTTGGATTTAAGTTAGGTTTAAGCTAAGGTTCATGTCACGTCGAGCCTAAGTTCGTTTCAGTTTCAGCCATCTTGTGTTCATGTCGTCGAGCCTAAGAGCATGCTCAATTAAGTCTACGAAGCGTACTTAAGTTTGGTTTAGTATTGCTTCGATTAAGTCTTATTTAAGACTTACTGCTTTAATTGTAGTCAAATACCACTTAATCGAGGTTTATGTCGATTAAACCTTTTATTAGTTAAAGTTTAATAGTTTAATTTCTAAGGGTTGCACTCAATTTCAGGTTTAAGGCCGATTAAATCTTGGCCATTAAGGCTTAATTTATTAATTCAGTTCAAGGTTGCACTCCACTAGTAGCTCGAGCTCGATTGCACCTTAGTTAGTTAAGGTTTAATTTGGCTTAATTGTGGCTCCATGGCTAGACCTAATTAAAGGTTTTCAGTGCATGATTAAACCTTAGTTAGTTAAGGTCTAATGGCTTCTTAATCAGTCTAAGGGTTGCACTAATTGGGTTTCCGAGCTTGATTAAACCTTAGTTAGTTAAGGCTTAATGGTTTAATTAGCCCTGCGCGGTTGCACTCAATTGTGGCTCAGCTCGATTAAACCTGGCCAATTAAGGCTTAATAGCTTTAATTGTGTCTAAGGGTTGCACTCACTGTGGCTTGTATGATTAAACCTTAGCTAAATTAAGGTCTGATGGTTTAATTCAGGCCCGCATAATCGACCAAAGGTTCGAGCTCGATTAAACCTTCTCGTTACTAAGGCTTAATTGGGCTTAATTCAGGGTCTATGTCGTACCCACTAGTGGCTTGTACGATTAAACCTAGTTAGTTATTATCTAATGGTTTAATTAGGTCTAAGGGTTGCATCTAATTGGTATTCGTAGCTCGATTAAACCTTATTAGTTAAGGTCTAATGGTTTAACTTGCCCAATGTTAATCTAATTGCAGTTTAGCATGATTAAACTCTTTGCCAGCTTGCTGTCTAATGGCTTAATTGAAGTTCAAGAGTTGTGATCTAATCAGTGGTTTAGGTATGATTGCATCTAAAGGCGAAGGTTCATCGGTTTAATTAGGGCTATGTTAATTCCACTGTGGTTTAGTTCGATTGTACCCAGTTGGGCTATTCATTCGCTAATTGTGTCTAAGGGTTGACTCCACTGGTGGTTTAGGCTCGATTAAACCTTGAAGTATTAAGGCTTAATTGGCGACCAGTTCAAGGGTTAATTCCACCAAAATAGGCTCGATTAAACCTTATGTTTAAGGAGGTTAATTACGAAGATGTCTTTAAAACTAATTAAGTAGTTTAGCTTTTTTATGTTTAATATGCCCTTAAACTTAATTAAAAGAGTTTAATTTTTATTAAACCTAATTTAGGTATAGCTTAATGGGTTAATTAACTTTAGTGTGTTCCTTAAACTTAATTAAAAAAGTTTAATTTTTATTAAACTTATTTTAGGTAAGGTTTAATGGGTTAATTAAGTTTATTATGTCTTTAAACTTAATTAAAATAGTTTAATTTTTATTAAACCTAATTCTAGTAAGGTTTTAATGGGTTAATTAAGTTTAGTGTGTCTTTAAACTTAATTAAAGAGCTTAATTTTTATTAAACCTAGTTTAGGTAAGGTTTAATGAGCTAATTAAGTTTAATGTGTCCTTAAACTCAATTAAAGAAGTTCTCGATTTTTATTAAACCTAATTTAGGTAGGTTTAATGGGTTAATTATGTTTAGTGTGTCTCAAACTTAATTAAAAGAGTTTAATTTCTATTAAACCTAAATTTTTGTGTAAGGTTTAATGGGTTTAAATGTCATTTTTAGCCTTTAATCTAATCTAATCTTGTCATTTTAGACTCAAGGAAAGGGTTTATTATTGAAATTTAATATAGCCAGAATCCATTTTCAAAACTTAGATCATGATGAAAATAGTTCAATTTTACAAAGGGTTATTTTAGGATTCAAAATTATTTAATTAATAAATGATTTTAACCCTAAATTTTCAAATGTCATTCAAATTTTTTCTATGACTTAGAAATATTTTTGCTAGGGTCATCACTATGCCCTATCATTCCTACTATTTGTATTTTATTTTCTTAATTTTCAAATTTTTATAATTATTATTTGAAATAATTACAAAGAAACTTGAAAATTCAAGAAAAGTATCCTAGCATGTTTTCCATTCTTAGAAAAAAATTATGGAAGGTCCCTAAGAACATAAAGATAAATGCTTCAAAGTTTCATAATTTTTTGATATGTAAATAATTTTTAATAATTAAAATACTCAGAGTATTTAATTAATTAAAAATTAAATACTCGAGAATAAAA
This sequence comes from Papilionanthe hookeriana x Papilionanthe teres, assembly GCA_022702705.1. Taxonomy (NCBI): domain Eukaryota; kingdom Viridiplantae; phylum Streptophyta; class Magnoliopsida; order Asparagales; family Orchidaceae; genus Papilionanthe; species Papilionanthe hookeriana x Papilionanthe teres. The sequence continues at coordinate 65,271,078 of CM040421.1, read as the reverse complement.
TTATGATTTTGGTCTCATAATTGTTTCCTCTTCAAAAGCTTTCCGCAGGTATTTTTATTTTATTTTTAGGACTCGTTAAAAAGATATGAATTAAGTTTAAGGGATTAAAAAGAAATTTTTCTTTTTTTAATTTTTGCGCCGCAAAGCCTCGGAATGACGCGTGTCTCCTGCTGCCGAAAGAGCGGGAGGATCCCGAGACCCGCCGGACAATGACACCATGCGCGTCGTATCGTGGCCGTCCATCCCAAAGGCGCTGGATCTGACGGTACCGAGAAAATCGGGTTTAATTCCGAAAATTCCGAAACCCTTAAACTTCAAATGTTAATATCTCATTCATTTCTTAACGAAATCGAGTGACTTTTTTTTTTAAATGCTCATCTCGATGAGAGGTATCTATCCATACGAAGATGATACACTTTCGAGCTGGCATAAAGACATGATTTATCAAAAATATGATTTATTTTGCAAAGATAAACTCCATACTCGGGGCCAAGTAAATCAAGCGTATCGTACTTTATGGCCGTCTTCTAGGACCCCAATGGAAGATAGTTGTCACATGAATTTGTTCCGTGTCAGTTGAGGAATTTGAAAGAGATGCCTAATTGGGCTATTTTGAAAATTGATCAAATCGCTCAAATGGGCTAAAACTAAGGCTTGGAATTGATCCGAAAAGATCAGGAAGCTCTTAGGAAGAAGTTTTGGTTGGAGCAAGAGGCCTGACAAATTTGCGGACCTCCCTAAATATTTTTCTCCTCTTGCTACGGCCATTGGGTCTATTTATAGCAAGGGATGGTGTCAAGCCAAGCTAGCCGTTCTAAGAGGATTACTTACCTCCTCTATTAGCCGATTGGCGATCAGACTGGCCGGAGATAAAGCTTGGATGCTTCTACCTGTTTGTCAAAGCATGAATTTCATCTCTTTGCCTTCGTCCATCGTCATCAGGAGTACATTTTGAAATAGTTGTTTACTCGCTAATGAGCTTACACTCACTTTCAGTTCGGCAAATGGTGACACATATTTAGCTTCATCATTACCATTAACCATGGTAAGGGGGTTTCATGCGTGGTTTTCCCTCCTATCGGGGTAGCTTCGGGAGGCGCGAGAAAATGGCCGAGGTTGGCCCGCCACTTCTGCGTAGAATGTATTATGGTTAGTGATGACACCTCATCCCATTAATAACCATGAATGTTAAACCCATGGGTAATGGGTTTTAAGATTTTCAGCTTAATTATGTTAAATAAGCCTTTAAGATGATTTAGCCCAATTAAATATGAAGAGGCTAAAGATGAATTCATTTCTTCTTTTAATTCTATTTTAATTAATTATTTTATTAACTAAAATTGGTGGAAATTATTTATTAATCAATTTATTAATCAAAATAATTTCAAATTAATTAATCGATTATTTTTCATTATTTTTTATATTTTATGATTTTAATTTTCATTTTAATTATGTCATTTAATTAAAATTTTGAAAATTAAATCATTATTCTATTTTAATTAATCAAAATAATTTTGAAATTAATTATTCGATTAATTTTGTTATTTTACGTCATTTTACGATTTTAATTTAATTTCCATTTTAATTAATTATGTCATTTAATTAAAAATTCTTTTAAAATTAAATTATTAATCATTTAATTAATCAAAATAATTTGAAATTAATTATCTGACACTCTTGTTATTTTTATTTTCATTTTTATCTATTTTAATCAAAATGACAGTATCGACCAATTTCGACTTCGGCCGACACAAGTCACTTCAAATCGATCAAATCGATTTTAAGACAGTCTAATTCTTTGTGATTTTGTCATTGTGGTGTTTTAAATGTGTCGCTGCGAAAAGGTTGATTTATGGGTCACAGGATCTGGCCATCGCGTCCGGGTCCGACCAATTCGACCAAAGTCAATTTTCGGATCGGCCGACCTATGGCCAACAAGTGCAGTGCGCACAGATGATTCACCAATTCGACCAAAGCTTGTCTTTTAGTCAAAATGTCAATTTGGCCGTGGCCGGTCATGGCAGCGTCACAGTCGTCTCGACCAATTCCGACCAAAGCCGACTTTTAGGCCAAAAGGCCGAATTTAAGGTCAACAAAGGTAGCCACAGTCCGGCTCGACCAATTCGACTAAAGTTGACTTTTAGGTCAAAAGGTCGACCTGCGGGGTCAACAGTTGCAGTCACTGGGGCCCGTTCCGACCAATTCGACCCAACGTTGAATTTTTTGTTACAAGGCCGACCCACAGGTCAATGCGTGCAGTCACTGGTGTCCGTTCACCACCTGACCAATGTCGACTTTTTAGTCAAAAGGCCGACCTATGGGGTCAACAAGGTAGGCCATTCGTCCGTTCAATTCAATTCGACCAATCGCCGACTTTTGTGTCAAGGGGCACACATTCTGCGGTGGGTCAACAACGAGTCACTGTGTCCGATTCCGACCAATCGACTAATCGCTCGACTTTTGTGTCGTGCCATTGACCTATGGGGTCATCGTGTGTGTCATTAGGTCCTATTGAACATTTTGACTAATGCCGACTTGTGCCGTGCGGCGACCTAGCTGTGGTCAATCGGCAGTCATTGTGGTCCGGCTCGACCATTTCGACCAAAGTTAACTTTTTAGGTCATGTGGCCGACGGCGGTCAACACTAAGAAATACAGTTCTGATCAATTCGACCAAAGTTGACTTTTTAGGTCAAAATGTCAATTTGCCAGTGGGCCTCGCAATGCAGCGTCTTCATTTCGACAACACTAAAGTCAATTTTTAGGTCAAAGGCGACCTAGCGGGGTCAACAAGGTCGGCCATTATGTCCTATTTCACCACCTGACCAAAGTCAGATTTTGAAGAAAAGATTTACCCATTGTAAAACGAGGTCATCGTGTTAAAGACTAATACGAGTTTTTAAATTTTAACTTTGAAGAGAACTAAACCGTCTTTCAACGATTATATTTTCAAATTATCACTCGTTATAACATTATTTTTTGTGGATAATTCCAACCATCGCTATTTACAAAACAAGCTCCGGATGATCTTTGCTTCTTTTCTTCGAACTACCAAACCAATGCATTCGCATATGCCATGATCAAAACATTTATCTTGAATTTTCTGATATTCGAGCGAAATCAAAAGGATGAAAGAGGGTGCTAAATTTGTAAAACGTAATACTTCAAGTCTGCGAACGTAAATGCCCCCATTTTTATTATGTTTTATATTTTATGCCTTCATTTCATATTTTTAATAATAAATGTGTCCCATATTAAGATTTCATACAGTGATGATATAACTGGCTCTTGCCTAAGAAGCGAAATAAATAAATAAATAAATATATATATATATATATATATATATATATATATATATATATATATATATATATATATGTTAGCAAATTAAGCTCATGCGACTCATTACTAGTCCAAACCCTCAAAGAGACCATCTCCTCGATGGCCGAGGCTCTCAAGATGGCCCATCGGGGCGATTCCTGGCCTCAGGAAGCTCCCAGCCTTCCGTTATCGCATCATCATCTAGTGCTCTAGAATATCCCGCTTATTCGCATACACAAGCACAACTTAACCTTTAAGTTCATCTTCCTTATACTTGTCTACCTACCCGTATCCCAAACTCCGTAATTTAATTTTATCAGACGCACTGGGCTTCAATATCAATCCAACTGCCGGGACCGTCGAGACCGCCTCACCCATATAGCCGATACAAGATATATATATATATATATATATATATATATATATATATATATGGAACCTTTTTAAACGTTCGGAACTTTTTGGGTTCTCATTTTGGTATTACTTCAAGGCCATGATAAAGATCCCGAGGAATTATCTCCCCGGCGTTCGGAAACCGCAGAGGATTTGTGCGTTCGCTCATCCTTTTCCCCGTTGTGCTTCTTCGGTTCCTTCGGGAATGCTACGAATGCTCATAAGTACAATACCTCCCCTCCCTCCTCCCTTTCTACCACTCTCTCTCTCTCTCTATATTTTAGCTTATTATTATAAATGTTTTTAAAGCCAATTTTTTACTTACCCCTCATACCCGCCGCAAAACCCGTGTTACTCTTCAACCCCCTTCGTCGGGGTTAAGTTTAATGCGGTCCTCCGCTCGGGGTGTTTTTTAGAACCATCTCGAAAATATCTATGTTACTTCAATTCACCGTTATCTCGATGACCCTTACGACCGAATGCCGTCATGCTGGGCATTCAAACCGTCGTTGTTTTCTCTTTTAACAATTGTAGCGAGATGATACAAAAATCTTTATGATATCTGAAAATCTCCTCCCCACCGAACCCTCGATTTACCCGTCGCATAGAATTTATTATCCACACAATAATAATATAAATGTTATTCGTAACTTCATCTTCGGTGGAAGGGAACACCATGCTTCGATCGGTCGTCTCAGAAGTACAAGTATCTCCCAATGCAGGTTAAACCCACTCATTTCTCTCACAACTTACCTCGGTCGTGACTCCTTAAATCTCCTCTATATCGAACTTGATTTTGCTTTTTCGTTTTATACATTTCCTTCGTATCCGCCACTTTGTATTTGTGTTCATCACTTTAACCTAATCTGGCCATTTATGGCACTTTCCGGCAAGACCACTGTATCTTCCCTTCTTTCGCAGTCGTTCACCGTCCACGTTGTGTTGCTTTTTAAGCTGGGGCTACTGTGAGATTCTCCTTTCTACTAATTTGTTATGGAAACCTTTCAAATGTTATCTATTTCGCGAATTTAAAGCTCATGTCTTCGTGCTACTCTTTTCGGGATACCCCGAGTATGTACCTCAACTACGACCACTTCTATACACAGTGGCAGAAAATTTCAATTATGTCATTTCATACTTCTCCAAGTGCACGTCATAATTATGCTTTTGCTTCCGTCTTTCCTTATTTTTCTTTCAAGGTCTTTAAAGTCTCACAACTTAGTTTCTGCTTGCTTGTCTGTTTCCAAAGGTTCTTTTTCGTATTTCGAGATATTTTTTGCGTGTTGTAAATGAGGGAGTTGAACCCCACGGTGAGTTTTACTATATTTTCTTTTTCGATTTTAGAATCGTATCCACCTCCTTCCCTCCGTAACACCTTTTCATAATTAATGCATGTGGAGTCACTGCTCTTCTCGGAACCCTTACTTGTGAGTTTTACTATATTTTCTTTTCGTTTTAGAATTCAGATCCACCTCCCTCCCCTCCGTAACACCTTGGTTTAATTAATGCTTAGTAGAGTCACCAAGGTTTTTTCCTTCAAAATATATATATATATATATATATATATATATATATATATATATATATATATATATATATATATATATATATATATATATATGTATGTATAGATATATATATATACGTATATATATATATATATATGTATATATATCCATATATATGTATATATTTATATATGTATATATATTATAACGTTGCCTTTTCTTTCAAATCTCTGTGTGTATTTAAATTATTCTAAAATTAATTTCATACGAAATAAATATATTTTTTAATATATCACTTCTCTTATTATTATTATATACTTATAACCTCAATACCCTTTTATACTATACATTAATTAAGATATTAAGCTATATCACTCACCCTTTTTTTCACGTATAACACATTAACATTTTTCAAGATATACGTTAGTAAAATATATTTCAAAATAATGAAATGGATTTTTTTCCAAATAAAATGCATCTATTATTATCAAATTTACCAATTTTCAAGTGCTATAATGCATGTTTTAGGTACTTTTCTTATGCTTTTCCCCATATATCAGGAGAGCTCGATTTGTACTATGTTTAATGTAAATCATCAATGTATAAGTATTATCAAATGGAAAATAAAAGGATATAACTAGCTTAATTAAATATAAAATAAAAATTTTAAACAACCGTTAAAAAATAAGGTTATTTTTTTCTTATTTCACCGGTATCATATGAGTAGTATGCAGGGTGTAGTACCGTACATAAGCCGCAATAAACCGCATTATAAATTATGCTTAACAAGAAATATAAGCATGTTTGTAAATATTTCATATGTTATACTATTTACAATCATTCAAATTCCTTAAAAAAAAAAAATTGTGAATCATTTTGTTTTAATTCATTCAATCAACAACGACAAAAAGACAAGTTAAATTAACTGTGGACAAATTAGAGGTAAATTTTAAAGATTAAAGTTATATTCGAGAAAGAAACAATGGTAAAATAAAAACAAGTATTAACCGTTTACATATACTATGCAAATCTAGAAGAAAATCAAGAGAATTCAACACATTAATATTCTTAAAAACGACTTTAACTCGCTAATCTTTACGAAGACTTTCAAATAAATAAAATTCCAACTCCTATGCATGCCATCTAAACACCCATTTTTACTCGCCCAACTAAAATTTTTCCTCGCCATTCCGTTCCGTCTTCCATCATATTTTTCCAACACATAATTCGAATGATCAAATCCTCCCACCTCATCTTTCTTTTTTTATGCCTTCGTCTCATCTTCCTCTTTTATTATCGACAAAATAAGATAAAATCATTTTCTCTTTTCGGCTTCATCTACTTTTGCATCAAAACCCTTACTTTTAACTACACTTATCTCCTCGCCCATTCGACAGATGATTTCTTCGCAAAATTTCTAGCTCCCATTATGTACCTCGTCGAAAATCCCTAGTAGCCTTTCTCTTCATGGATCCAATGCTAAAGCGAAGCCCATTTTCAATACAAACTCAATATGACCTTGCAACACTACCTTAGATTCGCGAGTGATATTTCATTGATCAACCGCAACAATGATTCATAAGAACTTTATTGTTAAGATGATGTTGGTGCCATTAATTCGCAACAGCTTCGTTATCTACAGAAATGTAGACTAATGTTATTTTTCGAGAGATGGGATCGCCGATTCGGGGGCCGCATTTAATCTAAAGATCGAGTTCCCAGAAAGAATGCGATCCATTGCGAGAAAGGAAACTAATCCCTTTTCGCGTTTCTTATCGCTGTAATTATCTCTTTTCTCTCCTCGAAATATCTTCGAGTTTAAGACAACTCCTCGTCGACCTCATTTTACAACGAGTCAATGCCCTTTCACCTAAAAAGTCAACATTGTCAAACCGGTCAAACCGTACCTAATGACCTACAATCGTCGACCCCACAGTCACTCTTATGACCTAAAAGTCAACTTTGGTCAAATTGGTCAACCCGTACCTAAAGGACTCACACTCGTCGAATTCCATAAAGTCACCCCTACGACCTAAAAAGTCAACTTCAAGCTAAATTGGTCAAACCGTACCCAATGACCTACATCGTCGAATTTACAGGCCACTTATAAACTAAAAGCCTAACTTCGGGTCAAATCGGGTCAAATCCGTACCTGCTGACTCACACCGTCGAATTCCACAGTCACCCTTACGACCCGAAAAGTCAACTTTGGTCAAATTGGTCAAAACCAAGACCTAATGACCTACACCGTCGACCCCATGTCACTCTTACGACTCAAAAGTCAACTTTGGTCAAATCGTCAAAACCGCGTACCTAATGACTTACACCGTTTAATCGACAGTCACCCTTACGACCCGAAAAGTCAATCTTGTCAAATCGTCAAACCGTACCTAAAGGACTCACACCTATTGACTTACAGTTACCCCCATGAACACCTAAAAGTCAACTTTGGTCAAATCGTCAAACCGCATCACGACCACAATCACAATTTACGTCACCCTTACGACTCTAAAAAGTCAACTTGGTCAAACTGGCCAAACCGCATCTAATGATCTACACCTGTCAATTTACAGTCACTCCTACTTAATCTAAAAAGTCAACTCCGTCAAATCGGCTAAACCGTACTTTGACGACCTACCCCGTTGACTTACAGTCAACCCTACTTATCTAAAAAGTCATAATCTTCGTCAAAATCGTCAAACCGCACTCCACGACCTAATTGTTAATTTATTAAATAACCCTACGACCTAAAAAGTCAATTCGTCAAACTGGCCAAACCGTAATTAATGATTTACATCATTGACCACAGTCACCCTTTTCACCTAAAAAGTCAACTTTCGTCAAATCGTCGACCAAACCTAATGACTAAATTCGTCAATCTATAAATCGACTTTTTCACCACTCAACACATTTAAAACACCACAATGACAAATCACGGTGACATCGACATCTTAAAATCAATTGACCACTGGGGCTAACTTTGTCAACCCAAGTCAAAATCGTCAACACTTATCTATTTTAATTAAAATAAATATAAAAAATGACATAAAAACGACAAAATTAATCAAATAATTAATTTCAAAATTATTTTGATTAATTAAAGATTAATGATTTAATTTTCAAATATTTTAATTAAATGACATAATTAAAATGAAAATTTAAATTAAAAATCATAATGACATAAATGACAAAATCAATTAATTAATTCAAATCATTTTCAATTAGTAAATTTGACAATCAAATAATTTCCACCAATTTTAATTAATAAAAAAATTAATTAAAATGAAATTAAAGGGGAGGGATGAAAGTACAAGTGGGCTCTTCATATTTAATCGGGGCTAATTCATTTTAAAAGCCTCTTTAACATATAAAAAAGTCCATTTTAAAGTTCATCATTTTAAAGCCCATCCTAAAGCCCATCCTAAAGCCCATCATCCATGGCTTAACCTCATGGTTATACGGAACGAGGTGTCATCACCTCTCCTCATTCCCTCCTCAAGGTGGCCGCAAAACATAAAATAAACGACCACCACCCAAGCCACCCAACGAGAAGAAAACTCACATGTAACCTCTCTTTACCATGGTAAATGGAAAATGATGAAGGCTGAAGCATGTGCTGTGTTATGTGTCATCACTTCCTAAGCCTGGGCGGATCGAGCTGTAAGCTCCTTGGCCAGCTCGCAACACCTCACCATTCACCTCCCACAACGCGCCACCTGACATGAGACAAAATGATAATATTTACCATGAAATACTTAGAGAGAAAAATCTAAGCTTATCTCCCGCCAAATGATCACCCAATCGCATGTAGGGGAGATAAGTAATGCCCAAGAATGTTCTCAAGGCAAGCCAACTCCATCATTCGCTATAACAAGAGTCTTCGCCTAAATCAGCTAAGGAGGAAGAAAATTTAGTGGAGACCGAGGGTTGCCCAAATCCTCCCGCTCCCAACATAAAAGTTCTTCCTAAGAGTCCCCACTATCTTTTAGGAGTGAAACCTGCCTACGATCTAACCCATCTGAGCCAATTCCGAGCCATTTTCAATCACCTAAATCGTGACCAATTCCCAAATTCTCTCCAACCACAACTTAATAACAAATTTCTCGCTTTCCACAATCTTTCGGGGTCCAAGAAGCCAACCATAGGGTTCGATCTAACTCGATCCACTAGGCCAAGGTATGAAATTTATATTTGCAAAATAATTCATGTTTAATAAATCATGTATTTTTAAATTTCAAACATCATCACCGTATTTATCGATACTACTCGTCGAGACGAGCATTTTAAAAAATCACTCAATTTCGTCAAGAAATGAGTGAGATATTAATGCTCAGTTCAATGGCTACTTTAATTTCTGGGATTAAAATCCCGAATTTTCTCGCGCCATCCGATCCTACTTTCGAACAAGATTTCCTGCCAAGCAGACCGCGCCGAACGGAGCCCGCGCCCACCCGTCAGACGGGATTTTCCTCGCCGTTCGACGCGTCCGAGGACAGGCGCGTCGACGGGCGTGAAGGTTTACATTTTCGCCTCGAATTAAAAAAAAAAATTTTTTTAATTCCCTAAACTTCAAAAATTCACATCTTTCAACTCTAAGTCCTAAAAATAAAAAATAAAATACCTCCGGAAAGCTCTCGCTATGAGAAATTATGAGACTAAAATCATAATTTTATTCTCGTATTTAATTTTTAATTAATTAAATACTCTCTCGGAGTATTTTAATTATTAAAAATTATTTACAAATCCAAAATTATGAAATTTTGTGCATTTATCTTTATGTTCTTAGTGGATCTTCTCATAATTTTTCTAAGAATCGTAAAACATGTTTGGGGTGGCATCTTCTTTTCTTGAATCTCTCAAGTTTCATAAATTATTTCAAATAATTATTAAACTTTGAAAATTAAGAAATAAAAACGCAACGACTAAACGTTAAGGCATCACACAACTTGTGAAAATTATCAAGCCATAAAAATCATTTTCAAAGACATTTTGAAATTTAGGGATAAAATCATTTATTAATCAAATAATTTTAATCCCAAAATAACCCTTTTATAAAATTAACTATTTACCAATAAAAACTTCGAAATGATTTTAACAACATGTGCTAATAATGAACTTCATTCGAGTCTAAAACGACAAGATTAGATTCAATTTATTTTATCATTAAACCCACCTAAATTAGGTTTAATGAAATTTAAACTCTATTAATTAAGTTTAAGGATACACTAAACTTAATTAATCATTAAACTCACCTAAATTAGGTTTAATAAAATTTAAACTCCATTAATTAAGTTTAAGGACACACTAAACTTAATTAATCATTAAACCTTACCTAAATTAGTGCTCAATTTAAAAATTTTGAACTCTATTAATTAAGTTTAAGGACACGCTAAACTTTAATTAATCATTAAACCTTACCTAAATTCGTTTAATAAAATTTAAACTCTATTAATTAAGTTTAAGGACACGCTAAACTTAATTAATCATTAAACCTTACCTAAATTAAAGTTTAATAAAAATTAAACTCCTTAATTAAGTTTAAGGACACACTAAACTTTAATTAACCTATTAAACCTTACCTAAATTAGGTTTAATAAAAATTAAACTCCTTTAATTAAGTTTAAAGACACACAACTTAATTAACCCATTAAACTTACCTAAATTAGGTTTAATAAAATTAAACTCTTTTTAATTAAGTTTAAGGACACATTAAACTTAATTAACACAAAACTAAACTCCCTTAATTAGGTTTAAAGACATGCTAAACTTAATTAACCTCCTTAAACATAAGGTTTAATCATACCTGAACTTAAACAGTCTAACCCGTACCTAATTAAACCTTTAAACCTTAACTAACTAAGGTTTAATCATACCTAAACCCTAATTACACCTAACCCTGTGACTCCAATTAAACCTTTAAGCCTTAACTAACTAAGGTTTAATCATACCTAAACCCTAATTAGGTCTAACCTTGGGACCTAATTAAACCTTAAACCTTAACTAACTAAGGTTTAATCATACCTAAACCCTAATTGTGTCTAACCCTGCACCTAATTAAACCTTTAAATTTTAACTAACTAAGGTTTAATCATACCTAAACCCTAATTAGCCCAACTCAGCACTCCAATTAAACCTTTAAGCCTTAACTAACTAAGGTTTGAGAACTATACCTAAACCTTTAATTGTGTCTAACTTTTTGACTCAATTAAACCTTAAGCCTTAACTAACTAAGGTTTAATCATACCCAAACCCTAATTAGTTCAACCTTGTAATCTAATTAAACCTTTAAACCTTAACTAACTAGCGTTTAATCATACCTAGTCCCCACCAGTTCAACCCTGCACTCCAATTAAACCTTTAAGCCTTAACTAACTAAGGTTTAATCATACTCTAAACCCCACTCAGTCTAACCCTGCACCTAATTAAACCTTTAAACCTTAACTAACTAAGGTTAGAATCATACTCCAAACCCTAATTAGGTCTAACCTCAATTCCACTAAACCTTTAAGCCTTAACTAACGAAGGTTTAATCACACTGAAAACTTTAGTCTGGACCTCAGACCTAATTAAACCTTTAAGCCTTTACTAACTAAGGTTTAACCATATCTAAACCCTAATTAGGGTCTAACCCTGCATTTAATTAAACCATTAAGCCTTTACTAACTATGGTTTAATCATATCTAAACCCTAATTGTGTCTAATCCCCACTCCACCAACCATTAAGCCTTAATTAACTAAGGCTTAATCAAACTTGTATCAAACCCTGTGTTCAACCCGATACGAACCTAAATCAAACTTAAACCTAACTTAAGCCCGATCTACATTGCATTCTTAAGTCAAACCAAACCAGTTCAACCAACATCGAATCCTAACCTACCCTAAACCTAACTTGCCTCCGATCTGTTAATTTAAGTCAAACTAGAAACTTGAAGTTCAACCAACATCGAAACCCAAAATCAAATTTAAACCTAACTTAAGCCCGATCTACATTAGACTTAAGTCAAAACCAAACTTAGGTTCAACCCACACCGAACCTAAATCAAACTTAAACCTAACTTAAGCCCGATCTACATTTTCGTACTTAAGTCAACCAAACTTAGGTTCAACCCACATCGAACCCAAATCAAAACTTAAACCTAACTTAAGCCCCATCTACATTAATTTAAGTCAAAACCAAACTTAAGTTCAACCCGACATGAACCTAAGTCAAAATCAAACCAAACTTAAGTCTAACCCATATTAGATTCAAGTCATTAAACCAAACTTAGCCTAAACCTAACCCCAACGAGTCCAACCTAAACTCGAACTCAAGCACAGAAAACCCAGTTCAACCCACATCAACCTAATTTAAAACTAACCAATCCCGAGTCCAATCTAACTGGATTCCAGTTAACCTAAACTTTAGGTTCAACAAACATAACCTAACTTCGAGTTCAACCTAACTCGAACTCAAGTTAATCAAACCCAAAGTTCAACCAAATCGAATCTAAATCGACATAAAACCTTTACATTCAATCCAAATCGAATTCAACGTATGCAAACCTTAGATTCAATCCAAATTGAATCTAAATCGACATAAACTCCAGTTCAACCCAAATTGAACTTTAAATCGACATAAACCTGAAATTCAAGAAATTGAACTTTAAATCGACAAATCAACTCTAAATCGACATTTCAACCAAACTCTGACATTCGACAACTCGATCAACAGACACTTCGACTGTGTAATTCAAATATCTCTGGACATGATAATAAGTTTAACTTTGTTTCTCAAGGATGAAGCATACGAAGTTTCGTTAGATTTTCTTTACATGTTATAGGTGCGCTAACTCGTTTTATGACGTCGACGACGAACATTGACAACAAAACTAACTTTGTGATAGCCACAAACCAAACTTTCTACAAACAACAAAACAATCACCGCGAAGGAACAACATAAACCCAATATAAACAAAACTTTCTCGAAGTATCGATTCTTCGTAAACACACCGCCACGACAATACTTACACTTTTCGAGGACAAATGTTAACTTTAACGGAGTTTTCCTCAGCAAGACACCGTCAGATGTAATTAACCATGTGAGCTTCGCTCCTGTGGAGTAAAGAACTCGTGATAGATATTTTACCTGTAATCTTCGGTTATCCAAGATCTTCATGCGTATCTTCTTATACGAAAACTTCAAATAATTACAATAATCCGAAGACTTTTTCTACGAGATTATCATTCATCTCTTTTTCTTCAATCTCTATCATGATTAGTCCTTCTTCAAATTCTCCAAAGACTTCCGACAATAAGTCTGGCATCAAGAATTAGTGGTAATTGACAGAGAAAGAGAGTGGCAACTCCGACATCGACATGATACAAGAATTGACGCGACGACATGCGTACAAAAATATATTTCATCGCCATCAAAGAGTGGCGACTCCTCACTTCTCGTGGACATTCTCTCTCCCCATCTTTCGTTAATCAATTTGTCCTCACGACTACGACACTCACTAAAGACTAAATAATCATTTTTGCCTCTATATCTTACTCAATCTCGAGTAAAATAACTAATACCTCTTCGATTCAAAGATTCGTTCGCGACAAACAAATCCTAGAGTCTTACATTTACATAATCGACAAACACCAAAATGACGTAAAAGACATACAAAAACAACCCGAGTTCCCTCCCTTCCCACCCGTGCACGAGTGTCTTCATCAATTCGCTTGTACGTAATCGATATCGCCGATTCAACAAGTTTGCAAATACTTTCTCACCAAACATGTCTAGTTTATCCGGCTCGGTGGTTATGCTTTTATAGCTCGAACCATTTCCTCAGTTATGCCTTTAAGGCTCGAACCTATTCTTCGTGGTTGGCGTTTTACAAACACTCTAAACCATTCCCTTAGGTTATGCCCTTATGGCCTCTGAACCTATTCTTCGTGGTTATGCTTTTTACAGCCTCTAAACCATTCCCTTAGGTTATGCCCTTATGGCCTCTGAACCTATTCTTCGTGGTTATGCTTTTTACAGCCTCTAAACCATTCCCTTAGGTTATGCCCTTATGGCCTCTGAACCTATTCTTCGTGGTTATGCTTTTTTATAGCCTCTGAACCATTTCCTAGGTTATGCCTTTATGGCCTCTGAACCTATTCTTCGTGGTTATGCTTTTATAGCCTCTAAACCATTCCCTTAGGTTATGCCCTCATGACCTCTGAACCTATTCTTCGTGGTTATGCTTTTTACAGCCTCTAAACCATTCCTTTAGGTTATGCCCTTCATGGCCTCTGAACCTATTCTTCTTGGTTGTGCTTTTTACAGCCTCTAAACCATTCCCTTAGGTTATGCCCTTATGGCCTCTGAACCTATTCTTCGTGGTTATGCTCTTTTACAGCCTCTAAACGATCTCTCTAGGGTTAAGGGCTCCTATGGCCTCTGAACCCATTCTTCGTGGTTATGCTTTTTACAACCTCTTAATCACTCCCCTAGGTTATGCTTTTTATGGCCTATGAACTCTTCATGGTTATGCTTTTCACAGCCTCTGGAACCACTCCTCTGGTTGATCTTTTCTTACCCTCAAGGTTCTGATTTGTCAATCTACCAAAGACTCTAAAAATCAAAATCATTAATCAAATTTTGGGAAGACGATCACTTTTGGATGAATTCCATCAAGGGTTTCCTTAGACAGCTTTGCAGAAAGAAAGAAATCAACTGAGCGAAAATCTGATCTATGTTTAGTCTAGTTCTAGGACTAGTCAACTAGCAGGTCCTTTGTGGAAAAATGAAAATTGATCTGTGAGGTAGAATGAAATTTGAAATCTTTGGATTTAATTTCTTTGGAAATATTCTTCTCATTCACCTATTGACAAAAAGACAACTCAGAAAGAAAGAATTCAAGACAAAAAAATTTGACATTTTGACAAGAAAATTCATGATTTGAAAGGGAAAATGAAATTAATGCCCTACTAACTGGGCTCCTTTATCTTGAATTTTCAGACTGGGTCCTAAATGAAAAATAAAAATATTGTGATCAAAATCCAAGTGATTGACTAAAAGATGTCACGAGCTCTAATCTTCTGCCATGTGATTGGGTCCTGACTTCTGAATGAGTTATAATATCTCAGAATTCGTCTTAAGAAATATTTGAGAATTATTCATTAGGGAGTTTGGACATTCAAAACCCTTAAACATACTCTACCAGATATAGTAATTCTCTGAGAAGAAGCTTGAGGTGAGAAATCAAAAATTGGTGTTCGAGTTCAGGCATTCAAAATCATTATGTGCTCAACCAAAAAAAAAAAAAAAAAGAGGAAAAGATGTTTCTAAAAAGAAACTTGAGGTGGGCACAAAATCAAAAATTGCGTCTCAATTCAAACATTCAAAATCTTTAACATGCTCCACCAGATATAGTAATTCCCTGAGAAGAATCTGAGGTGAGCATAAAATTAAAATTGGTGTTCAAATTCTCCCCTAATTGATAAATCTTGATAAGCGTCTTAAGAAAATTCTTCCGATATTATATTCAGGAAAGAATTAAGGATCTCGTCTTTTGATTGACTATTAATTGGTTCAGACATATCTTTAGAAGATAAAAGATATTTTGATCACATTTTCGAAAATTCAAGACCCAGAAAGAAAGAACTAAGGTAAATGGCTTTGTTATTGGAGACAATGGAAATTATACTCTGAAGTCATAATTTTCCAAAGTTCCAACCCCAATCCCAATTTCGAAATGTTAAAGTGATTTTTGAAGGACAATCTGAATGATCTTTATAGAATTGGTGATTAATGGAAGCTTTATGAATCTACATGAACGACATCATCTACTCTAAAGAACGGGCTCCTAAGTTGCTTCCACTTGAAGTGCAATGATCTTACCTACAAATGATATCAGCAGACAAAAAAAGAAATTACAACTCGAAGAAGCTTGAAGACTAGCGCTACTGTACGGGCCCATGATAAATTGGTTCACCCTAGCACACTCAGATCAGGGATTTGGATTTAGTACTTCAAACACCTATCCTCATGGAGGGCCCATATGCTTGTTAAGAAGACATTTGGGGAAATCCTGTCAGTTGACAGACTACCAAAAACATAATACACCCAATCAATGGGTAGTATTTGAAAAAAAAATATGACATAAACAAAAATGAATGACTAGTTTTGTAAATTGGGAAACAAATAACCAAAATTGACATTTTTAAGAGATAGTATAAGACCTCCTTAAATGGAAGATGACATCTACTCTTCTCGCTATTGGATGTAAGACCAACGGACATCGGCTTTCCTTTAGCAACCTTTCTTTGGATAGATATAAGTCTTATATGCATCTCTATTCCAAAATCCACATTTTGACATTGATATTTCTAAGAGATAGTGTAAGACCTCCTTAAATGGAAGATGGCATCTACTCTTTCTCGCTATTGGATGTAAGACCAACGGACATCGGCTTTCCTTTAGTAACCTTCTTTGGATAGGATATGTCTTATATGCATTCCTATTCCAAAATAAATATTTCCGACATTGACATTTCTGGTATAGTGTAAGAACTCCCAAGTGGAAAATGGCATCTACTCTCTTTCTCGCTATTGATATAAGACCATCATGACATTGCCTTTCCTTTAGAAATCTTTCTTTGATAGGATATAAGTCTCATATGCATTCCTATTCCAGAATCGACATTTTGACATTGACATTTCTAAGAGATAGTGTAAGACCTTAAACGGAAGATAACATCTACTCTCTTTCTCGCTATTGGATGTAAGACCATCATGACGTTAGCTTTCCTTTAGCAATCTTTCATTGGATAGGATATAAGTCTCATACGCATTCCTATTCCAAAATCAACATTTTAACATTGACATTTCTAAGAGTTTTAAGACCTCCTTAAATGGAAGACGACATCTTACTCTTTCTCACTATTGGATGTAAGACCATCATGACGTTGGCTTTCCTTTAGCAACCTTTCTTTGATAAGGATATAAGTCTCTAACGCATTCCTATTCCAAAATTGACATTTTAACATTGACATTTTTGACAGTTGATTACGACATTTGTTCTCATTCCTCAATTGTCTACAATACATCAACAGTTCCAAAAAATGCAAAAAAAAGGATTTTGAATTAAAATGACAAACAACTTGTGATGACTATTATCTTTCGACCTGTACAGGTCAAAACCCCAGCGGATAATCCCACCAAGAATATTAATGAGTTCGCCACTTTCTCTTCGGTTATTGGATATAAGTCCTTTCCTAATGTGGAAATCACGGCTTTCCTTTAACCAAATATTGACATTGTCATTTTGAGAAATAGAAAATGACATCTATTTTCTTAGGTTATTGGATATAAGTCCTTTCCAATGTGGAAATCACGGCTTTCCTTTAACCAAATATTGACATTGTCATTTTGAGGAAAATAGAAAATGACATCTATTTTCTTCTCCTTCGGTTATTGATAAAGTCCTCTCCTGACACGGAAATCACGGCTTTCCTCTAACCAAATCTTGATATTGACATTTTGAGGGAAATAGAAAAGTCGACATCTATTTTCTCTTCGGTTATTGGATATAAGTCCTTTCCTGACACGGAAATCACGGCTTTCCTCTAACCAAATCTTGATATTGACATTTTGAGGGAAAATAGAAAATGACATCTATTTTCTCTCTTCGGTTATTGGATATAAGTCCTTTCCTGACACGAAAATCACGGCTTTCCTCTAACCAAATCTTGATATCAAAACTTTGAGGGAAGAAAATGACATCTATTTTCTCTCTTCGGTTATTAGATATAAGTCCTTTCCTGACACGGAAATCACGGCTTTCCTTTAACCAAATCTGATATCAAAACTTTGAGGGAAATAGAAAATGACATTTATTTTCTCTTCGGTTATTGTGAAGTCCTTCCCTGAAGTGGAAATCACGGCTTTTTAACCAAATCTTGATATCAAAACTTTGAGGGAAATAGAAAATGACATCTATTTTCTCTCTTCGGTTATTGGATATAAGTCCTTTCCGGATACGGAAATTACGGCTTTTTTAACCAAATCTTGATATCAACACTTTGAGGGAAAATAGAAAATGACATCTATTTCTTCTCTTCGGTTATTGGATATAAGTCCTCTGACACGGAAACAATGGCTTTTCCCTCTAACCAAATCTTGATATTGACACGACATCAATTTTCTCTCTCGATTATTGGATATAAGTCCTTCGCGGTCGAAAGGACTTATATCCAATAACCTGGAGAGAGAAAATAGATGTCATTTTCTATTTCCCCAAAATTTTGATATCAAGATTTGGTTAAAGGAAAGCCGTAATTTCCGTGTCGAGTGACTTATATCCACAACCGAAGAGAGAAAATAGATGTCATTTTCTATTTTCCTCAAAATGTCGATATCAAGATTTGGTTAAAGGAAAGCCGTAATTTCCGTATCAAAGAAAGGACTTATATCCAATAATCGAAGAGAGAAAATTGGTGTCATTTTCTATTTTCCTCAAAATGTCAATATCGAAGATTTGGTTAGAGGAAAGCCGTGATTTCCGTGTCGCAGAAAGGACTTATATCCAATAACCGAAGAGAGAAAAGCCGATGTCATTTTCTATTTTCCTCAAAGTGTTGATATCAAGATTTGGTTAAAGGAAAGCCGTAATTTCCGTATCGTGAAAGGACTTATATCCAATAACCGAAGAGAGAAAAAATAGATGTCATTTTCTATTTCCCTCAAAGTTTTGATATCAAGATTTGGTTAAAAGAAAGCCGTGATTTCCACTTCGTGAAAGGACTTATATCCAATAACCGAAGAGAGAAAATAAATGTCATTTTCTATTTCCCCAAAGTTTCGATATCAAGATTTGGTTAAAGGAAAGCCGTGATTTCCGTGTCGTGAAAGGACTTATATCTAATAACCGAAGAGAGAAAATAGATGTCATTTTCTATTTCCCTCAAAGTTTTGATATCAAGATTTGGTTAGAGGAAAAGCCGTGATTTTCGTGTCGTGAAAGGACTTATATCAATAACCGAAGAGAGAAAATGTAGGGGATGTCATTTTCTATTTCCCTCAAAATGTCATCAAGATTTGCTAGAGGAAAGCCGTGATTTCCGTGTCAGGAAAGGACTTATATCCAATAACCGAAGAGAGAAAATAGATGTCATTTTCTATTTCTCAAAATGTCAATATCAAGATTCGTTGTAGGAAAGCCGCGATTTCCGGGTTTGTTGACTTGGTATCCAATAACCGAAGAGAGAAAATAGATGTCATTTTCTATTTTCCTCAAATGACAATGTCAATATTTGGTTAAAGGAAAGTCGCGATTTCCACATTAGGAAAGGACTTATATCCAATAACTCCAAGAGAGTAGGCAACATGTCATTTTCTATTTCCTCAAAACGTACAATGTCAATATTTGGTTAAAGGAAAGCCGTGATTTCCACATTAGAAAGGACTTATATCCAATAACCGAAGAGAGTGGCGAACTCAGTTAATATCTTGGTGGGATTATCCATTGGGTTTTGACTCAGACAACAGTCGAAAGATAATAATATCACAAGTCAAGCTATTATTTTTAATTCAAAATCCTTTTTTGCATTTTTTGGAACTGCCGATGTATTGTAGACAATTGAGGAATGAGAACAAAATGTCGTAATCAACTTTCTCAAAAAAAATGTCAATGTTAAAATGTCAATTTTGGAATAGGAAAAGTTAGAGACTTATATCCTTATCCAAAGAAAGGTTGCTAAAGGAAAGCCAACGTCATGATACTTACATCCAATAGTGAGAAAGAGAGTAGATGTCAGCTTTCCATTTAAGGAGGTCTTAAAACTCTTAGAAATGTCAATGTTAAATGTTGATTTTGGAATAGGAATGCGTATGAGACTTATATCCCCATCCAATGAAAGATTGCTAAAGGAAAGCCAACGTCATGATGGTCTTACATCCAATACCGAGAAAGAGAGTAGATGTTATCTTCCGTTTAAGGAGGTCTTACACTATCTCTTAGAAATGTCAATGTCAAAATGTCGTACCTGAATAGGAATGCATATGAGACTTATATCCTATCCAAAGAAAGATTTCTAAAGGAAAGGCAATGTCATGATGGTCTTATATCCAATAGCGAGAAAGAGAGTAGATGCCATTTCCACTTAAGGAGTTCTTACACTATCTCTTAGAAATGTCAATGTCAAAATATTTATTTTGGAATAGGAATGCATATAAGACTTATATCCTATCCAAAGACAGTTGCTAGCGGGTGCCGATGTCCGTCAGTCTTACATCCAATAGCGAGAAGAGTAGATGCCATCTTCCATTTAAGGAGGTCTTACACTATCTCTTAGAAATATCAATGTCAAAATGTGGATTTTGGAATAGGAATGCATATAAGACTTATATCCTATCCAAAGAAAGGTTGCTAAAGGAAAGCCGATGTCCGTTGGTCTTACATCCAATGAAGAGTAGATGTCATCTTCCATTTAAGGATATCTAAGATACTATCTCTTAAAAATGTCAATTTTGGTTATTTGTTTCCACTTACAAAAACTAGTCATTCATTTTTGTTTATGTCATATTTTTTTTCAAATACTACCCATTGATTGGGTGTATTATGTTTTTTTGGTAGTCCGTCAACTGATGAGGATTTCCCCAAATGTGTCTTCTTAACAAGCATACGGGCCCTCCCATGAGGATAGGTGTTTGAAGTACTAAATCCAAATCCCTGATCTGGAGGTGTTAGGGTGAACCAATTTATCATGGCCCGTACAATGCTTGCTAGTCTTCCAAGCTTCCAAGTTCTTCGAGTTGTAATTTCTTTTTTTTTTTTTTCGTCCGTCGATGTCATTCGTAGGTAAGATCATTGCACTTCAAGTGGAAGCACAACTTAGGGCCCGTTCTTTAGAGTAGATGATGTCGTTCATGAGATTCATAAAGCTCATTAATCACCAATTCTATAAAGATCATTCAGATTGTCCTTCAAAAATCACTTTAACATTTCGAAATTGGGATTGGGGTCGTGGGAACTGAAAATTATGACTTCGTAGCATAATTTCCATTAATCTCCAATAACAAAGCCATTTACCTTAGTTCTTTCTTTCCGGGTCTTAGGAATTTTTCAAAAATGTGATCAAAATATCTTTTTTATCTTCTAAAGATATGTCCTAACCAATTAATAACAATCAAAAGACGCAGATCACTTAATTCTTTCCGAATATAATATCGGAAGAATTTTTCTTAAGACGCTTATCAAGATTTATCAATTAGGGAGAATTTGAACACCAATTTTTAATTTTATGCTCACCTCAAGCTTCTTCTCGTGGAATTACTATATTCGGTGGAGCATGTTAAAGATTTTGAATGTTTGAATCGAGACAATCAATTTTTGATTTGTGCTCCAATTCTCAAGTTTCTTTTTAGAAACATCTTTTTCCTTTTTTTTTTTTTTTTTTGGTTGGGCACACTTAATGATTTTGAATGCCTGAACTCGAACACCAATTTTTGATTTGCTACTCACCCTGCTTCTTCGAGAATTACAATAGATCTCGTGCAGCATGTTTTAAGGGTTTTCAATGTCCAAACTCCCTAATGAATAATTCTCAAATATTTCTTAAGACGAATTCTGAGATATTATAACTCATTCAGAAGTCAGGACCCAATCACATGGCAGAAGATTAAGAGGCTCGGACATCTTTAGTCAATCACTTGGATTTTGATCACAATATTTATTTTTCATTTAGGACCCAACAAATTTAAGACAGTGTATCTATTATTAGGGCATTAATTTCATTTTCCCCTCAGAAATCATAATTTTCTTGTCAAAATGTCAAATTT
This sequence comes from Papilionanthe hookeriana x Papilionanthe teres, assembly GCA_022702705.1. NCBI lineage: Eukaryota > Viridiplantae > Streptophyta > Magnoliopsida > Asparagales > Orchidaceae > Papilionanthe > Papilionanthe hookeriana x Papilionanthe teres. The sequence continues at coordinate 65,249,057 of CM040421.1, read as the reverse complement.
TTTTGTCTTGAATTCTTTCTTTCGAGTTGTCTTTTGTCAATAGGTGAATGAGAAGAATATTTCAAAGAACAAATCCAAAGATTTCAAATTTCATTCTACTCCGCGCATCAATTTTCATTTTTCCACAAAGGAGATGCTAGCTTCGACTAGTCCTAGAACTAGACTAAACATGACCAGATTTTCGCTCCAAACTTGATTTTCTTTCGCAAATGTCCTAAGGGAAACCCTTGATGGAATTCATCCAAAAGTATCTGCTTTCCCAAAATTCCGATTAATGATTTCGATTTTTAGAGTCTTCGGGTAGATTGACAAATCGAACCTCGAGGGTAAGAAAAGATCAACCAGAGGAGTGGTTCGCAGGTCATGAAAAGCATAACCATGAAGAATAGGTTCATAGGCCAGGCAAAAGTATAACCTGGTGGGAGTGATTAAGAGGTTGTGCATAACCACGAAGAATGGGTTCGCAGGCCATAAGGGCATAACCTAAGGGAATCGTTTAGAGGTCAGAAGAGCATAACCACGAAGAATAGGTTCAGAGGCCATGGCGTGATAACCTATGGAATGGTTTAGAGGCCGTAAAAGCACAACCAAGAAGAATAGGTTCGCAGGCCATAAGGGCATAACCTAAGAATGGCGCAGGCCGTAAAAAGCATAACCACGAAGAACAGTTCAGAGGTCATAAGGGCATAACCTAAGGGAATGGTTTAGAGGCTAGTAAAAGCATAACCACTAAGAATAGGTTCGTAGGCCATAAAGGCATAACCTGTGTGAAATGGTTCGCAGGCTATAAAAAAGCATAACCACGAAGAATGTCTGCAGTGCCATAAAGGCATAACCTATGGAATGGTTTAGAGGCTGTAAAAAGCATAACCACGAAGAATAGGTTCAGAGGCCATAAGGGCATAACCTAAGGGAATGGTTTGTGAGGTCAGAAAAAGCATAACCACGAAGAATAGTTCGTAGGCCATAAGGGCATAACCTGGCGGAATGGCTTGCAGGCCGTAAAAAGCATAACCACGAAGAATAAAGTTCAGCCATAAAGGCATAACCTAGGAAATGGTTCGTAGGCTATAAAAAGTATAACCACCAAGCCGTATAAACTAGACATGTTTGGTCGAGAAAGCATTCTGGCCTAAACTTATTCAACCCAAGAATACCCGTCCTGGCTCCCACAGACTGAGGAACACTCCGTACCGGGTGGGAAGGGAGGGAACTCAGGTTGTTTTTGTATGTCTTTTACGTCATTTTGGTCCGTCGATTATGTAAATGTAAGACTCTAGGATTTGTTTGTCGCGAACAAATCTTTGAATCGAAGAGGTATTAGTTCTATTTTACTCGAGATCAGTAAGATATAGAACTAAAGAAATGATTATTTAGTCTTTCAAAAGACAAATTGTCATAGTCATGAGGACAAATTGATTAACCAAAGATGGGGAGAGAATGTCTTCTACGGAGTCACGTACTTGATGGCGATGAAATATATTTTTTTGTACGCATGTCGTCGCCGTCAATTTTCAGATTGCTAAGCGATGTCAAGGAGTTGCCACTCTCTTCTCTATCCATTACCCTAATTCTTGTTCTACTTAGACTTATTGTCAGAAGTCTGAGAATTTGAAGAAGGATTAATCATGATAGAGATTGAGAGAAAAAGAGATCGAATACAATCTCTATAGAAAAGTCTTCGTATCAGTAATTATCAAGTTTTTCATATAAGAAGATCACATGAAGATCTGGATAACCAGAGAGGTCTTCTAGGTAAAATATCTATCCTGAAAGTTCTTTACTTCCTATAGGAGCAAGCTCCTATAGTTAATTACATCCCGAGCAATTAATACCGCCTAGGAAAACTCCCGATTAAGGTTAACATTTGTCCTCGAAAAGTGTAAGTATTGTCGTGGCGTTGTGTTTCGAAGAATCAATATCCCAGAAAGTTTTGTTTATATTGGGTTTATGTTGTTCCTTCGCGGTAGATTGTTTTGTTGTTTGTAGAAAGTTTAGGTTTTGTGGCTATCCTAAAAGTTTCTAGTTTTCATTACCAATGTCTGGCCGTCGACGTCCTACAAAACCGCAGTTAGCACACCCTATAACATGTAAAGAAAATCTAACGAAACTTCATGTCTTCATCCTTCAAGGAAAACAGTTAGAAACAATATCATGTCAAGATATTTTAGATTACTCCGGTCAAAGTGTCCGTTGATCCAGAGTTGTCGAATGTCCGAGTTTGACAAATGTCGATTTAAGTTCAATTTTGTCGATTTAAGTTCAATTGGGTCGAACCTAAGGTTTATGTCGATTTAAGTTCAATTTGGGCTGAACCTAAGGTTTATACGATTTAGATTCAATTTGGATTGAATCTAAGGTTTATATCGATTTAGATTCAATTTGATCAATCTAAGGTTTATGTCGATTTAGATTCAATTTGGGTCGAACCTAAGGTTTAAAGGTCTCGAGTTCAAGCCAGTCAACTCAAGTTAGTTATGTTTGTTGAACCTAAAAGTTTAGGTTAACTTTGAGTTCAAGTTAGATTGACCTGCTTAGTTAGTTTAAATTAGGTTCAATGTGGGTTGAACCTAAGGTTTGGTTAACTCGAGTTCAAGTTTAGGTCGACTCAAGTTGTGTTAAGTTTAGCTAAGTTTGGTTTAATCCTGAGTCTAATATGTGGGTTAGACTTAAGTTTGGTTTGATTTTGACTTAGGTTCATGTCAGGTTGAACTTAAGTTTGGTTTGACTTAAGTCTAATGTAGATCAGCTTAAGTTAGGTTTAAGTTCGATTTGAAGTTCGATGGTCGAACTCTGCTTGGTTTGACTTTAAGTCTAATGTAGGATTGTATGGTTAGGTTTAAGTTTGGATTTAGGTTCAAGAAGTTGAACTTGTGTTTGGTTTGACTTAAGTCTAATGTAGATCAGTTAAGTTAGGTTTAATTTGATTTCGTTCAATGTTGGCCGAACCTGTTGCCTGACTGGTGCCTACTATGATCAGGCTAAGTTAGGTTTAATTTGATTTAGGTTCAATGTTGGTTGAACTTGGTGTTTGGTTTGACTTAAGTCTAATGTGTAGATCGTGCTTGCTGCTTGTTTGATTTAGGTTCATGTCGTCGAACCTACAATTGTCTAAGTTCGATTAAACCTAGTTAATTAAGGTTTAATGGTTTAATTAGGTCTAAGGGTTAGACCTAATTAGGGGTTTAGATATGATTAAACCATAGTTAGTAAAGGCTAATGGTTTAATTAAGTCTAAGGGTTAGACTCTAATTAGGGTTTAGACATGATTAAACCTTGCTAAGAAAGGCTTAGTGTTGGTTTAATTAGTTCATGGTTAGATCTAATTTAAAGGCCAGGTATGATTAAACCTTCGTTAGTTGTGCTTAAAGGTTTAATTAGGTCTAAGGGTTAGACCTAATTAGGGTTTAGGTATGATTAAACCTTAGTTAGTTAAGGTTTAAAGGTTTAATTGTGCCTACGGTTGCATCTAATTGTGGCTTGTACGATTAAACCCAGTTGGGCTAAGGCTTAAAGGTTTAATTAGGTCTAAGGGTTAGACCTAATTAGGTTTAGGTATGATTAAACCTTAGTTAGTTAAGGTTTAGTTAGTTTAATTAGGTCTAAGGGTTAGACCTAATTAGTGGCTTGTATGATTAAACCTGGGCTACTAAGGTTTAAGGTTTAATTGTAGTTCAAGGGTTACACTCAATTAAGGTTTAGGTATGATTAAACCTTAGTTAGTTAAGGCTTAGTAGTTTAATTAGGTCTAAGGGTTAGACCTAATTAGGGTTTAGGTATGACTAAACCTTAGTTAGTTAAGGTTTAAAGGTTTAATTGGTGTCTAAGTGGTTGTTCTTAATTAGTATTTGTATGATTAAACCTTAGTTAGTTAAGGTTTAAAGGTTTAATTAGGTCTAAGGGTTAGACCTAATTAGGGTTTAGGTATGATTAACCTAGTTAGTTAAGGCTTAAAGGTTTACTCAGTCTAAGGGTTAGACCTAATTAGGGTTTAGGTATGATTAAACCTTAGTTAGCTTAAGGTTTAGTTATTTAATTGTGTCTAAGGGTTAGACCTATTTAGGGTTTAGGTATGATTAACCTTTATGTTTATGAGGTTAATTAAGTTTAGCATGTCTTTAAACCTAATTAAGGGAGTTTAGTTTTGTGTTAATTAAGTTTAATATGTCCTTTAAACTTAATTAAAAAGAGTTTAATTTTTATTAAACCTAATTTAGGTAAGGTTTATGGGTTAATTAAGTTTAGTGTGTCTTTAAACTTAATTAAGAGTTTAATTTTATTAAACCTAATTTAGGTAAGGTTTAATAGGTTAATTAAGTTTAGTGTGTCCTTAAACTTAATTAAAGGAAAGTTTAATTTTTATTAAACCTAATTTAGGTAAGGTTTAATGATTAATTAAGTTTAGCGTGTCCTTAAACTTAATTAATAGAGTTTAAATTTTATTAAACCAAATTTAGGTAAGGTTTAATGATTAATTAAGTTTAGCGTGTCCTTAAACTTAATTAATAGAGTTTAAATTTTATTAAACCTAATTCTGTATGTTTAGAACGATTACTGTTTAGTGTGTCCTTAAACTTAATTAATGGAGTTTAAATTTTATTAAACCTAATTTAGGTAAGGTTTAATGATTAATTAAGTTTAGTGTATCCTTAAACTTAATTAATAGAGTTTACCATTAAACCTAATTTAGGTAAGGTTTAATGATAAAACCCTAATTGAATCTAATCTTGTCATTTTAGACTCAAATGAAGTTCATTATTAGCCTATCATGTACTAAAATCATTTTCAAAGTTTTTATTGATGAAAATAATTTAATTTATTAAAAGGGTTATTTTGGGATTAAAATTATTTGATTAATAAATGATTTTATCCCTAAATTTCAAAATGTCTTTGAAAATGATTTTTATGGCTTAGAAATATTTTTCCTGTGGTTATTGTTCCATAATTAACATTTCTAGTCATTTGCATTTTTATTTTCTTAATTTTCAAAGTTTAATAATTATTATTTGAAATAATTACCATGAAACTTGAAAATTCAAGAAAAGTGCCCTAGGCATGTTTTCGTTCTTAGAAAAATTATGGAAGATCCCTAAGAACATAAAGATAAATGCCTCGAAATTTCATAATTTTTGGATTTGTAAATAATTTTTAATAATTAAATACTCCAGAGTATTTAATTAATTAAAAATTAAATACTGAGAATAAAATTATGATTTTAGTCTCATAATTTTCTCCTCTTCAAGAGCTTTCCGTAGGTATTTTTATTTTATTTTAGACTTCGGTTAGAAAGATATGAATTTTTCAAGTTTAGGGAATTAAAAAAAAATTTTTTTTTTTTTTAATTCGGCGCGCCAAACCTTCCCGCCTCGTCGACGCGTCCCGACGCGTCGAACGGGCGGGAAGATCCCGCAACGGCCGGACCGCGGGCTCCGGCTCGGCGCAGACCGCGCCGTCCGTTCCAAAGGCGCCGGACGGGATGGCGGCAGTAAAAATTCGGGATTTTAATCCCGAATTCCGTAGCCATTGAACTTCAAACATTAATATCTCACTCATTTCTTGACGAAATTGAGTGATTTTTTTTTTAAACAAATTATCTCGACAAGTAGTATCAATCCATACGGTGATGATACACTTTTGAGCTAAAAAATACATGATTTATTAAAAACATGAATTATTTTGCAAATATAAATTTCATACCTTGGCCAAAGTGGATCAAGTTAGATCAAAGCCCTATGGTTGTCTTCTTGGACCCCAAGAGAAGATTGTAGCTGCAAATTTGTTCCATAAGTTGTGGTCGGGAGGAATTTTGGGAATTGGTCCCGATTTGGGCCGATTTTGAAAATGGCTCAAATTGGCTCAAATGGGTTAGATCTCGTGGCCGGGTTTCACTCCTAAAAGATAGTGGGGACTCTTAGGAAGAACTTTTATGTTGGGAGCAGGAGGATTTGGGCAACCCATAGGTCTCACTAAATTTTTCTTCCTCCTAGCTGCTTAGGCCAAGGGCTCTATTTATAGCCAAATGATGGAGTTGGCTTGCCCAGTCGTTCTTCAAGCATTACTTATCTCCCCTACATGCTGATTGGGTGATCATTTGGCAGGAGATAAGCTTAGATTTTTCTCTCTAAGTATTTCATGGTAAATATTATCATTTTGTCTCATGTCCATCGTCATCAGTGGGAGGTGAATGGTGAGGTGTTGCAAGGCTTGCTAAGGAGCTTACAACTCAATCCATGAGCTTAGGAAGTGATGACACATAACCTAGCCTATAGCCTAACCTTCATCATTTTACTTAACATGGTAAAGAGAGGTTACATGTGAGGTTTTCTTCCTTACTGGGTGGCTTCGGTGGTGGTCATTTTGGCCCTATGTTTGCCTACCACTCGAGGAGGGAATGAGGGAGGTGATGACACCTCATTCCATGTATAACCATGAGGGTTAAGCCATGGATGATGGGCTTTAGGATGGGCTTTAGGGATGGGCTTTAAAATGAACTTTAAAATGGACTTTTTTATATGTTAAAGAGGCTTTTAAAATGAATTAGCCCAATTAAATATGAAGAGCCCACTTGTACTTTCATCCCTCCCTTTAATTTCCATTTTAATTAATTTTTTTATTAATTAAAATTGGTGGAAATTATTTGATTAATCAATTTACTAATCGAAAATGATTTCAAATTAATTAATCGATTATTTTGTCATTTTATGTCATTTTATGATTTTTAATTTAATTTTCATTTTAATTATGTCATTTAATTAAAATGTTGAAAATTAAATCATTAATCATTTTAATTAATCAAAATAATTTTGAAATTAATTATTTGATTAATTTTGTCATTTTTATGTCATTTTTTATCTATTTTAATTAAAATAGATAAGTGCCGATCACCCCGACTGGCCGACTCCAAGCTACCTAAATCGTCAAATTGATTTTAAGATGTCCAATGTCTGCGGATTTTGTCATTGTGGTGTTTGTAAAATGTGTTAGTGGGCGAAAAGGTCAATTTATGGGTCAACAGACTGGTCATTAGGTTTGGTCTGACCAATTTGACCAAAGTTGACTTTTAGCTTCAAAAGGGCGACCACAAATACCACAGAAATACACTCGGTTTGACCGCCTTGACCAAAGTTGACTTTTAGTCACAGGGTTGACCTATGGGGTCACTAGGTGGCAGTCATTAGGTCTGGTTTGACCAATTTGACCTCAAAGTTGACTTCAGTCATGTGGCCGACCTGCGGGGTCACTGTGGCAGTCATTAAGTCCGGCCTGGATCAGCTTGACTCAAGGTTGACTTTTAAATACAGTAAGTGACCTATGGGGTCAACAAAGGTAGGTCATTAGGTCCGGTTTGACTAGCTTGGACTCAAAGCTGACTTTTTAGGTCATAAGGGTGACCTATGGGGTCAATCTGCAGTCACTAGGTCCGGTTTGACCAATTCCGACCAAAGTTGACTTTTGTGCTCATGTGGGTAACCCATGGGGTCAACAAGGTAGGTCACCAGGGTCCTGGTTTGGACCACTCCTTGACTAAAGTTGACTTTTCGTGTCATAAGGGTGACCTATGGGGTCAACTAAGTGTAGGTCACTAGGTCCTGGCTCGACCAATTTGACTAAAGTTGACTTTTTAAAGTCATAAGAGTGACTCATGTGGTCAATGCTGTAGGTCATTAGGTCCGGTTTGACCAATTTGACCAAAGTTGACTTTTCGTGTCATAAGGTGACCTATGGGGTCAACGGTGTAGGTCACTAGGTCTAGTTTGACCAATTTGACCAAAGTCGACTTTTAGTTTATAAGAGGGACCTATGGGGTCAACAGCAGTAGGTCATTAGGTCTCGTTTGGACCACCTATTCAAAGTTGACTTTTAGGTCATAGGGGTGACCTATGGGGTCAACAAGGTAGGTCACTAGGTCTGGTTTCGACCAATTTGACCAAAGTTGACTTTTTAGGTCATAAGAGTGACCTATGGGGTCAACAAAGGTAGGTCATTAGGTCCGTCTTTTCCACCGCCGACTCAATGTCGACTTTTTAAAGTCAAAAGGGTATCGACTCATCGTAAAATGAGGTCACTGTGGAGTTGCCATCTTAAACTCCAAAGAGAGAATATTTCCGTATAAAGATAATTCTAAGCAATAAGAAACGCAAAAGGATTAGTTTCTTTTCATAATGGATCACATTACTCTAGAACTCCAATCTTTCAAATTCTATCTCACGACCTCTCAAATCAACGATCCCATCTCTCACAAAAAATAACATTAGTCTACATTTCTATAGATAACGAAGCTCCATTGCAAATTAATGGCATTCAACATCCATGCTAACAATAAGGTTCTTATAGATCATTGTTGCGTTGATCGACAAATATCACTCACGAATCTAAGGTAGTGTTCAGAAGTGTCATATCGAGTTTGTATTGAAAATGGGCTTCGCTCGAGGTTTGGATCCATGAAGAGAAAGTACTACTAGGATTTTCTCGACGAGGTACATAATGGGAGCCAGCCGCGAAGAAATCATCCCGTCGAATGGGCGCAGATAAGTGTAGTTAAAAAGTAAGGGTTTTGATGCAAAAGTAGATGAAGCCAAAGAGAAAAATGATTTTATCTTATTTTGTCGTAATAAAAGAGGAAGATGAGACGAAGGCATAAAAAAGAAAGATGAGGTGGGAGGATTTGATCATTCGAATTATGTGTTGGAAAAATATGATGGAAGACGGAGACAAGAATGGCGAGGAAAAATTTTAGTTGGGCAAGAAATGGGTGTTTAGATGGCATGCATAGGAGTTGGGCTATTTATTCAAAGTCTTCATCAAAAGATTAGCAGGATTAAAGCTTGCTTTTAGAATTTATTAATGTGTTGAATTCTCTTCAATTTTCTTCTAGATTTGCATAACAATATATGTAAGCAAAGCTTCTTAATACTTGCTTTTATTTTACCATTTAATATTTTTCTCAAATATAACCTAATGCCGCAAAATTTACCTCTAATTATTCACCCAATTTAATTTAACTTCATTTTGTCGTTACAGATTGAATGAATTAAAACAAAATGATTCACAATTTTTTTTTAAGGAATTTGAATGATTGTAAATAGTATAACATATGAAATATTTACAAACATGCTTATATTTCTTGTTAAGCATAATTTATAATGCAGCTTTATCACTATGTACAAGAAATTTTTCACCCTACTACTACTCATATGATACTGTTGAAATAAGAAAAAAAATAACCTTATTTTTTAACAGTTGTTTAAAATTTTATTTTATATTTAATTAAGCTAGTTATACTTTTTATTTTCCATTGATAATACTTATACATTGATGATTTACATTAAACATAGTACAAATCGAGCTCTCACAATATACTGGGAGAAAACTATAAGAAAAGTACCTAAAACATGCATTATAGCATGAAAATTAGTAAATTTGATAATAATAGATGCATTTTATTTGGAAAAAAATCCATTTCATTATTTTTCAAAATATATTTTTTACTAACGTATATCTTCAAAGAAATACTAATGTATATCTATCGAAAAAAAAAGAGGGTGAGTGATATAGCTTAATATCTTAATTAATGTATATAAAAGGGCTGAGGTTATAAGTATATAATAATAATAAGAGAAGTGATATATTAAAAAATATATTTATTTCAAAGATGAAATTAATTTTTAGAATAATTTAAATACAATAATTTGAAAGAAAAGGCAACGTTATAATATATATATCTATATATAAATATATACATATATATGGATATATATACATATATATATATATATACATATATATATATATCTATACATACATATATATATATATATATATATATATATATATATATATATATATATATATATATATATATATATATATATATATATATTTCAAGGAAAGAGCACCGGTGACTTCAAGCATTAATTATGACAAGGTGTTACGTAGGGGAGGGAGGTGGATCCCATTCTAAAACCAAAAAGAAAATATAGTAAAACTCACCCGTAAGGGTTCCAGAAAGAGCACCGGTGACTCCTTCGTTATGCATTAATTATGAAAAGGTGTTACGTAGGAAGTGAGTGCGGATCCCATTCTAAAATCAAAAGAAAATATAGTAAAACTCACCCGTAAGGGTTCCACTTCCCTCATTACAACTACGCAAAAAATATCTCCAAAATACAAAAGAACACTAAGAACAAAAGGACAAGCAAAAACCAAAACTAAGTTGTAAGAGACTTTAAAGACCTTGAAAAGAAAAATAAGGAAAAGACAAAATAACCAAAACATAATCAGAAATAAGACTCGAGTGGCCATGAAAGGCAAACATAATTGAAATTTTTTCTCACTGTAGCCGTGTAAGTGGTGGCCGCTTCGAGGTACCCGCATGCTCGAATTTGTCCAAAAGAGAAAGTACGAAGACATGAGCTTTAAATTCACAAATAGATAACATTCGAAAAGGTTTCATAACAAATCGAGCCAAAAGGAGAATCTCTAGTAGCCAAAGCAAAAGCAATTCGCAATGGACAAGAAGACACTCGCAAAGAAGGGAAGATACCAGATCGGTCTTGCCTGTGAAGGAGTGCCATAAATGACCGTTAAGGTTAAAGTGGTAAGACACAAATACAAAGTGGCAAATATGCAAAGGAAATGTATAAAGCAAAAAAACAAAATCAAGTTCGATATGTATGAGATTTAAAGAGTCCCCGACTCGTAGGTTCGTTAGAGAAATAGGTGGGTTTAACCCCACCCATTGGGAGATTACTAGCACTACGAGCCAACCAACATGGGTGTTCCCTTCCCTCGAAGATGAAGTTCCAACAACATTTATATTATTGCACTAATAAGATAATAAATTTAAGTGCAAACAGCAACTCAGTTCCGTTGGGGAGGAGATTTTCCAGAAGATATCATAAAGAATTTTTGTATCCATCTCCACACACAAATTAAAAGGAGAAAAACAACAACAAGCTTGAATGCCCAAAAAACAAACAAAGATTCGCCCATAAGGGGGTCATCCGAGATAACAAAGAATTGAAGTAACATAGATATTTTCCCGCATGGTTCCTAAAAACACCCCCAACCGTTGAAGAAAGATGGAGGACCAGCAACCATCCACATTAAACTTAACCCAACCCAAAAAAAAAAAAGAAGGGGGGGTTCAAAGAACTGGGCCACAGTTTTGGCAAGCAGGAGCAAAGTAAAAGAGGTGGCTTTAAAACATTTATAATAATAAGCTAAAATATAAGAAGTGGTAGAAAGGGGAGGAGGGAGGGGAGGTATTGTACTTATGAGCATTCGTAGCATTCCAAAGGAACCAAAGAAGCACAACAGAAAAGGATGAAGGCAAGCCTTTAAATCCTCCCGTGCCTACGTAGATAATTCAACAGATGCTATCATGACGCCAAGTAATACCAAAATGAGAACCAAAAAAAAGTTCCAAACATTTAAAAAGGTTCCATATATATATATATATATATATATATATATATATATATATATACTGTATCGGCTATATGGGTGATGGTTATTCGACGATCCCAACGATTGGATTCAATGAAAAAACCGTCCAAAGACAATAAAATTAAATTAATAGTTCGGATCCGGGTAGGTAGACAAGTATAAGGAAGATGAACTTAAAGGCTAAGTTGTGCTTGTGTATGCGAATAAGCAGGATATTCCTAGAGCACTAGATGATGATGCAATAACAGAGGCTTTAGAACTTCACAAGATAAGGAATCGCCACGTCATCTTCAAAACCTCACGACTGGCTGGAGATGGTCTCTTCGAGGGTTTGACTAGTAATGAGTCGCATGAGCTTCGCTAACATATATATATATATATATATATATATATATATATATATATATATATATATATATATTTATTTATTTATTTATTTCGCTTCTGTGTGCACTGCGACCGTTATATCTATCTACTCTATGATACTAATATGGGACACATTTATTATTAAAAATATGAAATGAAGGTATAAAATATAAAAACATAATAAAAATAGGGGCATTTACATTCGTTAATTTGAAGTATTGCCGTTTACAAATTTAGCACCTCTTTCATCCTTTTTCAATTTCGCTCAAATATCAAAATTCAAGATAAATGTTTTTGGATTACAGATATGCAAATGCATTTCGGTTTGTTAGTTCAAGAAGAAAAGAAGCAAAAAGATCATCCAAGGGCTTGTTTTGTAAATAGCGATGGTTGGAATTATCCCTAAAAATAATGTTATAACAAGTGATAATTTGAAAATATAATCGTTGAAAGACGGTTTAGTTCTCTTCCAAAGTTAAAATTTAAAAAGCCTATTATTAACATTTTTAACTCTACCGACCTCATTTTACAACGGTCAATACCTTGACCTAAAAAGTCAACTTTGGTCAAAATTGGTCAAAACTGCATAATGACTAACCTTGTCAATTCCATAAAATACCCTTTTTGACCTAAAAAGTCAATCCCTTATCAAACTGTCAAACCGTACCTAATGACCTACATTACACCCCATAGGTCAACATTTTGACCTAAAAAGTCAACTTTGGTCAAATTGGTCAAACCAGACCTAATGACCTACCGTAATGACCCCATAGGTCAACCCTACACCTAAAAAGTTAACTTTGGTCAAAATGGTCAAACCGTACCTAATGACCTACCCAAATAATTTACAGTCACCCTTTCGACCTAAAAAGTCAACATTAGTCAAAATGGTCAAACCGTACCTAATGATCTTACACCGTTGACCCCATAGGTCAACCTTTTGACCTAAAAAGTCAACATTAGTCAAATTGGTCAAATCGTACCTAGTGACCTACATTGTTGACCCCATAGGTCAACCCAGACCTAAAAGTCAACATTGGTCAAATTGGTCAAACCCGGTAATTAAATGACCTACACCGTTGACCCCATAGGTCAACCTTTGACCTAAAAGTCAACATTGGTCAAATTGGTCAAAACCGCATCATGATCTACACCGTTGACCCCATAGGTCAACCTTATGACTTAAAAAGTCAACATTGGTCAAATCGTCAAAACTGCATCTAAGACCTACACCGTTGACCCCATAGGTCAACCTTTGACCTAAAAAGTCAACTTTGGTCAAATTGGTCAAACCAGACCTAATGACCTACAATCGTTGACCCCATAGGTCAACCTTGGACCTAAAAGTCAACTTTGGTCAAATCGTCAAAACTGCACGAATGATTTACCCTTGGTTGACCATAAAGCCAACATTTTGACCTAAAAGACAACTTTGACAAATTGGTCAAATCATACCTAATACCTACCCCGTTGACCCCATAGGTCAACCTTTCCGATCCAAAGCTCAATCCTTCTCTTCGTCAAACGTTCACCTGTGACTCCAATGACCAAATTCCGCTCGACCCATAAATCAACCTTTTCACCCACTGACACATTTAAAACACCACAATGACAAAAATCACAAGAATTGACATCTTAAAATCAATTTGATCAATTTGGCCGACTATGTCAACCCAAGTCAAAATTTAATACCTATCTATTTCGATTAAAAATGTATAAAAATGAAATAAAAAATAACAAAATTAATCAAATAATTAATTTCAAAATTATTTTGATTAATTAGTCGATTAATAATTTAATTTTTCAAATTTTTTAATTAAATGACATAATTAATTAAAATGGGAAAATTAAATTAAAATCACAAAAATGACATAAAATAACAAAATTCAATCAAATAATTAATTTCAAAATTATTTTGATTAATTAAAAATGAATAAATGATTTAATTTTCAAAATTTTAATTAAATGACATAATTAAAATGAAAATTAAAATCATAAAATAACAAAAAATGACAAAAATAATCAATTAATTAATTTGAAATTATTTTCAATTAATAAATTGATTAATAAAATAATTTCCACCAATTTTAGTTAATAAAATAATTAATTAAAATGGGAATTAAAGAAGAAATGAATTCATCTTTAGCCTCTTCATATTTAATTTGGCCAATCATCTTAAAGGCTTATTTAACACTTAATTAAGCCCATCTTAAGGCCCATTACCCATGGCTTAACATTCATGGTTATTAATGGGATGAGGTGTCATCACCTCCTTCACTCTAAACACATTCTCTACATGAAGTGGCCGACCAACACAAGGCCATTTTCTCCACCTCCCAAGCTACCCAATGCCAGAGGGAAAAACCACACATGAAACCCCCTTTACCATGGTTAATGGTAATGATGAAGAAGCATATGTGTCACCATTTGCCAAGCCCAAGAAGTGAGGTGTAAGCTCATTAGCAAGTGAAACAACAGCTCACAAGTAACCTCCCACAATGGCCAATGGACAAGAGACAAAGAGATGAAATTCATCACGACAAACTTAGTAGAAGCATCCAAGCCTATCTCCAGCCAATTGATCACCCAATCAGCTAATAGAGGAGGTAAGTAATCCTCTAGAACAGCCCTGCTGCTTCAACACCATCCCCTTGCTATAAATACACCTATAGCCGAAACTAGCAAAGAGGAGAAAAACATTAGCAGGTCCATGAAGCCGCTCAAACCCTCTTGCTCCCAACACAAAACTTCTTCCTAAGAGCTTCCACAATCTTTTAGGATCAATTCCAAGCCTTAGTTTTAGCCCATTTGAGCCAATTTGATCAATTTTCAAAATAGCCCAAATTAGGCATCTCTTCAAATTCCTCCCAAAGCCTCGACTGAACAAATTGTCATGTTAACTATCTTCCATTTGGGTCCTAGAAGGCAACCATAAAGTCTGATCTAGCTTGATTTACTTGTACACAGTATGGAGTTTATCTTTGCAAAATAAATCATATTTTTGATAAATCATGTGCTATACTAGCTCAAAAGTGTATCATCACCGTATGGATAGATACCTCTCATCAAGACGAGCATTTAAAAAAAAAAAAGTCATCTAATTTCGTTAAGAAATGAATGAGATATTAACATTTGAAGTTTAAGGGTTTCGGAATTTTCGGAATTAAACCCCCGAATTTTCACCCGTCCGATCCCGCGCCTTTCGACGGACGGCCCCGATCACCGCGCATGGTGTCCGCCGTCCGCCGTTGCATCGGGATCCTCCCGCTCTTCGACGACGCCGAGGACACGCCGCTATCTCTGCCAGGGGGCTTTTGCGGCGCAAAAATTAAAAAAAAAAGAAAAAAAATTTCTTTTTAATCCCTTAAACTTCAAAATTCATATCTTTTTAACCGCAGGTCCTAAAAATAAAATAAAATACCTTCGGAAAGCTTTTGAAGAGGAAACAATTATGAGACCAAAATCATAATTTTATTCTCAGTATTTAATTTTTAATTAATTAAATACTGAGTATTTTAATTATTAAAATTATTTACATATCAAAAAATTATGAAACTTTAAGCATTTATCTTTATGTTCTTAGGGACCTTCCATAATTTTTCTAAGGACAGAAAACATGCCTAGGATACTTTTCTTGAATTTTCAAGTTTCTTTGTAATTATTTCAAATAATTATAAAAATTTGAAAAAATTAAGAAAATAAAAATACAAATGACTAGGAATGATAGGCAAATGCATAACGAATTTAAAGAAAATATTTCTAAGTCATGTAAAAAAATTTGAATGACATTTGAAATTTAGGTTAAAACTATTTATTAATTAAATAATTTTGAACTTAAAATAACCTTTGTAAAATTGAACTATTTTCATCAACAATCTAAGTTTGAAAATGGTTCTAGCCTATGATGTTAATAATAAACCTCACTTCGAGTCTAAAATGACAAGATTAGATTCAATTAAGGCTACAAAACCGATACTTTCAAAACCCATTAAACCTTACCTAAACTAGGTTTAATAGAAATTAAACTCTTTTTAATTAAGTTTAAGGACACACTAAACATAATTAACCCATTAAACCTTACCTAAATTAGGTTTAATAAAAATCAAACTTCTTTAATTAAGTTTAAGGACACATTAAACTTAATTAGCTCATTAACCTACTTAAACTTAGGTTTAATAAAATTAAAACTTCTTTAATTAAGTTTAAAGACACACTAAATCCTAATTAACCCATTAAACCTTACCTAAATTAGGTTTAATAAAAAATTAAACTTTAATTAAGTTTAAAGACATAATAAACTTAATTAACCCATTAAACCTTACCTAAAATAAGTTTAATAAAAAATTAAACTTTTTTAATTAGTTTAAAGACACACTAAAGTTAATTAACCCATTAAACCTTACCTAAATTAGGTTTAATAAAAATTAAACTTCTTTTTTAATTAAAGTTTAAGGGCATATTAAACATAAAACTAACCACCTTTTAATTAGTTTTAAAGACATACTAAACTTAATTAACCCTCCTTAAACATAAGGTTTAATCAAATAAACCCTAATTAGGTCTAACCCTGTATTCCAATTAAACCATTAAGCCTTAACTAACTAAGGCTTCTTAATCAAACCTAACCCTAATTGTGTCTAACCCTGCACCTAATTAAACCATTGTATCTAACTAACCAAGGTCTAATCAAACCTAAACCCTAATTAGGTCTAACACTTAGACCTAATTAAACCATTGTAATCTTGAACTAACCAAGGTCTAATCATACCTAAACCCTAATTAGATCTAACTTCAGACCTAATTAAACCATTAAGACTCAACTAACCGAGGTTTAATCATACCTAAACCCTAATTAGGTCTAACCCTAGACCCAATTAAACCATTAATCTAACTAACTAAGGTTTAATCAAACTCAAACCCTAATTAGGTCTAACCCTGCACTCCACTCAAACCATTAGACCTTAACTAACTAAGGTTTAATCATACCTAAACCCTAATTAGGTCTAACCCTTAGACCTAATTAAACCATTAAGCCTTAACTAACGAAGGTTTAATCACCAAACCCTAATTAGGTCTAACTCTTAGACCTAATTAAACCATTAGATCTTAACTAACTAAGGTTTAACTCACCTAAACCCTAATTAGGTCTAACCCGTACCCAATTAAACTATTAAGCCTTAACTAACTAAGGTTTAATCAGCTCAAACCCTAAATTAGGTCTAACCCTGTATCTAATTAAACCATTGCCTTAACTAACTAAGGTTTAATCAAACTCAAACCCTAATTAGGTCTAACCCTTAGACTCAATTAAACCATTGGGACCTTAACTAACTAAGGTTTAATCTATACCTAAACCCTAATTAGGTCTAACCCTTAGACCTAATTAAACCATTAAGCCTTAACTAACTAAGGTTTAATCAAACTCAAAACCCTAATTATCTAACCCTTAGACCTAATTAAACCATTAAGCCTTAACTAACTAAGATTTAATCAACTCCAACCCTAATTGTGCCTAACCCTTAAATTAAACCATTAAACTTTAACTAACTAAGGTTTAATCAACATAAACCTCGATTAAGTCTAATTTATTCGACCTAATTAAACTATTAAGTCTTAAATAAGACTTTAATCAAACAAACCTAAACCAAACTTAAGTCTAACCCACATTAGACTTAATTAAACTATACTTGTGCTCAACCCGACAATTTAACCTAAGATAAACTCAAAACTTAAACCAAACTTAGGCTCAACTCGACATGAACCTTGGGCCATGAACTTAATCCCTAACTTAAGTCTAACTTACATTAGACTTAAGTCAAATCATACTTAGGTTCAACACACACATGAACCTAAGTTCAACCTATACTTAGGTTCAACCCTAAATCAACTTAAGTCAAACATCAAACCTTAGGTTCAACCTGATATGAACCTAAGTCGAACCTAAACCAACTCAAACAGCTCTATATTAGACTTAAGTCAACCAAACTTAGGTTCAACCTATTACTGAACCTAAATTAAACTTAAACCTAACTTAAGTCTAATCTACATTAGACTTAAGTCAAACCAAACTTACGTTCAACCCACATCAACTCCAAATTAAACTTAACCTAACTTAAGTCTAATCTACATTAGACTTAAGTCAAACCAATCTTAGGTTCAACCCACATTGAACCTAAATTAAACCTAAAACCTAACTTAAGTCTAACCTACATTAATTTAAGTCAAAATCCAAACTTAGGGTTTAACCCGACATGAACCTAAGTCAGGTTCAAACCAAACTTAAGTCTAACCTCTATTAGACTCAAGTTAAACCAAACTTAGCCAAACATAACTTAACTTCGAGTCCAACCTAACTCGAACTCAAGTTAACCTAAACCTTAGGTTCAACCCACATTGAGCCTAACCTAAACCTACCTAACTTGAAATAGTCCAACCTAACTCGAAATCAAGTTAACCTACCTAATCCCGAACTCAAGTTAACCTAAACCTTAGGTTCAACACACATCGAGCCTAACCTAAACCTACCTAACTCGAGTCCAACCTAACTCGAACTCAAGTTAACCTAAACCTTAGGTTCAACCCACATCGAGCCTAACCTAACCTACCTAACTCGAGTCCAACCTAAACTCAAGCACCTAAACCTGTAGTTCAACCTACATCAACCTAACCTAAACCTGACCTAACTTGAGTCCAACCTAACTTCAACTCAAGTTAACCTTAAAACCTAGGTTCAACCTATATTGAACCTAACCTAAACCTAACCTAACTCGAGTCCAACCTAACTTGAACTCAAGTTAACATAAACTTTGTGTTCAACCCACATTGAACCTAACTTAAGCCCAACCCAACTTAAACTCAAGTTAACCTAAACTTTATAGTTCAATCCACATTGAACCTAACTCAAACATAACCCATCTCTTTAATCTCAATCCAACCTTCAACTCAAGTTAACCCAAATCTTAGGTTCAATCCACATCAACCTAACTTAAACTCAAAACATAACCTAACTCGAATTCAATCCAACTCAACTCAAGTTAACCCAAATCTTAGGTCCAATCCATATTGAACCTAACTTAAATTCAAACATGACCTAACTCGAATTCAATCCAAACAACTCAAGTTAATCTAAATCTTAGGTCCAATCCACATTGAACCTAAATTCAACCCAAACTAAAGTTAAGTCTAATCTACATTTAATTTAAATAAACCGAACTCGAGTTCAACTCCTAATGAACTTAAGACAATCCTAAATCTAGGGTCCGACAAAAATGTGATTGATTAAGACTTAAACCTTACCTAAAATGGATTTGAATGGTCGATAATTCTAATTAAGTCTAATTTATTGAAGCCGATTAACCTTTTTTTAAATTCTATTTAAACAAGGTTTAAAATTTAATTAAGTCCATCCTAAACCAACCCTATTAACTTAAAGTTCGTATGCATGAACTCGTTAATCAAATTCAATCAACATTGAATTTAACTTAGATTAAACTTCAACATGAATCCAATTTAATTCAATCAATATTGAATTTAACTTAAACCTTTAACTTAAGTTCAAAATGTACATGAACTCAAGTTAATCAAATTCAATTAACATTGAATTTAACTTAGATTCAATCGTACATGAATCCAAGTTAATTCAATTATTATTGAATTTAACTTTAAACCTATTAACTTAAGTTCAAATGTATATGAACTCGAGTTAATTAAATTCAATCAACATTGAATTTAACTTAGGTTCAATCAAACATGAACCCATATTTTAATGACATTTAATTTAACTTTAAATCTTTCGATGTATTACGAATTCAAGAATATATGCGAACCCAAAATCTAAATCTCTAAACTCAAGATTAATTCAACATTTCGATCAAGACTCGATAATTCGATATTCTAAAATTGAATTGACATAATTACATATAAATCCGATGTCGACATAATCAACGAAAAATTCGACATTTCAAAACAACATGATTAGCATGAAGTCGACATTTCAAACAACTCGACATTCAAAAAATATTCCGTGATATTATTTCGACGATATTTTCTTCGCAGATGAAGACAAGAAATTCCGTTTAGATTTCGCATGTTATAGTATGTGCTAACTTTGTTTTGCAGACGCCGACGACGGAATATTAGCAACAAAACAAAACAAAACTTTTAGGTTAGATATATAACCCGAAACTTTTCAACAAGACAACAACATTGAAAACAAAACAAAACTTTTAGGTTAGACATATAACCTAAAACTTTTCAACAAGACAACAACATTGACAACAAAACAAAACTTTTAGGTTAGACATATAACCTGAAATTTTTCAACACAACAACGACATGACAACAAAACCAGAACCTTTAGCTAAGACATAATACCTAAAGTATTCAATAACATGATATAACGACATTTGGGAGTGATAGTGGGTACATCTCTCCTTAAAATAAATCTTTTAGAAAACAAATGATTAACATTAATTTGTTTTTAAACAATCGAGAATTGTTTATGATGTAATTAACCATGTACACTCTATGAGATCTAAAAGAACCCAAAACAGAAATCGGTTTACCATGATTTTCTTAATATGAAAATTCTAGAATACGTTATTCTTGAATATCCTCATATAAGAATTATCATAAATACCTTTTTCTACTATTAGTTCTAAAAATTCTCTAAATCCTTCATAGAATTTATACGAATAAAACTAGGCTAATATTAGATGGCGACCTCGATACATTGATATGATATATTGGATGGCGATGACATGACATCAACCATGATATTTTTCCATAGCCACCAAGAGGAGTGCCATCTACTTGTGAGAATCTTTCTTCTCATCTTTTGTTATCATTTATTTTCATTTCAAAATTTTGAAAATAAAAGTTTCCATTTATAAATAAGTCGATAATGTTCGTTTTTCTCGAAATTGCCGTAAAAATCGCAATGGATTCTCCGAATTCGATCTTTCTACTTTCAAGACTTTGACATACCAATAAACAGGAAAAATCCTCCCTTTTATCATAATGATTATGGATTATTTAGTAAAACGGAATTCATATTAGATAATCCATATCAAATGTATTCTCAATCTTTTCAAGAATTCGCCTTTGCAACCCATATGAAGACTTTCGAATTTTACGTACAATTTACTCCGAATATACACCTCAAGAACCCTACATCCTCAAGAAATGAAAAGACAAGAGGATAAGAAAGGAAAACAAGTTTACGAGGAAGATGATGTTCCACCATCATCTATGTATGAGATCGGATCTTCTTCAAGGAACGTTCATGAAACTCCTTCATTTAAAAGAAAGAAAAGGTGGAACGAAACGATAATTTTGAAAACGCCCGAATTTCAACATAACATTTTTGGAAATCCTTCCTTTTTTAGAGGAAAATCAATATATTCCAATTCCTATTGAATACACTCGATAATTCCTTTTGAAACCTAAAAGATCTCCCCCATTTTGCACATATCTGTTTAAGAGATTAGCACGAAAAGAAAAGTGTTCATTATCTAAGTTATTAGATAAAATGGGTCATGCAGTCTCCAACACCATGAAAAGGAGAATTTTAGCAATGGAAAAATCTAATTATCAAGAAATCGATTATTAATTCCCAATTGATGAACATTGGCACCGAGTGCGTAAAATTTCGACTGGCCCTAGAATAAAAGATGTAGTGGTCACCAATGACAAAACTCAATATGACAATTTAATGTCGGAAGCAAAAAAATACAACCGCTAGAATGATGATTTGGTCCGTATGCTACAAAAAGCAAATTATCCTTACACCGGATATGATACACCACCTGAGAATTCCGCCCTATACTCAAAATAATGTATGGAGGCTAAAATCGTTCGAAAGAAATTCGATACCACCAACACTCCCGCAAATAATTCATAAGAAGAGATTTGTTAAAACATTCTACAAAATCATTTCGTGAGAGATTAAAGAAATTAAAAGAAGATATTAAACAACTTTCAAGACAAGAAAGGAAAAATACTTCCGAAAGTTCCAATGAGAATGTTGCCAAAGTGTTAACATGGTAGAAACCCGATCTCGCTTCCTTAGCACGAGAATCAAATGAAGAGGAATTGTGAGAGGTGATACGACAACGAGATGAACAAATAAGTCGTCTTGAACAAAGAATGGAAGAACCGGTAGCGACTTTGCAAAAACCACCAAATGGACCCTTCTCCAGCCTATTGAAATCATTAGACCGAGGCTATTCACATCCTTAAAAGCAGAGAAGAACTAATGGATGTTGAGGAAAGCACTCGAAAGAGTAAGAATTCTCCTCTACAACGAAACTCCGTGAAGGATATTACAAAAATAGTGGAACAAAAAGATTAAAGAAACAATGGCTCCTGCAAAAGCCGGAGCATTAACTCCAAAGGGTAGAAGCTATACCCAGAGGACCTGACTGCTCAATATCTCAAAGGTTTTGTTCCTCCCGTCTTAAAAATGTTCGATGGGACGGGAAATCCCCGACGCATCCGGCACATTTTAGAGCAAGCCGCTCGTAATGGCTGAGGAAATGACGCTCTCCTATTTCGACAATTTGTTAATGTCAGCCTCACGGGAGCTCGCATTCGACCGGTGGCGCAACTTCCAACCGGACCGTCAAAACTTTTAGACATCTTGAAAGCTTTTTTATCCAACGCTTTGCAGAGCACAACATCACACCACCGTTGGTGATTTGGTGGTGTAGAAAACAAAAACCAAAGAGAAACCTTGGTAGATTATATTTTAAGTGCCGGAGAAACCTCGCATGAAATGTGAGCTACAATTACAAGAACAACATGCTGTCGAATATCATTGCCAAAATATCCACGGTCCTATAGCATTCATGCTTAAAGGATTTACGATAAAAACTTTGAAAAATTACTCTAAGAAAGCCGCCAATCTTCAGAAGAGGTTAAGGCATGAGTGTAATGCAGAAAACCGAAAAGACAAAAAACTATCAAAAGTTTTGAAAAGAAACTCCGGGCATTGCGAAAAGGCAAATTGTGTGATGCAACCAACCGGCGCAAAAGAAGCAACGACAAAATCCTTCGACATCACGTACATCACCTCAATTACAACTTCAACAATCAATCCCGCATCGACCGAGAAGAAATCAATACCAAAGAATGAATAAAGTATATTCATTTAAAAATAGAAGCCGGCCGGTAAAATATTTCGTAGCCTTGTTTAAAATACCTCCGAATTTAAGCTACTGTATTAAAAAGGCGCAGATATTGACATGAAGGACAATCCTAATTATTGTCCTTATCACAGATGCTCGGACATAAAATTGAAGAATGTTTTGTCTTCAAAGATCAAGTTAGAGCGTAATTTCAAAGATGGAAATATAGTCATTCCGAAAGAATACTAAAGAACCCGAAAAGGGATCACCAATATGGTTTCGATAGAGGAACTTAATCCTAAAAACAAGGATAGCATTTCTCAAGAGATCTTCGCTAAATACCAAGTTACAAAATCTCCCAAGAAAGAAAAGAAAAAGAGAATCAAGAAAATGGAAAAGATTAGAGGTCTTCCGTACATAGGGCCGTAACTCCTTTTGTACCTTCTAGTTCATTTCACTCTTGTACTAGGATAGTTATGTCGGCCGAAGGATCTAAAAATCCTCAAGCCAATAACTTTGTATGACTTTCTTTTATCATGAATAATAACAACCTAGTTTTGCATACATTTTGTCTATTCTAGATGCTTCCGAGAACGAGCATTTGAATTCTAACCCTATAACATAATGCTCAAATCGTATAAGATCAATCTAAAGACAACCAAACTAATGAAACGAAATGAGAAATCTGACAATGACACAAATGAAGACGACATTGCTACGCTTCCACTCATAAGGAATTCCGATTTACAGTGACGGAGTCCTCGACTCGTAAACGAATGAATCGATAATCAACTCAAGAAATAACAAATTAACTCGAGAAGTGGAAAAATCTTACCTCCTAGAATAACTCCACAAGAAAGAGAAAAACAAATAATCACACCAAATAAGATCATTCCTCCAATATATCCTCGAACTTCAAGGAAGTAAGGATGATCTTCACAATAAAGTGGATTATAATGTACCGTTCATTCTTGAAAATTACTCGCAAAATTAAGATCATGACGCTCTCATACTTTCCAAAGAAATGAGAGAATCATTAATAAAGGCTCTTTCTGTAACTCGACATTTGCTTAACCTAACCTTGCCGCACTACCCAAAATGAAGCTCACTATATTAGAGGAATCAACAAAGATTACCTTCTCTCGACAATGACTTGTTTCGAACGACCGAACATAATCGTCCACTATATATTACAAAGAAACATCAATGACACGATACTTTCGAGAGTTCTTATTGACCTGTGCTTCAATCAACATTATGAATCTGAGAACTCTTGCATATCAGACATTGATGCCTCTCAACTATCAAGGGATACGGATGACAGCAAGAGGATTCAATCAACAAGGAGAACTAGCCCATGGATCAATAACATTGCTCTTAAAAATAGCCGACTTCTGGCAACGACAACAAAATTTCATATTATTGATTCAAACACCTCTTTAATGCCTTACTTGCGTACCATGGCTCCATGAATATAAAATGGTTCCCTTCTTCATTACATCAATGTATCAAACATTACGAAAAGGACAAGAATTTCGTATTATAGAGACCCAAACCGTTTTCAAATTCATGAAATCGGTATATGAAGATGCAAGATATTATGCTCCTATAAATAAAACAATATCTTCCAAAGAGACAACAAAAGAATAAGGAAGAAGACAAACAAAAGAAAATAAATGAAAAGGATTTTTCTTCAATAAAGACAAAAGATAGTTTCCGGGCCGACTCGCACTCGAGGTCGAGGGCCGAGAACGAGGACGAAGGAGAGAAGATCCAATTGTCACAATGAAGAAACCACCGAAATTCAAAATCCACCCGGATTCCGAAGAAGAAATGACATCTGTGGGTCGCAAAGGAACCCCAATTCAAAATATCTTTAGAAGAAGAAGACAAAGAGAAACTATTTGAATCCATGTATGACAAAATCAATCATTATATACATTCTATGACTCTAACTCCAATCTCCACTTCTAAGATTGAGAATTTACAAATTAAAGAAGTATATAATGATGACAAAAAGCCAATTAAGTTTAGACTCGGCTCTACTTCTTCTTGTACTAAAGACGATGTAAAAATAGAAGATGAAAATCTTCCACAATCAATGAAAATTTCTTTTGAGTTGTATTCTCCTTGGGCACGAAAAATTCATTCAAAATAGTTTAATGCTCAAACACTTGTCTTTAAAACAACCGCATTTCATTAAACAAATGTGGAAAGATAATAAACGAAATTCTAACTCTAAAAAGGTGTTGGATTTGGAGTTTTGGGACCATTAGATGATACAGAATTTTGTTTGATCAAGTTGCCACAGAAGAATGTGATTCCGAAATATTACCTGATCTTCCAATTGAAAATGCTCCCCCGTGAGTTGGAAGAAGAAATTAAATCGACAATCGATGAACTAAAAGAAATAAATTTAGGAACTAAATGAAATCCAAAATCGACTTTTATTAGTTCATTCCTTAATGATGAGGAAATAAAAGACATAACTCAATTGTTGATGGAATATAAAGACTCGTTTTGCCCTCGGACTTATGACGAAATGCCCTGTTTATCTCCCGTGTTGTACCATAAACTCGGGATACCAAATCATAAACTCGCTTAAACAAGCTCCAAGAAGGATGCGTGTCGAAATAGAGCAACAAGTCATTGCGGAAGTCAAGAAATTGATAGAGGCCGACTTCATACAAGAAGAAATTATCCAACACGGCTAGCCAATGTGGCAGCGTTTAAAAAGAAAAATGGAAAAATAAGAGTCTACATGTATCGCTGCGGACTTGAATAAAGCATGTCCAAAAGATGAATTTCCCTTACTAATTCCTGAGTTAATGGTTGATATTGCATCAAAATATGCAATATTTTCTTTCATGGATGGATCATCGTGATATAATCAAATAAAATATTTTCTAAGACGAAGTAAATACAAATTTTCTCGAACACCCATGGGCATATATTGTTATAAAGTATGCCATTTGGATCGAAAATTACTGTGCAACCTATCAAAGAGCCATGACACTTGATTTTTGATGAACTAATACATAATCAAGTCGAATGTTATGTCGAGGATCTCGTTGTCAATAGTAAACAAAAGACGATCATATATACGATTCGAGAATTGTTCGAACGACTACGACGTTATAATCTTAAAATGAACCCTTTAAAGTGCGCCTTTGGTGTCACTGTGAAAATTTTTAGATTTGTAGTTCGACATCGTGATAGAAATTGATCCTCTCAAAATTGAAGCTATTCTAAATATGCCTCCTCCTAAAATTTAACTCCACCGAGATCCTTCCAAGGAAAATTAGCATACATACGACGTTTCATTTCTAACCTATCGGGTAGATGTCAACCCTTTACCGCCCTTACTAAAAAGGATGCCAAATTCGTGTGGGATGAAAAGTGCCAACATGCCTTTGAAGACATTAAACAATATTTGACAACCCCTCCCGTCTTAGCAGCCCCCGTATTAGGAAGACCTTTAACCTTTACACCGCTGTATCGGACACCACTGAGCTTTACTAGCACAAGTAAATGATGAAGGAAAAGAAAATGCGTTATACTAATTGAGTCGTTGTTTACTTCCAATGGAAATAAAATATCCGACAATTGAGAAGCATTGTTTAGCCTTGATCTTCGGCAGCTTCAAAAGCTACATTACATGCTTTCTCATAAAGTTAAATCTTTATTTCAAGAGTTAACCCATTACAATATTTAATAACACGACCGAAACTTTCTCTCTCGGGAGATTAGCAAGATGGGCAATGATCTTGTTACAATTCGACATAACATTTGTACCGTTACGTGCTATTAAAGGACAAATCCCAGCGCATTTCTTAGCTAAGACACCCAATTCAATAGGATCACCCATTAATGACGATCTACCGGATGAACAAATATCGAAGTAAAAAATTCTAACATGCAACGATGGGAACTCTACTTTGACGGAGCATCGTCCGCATGGAAAGACAAAGACAAGCGTACAATCATACCAGTAAAGCCGAGTAGGATTAATTTTCATTACTTCCGTAAAAAATGATGATGCCCTTTTCCCTATCATTCGAACCATGCATGAATAACGAAGCCGAATATGAAGCTTCATAACCGGGTCTAGAATTGACAATATTAATGGAAATTGAGAATATTGATATCTATGGAGATTCCCGCTAATTATCAATCAAATTGCTGGCAAATATAAAAATTCTCCGAAACCGACTCGAGCAATATTCTGCTACACTCCTCAAATTACTTCAACAAATTCCCGATGTAACATTCTTCTTAATCCCGAGACGAGACAATTCTAGCGCATGCCTGCAAAACTTGCAAAGGAATTTGCGTGTCCTAAGAAGATGACATACCGATTTCTATAAAAGGATGACAAGTTCTTTCTCAAATCGATATGGATAATTTGCATAAAATCGGTGAAAAATACGACAAATTTAAGCAATAAATGACGAGAAGGATGATCATGCATAACCAATCATCAAATATTTACAACCGGAGAATTACCTGAAAATAGTTTTATTGCTAACCAAATTAAACAATGAGCATTATCATATGCTCTAATAAATGACGTCCTTACAAACGATCTTTTGATCAAATGTGGTTAAGATGTTTAAAACCAAATCGAAGCTCGAGAGATTGTTAAGATCCGGCTTACACTACTTGCTATGATCCCAAAGAAAATTGAAAGCTTCCAAAAGAAAGCCCTAAGATGTCATAGATGTTGGTTGTTAAAGTGAATCCTTCGTATTTTTAGATGGTGCAGATTTAATTTAATAATATAATTTTAGAAAAAATATAATTTTTTTAATTTTAAAATATGAAATCAAACTGATCTCATATAATCGATAGTTTAAAATAATCGAAGCACTTTGCTTATAAGCTATGTGTCTTTCACGAAGAATGGACACATTGCTTGGTAGTGACACTTGATCAAATAAACTAATGAATCTATGATATTCGTTTGGTACGCTAACCATTTATGTCGACCAGACAATTTCCTACTATATAATATGAAGGAATTAGATAGGATTTATATTAATGTGGGGTCTTTTAGTTTCTCATAATGGCAAGCCCCTATAATTAATTACATCTTAGGTAACCAAAGTCTCCTAAGAAAACTCTTGATATAGATCAGGAAACATTTGTATTAATGACTTCTAACAGTGTAAGGTTCCTCAAGAAAATGTGGTAATAGGAGATTTAATAAGTGAGTGGCTCAAATTTCGAAACAATTTTTGTAGGAATCCAAAGGAAGGAAAGACTAGGGGAAAGACATAGATCCAATAGAGATCTTGGTGTTTTCCCGAACTATCCTATTGTTTGGCTTCAATTTGAAATGCTTATTTGATGTTTCATCCTGTTACTTTTATTATTTAGAGCTTACACTCACTTGATACCGATCATGTGACTAGCCTAGAAGATGAGAGGGTTTATGTCATACCAGATGGCAAACTTAGAATCCTAAGATTAACTAGGGCTTATATTGCACAACATGGTCATGCAAAGGCCTAAGGGGATAAGGCGAGGGTTTTTGCCGCACTGGGCAAGCTACCTCGAAGTCCTATGGCTTGTTGTTTAAATTTCTAAGGAGATTTGCTGTTGAAGATAGCCGTGCTGCCCACTATGCATGCTCCAAGCTCCTCGTCGTAGCAGGTTTAGTTTAAAGAAGTGTCAATTTTAAGAAAAGAGAAGTTTCATGTTTTGAAAGTTTTCGATTTAAGGCATCTTAATGTCTTATTATGGGACAATATTTAGGTTGATTTAGCGGAACCGGTTAAGATCCCACCGTTCCATCATCCCGACACCCATCATTCCGACGCCACTACTTTTTCGATTATCCCGAAAGGTGGGGTAAATTATGGACCAAATTTCACCTACTGAAATGTGGGGTAGTTATTTCGATATTTCACTTATGAATTATTTAAGTGGGGCCTTTATAGGCGAAACATAATTTATGGAAGAATTTAATCAATTTTGATGGGCTTTTAGTGTTTCAAAAGTGGTTTAATATTAATCGTGTTTCCATTTCTAATCCTTATTAGTCAATTTTCCAGTTAAGCCTCGCCTCGCTACCAAGCCCTTAAGATTTCAGTGGGTATATTTTGTAATGTTTGGAAAGGTTTAGTTGTATGAACATGATTCTTATCAAATCAATCAGCTATTATTTAAACATCAAATAAAGGGGTGTTGGATTAGTGAGTTATCATCTTCCAAAACCTACCCCTAATCTTAAGGATTATTTAATTTAATTTTTCCTCCAAGTTATAATAATTAATTAAATCATAAACTTTATATTTTTAATATGACAAAAATGAGATGGGTTTCTACCAATTATCCCTTTATCTTTTAATCATTCAAACATAATAATCAAGATCATTCATTGCCCATTTACCACTTTAATTAATCCTAAATGTTGATTAAGACTAAATTCTTCAAAATTACACTTTTGCCCCTAATGGCCTTTATCACTTCATAATTCTTTAAATTTAGCACAAATGACTTCAAAATTTATATGCTATCCCACCCGTGGGTCAATTAAAACATTAGATGAGAAAATGTGATTATTAAAAAATTAATATAATTTATATAATTATTTTAATGCAAAAATAGAGATTTTTAATGAAAACTCAATAACTTGACCAAAACAAAGCCTTTGGCTTTGAAATTTTTATTAGAGGTAGAGCTAGTCTAGTGGACCATTTGGACCAAATTATATATTTTGTTGATCTTTCATTTAGTTATTAAAATTATTTTAACTTCTGAAGTATTAACTAATTATTAAATATTTTAGGGGTTGAAAATTAAGTTTTATATTTTTCTTGGATCTCTCTAATATTAGGGAACCCAGAGAAATAGAGTTCATATTTTTCTGATTTTTATTTTAATTTTTAGAATTATTTTGGTGGAAAGTTAAGGAAATTCATTTTTTAGCTTTTAGATATTGATTTTATTCCTTTAAAATTTAATGTCTTCATTTATGGAGTTAGGAAAATTACCCCAATTGTTCCTAAATGATTAAGAGATGATTTGGAATATTACCAACAATTTTATTAATTTTGTGATTTTTATTAATTTTTAATAATTTAAATATTAAAATAATGCTTAAAAAAGAAAATATTATCTTAATTACAATTTTATTTTTTAGAGATTCCTCTAAATCACAGATGACTCCCAATATTAATTTGGTAATTGTTTGAAGTGTATTTTAATTATTTTAATTGTATAATTGCCAAAAATGTGATTTAACTCGATAAATTCATTTAAGCATTTAAATTAACTCCATTTGACTTGAAATTATTATGGGGAGTTTCCCTGAGCTTATATTATAGTAGAGAGTAATTTTTAGATTATTTGTATTTTTAGTTAATCTAATTTATTTTTATTTGAGTTTAGGTTTTAATCCATTAGGGTTATACTTAATGAGTTAGACCAAATTTACATTTTTCATAGAGTACTACTAGTCGAAGTAACCTACCAAATTTGAGTTTGTATTTTTTTATCATTATTTTAATTATTACAATTTTTTTACCAAAATAGACATGATAATTTGAAAAATAGAGATCTATGTTTAGAGATCTCTTATGACTTTAGAAAAATCGGGGAAGATTCACTAAAACGGAGAGATCGAGATCCCCAAATATCAAGCCATGGTGACATGTTTATGACGATGGAGAATTAAAAGACTCCGAGATAGTATTTAATTCATTAAAAATAAAATATTCATCAAATAAAATTTGAACTAGTTCCACATTGTTCTCCTCTATTCACTGATCATTAGAGTAATTTTCTCTTATTTTTATGATTTTTCTACACCAAGTTATGGATTTTTAAATTTCCACTAATTTAAATAATTCAAAAAAATTCCATATTTTCTCACTTAAACACACGACATTGATTGGATCCTAGGAAACTCCGAACGACCATGCGACGCTCCCTGATTCGACGCTGCCATCTAACTCAGCTCCGTGATTTATTTCTAAGTGTTTTGTCCGGCGCATTCTCAGCCATCCGTCCATTACACGCCTTATTCAACACCGCCCCTTCATCGTCTTCGACTGGTTTATCCTGAGAGCCGTCCACCTTCTAGACTTAAGAACTCGAGCTAGACTTAACCAAATTTCATGGGGTTTATTCCTAGAGCTTTATCTGACTTAGACGAACCTATCTATACGACTAACCTAGCCTGAAATTGACCCAACATGTATGGATAATCGAAACAAGCTCGGGATGAAGGTGAAGTTCAATACATTTATCTAAGAGGGGAGGCCTCAATCAGATGGTTGTGGCAGCATTTATTGGTCCCGACGAACCTCCGGATGAAGCCTTTTATTGTGGTGAAATGTCTAGACGTTAATTTGACCAAGGCTGATTTCAGCTGTTGATCAAAGTCGGCACGGAGGCTCTGTAAAGGGGTTTTGATGGGGGATCTTCTTCATTCAGTCTTGTGAAGGTGTGGGTACAATTAATTTGAGTTTTGTGCCTTGTGGAGTTGTGGTGATATGTGTCCTAATTTCGGCTAGATTTTCGATAGATAAATTGGTTATGGATGGTGGGATTCAATGGTGAGGATGGTGGACTTGCACTCGAAGGTCACGGGAAGCTCAGGTGAGGTTTTGACAGAGTTTCCTTGGGAAAACTTCAGCACCCCCTATTGGTCCCGAGGGTGGATTTTATAACCATGGCCAATGGGTGGATCTCAGGGCTTTAATTTGGGTGCTTTAGGCCACCTAAGGTGAAGGTTGAGCAGTGACATTGATCACTAAGGGAATGTCTCACTGACAAAGTTCAATTTTGGGTTTAAAGTGGTATGGGGATGCTCGAGCTTAGTTGTTCCGGTGGCTAGGGTGGCCGGTAAGGACAGAGATGTTAGTCGAAAGGCTGATGGGAGTTAAGAGGGGAGCTCAGTGCCATTGATTGGGTTGCATACTTGGGGGTTAAGGGAGTTATGGGTTAGCCGAAAAAGGTGAAGTCTATTGGTCCTAAGTGAGGGACCTTTGGTCCATTGCTCAATGGACATGGGTTTGGCTGGTCATGGCTGGTCCCTAAGGTCCCAAGGTTGGCTATGGTGGAGCCAATTTGGTCAATTTGGTTAAATTTGTTGACATTGGGTCATGGGTACAATTTAGGTCATATTGGGTTTAGATTGGTCTAGGTTTGCTTTGATCTTGGGTTATACCCAATTTTTTGTTCAAAATGATGTATATGATTGTCATAAAGTGTTTGAAAGGTGATTGAAGTGGTTTTGAATAGGTTTATGAGTTCAATTTGGCTTAATTTGGGATTTTGGCCTATTTGGGGTAAGTTGGGTTAGCTTGGGTTTAGGTTTGGTCTAAGGCCAATTGAGGGTTTCAAATGGTCTCGGGGGATGTCAAAAAGAGTTTTCAACATTAATTGGGTGGATATTTTGGGGTTTGGGCACTCAATTTGATGGATTTTGAACACGTGACATATTTAGGGAAAATTTGGGGATTTTGGCTAAGTTGGGCTTGTATGAGGCTTAGGCCCAAATTAGGGACAATTTAATGTTGAATTTGGCACAGGGGAATGTCTTGAGAAGTTTGGAATTCAAATTGAGGGGAAATTGATTTACATTGAGTTTAATTTAGGTGATATGGGTCACTTGGTCAAAATTGGGGATTTTAGAATTCAAGTAAGATTGAGCTCAAATGTGGGTCAAATTGGATTATGATTTGGTTTAGATTGAGGCTAGAGATGTTGAATTAATGTTTGTAATTGAAATTGAGCAAGATTGGGGTGAATTGGGTGGACATTAGGTTTAATTTAGGTAGTTTTAGGTTAAATGAGTCAAATTGGGGCTTTTGGATGAATTGGGCTAAATTGGTCAAATTGGGTCATGTGGTAGTTAAGAGAAATGAAATTGGGAATATTTAGAAGGTTTTGAGAATTTTTTGCAAATTTTGGGGCTATTTTTGAAATTTTGGTAAATTTGGGTAATTTTGGTAAATTTGAGTTGTAGGGAGTATTTTGAAATAATTTTGGGGTAAAATAGGTAATTTGGGTAATTTTGGAAATTTTGGGGGCTTTTAGGGTTTAGGGGCATTTTGGGCAGATTTAGGGGCAATGGTTCAAAAATTGAAATTTTTGAAAAATTAAGATTGATTGGAGGTGAGTAGTATGGGATTTTTTAGGATGAACCGAAAAAACCCTTATTTGGTCCTCTATGTGTTGGTTCCAACCTTTTTAGCCATAGGCTTAGGGTTGGACCAGGTTTCTAAAGAGTTAGGAGATCGAAGTGGGATTTGATTTATTTAGGGTTGTGAGTGTGAAGTGTGTGTATGGTGAAAGCTTCAAACCTCCCAGGGTAAATCTTAAGGTCTGACCACCTATAGGAGACTTCCTCTGGGCTTCCTTATGCTTGGCCTCTTCCTCCCAGGAGCTGGAGGTTAGGCCTTAAGCAAATGAAAACTCCATTGAAGTGAGAAAAGTTTGAATTTCTAAAGCGGATGGGTTCCAAGACTAGTCTTCTAAGAAAGTCACCAGGAGAGTCCTATGACTAGACCTACAGCTGATTCTAAAGAAAGACTAGACCTCGACCAACTTTTTTATCGAAACCCTAAATCTCTCATTCTATCTCTCTCTAAGGTGTTTTCTATAAATCAATCGTGGGAGTTGCCATCTTAAACTCCAAAGAGAGAATACTTCGGGAGAAAAGAAAATTACGAGCAATAATAAAAGCAAAAGGGATTAGTTTCCATTCTTCATAATGGATCACATTACTTTAGAACTCCAATCTTTCAAATTCTATCTCACAACCAACCAAAATTGACAATCCCGTCTCTCATAAAAAATAACATTAATCTAAATTTCTAAAGATAATGAAGCTCCATTGCAAATTAATGGCGCCAACATCCATGCTAACAATAAGGTTCTTATGGATCATTGTCGCGTTTGATCGACGAAATATCATTCACAAATCTTAGGTAGTGTTTGCATGTTCATATCGAGTTTGTATTGGAAATGGGCTTCCCTTTGAAGTTTGGATCCATGAAGAGAAATCACTACCAAGGATTTTCTGACGAGGTGCTTAATGGGAGCTAGGTTGCTAAGAAAACAACATGCCAGAATGGGCACAGATAAGTGTAGTTAAAATTAAGGGTTTTTGATGCAAAAGTAGATGAAACCAAAGAAAAAATGATTTTATCTTATTTTGTTGATAATAAAGACGGAGATGAGTCGGAGGCATAAAAATTGAAAGTTGAGATAGGAAGATTTGATCGTTTGAATTATGTGATGGAATAATAGGATGGAAGATGGAGACAAAATGGCGAGAAAAAATTTTAGTGGGGCGGTAAAAATTGATGTTTGGATGGCATGCATAGGAGTTGGGCTATTTATTTCAAGGTGTTCATTGAAAAGATTAGTAGGATTAAAGTTATTTTGAGAATCTATTAATGTGTTGAATTCTCTTCAATTTTCTTCTAGATTTGTATAACAATATATGTAAGCAGTTCTAATACTAGTTTTAATTTATCTTTTGTTTCTTTCCCAAATATAACCTATTGCTGCAATATTTACATTTAATTTGTCCATCCAATTTGATTTAACTTGTCTTTTTGTCATTGTTGATTGAATGAATTAAAACAAAATGATTCACAATTTTTTTGATGGAATTTGAATGACTGTAAATAGTGTAACATATGAAATATTTACAAACAAGCTTATATTTCTAGATAAATATAATTTATAATGCATTCGATTGTAGCTTATGTACAAGAAAATTTTCATCCTACTACTACACATGATACCGGTGAAATACGAATGAAATAACCTTATTTTTTAACAGTAGTTTAAAAAATTATTTTATATTTAATTAAGCTAGTTATACTCCGCTTTATTGTCCATTGATAATACTTATACATTGATGGTTTACATTAAATATAGTACAAATCATGCTTACACAATATATGGGGAGAAAATTATAAGAAAAGTACCTTAAACTTGCACTATAGCATCAAAATTAGCAAATTTGATAATAATAATAGATGCATTTTATTTGGATGCATGAAAATCTTTTATCATCTACGTTAAATTTGCTTCAAAATTTAAATTATGCTCCCTAATAATCAATATACTCAAAAAACTAGAAAAATTAAACGCAATAGCTAATGAATATCTTGCAAGGGTTGTTTCTAAAAGTATTGACTTCGTTGTCAGCCTATATTCACATTTTATTTGACATCGATTTAACTTTATTTTGTTTGATGTAGCTATATGTTGCACTTCTTGTATAATTAATTATGTGAATACTTTTAAATTTTAATTATGGATTGCATGGAGTTCCCTGTCACAAGTTAAAGCTCATGCAACAAAAGTTCTGACTAAATTATGATGCATTAGACTAAGAAATGTTTCAAGTATGAAATATTCAGCAACATTATTTTTAAACCAAGCGAGGTCAAAGGAAGGTGACTGAGCTCTCTTGTTTCGCTTTGTTGAAAGTTGGAATTCTTTTTAACAAGCACACCACGTCCTCAGCCTTTCTAACTCTCCAAACTCTTAGGGGTAGTTCATATGTGATCAAATCTTCTCAAATTGGACTTGTTTAAAGGCGTGATTATTACTTTTACTACATGCATAGTCCGCCTTAGGCGGAAGGCACATTTCGCTTTTGGCCTTGATTTATGGGAAGCGGTGCGGTAGGGGAATTCGGTCTAAACCATCCTCCACAACATAACCTTTCATTCTCAAAGCCTTTCCAAGCTCCAAAGAGACTTCCTTCTCTAAGAGCTCAACCTCTAATTCTACAGTTAGATCAAAGCTCTTTTATCGAGCTTAGTTTGGATAGAAGTTTGATCCAAGCAATTTGAATTTGATTCTCTCACACTTGAAGCTTTGTCAAGCCTATATGAGCAAGCATAAACTCTATCCCTCACCACCTTCTACCCAAACTAAATTCTATCTTTGATCACTTGACAGTTGGAGTAGATCAAGTATCTACTAGTTGTCTCTTAAAGGATTTGGGATCATAGTGGGATTGTTCATGGGATTCATGTGAAGCTCTAAAACTCCTCAATTTCTTGGAATCACCACTATGTCCAAGTATTCCTTCAAAATGTCTCTTAAAACTCCTCAATTTCAAAATCACCACTATCCCTCACCACCTTTCATCGGCATTTGGTGGCCGATGAAAGGCGAAGATATGCAACAACTAACAAAATTTATTTGTAACCTATGGCATGTGAGATGTGGCCACCGATAACTTTTCACATGAGTGATGTATTTGAATTATATGGGTAGAATTTTTTTCCTTGTCACAAATTGTTGCATATGTAATAAAATATGAAAAAAGGATATATTGTTCTTTGGAATCAAATTATCATCTGTTTCATAAACAATATTTGCCCATGTAATTTTTCTTAGCTAGAACACTACCTTCCATGAAATAAATACCACATAATGGAGACATTCTCAATGAACTTTATCAAACAAAAATATTGGTTGTGCTATATTGCTCAAAGTTAATAAAACGTACAAAAAATTTCAAATTGTTCATGTCAGATTTCTCGTAAACATTTCAGCTCATTTCATGTTAAAAGAAATATTTTTTGAATGCTTTAACTTATTTGAATTTTTTAATTTTAGAGATTAATTTATAATTTAAACTAATTTGAATTTAATTTTCTTAGGGATTTCTCTTCCCTTAGGATTTAGTGGGAAAAATTTTGTATTTTGTTTTTTTACTTTGGATTGTTATACATTTTAAGTTTAAAATTTCTATTTAATCTATTTTAAATTAATAACTTATTATTTAAATATTCAACTCGTTAGAATTATTATGGGTCTAAAAATTAAAGTATTAAGGTTGCATAACATTCATTGTCACAAATGATTGTGCATTAACTAAGATAGAGTAACTAATGAATTTCAAAGTAGAATTGAGCTCGCAAAATACTAACACATTTAAATTCACATAGATCATTCAAAAAGAATTTTACTGCACATATAAAAAAATAGTTTCATTTTAGCTTTAGACTAATATCCTTTTAAAATTCTTCATTCATAATGAAAGCATATTTAAGTGGAATTTTTCGAACGTTTAATGATGAAATACCAAATAAATTAACAAAGAACCTATCAATCAAATTCCTCTAAATAGTATTTCTCATTCCTTTTCGAGCAATAAATACATAGAAATTGTGTGATGTATATGTAAATCTTTTTTGCTTAAAATATTGATTTCAAAGGGCCAAAGCAGTTCTAAAATATAGCCTGAAAAAGTGGAGTATTGGACCATAAAAAATACGTGCTTTAGCCACGACATCAGGTTTACAGGCTTTCTATTATACCAAAGACAATTCAAAATTTCCAAAAATAAAGCCGCAACGTGTCATTGATAAAATCACCATTTTTTTATCTAAACCTTAAATCTATCATTCTATGTGCTCCCTATAAATACATCATAGGGTTGCCATTTTACACTCCGAAGAGAGAATACTTCATAAGAAAGAAAAATTCTAATAAAAAAGGAAAGAAAAAAGAGATTCGTTGTCCATTCTTCATAATGGATCGCATTACTCTTGAGTTCCAATCTTTCAAACTCCATCTTACCATCCCCCGAATCGAAGATCCCATCTCCCACAAAAGATATCATTAGTTTACCTTCCTAGAATTAATGAAACTACATTGGCGAGTTAATGGCACTAACATCCCTGCTAATAAAGAGGCTCTAATAGAACTTTGTCGTGTCCGATCGATGGATATCACTAACGAATCAGAGGTAGTATTTGCAAGTTCAAATCAAGTTTGTATTGGCAATGAGATTCGCTTTGAGGTCTGGATCCAAGGAAAGAAAGCTCTACAAGGAATTTTCCGAGGAGGTGAAAGATGGGAGCCGCGTTGTGAAGAAGCCAACCTATCAGAATGGGCGGAGATAAGTCTAGTGACAATGCAAGGGCTTCTTATGCGAGAGCGGATGAAGCTAAGGAGAAAAAGATTTAATCCTACGTTGCAAGAAATAAAAGAGGAAGATGAGACGGAGGCACAAAATAAGAAAGATGAGATGGGAGAATTTTATGTGAAGGAAAAAAGAAAAGAAGATGGAGATCGAATGACGAGGAAAAATATTAGTTGGGTGTTAAATGTGGGTGTTTGGGTTGCATGCATAGGAGTTAGGCTATTTATTTCGAGGTCGTCTTTGAAAAGATTAACAGGATTAAAGTTAGTTTGAGAATATATTAAGTTCTCTTCATTTTTTTTTCTAGAGAAGGATCATTGGTCACATACCAATATATATAAGAAATTTTAATATGTTATATTTTACTATTTGTTACAGTATTTACTTTTTATTTGTACATCCAATCTTTATTTCGTTGCTTGTTGATTGAATTAAAACAAAACGATTGACACTTTTCTTTTTCATGAAATTATAATGTTTGGAAATATAATTATATGAAATATTTACAAATATAATTATATTTTTAATTTACAACGCAATTGATTGCAGATTATGCACAATAAATTTTTCATCCTACTACTCAAATGATAGAGGTGAAATAAGAAAAAATAATTTTATAGTTTAAGAAGGGTTTAAATATTTATTTTATATTTAATTAAGGTTTTGTTATACTCCTTTTTATTGTACATTGGTAATAATTGTACATTGATGTCTTACATGAAACATAGCCCAAACTAAGTTCACACATTATGTGAGGAATACATATAGGAAAATTATGCTTAAACTTGCCTTTTAGCATCAAAACTAAAAAAAATTGATCATAAAAGATGCATTTTATTTAGAGAAAAAGGTAGAT
Organism: Papilionanthe hookeriana x Papilionanthe teres; assembly: GCA_022702705.1. Lineage (NCBI taxonomy): Eukaryota > Viridiplantae > Streptophyta > Magnoliopsida > Asparagales > Orchidaceae > Papilionanthe > Papilionanthe hookeriana x Papilionanthe teres. The sequence goes on along the minus strand of CM040421.1, from coordinate 65,210,344 downwards.
TTCTCATAATTGTTTCAGCTCATTTCACCTTAAAATAAATGTTCTTTGAATCATTTGGCTTATTTGAATTTTTTATTTACAAGTATTATTGTATAGTTTAAGCAAATTTGAATTTAATCATCTTACAGATTTTTCTTCCCTTAGGATTTAGTAATTTAGTAATTTGGTAATTTAAATTTGGTAATTTGTTTTATTTAATTTGAATTATTATCTATCAAACAAGTTTTTAATTTTATTATTAATTTGTATAATCTGTAAAACTTGGTTATTTTAATTTAGTTGAAAATGACCAAAGGACCACTAACATTTGTCGTCGTAGGTCATTACTGACCGTGACGGAATTGTCGAAACTATTTAGAGCGCATTTCAATTATTACAAGATTATATTCATTTTTTATTAATTTATATATGTTCGTATTGTAAATAAATTAAAATTAAGTTTTAGCCTCCCATTCTCGATGCATGATTGTCATTTTAAATCAATCAATCTTTATTTAGTGACCGACAAAAGGTGACGACATACAACAACCAACAATAGTTATTCGTACCTGATAGCATGTGGCGTCAATAGCTGATGTCGTCACTAACAACTTTTCACAATAGTGATTATTTGAATTGTACGTGTTGTATTATTTACCTCATGATAATCGTAATCCATATAATGGAGACACTCAATGAACCATATCGAAGAAAAAAAAAATCTCAGGCTAGTTTTTCTCAGTTTTTTCTCAAAATTAAAGAAGAATACAAAAAAAAAAAGTTTAATCTTTCATGTCGGATATCTTATAAGAAATTCAACTAATTTCAAATTCAAATGAATTTTCTATGAATCTTTTTTGTTGAAGATTGATGGAGCCCGGTCCACTGTAATTGCCAGGCTAGTTTTTCCCGGTTTTTTCTCTTCGATGTGGATCTCTCGTAGGGAGAGGGAGAGGAGAGGTTAGAGGAGTAGAGAGGGAGAGTAATCTTGTAAGTCGATGTGATCGCCGGTGTGTAATCCTCCAAAAAATAAAATCTCCTGCAACTCCGTGGAAGTAGACAATTTATCAAATCACTAAATCTGTGTGTTTCCTGTTGTTTTGCGATTTTATCATTCTAGTTTTCACTTTATTGTCGTCTTTTTTATAACACGTTTAACTTATTTGAATTTTTTAATTTTAGAGATTATTGTATATTAATCATGTCAGAACTGTAAAAAATTATTTAGAGTGCTTTTAAATTTATTATGAGAATATGTTCATTTTTATTTCTTAGAATTAAATATATTTAGTGAGTAATTTAAAATCTATTTAAATAAGGTTTAATTAATAAAAAAATTTTCTAAGATCCCAAATGATGTACAGTTTAGCAAAAAAGAAGGTAGAAAATAGTGATGCTTACATTAAATATTTGATTTTAAATACTTAATTTCTATTTAATCTATTTAAAATAAACAATTTAATATTTAAAAACTCAACTCATTAGAATTATCAATGGTCTCAAAATTGAATAATGTAGGTTGCATGACATTTATGATCACAAATGATAGTTCATTTAATAAAATAAAATAATGAATTTTTAAATTTCATGACATCATGGAATCACATCTGAATCTCATAGATCATCTAAACAAATTTTACCATTCATACAAATATATATATATATATATATATATATATATATATATATATGTGGCAAAATTAATTTTAATTTAGCTTTAGACATATATATATATATATATATATATATATATATATATATATTATTTTAAAATCTTCCCACTTAGCTTTAGACATATAATATAAATTAAGTTTTGCGGCCGTGGTCTCGGGAGACTACTCCTACTGTTAAGCATTTCTGCTTCTTCCCACAGGCATTTCACGATGCTATAGAAGTTGGCGGTGGTGATTACCAGTTTATCCGTAAACTTGATCGGAAAAATGGTAAACCTGCACTTTTCCTTACTTATGAGAAAACCAACTTTCTAGCATCTTCTTGTCGCTTTGCTTTGATTGGGAAATTTCTTTGTGGTCATCCTAAACTTGATCTAAATCGCAAGGAATTTGATATGTTAAAATTAACTGGTTCTTGTCACATTGGTCATTTAGATAGTCGACACAACCTTATACAATTGTCTAACGACATTGATTATACCACTATTTTCGCTCGGAAAGTGTTAAGAGTTGACAATCGTATTATGAAAATTCTTAAATGGTGTGTGAATTTTAACCCCCGAGCTGAATCTCTTGTTATTCCTATTTGGGTAAAATTCCCTGGTTATAAGTATCACCTTTTTAATTATGAAATTTTATTGTCTTTAGCCAAGGGCTTTGGCAAACCTCTTCTATTGGACAATCCCTCCTTAGACCGTACCAAGCCTTATAATGTTTGTTTATTGGGTCGATGCATGGTCGATCCGAGATAAAGTTCATCGATCTATTTGGTTTCGTGCTTATGAAAAACAGTGATTACGGAAAATCGGCAATTACTGCCTGGTTCGAATAAGTTGTTTAGTCTGTTTGGTTAGTGCGTTTTGTAAACAGCTTATTTGTAAATTTTCTAATGAATTAATAAATACTCTAATGAATTAATATATGTGACACCTAAAACATTTATATTTTTCCACGTAGCACTCAACTCTTTAATATCACTTTTATTTTTATATTTTTTGCCAATAACATTAAAAAATAGTTGGATCAAATCAACTATATAATAACAATTCTGAAACGATAGAAACAGACACAGAATAAAGTAAAAAACAGAATCAAACTTCAAACCATGTTTTGACAGTTATTTGAAATTTTTTCATACATTTCTGACGATTAAAATCATAAAAGCTTGCACCACTAAAGCCCAAAACTTAACTGATCCATTGCAGCACCAACAAAGATTCACATTCTGTAAATTATCTAAATAGATTTTTGAATGATGAAACCAGATTAGAAGAAAAATTTTCATCTTAATCTAGATTAGAAAAAAAATTTCATCTTAATGGATTAAAGGGAGTTGCATATCATCTAATTATAATATTATAGTATCACCGACCAGCTGACCAAAACACCCCAAAAATGCAATCAAACTGATATCTCAACAGGTGTAAAAGATAGCACGAGAGAAGCGAAAGCCAACAAAAATAATCAATATACACATTAAAAAAGGAAATCAAGCCATATAAAATAAAACTTTCAGCAGCAGAAGATGGAAAAAAACAAAGACCTAAGGTTTTAAGATTTGAAATTGTTCCTAATTACAAGGGCAGGGAAGAAGAGATAAGTGCTAACCAGTGGTGATGTGAACGCCGATAATTATGACGAAAATGGTGATTAGGGCGAAATAGATGATGGCGTGGATGAGGATGGAGAAGACGCTCGTTTTCATGTTGGCGAACTCCACCACCCGGCTATTACCGGGAAGCTGGAAAAGAAGCGCCGGTGTCAGGAAAATGAACAGAACCACGGGACGCTAGGGCACGAACGAGGGCACATGGGGAGGGCAAGCGGGGATATGTTCGAACGTCACGGGGGTAAAGGGTTTCGCAGAAGATGCGATGCGTGAAGGAGGTTCACGGGGGTAATACGATCGAAAAACGCGATCCAATACGCGGCTCGCAGGGGTAATCCCGCGGGCCGCTTCTTTCATAAAATAAAAATAGAGTTTTTGGATCTGCACTTGATAAGTGCGAATCAAACAATGCGGGAGCGTTTTTAAAAACACCCCCCGCACTTATAAGATGCCCCAAACGGGCACTTAGTGGGCAAATTTTGGTATTTTGATTTATTTACATTGAATTGTTATACATTTTATGTTTTTAATTTTATTATTAATTTATTTCGTCAATAAAATATGTTTATTTTAATTTAATTAAAAAAATGACCTAAAAACCACAAAGATTTGGTGTAATAGGTCATTACTGACCATGGCGGGATTATCAAAATCATTTAGAGTGCATTTCTATTTATTATAAGATTATATTCATTTTTATTTATTTACGAAATTTAAAATCCATTTAAATGAGGTTTAATATAGACAAATAAAATTATCTAAGATGCTAAATGATATAATATTTACCAAAAAAAAGCGGCTGCCAATAAAAAAGATTATATTAAATATTTGAATTTTAACTTAATCTCTATTTAACCTAATTTAAATTAATAACTTATTAATTAAATATTTAATCAATAGAATTATCATCCAAACAAATTTTAACACACATATAAGAAATTACTTGGGAAAAATAATTTCACTTTAACTTTAGACTAATATCATTTTAAAATTCATCATTCTTAATGAAAACCAAATTTAAGTGGATTTTTTTCAAAAAATAGATGATCAAATACCAAATAAATTAAGAAAAAACCACTAATCAAATTCTTCTCAATAATAGTTCTCATTCCTTTTCAAGAAATAGCTAAAATTATCTAAAAGAAATAATATATTTTAAATATTAAATATGTAAATAAAAAGAAATTGTGTGACATATATGTAAATCTTTTTTGTTGGCATAATTTAAGGAAACTAATTTTTGAACATTCTCGTTAAATTTTTGAGTTGAAATGGCCAAAACAGTTCCAAATTATAACCTGGAAAAGCGGAGTGTTGGACCATTAAAAAATGTGTGTTTTCGCCACGACATCTATTTTAGAAAGTTGTTATTATCCCAAAGACAATTCAAAACTTCCGAAAATAAAGCCGCAAAGTGTCATTGCTAAAATCGCAATTTTTTTATCTAAACCTTAAATCTCTCCTTCTATGTGCTCCCTATAAATCATACATGGGGGTTGCCATGTTAAACTCCGAAGAGAATAATTAAAGAGGAAAAATTTCTTAGCAAAAAGGAAAGCAAAAGGGATTCATTGTCCATTCTTCGTAATGGATTTCATTACTCTTGATCTTCAATCTTTCGAACTCCATCTTACCATCCCCCCAAATCGACGATCTCGTCTCCCACAAAAAATAACATTAGTTTACCTTCCTAGAATTAATGAAACTCCATTGGTAGTTAATGGCACCAACATCCCTGCTAATAAAGAGGCTTTAATAGAACTTTGTCGTGTTCGATCGAAGGATATCACTTACAAATCAGAGGTAATATTTGCAAGTTCAAATCTAGTTTGTATTGGCAATGGGATTCGCTTTGAGGTCTGGATCAAGGGAGAGAAAGCTCTACGAGGGATTTTCCAACGAGATAAAACATGGGAGCTACGCTGTGAAGAAATCAACATGTACGAATGGGTTGAGATAAGTGTAGTGACAAAGCAAGGGCTTTTGATGCGAGAGGCGATGAAGCTAAGGAGAAAAAGATTTTATCCTATGTTACAGGAAATAAAGGAGGAAGATGAGAAGGAGAAAGAAAATAAGAATGATGAGATGAGAGGATTTGATGATTCCGATTATGTGAATGAAAAAAAGAAGGAAGATGGAAATCGAACGGCGAGGAAAAGTATTAGTTGGGCGAATGTGGGTGTTTGGGTAGTATGCATAGGAGTTGGGCTAGTTATTTCCAGGTCTTCTTTGAAGAGATTAATAGGATTGAAGTTATTTTGAGAATATATATGTATTTATATGAGTGTGTGTGTGTCTATATATATATATATATATATATATATATATATATATATATATATATATATATATATATATCTTTGTTGAGTTCTTCATTTGGTGGAGGGATCGGAGGATGAATAATGCAACCAGTGGAGGCGAAGCACCGGCTATTCCAGCCATGATGACAATCTATATCAATAATCTAAACGAGAAGATAAAACCGGAGGAGCTCAAGAAGTCCCTAAATGCAGTTTTTTTTCAATTTGGAAAAATATTTGAAGTGCTTGCCTTTAAAACTCTGAAACACAAAGGTCAAGCATGGGCTGTCTTTGAAGATGTTGCATCAGCTATGGAGACACTTAAGCAGATGCAAGGATTTCGTTTCTATGAGAAACCTATGAGGATTCAATATGCTAAAACAAAATCAGATATTGTAGCAAAAACCGTTGGCACTTTTGTACCTCGAGAGAGGAGGAGGAGACATGATGATAAACCTGAAAAAAGACGCCAGGAGCGACACCGTGATGCTAATCAAGCTGGGTTGAACTCTGCTTATGTTGGAGCTTATGGTACTTTGTCGTCACTATCTCAATTGTCTTATCCTGGAGGGGCCAAGCTTCCGGAGGCTCCGGCTCCACCAAACAACATCTTGTTCGTTGAGAATCTTCCCCATGAATCCACTCCAATGATGCTGCAAATGCTTTTCTGTCAGTACCCAGGATTCAAAGAGGTTCGAATGGTTGAAACAAAACCTGGGATTGCTTTTGTAGAGTATGGAGATGAGATGCAGTCTACGGTTTCCATGCAAGCTCTCCAGTGTTTTCAGATGACGGCTCAGAATCCAATGGTCATCTCTTATGCAAAGAAGTTGAGATCTATGTAGCTATGCAGTATCTATTCAGGGCGACAGCTTCTCTTTTGGCTGTTTCATCTTCTTTTATATGGCAACTTCTCTACTTGTCTTACTGGATTTAGTTTTTTGTTTTCATTTTAGTGCTCTTGTAGCATCGCCTTTCCCTTTCATTTTTTTTAAATGTTAATATGGTTAGTGTATCAAATTGCACTCCAATCAATGTGAATTCATTCGACATATTTGCATATAAAAAAAATTATATGTTGAGTTCTCTTCATTTTATTTTTCTTTTCTAGATAAGGATCATTGGTCCCAAAGCAATACATGTAAACAATTCTAATATGTTATATTTTACCATTTGTTTCTTTTCCAAATAGTATCCTAATGTTACAATATTTACTTTTCATTTGTACATCCAATTTAATTTGATGTCTTTATCTTGTTGATTTTTGACTGAATTAAAACAAAACCATCAACAATTTTTTTTCCAAGGAGTTGTAATGTTAGGAAATAGTATAATATATCAAAAATTTACAAATGAAAATAGAAAATATAAGTATATTTGTAAATATTTCAAATTGTAAATTTGGTAATTTGTTTTATTTAATTTGAATTATTCTCCATTTAAAAAGTTTTTAATTTTATTATTAATTTTTTTAATCTATAAAATTTGGTTATTTTAATTTAATTAAAAATAACCCAAGAATTACTAAGATTTGGTGTCTCGGGTCATTACTGACCATGAAGAAATTGTTGGAATCATATAGAATGCATTTCAATTATTACGAGATTATATTCATTTTCATTTATTAGAATTTAATTTATTTATTGAGGAAATTTAAAATCCAATTATATGAAGTTTAATTTACAAAAAAAAAAAAAAAAATCCAAGACCCAAATTATCTAATGTTTTCAAAAAAAAATGAAGCTGCTAGTAGAGATGCTTCTATTAAACATTTAATTACTTAATTTCTATTCAATCCATATAAATTTAATAATTTATTATTTAAATATTCAACTCATTGAATTATCACGCTGAAATGTCTAACTAAGATTTGGTGTCTCAAATTTAATTTGCTTGCAAAATGTCTCATGCACAAAATTCTAATGCATTATGATATCATGTCCAATTCTCATAGATCATCCTATAAAATTTTACCACACATATAAAAAAAATTTGGCAAAAATGCTTTCAATTTAGCTTTAGACTAATATCATTTTAAAATTCTTTCTTCTTAATGAAAAACATACTTAAGTGGAATTTATTTAGAAGTTAGATGATCAAATAACGAATAAATTAAGAAAAAAATTATTAATCAAATCCTTCTCAATAATATTCTCATTCCTTTTCATACAATAATAATATTTTAAATATTAGATATGTTAATACATAGAAATTGTGTGATATATGTAAATCTTATTTATTTGCATGATTTTAAGAAACAAAAATTTGAAGTTTTCAATTAAAATTTGGGTTGAAAGGGCCTAAGCCCTTCCAACATACAACCCGAAAAAGTGGAGTGTTGGACCATTAAAAGATATATGTTTTTTCCACGACATCAAGTTTAACTACTTGCTGTGATCTCAAATATAATTGAAAACTTCAAAAAATAAAGCCTTAAATCTTACATTTTCTATCTAAACCTTAAATATTTCATTCTCTCTCTAAGTTACATCTTATAAATCAATAATGGGAGTTGCCATCTTAAACTGCAAAGAGAGAACATTTCAAGAGAAAAAAAATCTAAGAAAAAAGAAAAGTAAAGCGCTTAGTTGTTCATTCTTCATTACAGATCACATTACTCTTGAACTCCTGTCTTTCAAAATTCATCTCACCATCCCACCAAAATCAACAATCCCATCTCCAAAAAAAAAAAAATAGCATTAGTCTACCTTAGAAATAATGAAACTCAATGGTTGTTAATGGCACCAACTTCCCTGCTAACAAGGAGGCTCTGATAAATCTTTACCTCCCACAGTCGAAAAATATCACTCACAAATCAGAAGTAGTGTTTGCAAGTTTATATCGAGTTGATGTGTCTGTAATTGGCTTCCCTTTGAGGTTCAGATCCATGGAGATAAAGATTTACACGGTATTTTTCGACGTGGTGCAAGATGGGGAATCCACTGAAAGAAAAGATAATTGTAATGACTGTTGACCTCACTTTTGGTTGAGGTCTAGTCTGTCTTTAGAATAACCTAGGGTCTAGCCATAGGACTCTCCTGGTGACTTTCTTAGAAGACTAGCCATGGAACCCTTTCCCCCTTTAGAAATTAAAACTTTTCTCACTTCACTGGGAGATTTTATATGCTTAAGGCCTGACCTACAGCTTTTGGGAGGAATAGACGAAGCATAAGGAAGCCCAAGGGAAGTCTCCTATAGTTGGTCAGACCTTAGGATCTACTCAGGGGGTTCTAGAGCTTACTCCACACTTACATTACACACTCACAACCCTAAACAAGGCACATCACCTTTGATCCCCTAAATCTTTGGAAACTCACGTAAGTGGTTTACCCAAGCCCTTACCCTCAAGTTAGGGTTTGGCTAGTACCAACACATAGAGGACCAAATGAGGGTGACCTTTGGTCCATGGCTCAACCTAAACAATTCCATATTATTCATTTTCAACCAATCCCAATTTTCCAAAAAATTTCTAACCCTTTACCCCAAAATACCCAGAAATCTACCCAAAATACCCCCAAAAATCTTAAAATCCCCCAAAATTTCCAAAATCACCCAAATTACCCATAATTCTTCAAAAAATCATTCCAAAATACTCCCTACCACTCACATTAACCAAAATTACCCAAAATTGCCAAATTTTCCAAAAATACAGAAAATGACCAAAATGCCCCTCTTAGCCAAAATTCCAAAAATTTCAAAAATTCCCATAAATTCCCAAAACCTCCCAAATATTCCCAATTTTATTTCTCTCAACTACCACATGACACAATTTTGCCAATTTAGCCCAATTTAACCAAAAGCCCAAATTTGACCCATTTAACACAAAAGTGACCAAATTAAACGCAATCTCTACCCAATTGACCCCAATATTGTCAAATTTCAATTCCAAACTTTAATTCAACATCTTCATTGCCAATATAAATGAAATACATGCTGAAATTGATCCACATTTGAGTTCAATTTCACTCAAATCACATTTTCTCCTTTAATATTTTAATTAACTCATAACTGGGGTCACATAAAAATTTTAAAGTTATTTGAGTTAAATTTAATGAATTATGAAGTGATAAAGGCCTTTAGAGGTAAACTTATAATTTTGGAAAAATTTAGCCTTAAATCAATATTTAAGCTTAATTGAAATGGGAAAGGGCAATAAATGAGTTTAATTATTATGATTGGATGTTCAAAATATAGAATGGTAAGTGGTAGAAAATCATTTCATTTTGCCACATTAAAAGACAAAATTTATGATTTAATTAATCATCATAACTTGGAAGAAAATTAAATTAAAAGAGCCTTAAGGTTAGGGTTGATTTTGGATGTTCATATTCCGCAAATTTAATAACCCTTCATTTGATGTTTAAATGACAATTCAATATTTTTAATAAGAATATAATCATGAAGTTCATTTAACTTCCTTTTTTTAAGACATAAAAATACATACTAAAATCTTAAGGGCTTAGTACTGAGCTAGGCTTAATCAAAGGAATTAACTAATAAGAATTCGAAAAGAAAACATATTTAATTTTAAACTACTTTTGAAACATTACAAGCCCATTAAAATTTGATTAATTCTTCCATTAGTTAAGTTTGCCTCTAAAAGTCCACCCACATAATTCCTAAGTGAAATATCAAATGATAATTATCCCACCTTTCTGGATGATTAAAATATTGGATCATTGAGCATAAGGGTATGAAAAAGAGAAATAATTTAATAACTATGATAAGTCCAAAAAGACCTCAAGGAAGCTCAAAAGTATTGTGAAATATCTGGGGCTCTCCTGGATCTTTTCACAAGTATTTTGGGCACCTTGTAGGACTACTGCACCTATTATATCTATTAAATGAAATATATCTCTCAAATAAATGATTAGGAACCACTAGGCTATGACTTAGGTCTTTCTAAGCTTATGGCGAACATATCCATAGGTTTTACTTTCTTGTAAATTATAAATGTTTATTACAAGAATACTAAAGTTTTATGTGGAGATGACGGGAAGACCTACCAGGTATGCTTTTATTTTATTGCAATTTACTTACTTGAACTCTACTGCATTTTCTTTCCTTAAAAAATTGCATATTAAACAACAATGTTGCCCTGCATGAAAATTGAAACTTTTAGGATAGCCATAAAACAAAAACCAAAATCAAAATTAAAAATCAAGACAAGATAAAATTCACCGCCACAACATTCAAAAATATAAAAACAACTCAAAATTTAATCATAAATGAAACAAAAATGGATCATGAGTCCGATATTCCTGTTGCCACTACCGCCGTTGCTTCTGAATCAATTGCAGAGAAAGTGACAATCCAGGGAAGTCTACTGATTTAAAATTGACTAGAAATAAAACAGTTGATGATAAAGTTTGAAAGCTCCGAGCAGAAATTTTTGAGTTAGCCAAACAACGATGGTTGGATATTGATGATGAGGATTACACCTTGTCAGATTACATGGATGAAGAATTCATGGAAATTAATATGGTTGAAACTCGGTCGACATCATCTGCGGGCAAGTCTCCTAGTGAGGATAACAATGCAGATGAGCTTTGAAGGACCATCCTGACAAGAGATGAACGGATTAGCTGTCTGGAGAAGAAAATAGTGGAGATGACCTCCGCCATGACCGCCATGGATACACTCCACGGGCAATCGCGATCAAGACCCACGAGTATCTCCGGAGATTAACCAGCCCGAGATCATACACATTGCTGATGAAAGAAGTGAAGTCACTTCAGCCAATGAAGACGAATCACTGAGAAGAGAACCAACTCTAAGCCGACTAGAGAAGGACATTAAACAGATGGTCGAGTAACAAGTTCAGGAGGCCTTGGCTCAGTCCAATGGTGGAGCATCAGTTTCAAAGGGTAGACCCTACACGGAGGAGTTCGATGTCGTGTCTTACCTCAAAGGCTTGGTGCCTCCGACTTTTAAGACGTTCGACGGGACATGAAATCCTCGCCAACACATCGTACACTTCAGAGCTAGTAGTTGTAACACATGATGAAGTGAAGCTTTGTTGTTCCATCAGTTTGTCAGCAGCCTGTCAGGAATAGCGTTTGATTGGTATGTCGAGCTTCCCAATCGATCAGTAAATATTTTGCAGAAATGGAAAATATATTCGTGAAAAGATTCGCCGGTGCCCGGCATCTTGTTACCATAAGGGATCTCATCGTGGAGTGGCAGAAGCCCGACGAGACTTTGGTCAACTACATTCTCAGATGGAGAAACTTAAGCATGAAATGTGAACCTCAGCTACAGGAACAACACGCGATCGAGATACTACTCAAGTGTATCCACGATCCGGTAGCCTTCATTCTTAAGGGTCTCACCATCAAGTCCTTCGAGAAGCTACTCAGCAAAGCTAGCTGCTTGCAAGAAGAAGTCAAGCACATTGAACCTGCAGAATAGACAGAGAAAACAAAACCCGCTAAAGCATATAAGAAGAGATCTGGCGTGGTGGCAATGTCGACAAAGGAAAGAAGCCAATGAGGATTCTGCCTGAGCAGTTGCCAAAGCAGCACAGCCAGTCGCCTCAGTACAGTCAGCCTCAGCAATACGGTCAACCTTGTGCATAGTAGAGCAGTCAGTCTGGTCAGCAGCAGAGGTCATACAGTTTAGATGGACGACAAGGTCTGACAATGTCAAAACGGCTACATAGGAATTAGTCTTTCAAAGACGACGCCGTAGCAAAGATGTTCAAGAATTTAATGAAAAAGCCTGAGTTCAGATTGCCTGAGCCGAAGAAGCCAGAAGAGATGGACAAGAAGGATTAGCCAAACTTCTACCCCTACAACCGGATGCTCAGATACACATAGAAAGCTGCTTCAGTTTCAAGCATTGGCTCGACTGGAATTACAAAGAAGGATATATAACAATACCAAATGAATAGTTGAAAGAACCTAAAAGAGGTTCTATAAACGTGATTTCAGCCGAGCCAATCTCTCTAATTGATTCATATACCATCAAGGCAGATGGAGCACAATTTGAAACTAGCTCAAGAAAGTCCTGGATCAGATCCAGTCTACCCTAAAGAAAGTCGTTGTCCGAAGTCTACCGCCAGCCCAATCCAAGGTGAAGTCTTCGCAAAGGAGGCCACCGCGACAAGAATGGAAAAAGAAGCAGATCGTAAACAAAATTAAGGATGATATCGTGAAGGGTAGGATAGAGGCTGCCCCTGTTTGATTGGTTGTTTTAGATTCGGGGGTGAAACCCTTTGAACCCTTGACTTTGTACAATTATCTTTATTCCCCTCCAGCGTCTCATAATGATAATAAAAATGATGTTGGCTAAGTTCTTACTGTCTCTAGTGATGATGTAACTATTCACAACCTCTCTAACCCTGATTTCAATTCCCAAAATGATCCTCAAGTTATTATTGTTCCTGACGAGAATGTTGACGATAAAAAAGAAGATATCGACAGTACCAACAACAACAACATCGGAAGCGAGGAGCCAGTCCTCGAATGCAAAGGAACTTCACTTGCCATCAATGTGGAATTTTTAGATATGAAAGAGCCAGATATGAAGAAGAAGAAACAACAGATGTACATTTAAGAAATGGCAAGGTGCTACCGCTAAAGACGGCTCCAATGAATAAGGAAAACAGATGATTACTCAAGAAGAAGTATCTCCAGTAACGAAAGAAGTACAAGTTTGAAATGAAATTGAAGTTTCAAACAAAGTGGATTATAACATACTAGCTCATCTCAGAAAGTTGCCAGCCAAACTAAGCTTTTACGATGCTTTGATCTTGTCAAAGGAGATGAGAGAAAATTTGATCAAAGCTCTACTTTATCCGGATATTTGCTTAGCATAGTTGGTTAGCACATCCTCAGATGGAGTGTGCACTTTAAAAGAACAGCCTGGTGTAACCTTTACCGATGAAGATTTGCTACTCGGAACAGTCGATCACAACAGACCGCTCTACATTTTCGTCATCATCGACATGTTCGTACTTTTCAAAGTGTTGGTAGATCCTGTAGCGTCGCTCAACATAATGAGTCTACTGACGCTAGCCTACTTGAACATCGACGCTCGAGAACTTTCTATGGATAAGATGATGCTAAGAGGATTCCACCAGAAAGGAGAAAAAGCCCTCGAATCTATAACGCTACAAATGAAAGTTTGAAATATAATAACAACCGCAAAATTCTATGTCATCGATGCGGATACATCGTTCAATACCCAACTTCGTCGGCCATGGCTTCATGAGTACAACATGGTCCCGTCGTCGCTTCACCAATGCATCAAGTACTATAAGGACAGACAAGAACATTAAACCTCGATTAACCCTTAGACCTAATTAAACCATTAAGCCATAACTAACTAAGGTTTAATAAAAATTAAACCCTAATTAGGTCTAACCCTTAGACCTAATTAAACCATTAAGCCTTAACTAACTAAGGTTTAATCAAACTTAAACCCTAATTAGGTCTAACCCTTAGACCTAATTAAACCATTAAGCCTTAACTATGGTTTAATCAAACCTAAACCCTAATTAGGTCTAACCCTTTGACCTAATTAAACCATTAAGCCTTAACTAACTAAGGTTTAATCAAACTTAAACCCTAATCAGGTCTAACCCTAAGACCTAATTAAACTATTAAACTTTAACTAACTAAGGTTTAATCAACATAAACCTCGATTAAGTCTAATTTATTAGACCTAATTAAACTATTAAGTCTTAATTAAATAAGACTTAATCAAACAAACCTAAACCAAACTTAAGTCTAACCCACATTAGACTTAATTCAAACAAAACTTAGGCTCAACCTGACATGAACCTAAGTTAAACTCAAACCTAAACCATACTTAGGTTCAACCTGACATGAACCTAAGTCTAACTTAAACCTAACTTAAGTCTAGCCCATATTAGACTTAAGTCAAACCATACTTAGGTTCAACCTGACATGAACCTAAGTCTAACATAACCGAACTTAAGTATAACCCATATTAGACTGAAGTCAAGCCATACTTAGGTTCAACCAGACATGAACCTAAGTCTAACCTAAACCAACTCAAGTCTAGCCCATATTAGACTTAAGTCAATTCAAACATAGGTTCAACCTGACATGAACCTATGTTTAATCTTAACCTAACTTAAGTCTAACCCATATTAGACTTAAGTCAAATCATACTTAGGTTTAACAAGACATGAACCTAAGTCTAACCTAACCTAACTTTAGTCCAACCTAACTTGAACTCAAGTTAACCTAAACCTTAGGTTCAACCCACATTGAGCCTAACCTAAACCTAACCTAACTTGAGTCCAACCTAACTTGAACTCAAGTTAACCTAAGCCTTAGGTTTAACCCACATTGAATCTAACCTAAACCTAACCTAACTTGAGTCCAATCTAACTTGAACTAAAGTTAACCTAAACCTTAGGTTCAATCCATATTGAACCTAATCTAAACCTAACCTAACTTGAGTCCAATCTAACATGAACTCAAGTTAACCTAAACCTCAGGTTCAACCCACAATGAACCTAACTTAAACCTAACCTAACTTGAGTCCAATCTAACTTGAACTCAAGTTAACCTAAACCTTAGGTTCAATCCATATTGAACCTAACCTAAACCTAACCTAACTTGAGTCCAATCTAACATGAACTCAAGTTAACCTAAACCTTAGGTTCAACCCACATTGAACCTAACTTAAACCTAACCTAACTCGAGTCCAACCTAACTCGAACTCAAGTTAACCTAAACCTTAGGTTCAACCCACATTGAACCTAACCTAAACCTAACCTAACTTGAGTCCAATCTAACTCGAGCTCGAGTTAACTCTAAACCCTAGGTTCGATCCACATTGAACCTAACTTAAACCTAACCTAACTCGAGCCCAATCTAACTTGAACTCAAGTTAACCTAAACCTCAGGTTCAACCCACATTGAACCTAACTTAAACCTAACCTAACTTGAATCCAATCTAACTTGAACTCAAGTTAACCTAAACCTTAGGTTCAACCCAAATTGAACCTAAATCGACATAAACTTTAGGTTCAACCCAAATTGAATCTAAATCGACATAAACCTTAGGTTCAACCCAAATTGAACCTAAATCGACAAAAACCTTAGATTCAACTCAAATTGAACCTAAATCGACATTCTAAATAATTAATCGACATAATCGACATAATCGACATTTCAAACATAACTGACATAAAATCGACATTTCAAACATAACTGACATAAAATCGACATTTTAAACCAAAATCGACATAATCGACATAAATTTGACATTCCAAACAATTAATCGACATAAATTCGACATTTCAAACATAACTGACATAAAATCGAAATTTTAAACCAAAATCGACATAAATTCGACATTTCAAACATAACTGACATAAAATCAACATTTTAAACCAAAATCGATATAATCGACATAAATTTGACATTCCAAACAATTAATCGACATAATCGACATAAATTCGACATTTCAAACATAATTGACATAAAATCGACATTTAAACCAAAATCGACATAATCGACATAAATTTGACATTCCAAACAATTAATCGATATAATCGACAACATGCCGGCATATTTTTTAGGTTGTGTGTTTTGAAAAGGGGTCGCCTACAGAAATTGTCGGCAAATTTTTAATTTAATAAATAATTTGAAAAGGTAGTATTTGATTTTAAAAATAATTTTTAAATTTGAACATTTTAAGATATGAAATCAAACCGATCTCACATCCCAAATAGTTTATACAAACGAGCACCGCACCACAAACCGTGTATCTATCCCGAAGAATAGACACACTGCTTGATGATGGGGCTCGATTAAATAAACTAGGAGATTTGTGACATCCGTTTGGTCTGCGAACCAATTTTATAAGCCGATAAGTTTCCCTGCTTAATATAAATGAATTAAGCAGGGTTTATATTACCTGGGTTCTTAAAGTTCCCTATAAGGGCAAGCCCCTATAGTTAATTACATCTTAAGTGACGGGAATCACCTAAGAAAACTCTCGATAATGATCAGTGGTTTTGCTCTCAAGAATTTCAAAGTTTAAGGTTTTCAAACAATTGGATTTTAGAAATTTCAATAGGGAATAGCTCAAATTTGGAACAATTTATTTTTAAGAGTCCAAAGGAAGAGGAGTAGGGGATGTCACAAACCCGAAGTGAACTTCAGTGACTTCCCAGACTATCCTAATGTTAGGCTTTGAATTTCGGGAATTCCTAATGTTTATTTAATGTTTTAATCTCACCAATTTTAATTAATTAGGGCTTATATTCATGTGACAGAATCATACAAATAGCCTCGAAGATATGAGGGTTTATGCCGTATCAGACGACTACCTCGGAATCCTAAGTCCGGTTAGGGCTTAATTTGCTATGCAAATGCCTAACGAGGGGTTGAGGATTTATGTTGCACTAGACAAACTACCTCGAAGTCCTATAGCATTGTTATTTAATTCTAGGAAAGTTTTGCTGAAGTAGACTCAGTGTTTCGTCGATGACGATGGTCGTGCCGCCCACCATGCTCCGAGCTCCTTGTTGTTGCGGAGGTTCAATTTTAGAAGTCATAAATCAGTGGATGAGAAAAGTGTTTTGGTTTAGAGAAAATCTTAATTTCCAAGTGTTTTCAATATTTTAATTAAAACAAATCTTAAAGTTGATTATAACGACACCGGTTAAGATCCCACGGTTCCATCCTTCCGCATCATTATTTTTATCGGATTCACTTAGTCCGGATGAATTTGCTAAATTCAACCGAATGAGTTCCACACTTTCATTTAGACCGTGGGAAATCCCGTTAGCAACACGTAGGTTACATCATCCGAGGTATTCCCGATCATTCAACGAGACGTTTTAATTTAGTTGTAATTGTAGTTTTGTGTTCTGTTTGTGATTAAATTTTGAGTTGTTTTATATTTTGAAATGTTCTGGAGGTGAATTTTATCTTGCAATGACTTTTAACTTAGTTTTGGTTTCAGTTTTAGGGACTATCCTAAAGGTGTGGGTTTTCATGCAATGCATTGTTTATCATGCAAGAAAAGTAAGTGCGATGCGATTAATGAAATTGCAATAATGTAAATTGCAATAAAGTAAATCGCAATAAAATAAAAGCGTACCCGGAGGGTCTTCCCGTCATCCCAAGCCGCACTTAAAACACAATTAGAATATTTAAGCAAGTTCCTAGGTAAAGCTAAGGTAAGGGTTATGGTTTTCTACCAAATTCCTAATCCTATACCTAGTCATTTCCTATGACGTCTAGATTCCTCGTGTTTTTGTTCAAGACGATTTTCTTCATCAAAGAACAATTAAATTCAATTGTTCTTATAAACATCCTATCATATTGAGAAAGTGTTTAAGAAGAATCTTAAACATCTTTTCAATATTGCTAGAATTGTTTTAAGTCCAAATGAATTTAATTATACAAATGAATTAATCGTCCAAGAATCTCAAGTTTTGTTATCTCGCTTCAGCTGAACTAGGACATTCGAATATCCTATAGGTGAAGTAACATTTCATTTAATATTCTGTTTAGGAGTTATGATAACTAAAGCTTTTGAGGGTAAATCGGTGTTCAAATGGTTTTGTGATTTAGTTTAATTTCCATTAATGGTTTAAATTTGAATAGTTGTTCAAGTTATTTTAGATTTATTTTGAATTCTTTATGTCTTTGGTGATGTTATATTTAATTCAACTTAATTTAATTTAATTTAATTTAATCTTTAATTTAATTTAATTTAATTTAATTTATTTAATTTGATTTTATTTATTTAATTTAATTTAATTTAATTTAATTCAATTTAGTTTGATTTGATGTTAAATTAAATTAATTTGATTTGATTTAATTTTAATTTAATTTGATTTAATTTAATTTAATTTTATTTTATTTTAATTCATTTAATTTAATATTTAATTTGGTTTAACTTAATTTAATTTGGTTTTATTTATTTAATTTAATTTAATTTAATTCATTTAATTTAATTTAATTTGTTTATTTAATTTAATTTAATTTAATTTAATTTAATTCAACTTTTAATTTTTATTTAATTTAATTTAATTTAATCCAATTTAATTTACTTAATTTAATTTAATTTTTAATTTAATTTTATTTTTTAATTTTACTTGAAATTTTTAAAATAGTTTAATAATTTAATTTTAGTTTAATAATTAAGTCTTTTAATGTTTTGAATTTGAGTTATCATTTTAATTAAGAATTGAATATTAATGAGATAATTAATTTAGGGATTTTTAAATTAAAGAATAAATCTCTTCCTAATAATATCCCTATTTTAATAATTCCAATTTTATTATTCTTCCAAATTTAATCAATTATTTAATTAAGGTTTAATCATTTTAAATTGCTTAATGGGTTTCTACCCTTTAATTATTTAAATTTCAGTCATCCAAACCAGATTAGGATCAAATATTTTACTTGTTAATTTTTTATTAAACCTAAAGTTTTAATTAAGGATTAAAAATTTTAATTACCACTTTACCCTTTAAGCTTAATAATTTCATAACTCACTAAATTGAACTCAAATAAACTTGAAATTTTATGGGACTTCACTCATATGTCAATAAAGACATGAGAGGAGAAAATGTGATTTTTCTGTATTTAATTTATTTATATAATTATTTTTCGTAGAAAATAGAGATTTCCAAGGAAAATTTAATAACATGACCAAGCGAAAGTTTCTGTCCTTAAGAAAATTAGGGGACATTCCTAATGACCAGAGGACCACTTGGACCAATTTTGGTAATTTTTTGAATTATAATATTTTTATTATAATTATTTTAAGTTTTGGAGTGTTAATTAATTTAAAAATAAAATAAATGTTGAAAAATGAATTTTATATTTTTCAAAAATTTCTCCGATATCAAGGAAATAAGAGAATCAAATTTTACAATTTTCTGATTTTTCTATGATTTATTATAATTATTTTAGTGAAAATGCTAGAAAATACATTTTTTTAATTTTAAAATTACCCTAGAGCTTTAAAATTTAATATCTCACTAAATAGACCTAAGAAAAATATGGGGTTTGTTCCTAAGTGATTAAAATTCAAAATGTGACATTTTGGTCAATTTTATTATTTTTTTGATTTTTATTATTTTTTAATTATTAAAATATTAAAATAATATTAAAAAATTAACTTTTTTAGAAAATTAAAATTTTAATTTTATTAAATTCCCCTAATATCAGAGAGGCTCCAAAAACCAATTTGGTGAATTTTTAAAAAGTATTTTGAAAGTTATGAATTTTTAAAGTTTAAATTGACTAAATGGCTTAATCAACCCATTTAGTAGGGCTAACCAAGTCCAATTGGCCTCAAATTTTTATGGTGTGTTCCTCTAATCCTAAAGGTCAGTGGAGAATTGATTTCATGTCAATTTGATGTATGGTTAGCTCTAATTAATTAGGGATCTATTTTGGGTGTTTAAGCCAATTAGGGTCATTCCAAGTGATTTAACTCAAAATATATTTTTCATAGGGTCCTCTGGTCCTAAGGAACATTACCAAATTTTCTTAGAATTTATTTCACAACATGATAATTATTGGAATTAAAATACCACAAATAGTGACATAAACTTGGAAAATACATAACTCTTTATAGAGATGGCCTATGATCTTGAAAAATTCAGGGAATGTTCCGAAGATCAAAGGCTTCAAAAGCCCTATGGTCTCATGCTATGATGAGTTGTATACATGCATGGAGAATTGAATGATTGAAAACACTATTTAATTAATTAAAAATAAAATATGCATCAAATAAATATAAAATCACTTCCACATTATTCTCCTCGTTTCAGTGAGCAAGAGGGTATTTTTATTTTATTTTTTTGAGTTTTCTATGATAAGTTATGAGTTTTTGAAGTTTAGGTTCAAAAATAAATAAAAAAATGCATTTCCCGCTCAAATGACACGTGTCGCACTGCTACCGGCCGGCGTGGTTGCCTGTTCACGGATAAAGCTGCCGTCCAACTCCATCGCGCCGTCCGTGGGATACATGCCTCGATCGGACGTGCCGTCGCTCCTCTTTCTTTGTTCTATTTACTCAAAACCGTCCAACTTCAAACCTTGATATCTCCCTCGATTCTCAACGAAATTTAATGAATTTTTTTTTAAAATGATCGTCTAATTGAGTAGCACACATCTATACGGTGATGATATACTTAAAACATGTGAATAAGTACGTAAAATTAAAACATGCTCGGTTAGAGGAGAAAAAAAATTGATACCTTTGTCCAAGAGGTGAGGCCTTAATTGGAAATGATTTGATTGAACTTAGAAATGCTTGGAGAAGCTTTGGGAACAATTTGGCATAGTCTCCCCAAGGTAAATCTTGCATCTCCTCCCCTTGGTCATGGAGGTGGGGTTTAAATAAGGAAGGTTATGGTGGAGCTTGGGTGGCCATGAGGGTTGGCTTGGTTCATTCACCAAGGTTTTCTTTGCTGAGAAAAACTCACATGATTGAGCTTGATCTTGGTGCAATCAATTGGGTTATGCCATGTGTAAAGTCAAGGATTTAAATGGCATGGGTGTAAGGAGCATTTTTGGTCCAATTTGGGTCAATTCATGGTTTTGGCTTGGTTCACTCACCAAGGCTTGATTTGGGCTGATGTGAGATCATTTGGGTCAGCCTCATATGTGTGGTGAAGTCCCCATCCAAGGTGAGGTGGCCAATTTTGGTTAAAGTGTATCATGAATGGGGTTAAAAAGGTTTAGTGAAGGCTTAGGAAGGCTCCCTCTTCTTGCCATAAGTGGCATGGTGAGGTGGATAGGGCTCCCCATAGCTTGCATATGGCTTATTCATGGCTCCATGACTTCATTTGGCTTGCTCATGGCTCTGGGAAAAGGTTGGCTCACTTGCATGGAAAAGGGTTATTTGGAATTTTGAAAACTTTGGATTCCATTGATGGGATTTGTCATGATGCTACAAATGGGTTGATTTCATGATGGTTTAAGACTTTGGTCAAATAGGATTATCAAAGGAATGATGAAGAAAAGGTTTCATGTGGGCTTGGTAATGGACTTTGGGCTTTTAAAATTTGGTAAATGTGGGCTTTTAGATAAAAAAATTTGCAAAGGGCCATGCCAAATAAATGTTGGGTTAAGGTTGAAATTGATGTAAAATTAATGTCAAAAAATGTTTTTGGGGGTGTTTCAAAGAGGTTTCAACTTTGTTTGGGTTTTGATTTTGGGGTTTGGGCCCATTTGGGTTAGGTTTGGGTGTAGGCCCATTTAGGGGATTTTGGGTTTGGGTTGAATTTGAGTGAGGTTTGGGTCCAAATTTTGGGCAAATTATGTTAGTGTTTTGTTTGTGGGGATGTTAGGAAGATTTTAGAAAAGATTTGGGTTAAATTGGAGTTGAATTGGGCTAATTTGGGCTAAGTTCGAGTCATGGGTCAAAATTGGTCTTTAAGGTCAAAAGTGAAATTGGATTTAAATGTCAATAAAATTGGGCTTAAATTTGGTCCAGATTGACATTTGGGATGTTGAATTGAAGTTTAGAATTGAATTGGACCAAAATTGGAGTCAATCGGGTAGGTTTGGTTCGACATCGGGTTCACTTGGGTTTAAAATGGGTTAAATTGGGGTTTTGGTAAAAGTGGGGTAAATTGACAAAATCAGTCCATGGTGTAGTTGAACAAAATGAAATTGGGAATATTTGGGAGTTTTTGAAATTTTCTGGGAATTTTTGGAAATTTTTTGAATTTTTTGGTCAAGAGGGGCATTTTGGTAATTTGGAAGGTATTGGGGGTATTTTTGGAATATTTTGTATTTTTTGATGTAAATGATCAATTTGAGTGGTATGGAAATGTTTAAGATCAATTTTGAGGAATTTTGGGTGATTTAGGAATTTTGGAGATTTTGAGCTATGCAGGGCTTTTGGTAGGTTAGGAGGGTGTAGGGTCCCGGGGGTCAAAAACGGAAATTTTGAAAAAATGAAGATTAATCAAATTTAAGTGACATGGAATCGTTTAGGTTGAGCCATGAAGCCATGAAGCCATGAAGCCATGAAGCCATGAAGCCATATTAAGCCCATATGAGCCATGAGAGGACTCATTTTGTGTATTCATTATGTTGTTCCTAACCCTCTTAGCCAAGGTCTTAGGGGTTAAGGACCATCCATGTGAATCACCTTCATGAGTCAGGAGGTCAAGTTGGGTATGGGTGTGGTTTTAGGAGATGTGTGAAAGTGTAGTGTATAAGTGTAGTGTGTGTGTAAGTCAGCCCTCACTGCACTGAGCCACCAGTAGCGCCCTAAGGCCAAAGAGTCCTATAGGAACTCATCCTTTAAACTTCCACATTTGATTTCAACCCTCTAGGTGATTAGGGGCCTACAATCAAGTTTGTGGAGTTTGCAGGAGTTAAGAAGTGGTTGAGTTTCTAAAGGGGTAGGTTCCATCTCTAGTCCTCTAAGATAGTCAAAGGAAAAGCCTAAGGCTAGATCCTAAGTACTAAAGAGAGAAGAGAATACCTCATCAAAAATGAGGTCAACAAATGGACCCCCAATAGGTGTGGTGTGCTGAGGGAGCACACCGCGCGTATTGGCGTTGACCGAAGAGATCAACACAACCAACACAGAAGTTCAGTGTGACAAACTCGGGACGGAGCAAAACAATTTCCGCCGGGAGTATCGGATATGTTCCCAAAACTGGAGATACCTGAACTCTCGCTGGGGAAAAGAAAAGGAGGTGAGCTCCAAATCACAAGATTTTAAGAGATTGGATTTTAGATTCGTTTCATTTTTTTTATTTCAAGTTTTAATTTTGAGTTTGAATTTCAATTTGAGTTTCAATTTTAGTTTTATGCGGAGAAAAGAGTAGTGGCTAAGGCCCACCCGAATGCATTTGTATGCCGAGAAGGAAGCGAGGATCGAACCTATTCCATATGTGTATGCTGAGATGGATTAAGACTGAGCCTATCCCAAATGCCGAGGAAGAATAGGACAAAGCTTATCCCAAATGCAGAGTGCTTTAATTTCAATTTCTTGCTGAGAGGATCAAATTTTGAGATTGCTGAGAAAGGAGTAGGACTGTGCCTATCCCTAGTACTGAGAATTGCTGAGAAGGGAGTCAGGCGGAAGCCTATCCTGAGTGCTGAGAATATGCTGAGAATTGCTGAGATTGTTAAGGATATGCTGAGAATTACTGAGAACTGCTGAGATTGCTGAGAATTGCTAAGAATATGCTGAGGATTGCTGAGGATTTCTGAGAATGCTGAGGATTGCTGAGATTGCTGAGGATTGCTGGGGATTGCAGCGAATTGCTGAGAATATGCTGAGGATTGCTGAGATTGCTGAGGATTGCTGAGATTGCTGAGATTGCTGAGGATTGCTGAAATGGGAGTAGGGCGGAAGCCTATCCCAAGTGTTGAGAACTGCTGAGATTCTGTGAATGCAGAGATATTGAAGAATTTTGCTGACTTATGCTGAGACTGAATAATTTTATTGAAATTTATTTATGCGGAGATTGAGGGAAATTTTGCCGAGGTCCATGGGGAATTTTTGCCGAGATTCAGTTTATGCAAGTGGTTGTGAAAAATTTTATTGATATTTGATTTATGCTATGACTATGAAGAATTTTACTCGAGATTTGGCTTATGTCGAGATTTCGAGAAAGATTTTGCTGATATTTGGGAATGCGAGTTTCATGAATGCAGAGATCGAATATATTGCTGAGATTTATGAATGCAGAGATTGTGAAAACATATTGTAAAGTGCAGAGAATGTTTGTAGAAGTTCATGCAGTGCTGAATTTTATCGAAATGTTATGCAGAGATTTTTGAAAATTCACAACGTGCAAAGTTCTTTTGTTTTATTCAAATGTTGACTTTTATTTTGTTTGATGCAGAGTTTTATTTAGTTTCATTTGTTTTAAGAGCTGGACCCAGTTTTAGACAAGTGCGACATCAGTGCTTCGTAGGACAAGAATTTGTCTCTGAAGCATCACGATGAGCAGTACTTCTGAGGGTATCATCAACTGTAGATAATAACTCACTCTTTAAGTTGCTATCAGAATTTATATTCTTTCAAGCACCTATAAAGATGTGTTATCTCTAAGGACGTCACAGTTTAGGAGGCTGCAACTCCGTAGCTTTGTTCGTAGCAGTTGTCATTTGATTTTGTCACCGATTTCGTAAAGAGTGTTCACATTGTCTTCGAGAAATTACTATGACGTTCTTTGAACTGACGTTGAAGTTGTATTTGCTGGGCGCTGAAGGATACGACTTCGGGGTTGAATTTACATTAACTGCTAATATCGTTGTCATTTGTTTAGTTCTTTCTTCCTGGGCTTAAGTAGATTTCAAAATTTATGTTCATGTGATTAAAATATTTTTCACCGTCCAAAGATATTTCTGAGCCAGTTAATGACCGTCCAAAAGACATAAAATCACTTGACTCTTTTCAAAGCATAATATCAGAGGAAACTTCTTAAGGTTGTATTTCAAGTTTTATTAATCAGGGGAGTATTAAGACACCAATTTTTGATTATATGCTTGCCTCAAGCTTCTTCTCAGGGAGCATTCTTTTTCTCTCTTTTTTTTTATTGAGCTTTTCGCTCTCCTTTTTTTTATTGAGGATTACTATATCTAGTGAAGCACAGATTAAAGATTTTGAATGTCTGGATTGTGACACCAATTTTTGATTGTGTGCTCACCTCAAGCTTCTCCTCAGGAACACCCTTTTTTTTTTTTTGCTCCTTTTGTTTTCTGAGAATTACTGTATCTGGCAGTGCATATTTCTGTTAAAGATTTTGAATGTCAAAAACTCCCCCAACTAATAATTCCAAAATGTTTCTTAACATGAATCCTGGGATATTATAACTTATTCGAAAGTCCGGACCCAGCCACATGGCGGGAAATTAAAAGGCTCGTTATATCCTGAATCAATTACTCGTATTTCAACCACACTACTTCATTTTGAAATCAATTTAGGACCCAGTCCAAATTCCTTAAAGTAAACGACTCAGTTATTAGAGCATTAATTTCATTCTTCCCTGAAACCATAGTCTTAGCAAAATATCCAAATTTAAGCTTTCCAAACATTGAGCAGTTCTGGACAAAAACAAACTCTTTGTCATTCATTCATTGCAGTAAGAAGGATGGTACAGACCAATACTGATCGTGCTAATATCTTCTTTCAGCGTCAAAAGTAATAACAACCAAAAAGTGTCACGTCCGTTGTCAGCTGCGTAGGAACCAATTGAAACAAACAAATCGCCTGAAATCATATTGATATAACTTATTTCAAGTTCCTTTCAAATATTCATCAGGGATTGTTACGCTTCCATTCTTGAAATTTTTCTCCAGCCATTCTTTGAAACTGATACAGCCTTCAATGGTGTGCCCAAGCATTCCGTGATATGGGCAATAGTTGGGATGATTCTTCTTGTTAACTTCCGCCGGTTTCTTCGCCTCGGTAATCTGAACTTGGGCTTCTTAATCAAATTCGAAACATCTTTTCCACTCGCCTCATCTTTGAAAGAATATACTCGCTTAGTTTCTTGGCCGTAGACGGACCTCGTCTTCCATCCATCCGAAGCGACCACCGTTGAGACGACCGTTGATAGTTCCGTTGTCGAGGCCGTTCAATCTGGATCCGCATTGGTCGCTTGTCTTTATCCACCACTCGCCATTGTCTCGTACTCCTCAAATATCTTAACCGACTCTAGCTTTTCAGAATTTTCTCGGAAAACCCAACTGCTTAGCTTCCTCTTGCAAACTTCCAGCTTTGCAAAGTAGTTTCTCGAACGTTTTGATTGTGAATCCTTTCGAGGAGAAATGCAACCGGTCCATGGATGCTCTTTAAGAGAATTTCAACTGCATGTTGCTCCTGGAGCTGTGGCTCACACTTCAGGCTTAAATTTCTCCATCGCAAAATGTAGTCTACCAATGTTTCGGTCGACTTCTGTCGCTCCACCACAAGATCACCGATGGTGATATGGTGTCTAGCTCCAGCGAACCGCTTGACAAAGAGGTCTTCCAATTCTACGAACGTTCTCACCGAACCATTTAGCAGCTCTCAGTACCGGCCGAATGCAACCCCCGAAAGGCTATTCACAAATCGACGACACAACAATGCATCGCTACTCCCCGCGTTGCAAGCAACTTGCTCGAAAGTGTGCAACATGCCTGTCGGGGGTTTACGGTACCATCAAAAATCTTGAACCGAGGTGATACGAAACCTCCGGGATATTGGACAACATCAAACTCTTCGTGGTATGGTCTACCCTTCGAATCGATGTTCGTTCTTTAGGATCGAGCCGTGGCTTCTCTCACCTGTTGTTCCACCATTTGCTTAATGTCCTTTTCTGGTACTGGACCCTGAACTGAATCCCTCTTCTGTTGTACATTGACGGTGAACTCCCTTCTTTCATCCATAACATTAATGATCTCTAGTTCGTTTGTTTCTGGAGGTGTTATTTGCGGTGATTGTGACTTTCCTTGAATTGTGGCCATAAGCAGCCATCACTTCTTCTAGTTGCTTCTTCAAATGGTTGATATGTTCATCTCGTTGTTGAATGGCCCTTTGCCAATCCTCTCGCGGCGTTCTCTTCACCAAAAGGCGGAGTGTCGCTCGCAGATAATGTTGATTGGGTCTCGACGACGTCGATTTCTGCGAATTCACCTTCCATGAAATCTGCTAGTTCGTAATCTTCCTCTTCAATGTTGTTTTTTTGATCTTTAGACAGTTGTGCAATGTTAGCTCGAAGCTTTTCCACAGCCTCCTCAATTGACTTTCCTTTGATGACTTTAAGGTCAACTGGAGATTTTCGAGAAACATCACTTATTTCCCCGAGCACTGGTGTCGTCGCGTAGAAGTCAATCGAATCATCCGAAATCATATTTATAGAACCTTTTTCAGGTTCTTTTAAATATTCTTCCCGGATTACCACCTTTCCACTTCTGAAATTCTCCTCAAGCCAATCCTTGAAGCTGAAGCAGTCCTCAATGGTGTGTCCAACGAACCTGTGGTATGGGCAGTACCTTGGATGTCCTTTCTTGTTGATCTCGTCGGGTTTCTTCGGCTCTGGTAGTCTGAATTCGGCCTCTTGATTAGATTTTTGAAAATCTTTGCCACGGCATCATCCTTGAAGGAATAGTTTCGTGTAACGATCCGACGTTGTTGGAACCTTTCTTTCGCCTATCGGGCACGGCCTCATCCGGAAAACTGTTCTTCGGACCGTTTCAAGTCTCGTTGCGGTCGCTTGACTTTCGGAATCCCTTGATCGTGTTTCCATTCTTGTGCCTTTGTCATTTGTACGGACTTTAAATCAGACCCAATCTTGAACTTAGAAGACTGCAAAACACAAGCATCAACTGACTCTTCCTCATGTAGAATATCTTTTCCTTTAATCAGCGGGGCGACTGGTACTGCGGTAATGAATCCGACAGTAGGAGCAGAAATAGCTTTAGGAGACGTCCCAACGCTTGTAATGACAACAAAGTTCTTGTCAATCCATTCCTTCTTTGGCATGGGAAGCTCCTCAACAGACTTCAGGTTGAACATTACAATAGGCTTAACGGACTTGCTCATTTCGGGCTTCACTATTTCAATAGCCACATCCCCAAACTTAACTTCAACATCGTTGAACCCTTGTCCAAACTTGATGACTGACAGATCAGGCAGCTCATCCCTACTGACGGTGAACTCTACTCCGGAGGCGAAAGAAAAGATCAACTTCGGTGAAGACATTGTCCCTGTCATTTGAAGAAATCCCAGAAGTCAGTGACGTCCCGTGTCTTGTAATTTCAGCGGTAATACTCAAGTTAACGCACTTGTCCCGTAAACTCGGGCATCCTTTAAAATTTATTCATGTGAAAATTTTTTTTATCTCAAAATTTTGCATTTTGTTTTATTATCGTGTATTCGATGGGTTTTCGTAATTTTATTTTGAATTGAAATTTTAACAAAATTTTATTTTGTTTAAAGTTTATTGGAAGGTTTTTAGAGCGGAATTTCAGTTTGACATGTTTACAACAAGTCAAACCTAAAGAAGAATGAAGCATCGGACCTAATCCGAGATTTAGAGGAGGTCGAATTCACATTCAAATCACATGAATAGATCGCTCCAATTCTAACACATTTATCAGGGGTCTACCTCGCCTCTTTAGGGAGGTGGGAGGATTCCGGAACCTCTCTGTTTAGGGGTGTCTAAACAGTGGCTCCAGAATCCAAAAAGGAGTTGACAATACTCACTCAAGACAGAAATGAGCAGGGTACATCAACGGAAAGAGTAGTAGTTTGGTCCACTAGGGGCATGGACTCACTACCGATTTATGAAAGCAAAACCATCTGATCAAAATGGAGAGAGAAACTTTTCCCCAGCGGAGTCGCCAGAAATATGTCGGCATATTTTTTAGGTTGTGTGTTTTGAAAAGGGGTCGCCTACGTAAATTGTCGGCGAATTTTTAATTTAATAAATAATTTGAAAAGGTAGTATTTGATTTTAAAAATAATTTTTAAATTTGAACATTTTAAGATATGAAATCAAACCGATCTCACATCCCAAATAGTTTATACAAACGAGCACCGCACCACAAATCGTGTATCTATCCCGAAGAATAGACACCATCGCTCGATGATGGGGCTCGATTAAATAAACTAGGAGATTTGTGACATCCGTTTGGTCCGCAAACCAATTTTAAAAGCCGACAAGTTTCCCCGCTTAATATAAATGAATTAAGCAGGGTTTATATTACTTGGGTTCTTAAAGTTCCCTATAAGGGCAAGCCCCTATAGTTAATTACATCTTAAGTGACGGGAATCACCTAAGAAAACTCTCGATAATGATCAGTGGTTTTGCTCTCAAGAATTTCAAAGTTTAAGGTTTTCAAACAATTGGATTTTAGATATTTCAATAGGGAATAGCTCAAATTTGGAACAATTTATTTTAGGAGTCCAAAGGAAGAGGAGTAGGGGATGTCACAAACCCGAAGTGAACTTCAGTGACTTCCCAGACTATCTTAATGTTAGGCTTTGAATTTCGGGAATTCCTAATGTTTATTTAATGTTTTAATCTCACCAATTTTAATTAATTAGGGCTTATATTTATGTGACAGAATCATACAAATAGCCTCGAAGATATGAGGGTTTATTCCGTATCAGACGACTACCTCGGAATCCTAAGACCGGTTAGGGCTTAATTTGCTATGCAAATGCCTAACGAGGGGTTGAGGATTTATGTTGCACTAGGCAAACTACCTCGAAGTCCTATGGCATTGTTATTTAATTCTAGAAAGTTTTGCTCAAGTAGACTCGTGTTTTGCTGACGACGATGGCCGTGCTGCCCACCATGCTCCGAGCTCCTTGTTGTTGCAGAGGTTCAATTTTAGAAGTCATAAATCTGGGGATGAGAAAAGTGTTTTGGTTTAGAGAAAATCTTAATTTCCAAGTGTTTTCAATATTTTAATTAAAACAAATCTTAAAGTTGATTATAACGACACCGGTTAAGATCCCACGGTTCCATCCTTCCAGCATCATTATTTTTATCGGATTCACTTAGTCCAGATGAATTTGCTAAATTCAACTGAATGAGTTCCACACTTTCATTTAGACCGTAGGAAATCCCGTTAGCAACACGTAGGTTACA
This sequence comes from Papilionanthe hookeriana x Papilionanthe teres, assembly GCA_022702705.1. NCBI lineage: Eukaryota > Viridiplantae > Streptophyta > Magnoliopsida > Asparagales > Orchidaceae > Papilionanthe > Papilionanthe hookeriana x Papilionanthe teres. The sequence goes on along the minus strand of CM040421.1, from coordinate 65,180,212 downwards.
TCATCCGAGGTATTCCCGATCATCCAACAAGGACGTTTTAATTTAGTTGTAATTGTAGTTTTGTGTTCTGTTTGTGATTAAATTTTGAGTTGTTTTATATTTTGAAATGTTGTGGCGGTGAATTTTATCTTGCAATGACTTTTAACTTAGTTTTGGTTTTCAGTTTTAGGGACTATCCTAAAGGTGTGGGTTTTCATGCAACAGTTGTTTATCATGCAAGAAAAGTAAGTGCGATGCGATTAATGAAATTGCAATAATGTAAATTGCAAGAAAGTAAATTGCAATAAAATAAAAGCGTACCTGGAGGGTCTTCCCGTCATCCCAAGCTGCACTTAAAACACAATTAGAATATTTAAGCAAGTTCCTAGGTAAAGCTAAGGTAAGGGTTATGGTTTTCTATCAAATTCCTAATCCTATAGCTAGTCATTTCCTATGACGTCTAGATTCCTTGTGTTTTTGTTTGAAGACGATTTTCTTCATCAAAGAACAATTAAATTCAATTGTTCTTATAAACATCCTATCATATTAAGAAAGTGTTTAAGAAGAATCTTAAACATCTTTTCAATATTGCTAGAATTGTTTTAAGTCCAAATGAATTTAATTATGCAAATGAATTAATCGTCCAAGAATCTCAAGTTTTGTTATCTTGCTTCAATGAATCTAGGACATTTGAATATCCTATAGGTGAAGTAACATTTCATTTAATATTCTGTTTAGGAGTTATGATAACTAAAGCTTTTGAGGGTAAATTGGTGTTCAAATGGTTTGTGATTTAGTTTAATTTCCATTAATGGGTTTAAATTTGGAATAGTGTTCAAGTTATTTTAGATTTATTTTGAATTCTTTATGTCTTTGGTGATGTTATATTTAATTCAACTTAATTTAATTTAATTTAATTTAATCTTTAATTTAATTTAATTTAATTTAATTTAATCTTTAATTTAATTTAATTCAATTTATTTAATTTGATTTTATTTATTTAATTTAATTTAATTTAATTTAATTCAATTTAGTTTGATTTGATGTTAAATTAAATTAATTTGATTTGATTTAATTTTAATTTAATTTGATTTAATTTAATTTAATTTAATTTAATTTAATTTTAATTCATTTAATTTAATTTTTAATTTGGTTTAACTTAATTTAATTTGGTTTTATTTATTTAATTTAATTTAATTTAATTCATTTAATTTAATTTAATTTGTTTATTTAATTTAATTTAATTTAATTTAATTTAATTCAACTTTTAATTTTAATTTAATTTAATTTAATTTAATCCAATTTAATTTACTTAATTTAATTTAATTTTTAATTTAATTTTATTTTTTAATTTTAATTGAAATTTTTAAAAGAGTTTAATAATTTAATTTTAGTTTAATAATTAAGTCTTTTAATGTTTTGAATTTGAGTTATCATTTTAATTAAGAATTGAATATTAATGAGATAATTAATTTAGGGATTTTTAAATTAAAGAATAAATCTCTTCCTAATAATATCCCTATTTTAATAATTCCAATTTTATTATTCTTCCAAATTTCATCAATTATTTAATTAAGGTTTAATCATTTTAAATTGCTTAATGGGTTTCTACCCTTTAATTATTTAAATTTCAATCATCCAAATCAGATTAGGATCAAATATTTTACTTGTTAATTTTTTATTAAACCTAAAGTTTTAATTAAGGATTAAAAATTTTAATTACCACTTTACCCTTTAAGCTTAATAATTTCATAACTCACTAAATTGAACTCAAATGAACTTGAAATTTTTATGTGACTTCACTCATATGTTAATAAAGACATGAGAGGAGAAAATGTGATTTTTCTGTATTTAATTTATTTATATAATTATTTTTGGTAGAAAATAGAGATTTCCAAGGAAAATTTAATAACATGACTAAGGAAAAGTTTCTGTCCTTAAGAAAATTAGGAGACATTCCTAATGACCAGAGGACCGCTTGGACCAATTTTGGTGATTTTTTGAATTATATTATTTTTATTATAATTATTTTAAATTTTGGAGTGTTAATTAATTTAAAAATAAAATAAATGTTGAAAAATGAATTTTATATTTTTTAAAAATCCCTCTGATATCAAGAAAATCAGAGAATCAAATTTTACAATTTTCTGATTTTTCCATGATTTATTATAATTATTTTAGTGAAAATGCTAGAAAATACATTTTTTTAATTTTAAAATTACCCTAGAGCTTTAAAATTTAATATCTCACTAAATAGACCTAAGAAAAATATGGGGTTTGTTCCTAAGTGATTAAAATTCAAAATGTGACATTTTGGTGAATTTTATTATTTTTGTGATTTTTATTATTTTTTAATTATTAAAATATTAAAATAATATTTAAAAATCAACTTTTTTAGAAAATTGAAATTTTAATTTTCTTAAATTCCCTAATATCAGAGAGGCTCCAAAACCAATTTGGTGAATTTTTAAAAAGTATTTTGAAAGTTATGAATTTTTAAAGTTTAAATTAACTAAATGGCTTAATCAACCCATTTAGTAGGGCTAACCAAGTCCAATTGGCTTCAAATTTTTATGGTGGGTTCCTCTAATCCTAAAGGTTAGTGGAGAATTGATTTCAAGTCAATTTGATGTATGGTTAGCTCTAATTAATTAGGGATATATTTTGGGTGTTTAAGCCAATTAGGGTCATTCTAAGTGAGTTAACTCAAAATATATTTTTCATAGGGTCCTCTGGTCCTAAGGAACATTACCAAATTTTCTTAGAATTTATTTCACAACATGATAATTATTGGAATTAAAATACCACAAACAGTGACATAAACTTGGAAAATGCATAACTCTTTATAGAGATGGCCTATGATCTTGAAAAATTCAGGGAATTTTCCGAAGATCAAAGGCTTCAAAAGCCCTATGGTCTCATGCTATGATGAGTTGTATACATGCATGGAGAATTGAATGATTGAAAACACTATTTAATTAATAAAAAATAAAATATGCATCAAATAAATATAAAATCAGTTCCACATTATTCTCCTCGTTTCAGTGAGCAAGAGGGTATTTTTATTTTATTTTTTTGAGTTTTCTATGAAAAGTTATGAGTTTTTGAAGTTTAGGTTCAAAAATAAATCAAAAAAATGCATTTCCCGCTCAAATGACACGTGTCGCGCTGCTACTGGCTGGCGTGGTTGCCTGTTCACGGATAAAGCTGCCGTCCAACTCCATCAGCGCCGTCCGTGGGATACATGCCTGATCGGACGGTCGCTACTCCTCTTTCTTTGTTCTATTCACTCAAAACCGTCCAACTTCAAACCTTGATATCTCCCTCGATTCTCAACGAAATTTAATGAATTTTTTTTTAAAATGATCGTCTAATTGAGTAGCACACATCTATACGGTGATGATATACTTAAAACATGTGAATAAGTACAGAAAATTAAAACTTGCTCGGTTGGAGGAGAAAAAAAATTGATACCTTTGTCCAAGAGGTGAGGCCTCAATTGGAAATGATTTGATTGAACTTAGAAATGCTTGGAGAAGCTTTGGGAACAATTTGGCATAATCTCCCCAAGGTAAATCTTGCATCTCCTCCCTTGGTCATGGAGGTGGGGTTTAAATAAGGAAGGTTATGGTGGAGCTTGGGTGGCCATGAGGGTTGGCTTGGTTCATTCACCAAGGTTTTTTTTGCTGAGAAAAACACACATGATTGAGCTTGATCTTGGTGCAATCAATTGGGTTATGCCATGTGTAAAGTCATGGATTTAAATGGCATGGGTGTAAGGAGCATTTTTTGTCCAATTTGGGTCAATTCATGTTTTTGGCTTGGTTCACTCACCAAGGCTTGATTTGGGCTGATGTGAGATCATTTGGGTCAGCCTCATATGTGTGGTGAAGTCCCCATCCAAGGTGAGGTGGCCAATTTTTGTTAAAGTGTATCATGAATGGGGTTAAAAAGGTTTAGTGAAGGCTTAGGAAGGCTCCCCTCTTCTTGCCATAAGTGGCATGGTGAGGTGGAAAGGGCTCCCCATAGCTTGCATATGGCTTATTCATGGCTCCATGACTTCATTTGGCTTGCTTATGGCTTGGGAAAAGGTTGGCTCACTTGCATCGAAAAGGGTTATTTGGAAATTTGAAAACTTTGGATTCCATTGATGGGATTTGTCATGATGCTACAAATGGGTTGATTTCATGATGGTTTAAGACTTTGGTCAAATAGGATTATCAAAGGAATGATGAAGAAAAGGTTTCATGTGGGCTTGGTAATGGACTTTGGGCTTTTAAAATTTGGTAAATGTGGGCTTTTAGATAAAAAATTTTGCAAAGGGCCATGCTAAATAAATGTTTGGTTAAGGTTGAAATTGATGTAAAATTAATGTTGAAAAATGTTTTTGGGGGTGTTTCAAAGAGGTTTCAACTTTGTTTGGGTTTTGATTTTGGGGTTTAGCCCCATTTGGGTTAGGTTTGGGTGTAGGCCCATTTAGGGGATTTTGGGTTTGGGTTGAATTTGAGTGAGGTTTGGGTCCAAATTTTGTGTAAATTATGTTAGTGTTTTGTTTGTGGGGATGTTAGGAAGATTTTAGAAAAGATTTGGGTTAAATTGGAGTTGAATTGGGCTAATTTGGGCTAAGTTTGAGTCGTGGGTCAAAATTGGTCTTTAAGGTCAAAAGTGAAATTGGATTTAAATGTCAATAAAATTGGGCTTGAATTTGGTCGAGATTGACATTTGGGATGTTGAATTGAAGTTTAGAATTGAATTGGACAAAAATTGGGGTCAATTGGGTAGGTTTGGTTTGACATTGGGTTCACTTGGGTTTAAAATGGGTTAAATTGGGGGTTTTGGTAAAAGTGGGGTAAATTGAAAAAATCAGCCCATGGTGTAGTTGAACAAAATGAAATTGGGAATATTTGGGATTTTTTGAAATTTTCTGGGAATTTTTGGAATTTTTTTGAATTTTTTGGTCAAGAGGGGCATTTTGGTAATTTGGAGGGTATTGGGGGTATTTTTGGAATTTTTGTATTTTTTGCTGTAAATGATCAATTTGAGTGGTATGGAAATGTTTAAGATCAATTTTGAGGAATTTTGGGTGATTTAGGAATTTTGGAGATTTTGAGCTATTCAGGGCTTTTGGTAGGTTAGGAGGGTGTAGGGTCCCGGGGGTCAAAAACTGAAATTTTGAAAAAATGAAGATTAATCAAATTTAAGTGACATGGAATCGTTTAGGTTGAGCCATGAAGCCATATTAAGCCCATATGAGCCATGAGAGGACTCATTTTGTGTATTCATTATGTTGTTCCTAACCCTCTTACCAAGGGCTTAGGGGTTAAGGACCATCCATGTGAATCACCTTCATGAGTCGAAGAGGTCAAGTTGGGTATGGGTGTGGTTTTAGGAGATGTGTGAATGTGTAGTGTATAAGTGTAGTGTGTGTGTAAGTCAGCCCTCACCAGACCAGGCCACCTAGGGCAGTCTTAAGGCCAAAGAGTCCTATAGGAACTCATCCTTTAAACTTCCACATTTGATTTCAACCCTCTAGGTGATTAGGGGCCTACAATCAAGTTTGTGGAGTTTGCAGGAGTTAAGAAGTGGTTGAGTTTCTAAAGGGGTAGGTTCCATCTCTAGTCCTCTAAGATAGTCAAAGGAAAAGCCTAAGGCTAGATCCTAAGTACTAAAGAGAGAAGAGAAGACCTCATCAAAAATGAGGTCAACACAACATAACTGACATAAAATCGACATTTTAAACAAAACTTAACAAATTCGACATAAATCCGACATTCCAAACAAAACACAACAAATTTGACATAAATCCGACATTCCAAACAATACTCAACAACATAAATCCAATATTTCAAACGAAACTCAACATAATTCGACTTTAATCAACATTCCAAATATAATCAAATACAATTTGACATTAACCGACATTTTAAATCAAATTCAACAAACACTGCCATTAACCGATATTAATTGATATTTCAAACACCGACATTAACCGACTTTAATCGACATTTTAAACAAAATTTAATAAACACCGACATTAAATGACAATAATCGACATTTCAAACCAATCTCAATGTATCTCGACATGAAACGACATAATTCTTAAAGTTCGACCTACATGAAACATAACCCGACATAAAATTAAAAAAATCGACAATCCAACCCAAATCGATATTCAAGACAAATAAAAATTTAAACATAAACTGACATAAACCTAAATCGACATTTCAACCAAACTCAAACATCCGACAACTCTGGATCACTTTGAACAGGTAATCTAAATATCTTGATATGACATTGTTTCTAACTTTATTTTCCTTGCAGGATGAAGACATAAAGTTTCGTTTTGATTTTCTTTGCATGTTATAGGGTGTGCTAACTCTGTTTTGCAGGACGTCGACAATGGAATATTGACAACAAAACCAGGACTTTTAGGATAGTCATAAAACCTAAAATTTCTACAAAAAAACAAAATAAAAAATGACATAACAACAAAAACAACTGAACTTTTAAGTTAGCCACGAAATCTGAAATAAAACGACAAAATCATTAACATTGACATCAACATGACATCAACATACAACGACATTTCTATACCACGACAAAATGATGACATGACACTAAACCAAAACAAAATAAATGACAAAATGACATGACACAACAAAACCAAAACTTAAAACAAAAGGAAATCATAAACAAGATAACAAAAATAAATAAATAATGATTTCTTCTTGACATCATAGAAGGTATCTCATGACATAATAACATCTTTTATAGGAGATAAAATATCTCATGACAAATCGAGATATTAATCACGACATCTTATGACATTATGACATCACATTAAGACATGACATTACGACATCACATTAAGACATGACAAAATGACATGACACAACAAAACTAAAATTTAGGACAAAAGGGAATCATAAACAAAATAACAAAAATAAATAAATAATGATATCTTCTTGACATCATAGAAGGTATCTCATGACATAATAACGACATCTTCTTATAGGAGATAAAATATCTCATGACAAATGGAGATATTAATCACGACATCTTATGACATTACGACATCACATTATGACATGACACGACACGACATACAAACTACGACATCTCGACATATCACATGACATGAAACCAAAACAATAAAACAAAACATAACAAAGCAACGACATCCACCCAACATAAATAAAGCTTTCTGGTAGTATCGATTCTTCAGAAACGCGCTGCTACAACAACACTTACACTTTTTCGAGGATAAATGTTAACCTTAATCGGGAGTTTTCCTAGGCAGTATTAATTGCTCAGGATGTAATTAACTATAGGAGCTTGCTCCTATAGGAGATTAAAGAACTCAGGATAGGTATTTTACCTACAAGACCTCTCTGGTTATCCAAGATCTTCAAGTGATCTTCTTATATGAAAAACATCAGTAATTACACAATCTTAAGACTTTTTCTATGAGATTATCATTCGATCTCTTTTTCTCTCTATCTCTATCATGATTAATCCTTCTTCAAATTCTCCAAAGACTTCTGACAATAAGTCTAAGTAGAACAAGAATTAGGGTAATGAATAGAGAAAGAGAGTGGCGACTCCTTGACATCAACATGATACAGGAATTGATGGCGACGACATGTGACATGTCATCCATATGTTTCATCGCCATCAAAGAGTGGCGACTCCGCTGGGGACATTCTCTATCCCCATCTTTGGTTAATCAATTTGTCCTCATGACTATGACAAATTGTCTTTTGAAAGACTAAATAATCATTTCTTTAGTTCTATATCTTACTCGATCTCGAGTAAAATAAAACTAATACCTCTTCGATTCAAAGATTTTTTCACGACAAACAAATCCTGCAGTCTTACATTTCCATAATCGACGGACCAAAATGACATAAAAGACATACAAAAACAACATGTGTTCCCTCCCTTCCCACCCGTGTATGGAGTGTTCATCGATTCTCGTTGTCGAACAGACCGATATTGCCGTTCTGAATAAGTTCAGGCAAATACTTTCTCAGCCAAACATGTTTAGTTTATCTGGCTTGGTGGTTATGCTTTTTATAGCCTTTGAACCATTTCCCTAGGTTATGCCTTTATGGCCTCTGAACCTATTCTTCGTGGTTATGCTTTTTACAGCCTCTGAACCATTTCCCTTAGGTTATGCCCTTATGGCCTCTGAACCTATTCTTCGTGGTTATGCTTTTTACAGCCTCTGAATCACTCCCCTAGGTTATGCTTTTTATGGCCTCTGAACCTATTCTTCATGGTTATGCTTTTCACAACCTCTGAACCACTCCTCTGGTTGATCTTTTTCTTACCCTTAAGGTTCTAATTTGTCAATCGACCAAATAGTCTACTATCAAAATCATTAATCAAATTTTAGAAGACGATCATTTTCGGATGAATTCCATCAAGGATTTCCCTTTCTCATTAGGACAACTTGACAAAAAGAAAAAAAAATCAATTAGAATGAAAATTAGATTTGTGTTGAATGTTGGGTCCAGTTCTAGAACTAGTCAACTAGCATGTCCTTTGTGGAGAAATGAAAATTGATATGTGATGAGGGATGAAATTTGAAATCTTTGGATCTAATATCTTTGGAAATAAAACCTAAATTGATCTGTGAGGTAGAATGAAATTTGAAATCTTTGGATTTAATATCTTTGGAAATATTCTTCTCATTCACCTATTGACAAAAAGACAACTCAGAGAGGAAGAATTCAAGACAAAAAAATCTGACATTTTGACAAGAAAATTATGATTTCAAGGGGAAAATGAAATTAATGCCCTAATAACTGGGCCCTTCATCTTAAATTTTCAGACTGGGTCCTAAATGAAAAATAAAATATTGTGATCAAAATGCAAGTAATTGACTAAAGATGTCACGAGTCTCTTAATCTTCTGCCATGTGATTGGGTCCTGACTTCTGAATGAGTTATAATATCTCAGAATTCGTCTTAAGAAATATTTCGAGAATTATTAATTAGGGGAGATTGGACATTCAAAACCCTTAAAACATGCTCCACCAGATATAGTAATTCTCTGAGAAGAAGCTTGAGGTGAGTAGCAAATCAAAAATTGGTGTTTGAGTTCAGGCATTCAAAATCATTAAGTGTGCCCTACCAAAAAAAAAACAAAAAAAAGGAAAGAAAAGAAAAAAAGATGTTTCTGAAAAGAAACTTGAGGTGGGCACAAAATCAAAAATTGGTGTCTCAATTCAAACATTCAAAATCTTTAACATGCTCCACTAGATATAGTAATTCCCTGAGAGGAAGCTTGAGGTGAGCATAAAATCAAAAATTGGTGTTCAAATTCTCCCCTAATTGATAAATCTTGAAAAACGTCTTAAGAAAATTCTTCCAATATTATATTCAAGAAAGAATTAAGTGATCTCTTCTTTTGGTTGACTATTAATTGATTCAGACATATCTTTAGAAGATAAAAGATATTTTGATCACATTTTTGAAAAATTCTTAAGACCCAGAAAGAATGAACTAAGGTAAATGGCTTTGTTATTTGAGATTAATGGAAACTATACTCTGAAGTCATAATTTTCCAAAGATCCAACCCCAATCCCGATTTGGAAATGTTAAAGTGATTTTTGAAGGACAATCTAAATGATCTTTATAGAATTGGTGATTAATGGAAGCTTTATGAACCTACATGAACAACATCAATTGCTCTAAAGAACGGGCCCTAAGTTGTGCTTCCACTTGAAGTGCAATGATCTTACCTATAAATGACATCCGCAGACGAAATAACAAAAAAATATGAGATTACAGCTCGGAGAACTTGGAAGCTTGGAAGACTAGCAAGCATTATATGGGCCCATGATAAATTGGTTCACCTTAGGACACTCAGATCAGGGATTTGGATTTAGGACTTCAAACACCTATCCTCATGAGAGGGCCCATATGCTTGTTAAGAAGACACATTTGGGGAAATCCTGCCAGTTGGTAGACTATCAAGAAGACATAATACACTCAATCAATGGGAAGTATTTGAGAAAGATGCGACATAAACAAAAATGAATGACTAGTTTTGTAAATTGGGAACAAATAACCAAAACCGACAAATTGACATTGACATTTCTAAGAGATAGTGTAAGACCTCCTTAAATGGAAGATGGCATGTACTCTTCTCGCTATTGTATGTAAGACCAACGGATATCGGCTTTCCTTTAGCAACCTTTCTTTGGATAGGATATAAGTCTTATATGCATTCCTATTCCAAAACCGACATATCCACATTGACGTTTCTAAGAGATAGTGTAAGACCTCCTTATATGGAAGATGACATCTACTCTCTTTCTCGCTATTAGATATAAGACCATCATGACATTGACTTTCCTTTAGCAATCTTTCTTTGGATAGAATATAAGTCTCATACGCATTCCTATTCCAAAATCGACATTTTGACATTGACATTTCTAAGAGATAGTGTAAGACCTCCTTAAATGGAAGATGGCATGTACTCTTCTCGCTATTGGATGTAAGACCAACGGATATGGCTTTCCTTTAGCAACCTTTCTTTGGATATGATATAAGTCTTATATGCATTCCTATTCCAAAACCGACATATCCACATTGACGTTTTTAACAGAGAGTGTAAGACCTCCTTATATGGAAGATGACATCTACTCTCTTTCTCGTTATTGGATGTAAGACCATCAGACATTGACTTTCCTTTAACAACCTTTCTTTGGATAGGATATAAATCTCAAACGCATTCCTATTCCAAAATCGACGTTTTGACATTGAAACTTTTTTAGAGAAAATTGAATATGACATTTGTTCACTTTCCTCAATTGTCTACAATACATCAACAGTTCCAAAAATGCTAAAACAAGGATTTTGAATTAAAAATGACAAACAACTTGTGATGATTAATATCTTTCGACCTGTACAGGTCAAAACCCCAGCGGATATTCCCACCAAAAATATTAATGAGTTCGTCACTCTATCCTGTTATTGGATATAAGTCCTTTCCTAATATGGAAATCACGACTTTCCTCTAACCAAATCTTGACATTAACATTTTGAGGAAAATAAAAAATGATATCTATTTTCTCTCTTCGGTTATTAGATATAAGTCCTTTCCTGATATGGAAATCACGACTTTCCTCTAACAAAATCTTGACATTGACATTTTTGAGAAATAGAAAATGACATCTATTTTCTCTCTTCGGTTATTGGATATAAGTCCTTTCCTGATATGGGAATCACGACCTTCCTCTAACCAAATCTTGACATTGACATTTTTGAGGAAAATAGAAAATGACATGTATTTTCTCTCTCCGGTTATTGGATCTAAGTCCTTTCGTGACACGGAAATTACGGCTTTCCTCTAACCAAATATTGATATTGACATTTTCAGGAAAATAGAAAATGACATCTATTTTCTCTCTTCGGTTATTGGATATAAGTCCTTTCCTGGTATGAAAATCACGGCTTTCCTCTAACCAAATATTAACATTGACATTTTGAGGAAAATAGAAAATGACATCTATTTTCTCTCTTCGGTTATTGGATATAAGTCCTTTCCTGGTACGGAAATCACGGCTTTCCTCTAACCAAATATTGACATTGACAATTTAAGGAAAATAGAAAATGACATCTATTTTCTCTCTTCGGTTATTGGATATAAGTCCTTTCCTGATACGAAAATAACGGCTTTTCTCTAACTAAATATTGACATTGACATTTTAAGGAAAATAGAAAATGACATCTATTTTCTCTCTTCGGTTATTGGATATAAGTCCTTTCCTGATGTGAAAATCACGGCTTTCCTCTAACCAAATCTTGACATCGACATTTTGAGGAAAATAGAAAATGACATCTATTTTCTCTCTTCGATTATTGAATATAAGTCCTTTCCTGACACGGAAATTACGACTTTCCTCTAACCAAATCTTGACATTGACACTTTAAGGAAAATAGAAAATGGCATCTATTTTCTCTCTTCGGTTATTGGATATAAGTCCTTTCCTGATGTGGAAATCACGGCTTTCCTCTAACCAAATCTTTACATCGACATTTTCAGGAAAATGGAAAATGACATCTATTTTCTCTATCCTGTTATTGGATATAAGTCCTTTCCTGATAAGGAAATTACGGCTTTCCTCTAATCAAGTATTGACATTGACATTTTTGAGGAAAATATAAAATGACATCTATTTTCTCTCTTCGGTTATTGGATATAAGTCCTTTCTTGGTACATAAATCACGGCTTTCTTCTAACTAAATATTGACATTGACATTTTGAGAAAAATAGAAAATGACATCTATTTTCTCTCTTCGGTCAGAAATTACGAATTTCCTTTAACCAAATCTTTACATCGATATTTTGAGGAAAATAGAAAATGACATCTATTTTCTCTCTTCGGTTATTGGATATAAGTTCTTTCCTGATACGGAAATTACGACTTTCCTTTAACCAAATCTTGACATCGACATTTTGAGGAAAATAGAAAATGATATCTATTTTCTCTCCTGTTATTGGATATAAGTCTTTTCCTGATACGGAAATCACGACTCCCCTTTAACCAAATCTTAACACTAACATTCTGGAAAATAGAAAATGAATTCTATTTTCTCTCTCCAGTTATTGGATATAAGTCCCTTCCTGACACGGAAGTCATGACTTTCCTTTAACCAAAAAAATCAACATTGACATTTTGAGAAATAGAAAATGACATCCATTTTCTCCCTCCTGTTATAGGATATACATCCTTTCCTGACACAGAAATCACGGCATTCCTTTAGCAAAATATCGACATCGACATTTTGAAAAATGAAATATGACATCCATTTTTCCTTCCAGTAAATCTCTTTTCAAATACAAGAAGAAAATCTATTCTTATAACCGACATAAAAGACATCTGACATCCTCTGGGAGCGATATGACATCCCCTCTTTCCCTGACTATTATGAGACATCTCTTAGACCACTTCGGTCAACACCAATATGTGCAGAATACTTATATAGTATTCTACACATATTGGGGGCCCTTTTTTTGACCTCATTTTACAATGGGTCAATACATTATGACCTAAAAAGTCAACTTTGGTTAAATTGGTCAAACCAGACCTAGTGACCTACACTGTTGACCCCATAGGTCAACCCTATGACCTAAAAAGTCAACTTTGGTCAAATTGGTCAAACCGGACCTAATGACCTACCCTATTGACCCCATAGGTCACCCTTTTGACCTAAAAAGTCAACTTTGATCAAATTGGTCAAACCAGACCTAATGACCTACACTATTGACCCCATAGGTCAACCCTATGACCTAAAAAGTCAACATTGGTCAAATTGGTCAAACTAGACCTAATGACCTACCCTGTTGACCCCATAGGTCACCCTTTTGACCTAAAAAGTCAACTTTGGTCAAATTGGTCAAATCAGACCTAATGACCTACACTATTGACCCCATAGGTCAACCTTTTGACCTAAAAAGTCAACTTTGGTCAAATTGGTCAAACCAGACCTAGTGACCTACACTGTTGACCCCATAGGTCAACCCTATGACCTAAAAAGTCAACTTTGGTCAAATTGGTCAAACCAGACCTAGTGACATACACTGTTGACCCCATAGGTCAACCCTATGACCTAAAAAGTCAACTTTGGTCAAATTAGTCAAACCAGACCTAATGACCTACCCTGTTAACCATATAGGTCACCCTTTTAACCTAAAAAGTCAACTTTGGTTAAATTGGTCAAACCAGACCTAATGACCTACACTGTTGACCCCATAGGTCAACCCTATGACTTAAAAAGTCAACTTTGGTCAAATTAGTCAAACCAGACCTAATGACCTACCCTGTTGAACCCATAGGTCACCCTTTTGACCTAAAAAGTCAACTTTGGTCAAATTGGTCAAACCAGACCTAATGACCTACACTGTTGACCCCATAGGTCAACCTTTTGACCTAAAAGGTCAACTTTGGTCAAATTGGTCAAATCAGACCTAATGACCTACACTGTTGACCCCATAGGTCAACCTTTTGACCTAAAAAGTCAACTTTGGTCAAACTGGTCAAACCAGACCTAGTGACCTACACTTTTGACCCCATAGGTCAACCCTATGACCTAAAAAGTCAACTTTGGTCAAATTGGTCAAACCAGACCTAATGACCTACACTGTTGACCCCATAGGTCAACCTTTTGACCTAAAAAGTCAACTTTGGTTAAATTGGTCAAACCAGACCTAATGACCTACCATGTTGACCCCATAGGTCATCCTTTTGACCTAAAAAGTCAACTATGGTCAAATTAGTCAAACCAGACCTAATGACTTACACTGTTGACCCCATAGGTCTACCTTTTGACCTAAAAAGTCAGTTTTGGTCAAATTGGTCAAATCAGACCTAATGACCTACACTGTTGACTCCATAGGTCAACCTTTTGACGTAAAAAGTCAACTTTGATCAAATTGGTCAGACCAGACCCAATGACTTGTCTTGTTGACCCATAAATCAACCTTTTCACCCAGTGACACATTTAAAACACCACAATGACAAAATTATAAGAATTGAACATCTTAAAATCAATTTGATTAATTTGGGCTGACTTGGATCAACCCGTCAAAATTTGTCAACACCTATCTATTTTGATTAAAATAGATAAAAATGGAATAAAAATAACAAAATTAATCAAATAATTAATTTCAAAATTATTTTGATTAATTAAAATGATTAATGATTTAATTTTCAAAATTTTAATTAAATGACATAATTAATAAAAATTAAAATTAAATTAAAATCATAAAATAACAAAAATGACAAAAATAATCAATTAATTAATTTGAAATTATTTTCAATTAATAAATTGATTAATAAAATATTTTCCACCAATTTCAGTTAATAAAATAATTAATTAAAATTGGAATTAAAGAAGAAATGAAATAACTTTTAGCCTCTTCATAATTAATTAGGCTAAACCATCTTAAAGGCTTATTTAACACTTCATTAAGCCCATCTTAAGGCCCATTACCCATGGCTTAACATCCATGGTTATGCATGGGGTGAGGTGTCACCACCTCCTTCACCCTAAGCACCATCTTTCCGCAAGGTGGCTGGCCAACACAAGGCCATGTTCTCCACCTCCTAAGCCACCCAATGGGAGGAAAACCACACATGAAACCCCCCCTCACCATGGTTAAAGGTAATGATGAAGGCTAGGCATATGTGTCACCATTTGCCAAGCCTAAGAAGTGAGGTGTAAGCTTTTTAAGAGAGGTATAGGCGAGCTCACCATTCACCTCCCACACAACCTACGATGGACAAGAGACAAAATGATGAAACTCATCATGGCAAACTTAGGGAGAAGCATCCAAGCCTATCTTCAGCCAATTGATCACCCAATAAGCTGATAGAAGAGGTAAGTAATCCCCAGAACGGCGTAAGCCAAGCCAACACCATCCCCTTGCTATAAATAGGCCCCATGGCCGAAACTAGAAAGGAGGGAGAAAAATATTTAGGGAGGTTCATAGGCTGCTCAAACCCTCTTGCTCCCAACACAAAACTTCTTCCTAAGAGCTTCCATAATCTTTTAGGATTAATCCCAAGCCATAGTTTCAGCCCATTTGAGCCAATTTGACCAATTTTCAAAAACAGCCCAAATTAGGCACTTTTTCCAAATTCCTCCCTAAGCCCGACTTCTGGAACAAATTGCTGTAGCAATTATCTTCTATTGGGATCCTAGAAGGCAACCATAAAGTCTGATCTAGCTTGATTTGCTCGTGGCCAAGGTATGGAATTTATCTTTGCAAAATAAATCATATTTTTGATAAATCATGTGTCATACTGGTTCAAAAGTGTATCATCACCGTATGGATAGATACCTCTTATCCAGAAAAGCATTTTTAAAAAAAAATCACTCAATTTCTTCAAGAAATGAGTGAGATATTAACATTTGAAGTTTAAGGGCCATGGAATTTTCTGGAATTAAATCTGAATTTCCTCAGTCGTCCGATCTCGCGCTTCGCGAATCAACGGCCCAGATCCCGCCGTATGGTGTCCGCTGTCTGCCCGTTGCACGGGATCTTCCCGCCCGTTCGATGCGTCCGAGGACACGCGTCGACGACGGGAAGCTTTGGCGGCGCCGAATAAAAAAAAGAAAAATTCTTTTTTTTAACCCTTCAAACTTCAAAAATTCATATATTTTAACCAGAGATCATAAAAATAAAATAAAAATACCTCTGGAGAGCACTTGAAGAGGAGAAAATTATGAGACCAAAATCATAATTTTATTCTCAGTATTTAATTTTTAATTAATTAAATACTCTCTGGAGTATTTTAATTATTAAAAATTATTTACATATCAAAAAATTATGAAACTTTGAGGCATTTAACTTTATGTTCTTAGGGACCTTCCATAATTTTTCTAAGAATAGAAAACATGCCTAGGATACTTTTCTTGAATTTTCAAGTTTCTTTGTAATTATTTCAAATAATAATTATAAAAAAGTTGAAAATTAAGAAAATAAAAATACAAATGACTAGGAATGATAGGGCAACAGACAATGACCCTAGGAAAAATATTTCTAAGTCATAGAAACAATCTTGAATGACATTTGGAAATTTAGGGTTAAAATCATTTATTAATTAAATAATTTTGATCCTAAAATGACCCTTTATAAAATTAAACTATTTTCATTAACAATCTAAGTTTGAAAATGGTTCTAGCCTATGATAGGCTAATAATAACCCTCACTTGAGGCTAAAATGACAAGATTAGATTCATTTAAGGCTTAAAATGATATTTAAACCCATTAAACCTTACCTAAATTAGGTTTAATAAAAATTAAACTTCTTTAATTAAGTTTAAGGATATACTAAACTTAATTAACCAATTAAACCTTACCTAAATTAGGTTTAATAAAAATCAAACCTTTTTAATTAAGTTTAAGGACACACTAAACTTAATTAACCAATTAAACCTTACTTAAATTAGGTTTAATAAAATTAAACTTCTTTAATTAAGTTTAAAGACATAATAAACTTAATTAACCAATTAAACCTTACCTAAATTAGGTTTAATAAAAATTAAACTTCTTTACTTAAGTTTAAAGACACACTAAACTTAATTAACCCATTAAACCTTACCTAAATTAGGTTTAATAAAAATTAAACTTCTTTAATTAAGTTTAAGGATATACTAAACTTAATTAACCTATTAAACCTTACCTAAATTAGGTTTAATAAAAAAATAAACTTCTTAAATTAAGTTTAAGGACACACTAAACTTAATTAACCCATTAAACCTTACCTAAATTAGGTTTAATAAAAGTTAAACTTCTTTAATTAAGTTTAAGGACAGACTAAACTTAATTAACCAATTAAACCTTACCTAAATTTGGTTTAATAAAAGTTAAACTTCTTTAATTAAGTTTAAGGGCACACTAAACTTAATTAACCAATTAAACCTTACCTAAATTAGGTTTAATAAAAAAATCAAACTTTTTTAATTAAGTTTAAGGACACACTAAACTTAATTAACCTATTAGACCTTACCTAAATTAGGTTTAATAAAAATTAAACTCTTTTTAATTAAGTTTAAGGACATATTAAACTTAATTAACACAAAACCAAACACCCTTTAATTAGGTTTAAAGACATATTAAACTTAATTAATCAAAACTAAACTCCCTTAAATAGGTTTAAAGACATACTAAACTGAATTAACCTCCTTAAATATAAGGTTTAATCAAACTTAAAACCTAATTAGGTCTAATCCTTAGGCCTAATTAAAACATTAAACCTTAACTAAAAGAGGCTTAATCAAACCAAAACCCTAATTAGTTCTAACCCTTAGACCTAATTAAACCATTAAGCCTTAACTAACTAAGGTTTAATCAAACTTAAACCCTAATTAGTGTCAACCTTGCACCTAATTAAACCATTAAGCCTTAACTAACTAAGGTTTAATCAAACCTAACCCCTTATTTGGTATAACCCTTAGACCTAATTAAACCATTAAGCCTTAACTAACTAAGGTTTAATCTAACTTAAACCCTAATTTGGTCTAACCCTTAGACCTAATTAAACTATTAAGCCTTAACTAACTATGGTTTAATCAAACCTAAACCCTAATTAGGTCTAACCCTTAGACCTAATTAAACCATTAAGGCTTAACTAACTAAGGTTTAATCAAACTTAAACCCTAATTAGGTCTAACCCTTAGACCTAATTAAACCATTAAGCCTTAACTAACTAAGGTTTAATCAAACCGAAACCCTAATTAGGTCTAACCCTTAGACCTAATTAAACCATTAAGCCATAACTAACTAAGGTTTAATCAAACTTAAACCCTAATTAGGTCTAACTCTTAGACCTAATTAATCCATTAAGCCTTAACTAACTAAGGTTTAATGAAACTTAAACCCTAATTAGGTCTAACCCTTAGACCTAATTAAACCATTAAGCCTTAACTAACTAAGGTTTAAACAAACCTAAACCCTAATTAGGTCTAACCCTGAACCTAATTAAACCATTAAGCCTTAACTAACTAAGGTTTAATCAAACTTAAACCCTAATTAGCTCTAACCCTGGAATCTAATTAAAATATTAAACTTTAACTAACTAAGGTTTAATCAACATAAACCTCGATTAAGTCTAATTTATTAGACCTAATTAAACTATTAAGTCTTAATTAAATAAGACTTAATCAAACAAACCTAAACCAAACTTAAGTCTAACCCACATTAGACTTAATTCAAACCAAACTTAGGCTCAACCTGACATGAACCTAAGTTAAACTCAAACCTAAACCATACTTAGGTTCAACCTGACATGAACCTAAGTCTAACTTAAACCTAACTTAAGTCTAGCCCATATTAGACTTAAGTCAAACCATATTTAGGTTCAACCTGACATGAACCTAAGTCTAACTTAAACCTAACTTAAGTCTAACCCATATTAGACTTAAGTCAAACCATACTTAGGTTCAACCTGACATGAACCTAAGTCTAACCTAAACCAACTCAAGTCTAGCCCATATTAGACTTAAGTCAAACCATACATAGGTTCAACCTGACATGAACCTAAGTTTAATCTTAACCTAACTTAAGTCTAACCCATATTAGACTTAAGTCAAATCATACTTAGGTTTAACATGACATGAACCTAAGTCTAACCTAACCTAACTTGAGTCCAACCTAACTTGAACTCAAGTTAACCTAAACCTTAGGTTCAACCCACATTGAAACTAACCTAAACCTAACCTAACTTGAGTCCAACCTAACTTGAACTCAAGTTAACCTAAACCTTAGGTTTAACCCACATTGAACCTAACCTAAACCTAACCTTACTTGAGTCCAATCTAACTTGAACTCAAGTTAACTGTCGGCATATTTTTAGGTTGTGTGTTGTATTTTGAAAAGAGGTCGCCAAACAGAAATTGTCGGTGAATTTTAAATTTTAAATTTAATTTAAATATATATATAATTTGGAAAGTAGCATTTGATTTTGAAAATAATTTTAAGTTTGAAAATTTTAAGATGTGAAATCAAACCGATCTCACATCCCAAATAGTTTATATGAACGAGCACCGCACCACAAACCGTGTATCTATCCCGAAGAATAGACACACTGCTTGACGATGGGGCTCGATTAAATAAACTAGAAGATTTGTGACATCTGTTTGGTCTGCGAACCAATTTTATAAGCCGACAAGTTCCCCTCGCTTAATATAAATTAATTAAGCAGGGTTTATATTACCTTGGTTCTTAAAGTTCCCTATAAGGGCAAGCCCCTATAGTTAATTACATCTTAAATGACGGGAATCATTTAAGAAAACTCTTGATAATAATCAGTGGTTTTGCTCTCAAGAATTTCAAAGTTTAAGGATTTCAAAGGATTGGATTTTTGAAATTTCAAAAGGGATTAGCTCAAATTTGGAACATTTATTTTCGGGAGTCCAAAAGGAAGAGAAGTAGGAGAAGCTGAGGATCCAAGAAGAATCTTGGCAACTTCCCACACTATCCTATGGTTTGGCTTCAATTTGGAAATTTACTTAATTTTTCCATCCTGCCAATTTTAATTAATTAGGACTTATATTTGTATGACATAATCATACAAATAGCCTCGAAGATGTGAGGGTTTATGTCGTACCAAACGACTACCTCGGAGTCGTAAGACCGATTAGGGCTTAATTTACATAACATGATTATGCAAATGCCTAACAAAAGGGTTGAGGATTTATGTTGCACTAGGCAAACTACCTCGAAATCCTACGGTTTGGTTGTTTAATTCTAGGAATATTTAGCTGATGTAGAGTTGTTTTGCTGACGAAGATGGTCGTGCTGCCCACCGTGCTCCAAGCTCCTTATTGTTGCAGAGGTTTAGTTTTAGAAGTCATAAATCAGGAGATGAGAGAAGTGTTTTGGTTTAGAGAAAATCTTAAAATCCAAGTGTTTTTAATGTTTTAATTAGAACAAATCTTAAAGTTGTTTAAACAGAACCGATTAAGATCCCACGGTTCCGTCATCCCGGCACCGTTATTTTCATCGAATTCACTTAGTCCAGATGAATTTGCTAAACTCAACTGAGTGAGTTCCACACTTTCAATTAGACCGTAGGAAATCCTGTTAGCAACACGTGGGTTACATCATCCGAGGTATTCCCTATCATTCAACGAGACGTTTTAATTTAGTTGCAATTGTAGTTTTGTTGTTCTGTTTGTGATTAAATTTTGAGTTGTTTTATATTTTGGGATGTTGTGGCGGTGAATTTTATCTTGCAATGACTTTTTAATTTAGTTTTGGTTTCATTTCAAGGACTACTCTAAAGGTTTTGGTTTTCATGCGATTGTTGTTTATCATGCAAGAAAAGTAAAGTATAGTGCATGTAAGTAATATTGCAATAAAGTAAACTGCAACAAAGTAAAAGCGTACCTGGAGGGTCTTCTCGTCATCCCAAGCTAAACTTAAAACATATGTTAAGGCATTTAAATATCAACAAGTATCTAGGTAAAGCTAAGGGAGAGGTTTTGGTTGTCTACTAAAGTCCTAATTCTATAGCTAGTCATCTCCTATGACTTCAGGTTCTTGTGTTTTGGTTTAAGGATGATTTTCTTCATCAAAGAAACAATTAAATTCAATTGTTCTTATAAATATCCTATCATATTGAGGAAGTGCTTAAGATGAGTCTTAAACATCTTTTCAATACCTCTAGGATTGTTTTAAGTCCAAGAGAATTTAATTATACAAGTGAATTAATCATCTAGGGGTTTAAGTTTTGTTCTCTTGCACAGTGAACTAGGACATTTGAATATCCTATAAGTGAAGTAACACTTCACTTGGTACCTTATTTAAGAGTTATAATAATAAGAGCTTTAAAAGGGCAAATCAAATTATTAAGTATTTTAATGATTTAAACTTAATGATTTAATTTTAATTTTGACTTGATTATAAAAAATCGAGTTTAAGTTTGGAATAGTGTTCAAATTATTTTAGATTTAATTCTTAATGATTTAATTTAGGTTTGTTGATAAATGATTTTGATTTAATTTAATTCAATTTAATTTAATTTTAATTTAATTTAATTTAATTTAATTTAAGTTAATTTAATTTTAATTTAATTGAGTTTTAATTTAATTTAATTTTAATTTAATTTAATTTAATTTAATTTAATTTTTAATTTAGTTTAATTTAATTTTAATTTAATTTAATTTCAATTTATTTTACTTTTAATTTAATTTACTTTATTTTAATTTAATTTTAATTTTAATTTAATTGAGATTATTCTTTTAATTTTTTAATTAAGACTTAAGTATTATTGAAGTGATTTATTTAGGGATTTTTTTATTAAAGAATAAATATCCTCTTAAATAATATCCCTACTTTAATAATTCCAATTTCTATTATTCTCCCAAAATTTCAATTAATTAATTAATTAAAGTTTTATTTTAATTATTTTTTTTGAAATGGTTAGTAGGTTTCTACCCTTAATCATTTAAGTTCCAATCATCCAAAAATCAGTTTAACATCAAATATTTTACCCTCCCCTTTTGATTAATCCTAAAATTTTAATTAAAGGTTGAAATTTTTAATTACCATTTTGCCTTTCAAGCTTAATAATTCTATAACTCACTAAATTAAGCTCAAATGAACTTGAAATTTTTATGTAATCTCACTCACATGTCAATTAAGATATTAGAGGAGAAAATGAGATTTTTCTGTATTTAATTTATTTATGTAATTATTTTTAATGGAAAATAGGGGTTTTCAAGGAAAATTCAATAACATGACCAAGGAAATACTTCTGTCCTTGAGAAAATTATGGGATGTTCCTAATGACCAGAGGACCATTTGGCCCAATTTTGGTGATTTTTTTATTTATATTTTATTTATTAAAATTATTTTGACTTTTGGAGCATTAATTAATTTTAAAATAAAATTAAACTTGAAAAAAGGATTTTATATTTTTCTTAAATCTCTCTAACCTCAAGGAGTCCAGAGAAACAAATTTATATTTTTTTGATTTCTCTTTCATTTATTAGAATTATTTTAGTGAAAAGGTTGGAAAATACATTTTTTAATATTCAAAATTACATCAATCCTTTAAAATTCAATATCTTATCCTAGGGACTTAAGAAAAATATTTGGTTTGTTCCTAAGTAATTAGAATTCAAAATGTGACATTTTGGTGATTTTTAATATTTTTATGATTTTTATTATTTTTTTAATTATTAAAAATATTAAAATAATGATAAAAATCAACTTTTTTAGAAAATTACAATTTTAATTTTCTTAAGTTTCTCTGATATCAGAGAAGCTCCAAAACCATTTTTGTGAATTTTTGAAAAGTATTTTGTGAGTTATGAATTTTTAAAGTTTAATTTTACCCATTTTGCTTAAGAGGCTTAATCAACCCATTTGGTGGGGTTAATCAAGTCCAATTGATTTCAAATTTTTATGAGATGTTCCTATAATCCCAAAGATCAGTGGAGAATTGTTTTTAAGTTAATTTGATGTGTAGTTAACCCTAATTAATTAAAATTCAGTTTTGGGTATTTAGACTAATTAGGGTTATTCCAAGTGAATTAACTCAAAACTTATTTTTCCTAGGTTCCTCTGGTCATAAGAAATATCAACAAATTTTCCTAGAATTTATTTCTCAACATGCTAATTATTGGAATTAAAATACTCAAAACAGTAACATGAACTTGGAAAATCAATAACTTCTCATAGGGATGGCCTCTGACCTTGGCAAATTCAAGGAATGTTCCCAAGTTCAGAGGCTTCAAAAGCCTTATAGTCTCATGCCATGGTAAATTGTCTATGTGCATGAAGAATTAAAATAGTGCAGAGAGTAATTAAATCATTAAAAATAAAATACTAAATGAAATTAATTGATTTCTTTTCCACATTATTCTTCTCTGTTCACTGAGCAAGAGGATATTTTTATTTTATTTTTAGGATTTTTCTACACAAAGTTATGGATTTTCTAAGTTCTGGTAATTAAATAAATCCATAAAATCCTATTTTTCTATTTATCCGAATCGGCGCCGCGTCATCCTTAGCATTTCCGAACAGCCACGCGACGCTTTCTGGTTCGGCGCCGCCATCCGACTCAGCGCTCCAGGGGCCCACCGTTCATGTATCATCTGAGCCGTCCGCTCGATACACGCGCGATCCAACGGCTCCCAGTCATCGTCTACGACTGGTGTGAACCAGTGACCGTCCACACTAAAACCCTAAGATCTCACTCAATTCTCAATGGATTTTCATGTTCTTATGCTCCATGGATTCGTCTTGACGAGACGAACACATCCATACGGTAAACAAGCATTGAAATCGATTCATATCAAATGGAGAATCTCCAGGATCTCGGGAGGAAGAGAGAGTTCATACCTTTGCTCAGAGAAGTGAAGCTTCGATCTGAGAGTTGTGTCACGTTCGATTGGGTCCAAGCAAGCTCCGGATGAAGTCCCTTGGCACAGTGAATCGCCTAGGTACAAAAGTGACCACGGCCGATCACAAAGCTTGGAGGCCGGAGCAAGCCGGGTGGCCTGGAGAGGGGCTTTCACTGGGGAACTTCTCCTCTTGGTCTGGTGAAGGTGTAGGACCAATCAATTTGGAGATTGGATCACTGTAGTGAAGTGTCCTGTTTTTGGGTCGAATTTGGACTCTGAAATTGAGCTCTGTTAATGGGGATTAGGGCAATTGGACACTGGAGATCAATTGCTCTAAGTGTGGAGAGTGGTCTGGGACAATTTTGGCGAGTTTCGATGAGTTTGTTTCAGCACCTCCCTCATGGCCGAGAGAGGTGGTGTTTAAATAGAGCTGGCTGGAGGCTCTCCCAGGGGGAGTTAGGGGTTGGAATCAGCTGCTCAGGTGAGGAGAAGAACAACCATGGTGGCCATTGGGAAAGGGGCAACTCAACAGGTGAGAATTCCAAGCTTGGGCTCACATGATGATCTCGGGTGTGGTGTTTTCCGGCGGCCGAGGTGGCTGGCCGGCAGACATGGGTCACCCTCAGGGTCAGGAGGTCCGAGGCTGGGGTTTAGTGTAGGGGAATCGGCAATGGCTATGTGTAAAGTGGTTGAATTAAAATGGAATGGGTTAAGGGTGTATTTTGGCTAAGTTTGGTCAAATGTGTGGATTGGGCTAAGTGCACCTCCCCATGGCTGGGCTGAAGAGAAAGTGGTTTAGGTCAGCTTAATTAGTGGGGAAGGGTCACCATCCAAGTACAATTAAGTTTAAGCAAGGTTTAGTGGAATCATGGAAGTGGCTAATCCCCTTAAGGGAATATGGAAAGAGCCTCCTCCTCTTGCCATCTTGGGTATGGTGAGGTGTCCAAGGCTTTCATGGCTCCCATGTGGCTCATGCATGGCTTCATGGCTCCATTTGGCTTGGGAAAAGTTAAGTCAACTTTCTTGAGGAAGGATTTTGTGATTTTTGGCATTTTGGTGAGAGTTGTCATGAGGTTTGATTTGGAATGGTTTGGTGATGAATTTGAAAGTTAGGTAAGGTTTTAATTGGAATGGATGATGAAGTGTAGTGTCATGTGGGCATTAGAGTCAAAATTGGGCCTATGAAATTATTTTAGGAGTGGGCTTTTTAAGGAAGGCTTAAGGAAGTGGGCCTTAGGTTTTAAAATAAATTTATGGATGGGAATTTTGTAAAAGGTTGGGCCAAATAATTGTTGGTTTTGGTTTAGGGATGTGTCATGAGTGATTTGAAATAAACTTAAGGTGATTTGGAATTGGATTGGGTCTAATTTGGGTCTCTTTGGTAATAGAGTCCAAATGGGTCAAAATGAGCTATCTTGGGCTAAAGTTGGGCTAATGTTGAAATTTATGTAAAATTAATGTTGGGAAATGTTTATGGGGGTGTTAGAAATAGGTTTAAACTTTGGTTGGGTTTTGATTTTGGGATTTGGGCCCATTTGGGTTAGGTTTGGGTGTAGGCCCATTTAAGGAATTTTGGGTTTGGGTTGAAATTGAGTAAGGTTTGGGTCCAAATTTTGGGCAAATCATGTTAGTGTTTTGTTTTTGGGGATTCTAGGAAGGTTTTAGAAATTATTTGGGTCAAATTGGGATTGAATTGGGTTGGTTTGAGCTAGGTTTAGGTCATGGGTCAAAATTGGGCCTTAAGCTTTTCAAATGAAATTGGATTCAAATGCCAATAAAATTGGACTTGAATTTGGTCTAGATTGATATTGGGGATATTTAATTGAAGTTTAGAATTTAATTGTACCAAAATTGAGACCAATTGGGGTGATTTGGTTTGACATTGGGTTCATTTGAGTTTAAAATGGGCTAAATTGGAGGTTTTGGTAAAAGTGGGGTAAATTGACCAAATTGGCCCATGGTGTAGTTGGATAAAATGAAATTGGGAATATTTGGGATTTTTTGGAATTTTCTGGGAATTTTCTGAATTTTTGGATTTTTGGGTTAAGAGGGGCATTTTGGTAATTTGGAGGGTATTGGGGGTATTTTTAGAAATTGTGGTATTTTTTGGCTGGAGATGGTCAATTTGAGTGGGGGGAAAATGTTCATGATTTATTCTGAGGACTTTTGGGTGATTTGGAGATTTTGGAGGATTTGGGCAATTTCAAGGGCTTTTGGTAGGTTTGATGGGTGTAGGGTCCCCGGGGTCAAAAATTGAAATTTTGGAAGAATGAAGATTGATCAAATATGAGTGAAATGGAATCACTTTGGTTGAGCCATGAAGTCATATTAAACCTATATGAGCCATGAGAGGACTCATTGGAGGCATTCACTATGTTGTTCATAACCCTCTTAGCCAGGGGCTTAGGGGTTAAAGTCCATCCATATGAATTACCTACATGAGTCAGGGAGTCAAGTTGGGTATGGGTGTGGTTTTAGGATTTGGATTGTGTGTGTGAGAGTGTAGAGTATGAGTGTAGTGAGTGTGTAAGTCAACCCTCACTGCACAGAGCCACCTGAGGGTAGTCCCAAGGCCAAAGAGTCCTATAGGGAACTCATCCTTTAAACCTTCACATTTGATTTCAACCCTCTATGTGATTAGGGGTCTACAATCAAGCTTGTGGGGTTTGCAGGGAGTCAAGAGGTGTTTAAACTTCTAAAGGGTGGGTTCCACTTCTAGTCCTCTAAGATAGTCAAAGGAAAAGCCTAAGGCTAGATCCTAAGTACTAAAGAGAGAAGAGAAGACCTCATCAAAAATGAGTCCAATCTAACATGAACTCAAGTTAACCTAAACCTTAGGTTCAACCCACATTGAACCTAACTTAAACCTAACCTTGAGTCCAATATAATTTGAACTCAAGTTAACCTAAACCTTAGGTTCAACCCACATTGAACCTAACTTAAACCTAACCTAACTTGAGTCCAATCTAACTTGAACTCAAGTTAACCTAAACCTTAGATTCAACCCACATTGAACCTAACTTAAACCTAACCTAACTTGAGTCCAACCTAACTTGAACTCAAGTTAACCTAAACCGTAGGTTCAACCCACATTGAACCTAACCTAAACCTAACCTAACTTGAGTCCAATCTAACTTGAACTCAAGTTAACCTAAACCTTAGGTTCAATCAATATTGAACCTAACCTCAACCTAACCTAACTTGAGTCCAATCTAACATGAACTCAAGTTAACCTAAACCTTAGGTTCAACCCACATTGAACCTAACTTAAACCTATCTTAACTTCAGTCCAATCTAACTTGAACTCAAGTTAACCTAAACCTTAGGTTCAACCCACATTGAACCTAACTTAAACCTAACCTAACTTGAAGTCAAGTTAACCTAAACCTTAGGTTCAACCCACATTGAACCTAACCTAAACCTATCCTAACTTGAGTCCAATCTAACTTGAACTCAAGTTAACCTAAATCGTAGGTTCGACCACATTGAACCTAACTTAAACCTAACCTCGAGTCCAATATAATTAGAACTCAAGTTAACTTAAACCTTAGGTTCAACCCACATTGAACCTAACTTAAACCTAACCTAACTTGAGTCCAATCTAACTTGAACTCAAGTTAACCTAAACCTTAGATTCAACCCACACTGAACCTAACTTAAACCTAACCTAACTTGAGTCCAACCTAACTTGAACTCAAGTTAACCTAGACCTTAGGTTTAACCCACATTGAACCTAACCTAAACCTAACCTAACTTGAGTCCAATCTAACTTGAACTCAAGTTAACTTAAACCTTAGGTTCAATCAATATTGAACCTAACCTCAAGCTAACCTAACTGGTCAATCTAACATGAACTCAAGTTAACCTAAACCTAGAGTTCAACCCACATTGAACCTAACAAGCCTATCTTAACTGATCAATCAACTGAACTCGAGTTAACCTAAACCTAAGGTTCAACCCACATGAACCTAACTTAAACCTAACTAACTGAAGTCGAGTTAACCTAAACCTTAGGTTCAACCCACATTGAACCTAACCTAAACCTATCCTAACTCGAGTCCAATCTAACTGAACTCGAGTTAACCTAAACCTAGGTTCGACCACATTGAACTTAACTTAAACCTAACCTAACTTGAGTCCAATCTAACTTGAACTCAAGTTAACCTAAACCTTAGGTTCAACCCAAATTGAACCTAAATCGACATAAACTTTAGGTTCAACCTAAATTGAATCTAAATCGACATAAACCTTAGGTTCAACCCAAATTGAACCTAAATCGACATAAACCTTAGATTTAACTCAAATTGAACCTAAATCGACATTCTAAATAATTAATCGACATAATTGACATAAATTCGACATTTCAAACATAACTGACATAAAATCGACATTGTAAACCAAAATCGACATAATCGACATAAATTTGACCTTCCAAACAATTAATTAACATAATCGACATAAATTTGACATTTCAAACATAATTGACATAAAATCGACATTTTAAACAAAAATCGACTTAATCGACATAAATTCGACATTTCAAACATAACTGACATAAAATCAACATTTTAAAGAAAAATTGACATAATCGACATAAATTTGACATTCCAAACAATTAATCGACATAATCGACATAAATTCGACATTTCAAACATAACTGACATAAAATCGACATTTTAAACCAAAATCGACATTTTAAACCAAAATCGACATAATCGACATAAATTTGACATTCTAAACAATTAATCGACATAATCGACATAAATTCAACATTTCAAACATAACTGACATAAAATCGACATTTTAAACAAAACTCAACAAATTCGACAAAAATCCGACATTCCAAACAAAACTCAACAAATTCGACATAAATCCAACATTCCAAAAAAAACTCAACAAATTCGACATAAATGCAATATTTCAAACGAAACTCAACATAATTAGACTTTAATCAACGTTCCAAATATAATCAAACATAATTTGACATTAACCGACATTTTAAATATAAATTCAACAAACACTGCCATTAACCGACGTTAATTGACATTTCAAACACCGACATTAACCGACTTTAATCGACATTTTAAACCAAATTTAATAAACACCGACATTAAATGACAATAATCGACATTTCAAGCCAAACTCAATGTATCTTGACATGAAACGACATAATTCTTAAAGTTCGCCCTACATTAAACTTAACTCGACATAAAATTAAAAAATCGACAATCCAACCCAAATCGATATTCAAGACAAACAAAAATTTAAACATAAACTGACATAAACCTAAATCGACATTTCAACCAAACTGAAACATCCGACAACTCTGGATCACTTTCATCAGGTAATCTAAATATCTTGATATGACATTCTTTCTAACTTTATTTTCCTTGCAAGATAAAGTCATAAAGTTTCATTTAGATTTTCTTTGCATGTTATAGGGTGTGCTAACTCTGTTTTGCTGGACGTCGACAACGAAATATTGACAACAAAACCAGAACTTTTAGGATAGTCATAAAACCTAAACTTTCTACAAAAAAACAAAAAAAAAAATGACATAACAACAAAAACAACTGAACTTTTAAGTTAGCCACGAAATCTGAAATAAAATGACAAAATCATTAACATTGACATTAACATGACATCAACATACAACGACATTTCTATACCACAACAAAATGATGACATGACACTAAACCAAAACAAAATAAATGACAAAATGACATGACACAACAAAACCAAAACTTAAAATAAAAGGAAATCATAAACAAGATAACAGAAATAAATAAATAATGATTTCTTCTTGACATCATAGAAGGTATCTCATGACATAATAACGACATCTTCTTATAGAAGATAAAATATCTCAAGACAAATCGAGATATTAATCACGACATCTTATGACATTTTGACATCACATTAAGACATGACATTACAACATCACATTAAGACATGACAAAATGACATGACACAACAAAACTAAAATTTAGGACAAAAGGGAATCATAAACAAAATAACAAAAATAAATAAATAATGATATCTTCTTGACATCATAGAAGGTATCTCATGACATAATAACGACATTTTCTTATAGGAGATAAAATATCTCATGACAAATCGAGATATTAATTACGACATCTTATGACATTACGACATCACATTATGACATGACACAACATACAAACTACGACATCTCGACATATCACATGACATGAAACCAAAACAACAAAATAAAACATAACAAAGCAACGACATCCACCAAACATAAATAAAGCTTTCTGGTAGTATCGATTCTTCAGAAACACACTGCTACAACAACACTTACACTTTTTCGAGGATAAATGTTAACCTTAATCGGGAGTTTTCCTAGGCAGTATTAATTGCTCAGTATGTAATTAACTATAGGAACTTGCTCCTATAGGAGATTAAAGAACTCAGGATAGGTATTTTACCTACAAGACATCTCTGGTTATCCAAGATCTTTATGTGATCTTCTTATATGAAAAACTTCAGTAATTACACAATCTTAAGACTTTTTCTATGAGATTATCACTCGATCTCTTTTTCTCTC
Organism: Papilionanthe hookeriana x Papilionanthe teres; assembly: GCA_022702705.1. NCBI lineage: Eukaryota > Viridiplantae > Streptophyta > Magnoliopsida > Asparagales > Orchidaceae > Papilionanthe > Papilionanthe hookeriana x Papilionanthe teres. The sequence goes on along the minus strand of CM040421.1, from coordinate 65,149,789 downwards.
AATCTCTATCATGATTAATCCTTCTTCAAATTCTCCAAAGACTTCTGACAATAAGTCTAAGTAGAACAAGAATTAGGGTAATGGATAGAGAAAGAGAGTGGCGACTCCTTGACATCAACATGATACAAGAATTGACGGCGATGACATGCGACATGTCATCCATATGTTTCATCGCCATCACCAATGTTGACTTTTTAGGTCATATGGTTGACCTATGAGGTCAACAGGGTTGGTCATTAGGTCTGGTTTGACCATTTTGACCAATGTTGACTTTTTAGGTCAAAAGGGTGACCTATGGGGTCAAAAAGGTTGGTCATTAGGTCTGGTTTGACCATTTTGACCAATGTTGACTTTTAGGTCAAAAGGGTGACTTATGGGGTCAACAAGGTTGGTCATTAGGTCTGGTTTGACCCTTTTGACCAATGTTGACTTTTTAGGTCAAAAGGGTGACCTATGGGGTCAACAGGGTTGGTCACTGGGTATGGTTTGACCATTTTGACCAATGTTGACTTTTTAGGTCAAAAGGGTGACCTATGGGGTCAACAAGGTTGGTGACTGGGTCTGGTTTGACCATTTTGACCAATGTTGACTTTTTAGGTCAAAAGGTTGACCTATGGGGTCAACAAGGTTGGTCACTGGGTCTGGTTTGACCATTTTGACCAATGTTGACTTTTTTGGTCATAAGGGTGACCTATGGGGTCAACAGGGTTGGTCATTAGGTCTGGTTTGACCATTTTAACCAATGTTGACTTTTTAGGTCATAAGGGTGACCTATGGGGTCAACAGGGTTGGTCATTAGGTCTGGTTTGACCATTTTGACCAATGTTAACTTTTAGGTCTAAAGGTTGACCTATGGGGTTAACAGGGTTGGTCACTGGGTCTGGTTTGACCATTTTGACCAATGTTGACTTTTTAGGTCAAAAGGTTGACCTATGAGGTCAACAAGGTTGGTCACTGGGTCTGGTTTGACCATTTTTACCAATGTTGACTTTTTAGGTCAAAAGGGTATTGACTCATTGTAAAATGAGGTCAACAAAAGGGCCCCCAATATGTGTAGAATACTATATAGGTATTCTACACATATTGGCGTTGACCGAAGTGGTCTAAATGATGTCTCATAATGGCCAGGAAAGGAGGGGATATCATATCGCTCCTAGAGGATGTCAGATGTCTTCTATGTCGGTTCTAAGAAGAGATTTTCTTCTTGTATTTGAAAAGAGATTTATTGGGAGGGAAAATGGATGTCATATTTCATTTCTCAAAATGTCGGTGTCGATATTTTGTTAAAGGAATGCCATGATTTCCGTGTCAGGAAAGGACGTATATCCTATAACAGGAGGGAGAAAATGGATGTCATTTTCCATTTCTCAAAATGTCAATGTTGATATTTAGTTAGAGGAAAGTCATGACTTCCGTGTTAGGAAGGGACTTATATCCAATAACTGAAGAGAGAAATCAGATGTCATTTTCTATTTTCCTCAAAATGTCAATGTCAAGATTTGGTTAGAGGAAAGCCGTGATTTTCGTGTCAGGAAAGGACTTATATCCAATAACCGAAGAGAGAAAATAGATGTCATTTTCTATTTTCCAGAATGTCAATGTCAAGATTAGGTTAGAGGAAAGCCGTAATTTCTGTATCAGGAAAGGACTTATATCCAATAACCGGATAGAGAAAATAGATGTCATTTTCTATTTCTCAAAATGTCAATGTCAAGATTTGGTTAGAGAAAAGCCATGATCTCCGTATCAGGAAAGGACTTATATCTAATAACCGGATAGAAAAAATAGATGTCATTTTCTATTTTCCTCAAAATGTCGATGTCAAGATTTGGTCAGAGGAAAGCCGTGATTTCCACATCAGGAAAGGACTTACATCCAATAACCGAAGAGAGTGGCGAACTCACTAATATTTTTGGTGGGAACATTCGCTGGGGTTTTGACTTATATAGGTCAAAAGATAATTCTTATGTTTAGTTATCACACGTTATTCATTTCATCATTAAAATTTATTTTATTATTTTTAGGACCTGTCGACATATCACAGACAAAGGGGGAACATTTTTCCAACATTTCATTTTATTTTCATAAAAAGGTCACCAGTACATATTATCGCAAGCAAAAGCTAACGATACATATATGTGTACATATCATATAGCGTGCTGCAACAAACTACTGATATTTTACATACCAACAGCTACCGATATATCACACATCGACAACTATATATATATCACATGTCAAAAGTTCTTATATGTCATAAAACAGCTCTGGATATTTAACATACTGTCCATAAACGTCCTACACTCCAAAACATTATTTATTAAACATGTTTCAGGTGTTTAGACATTTATGGGGTTATGGTAATTCCAAAGGTTGTAGATTCTCCAGTTCTGGTATAGCTTTATATCTGACAGATCATTTGTCGGGCTTCATTCGTCGCAAGGTAATTGAGATGCGTGGCTTGTTGACACTGGGTATGCAGTGTTTTACAAAATCTGCACCGTTCCCTTGAAACAGAAGAACTGATCCTCGAGTTAAAAGAATACGGCATGTACCTTCAAACTCTCCAGGTCCCAAGATTTGTATCTCCCTTGCAAACACAGCAGAACAACGGTTCAGGAGTGACACGGTGCAAAATGGTCTCTCAAAATCATGGCTGTCAATGTGAGGAGGGATACATTCTCCTTTATCATATATATTGATAATGCAACTGTCAGGAATACAGTCGGTAGGTAAAATCCCCCAAGTGACAAGTCGTTTGATAACTTGGATTATCACAGTGGGTAAATGATCGACTTGTTCATGTCGTAGAATCCCAGGAAGATTTCCTTCTCTGTCTCTTGCATAGTTATAACAACATCCATATTGTAGGATTTGTCTACCCTTGCCACGAATACATTTATTAGGTTCAGAATAGGTTCTCCTTTGAAGGAGTTCAGCCCTACCCTGATTTTGGGCTTTTATAATATGATTAATGATAGCAGTTTGTTCAACTTCATCAAATATTTTAGTAAACAATTTAAGACCATCCAGAATATTTATTGTCCTTTTATTCATGTGTTTGTATTGTTCAAAATTTCTCCACTCGATAGCGCGAATTCGTCGCACCTCTTCCCTTGAGTGACTTTTTTCATCACCCTTTTTATCTAACACCTTCAGATTTTGAGCAGGTGAGGTGATAACTGCTTTTCCATTTTCATTTTTCTTTGCGGGGTCGAGATCTATCGTTTCTGGGGCAGAGTTTATTTCCTCAAATGGAGTGTTAATAGTTTGTGATTTCGATTGACTAATATCTTCCATGTTTTGTTTTTCCTGTAATTGTTTTTGTCATTTCAGTCGTTTATTATGATTTCGTCTTTGTGATCTAGTAAGTCCTGTCGCCATATTTTTTGTACCCGATGTGGATGCTCCTTGTACTGATGTAGTCATGAATTCTGCTTCATCTGAGCTATTACTTATTGTGAAGTCATATTCTTCGGGTTGTCGGAGTTTGAATTCTATCAAAGGTGTTTGCAGATTAACTTCACTGTGATTCACTAGATAAAGTAACGATCCATGATATATGGATTCAACCTGCAACAGGTCAAAGTTGAAATGAATTCGTGTTCCCTCGTCCATGTGTCGACGGTCCAAGGCGAAAGTCATATTATTTTGAAACGAGAAAAATAGCCTGCCTTCAGACATTTTTCCTGAAAATAATAAGACAAAATGATATTTTAGTCTTTTAAACATTTGTTCAGCGAATGAAACAGATGTCATAAAGAAAAATCAAAGATGATTTTGGAAAGAATAATTTATTTTCCCAGTTTATAAAAAAATTGTTATTCATTTTTATTTTTATGTTGCATAGTATTTCTTTAGAAAACGTCCATTGATTGGAGGCAGGATTCTTTCTCCTTGACAATCCACCAGTTGGTAGGATCCTCCTGAATATGTATTTTCAATTACATATGGGCCCTCCCATATTGGTTCGAATTTTCCACCTATCTTTTGATGAGCTAGTATAGGTCTTCAAAGAACTAAAACTAATTCACCGATTCGAAAGGTTCTAGGGCGAACTTGTTTGTCGTGAGCTCGTATCATTTTTGCCTGATATAATTCAAGATTTTGTTGGGCTTGCAGACGTTTTCCTTCTAAATTTTCAAGTTCTTCAAGTCGCAACTTGACATTTTCTTCTTCAGTTATTTTATCAATTATTGCGATTCTGAGAGAAGGAATTTGGACTTCCAGAGGCAAAATGGCTTCAGAACCATATACCAAAGCAAATGATGTAGACCGTGTTGGAGTTTGGTATGTAGTTCTATAAGCCCATAAAGCTTCTATTAGTCATTCATGCCACTGTCTCGGGCTATTACTTAATGTCTTTTTCAAGATTTGAACCAACATTTTATTGAAAGCTTCAACTAATCCATAGGCCTTAGGGTAATGGATTGTGGAATATCTCCAGTCAATCCCATGTCTCTGGATAAAGTGATTTATTTTTTGTGTTTTTGAAGGCTAATCCATTGTCTGATATGACTCTTCGAGGAATCACAAATCTATAAACGATATGTGTTTTAAAGAAATAGAGAACTTGTTCTGCCTTGACTTCTCGAAGGGGTATTGCTTCTGTCCATTTAGAAAAATAGTCAGTAGCTGCCAGAATAAATTTATGGCCCTTGGAAGATGGAGGATCTATAGGGCCCACTATGTCAGTACCCCAACATTCAAATAGCCATGATGCAATGGTCGGATGTAGGACATTTGGAGGTTGATGTCAGACTACTCCACGTATTTGACATTGATGACATTTCTTTGCAATGTCAAGACAGTCAGTCATCATTGTTGGCCAGTAATAACCCATTCTTTTTATTTTCATTTTCATTTTGGGCCCAGATTGATGTGCACCACATAAACCTAAATGAACTTCCTTAACAATCTCTTGAGCTTCGACTTGGTTTAAACATCTTAACCACATCTGATCAAAAGATCATTTATAAAGAATATCATTTATTAAAGCGTATGATAATGCTCTTTGTTTAATTTGGTTGGCAATAGAAGTGTTTTCAGGTAATTTTCCAGTTTGTAAATATTGGATGATTGGTTGTCGCCAATCATCCTTCTCGTCACTTATTGTCATTGCCATATTTTCACTGATTTTATGCAAATTATCCATGTCAATTTGAGAAAGAACTTGTCGTCCTTTTATAGAAACCAGTATGTCATCTTCTTCTGGACATGCAAATTCCTTTGCAAGTTTTGCTAGAGCATCCGCTAGAGAGTTGTCTCGTCTCGGAATTAAGAAAAATGTTACATAAGGAATTTGTTGAAGTAATTTCAGAGTGTAACGAGAATACTGTTCAAGTCGTGGTTTCAAAATTTTGTATTTGCCAGCAATTTGATTGATAATTAACTGGGAATCTCCGTAGATATCAATATTCTTAATTTCCATTAATATTGTCAATTCTAGACCGATCATGAGCGCTTCATATTCGGCTTCATTATTCGTGCATGGTTCTGTCAAATGATATGAAAAGGGCATCATCATTTTGTCTGGAGTAATGAAAATTAATCCTACTCCAGCTTTGCCTGGTATGATTGTATGTTTATCTTTGTCTTTCCACGCAGATGACGCTCTGTCAAAGTAAAGTTCCCATCGTTGCATGTTAGAATTTTTTAATTCTGATATTTGTTCATCAGGTAGATCATCGTTAAGGGGTGATCCTGTTGGAATTGGGTGTGCCGCTAAGAAGTCTGCTAAGATTTGTCCTTTGATAGCACGTAACGGTACAAATGTTATGTCGAATTGTAACAAGATCATTGCCCATCTTGCTAATCTCCCAGAAAGTGTCGGTCGTGTTATTAAATATTATAAAGGGTTAACTCTTGAAATAAGAGTTACCTTATGAGAAAGCATATAATGTCTTAGCTTTTGAACTGCGAAGATCAAGGCTAAACAATACTTTTCAATTGTCGGATATTTTATTTCCGTTGAAACTAAACAACGACTCAAATAGTATAACACATTCTCTTTTCCTTCATCATTTACTTGTGCTAGTAAAGCTCCAAGTGAATTGTCCAATGCCGCGGTGTAAAGGATTAAAGGTCTTCATAATACAGGGGCTGCTAAGACAGGAGGGGTTGTCAGATATTGTTTAATGTCTTCGAAGGCATGCTGACATTTTTCATCCCATACAAATTTGGCATCCTTTCTAGTAAGGACAGTAAGGGGTTGACATCTACCCGATAGATTGGAAATGAAACGTCGTATATATGCTAATTTTCCTTGAAAGGATCTCAATTGAGTTAGATTTTTAGGAGGAGGCATATTTAGGATAGCTTCAATTTTGAGAGGATCAATTTCTATCCCACGATGTCGAACTACAAATCTTAAAAATTTTCCTGAAGTGACACCAAAGGCGCACTTTAAAGGGTTCATTTTAAGATTATATCGTCGTAGTCGTTCAAAGACAATTCTCAAATCATATATGTGATCGTCTTTTTGTTTACTATTGACAACCAGATCGTCGACGTAACATTCGACTTGATTGTGTATTAGTTCATCAAAAATTCGTGTCATGGCTCTTTGATAGGTTGCACCAGCATTTTTTAGTCCAAATGGCATAACCTTATAACAATATATGCCCATGGGTGTTCGGAAAGCTGTATTTACTTCATCATTCGAAAACATTTTTATTTAGTTATATCCTGATGATCCATCCATGAAAGAAAATATTGCATGTTTTGATGCAATATCAACCATTAATTCAGGAATTGGTAAAGGAAATTCATCTTTTGGACATGCTTTGTTCAAGTCCCTGTAGTCTATGCAAACTCTTATTTGTCCATTTTTCTTTTTAACTGGCACCACATTGGCTAGCCATGTTGGATAATTTTCTTCTCTTATGAAGTCAGCCTCTATCAATTTCTTGATTTCCGCAATGACTTGTTGATCTATTTCGACACGCATCCTTCTTGGAGCTTGTTTAACTGGGTTTATGATTTGGTCTATCCTGAGTTTATGGACTGCGACTTCTGGTGATAAACCAGGCATTTTGTCATAAGTCCAAGCAAAACAGTCTTTATATTCCATCAACAATTGAGTTATGTCTTTTACTTCCTCATTATTAAAGAATGAACTAATAAAAGTCGGTTTTGGATTTTCACTAGTTCCTAAATTTATTTCTTTTAGTTCATTAATTGTCGATTTAATTTCTTCTTCCAATTCCGGGGGAGCATTTTCAATTGGAAGATCAGGCAATGATTCGGAATCACACTTCTGTGACAGTCAAACAAAATTCTGTATCATCTAATGGTGCCAAAGTTCCAAATCCAACACCTTTTTTAGAGTTGAATTTCGTTTATTATCATTCCACATTTGTTCAATGAAATGTGGTTGTTTTAAAGACCGTTGTTTGAGCATTAAACTATTTTGAATGAATTTTCGTGCTCAAGGAGAATACAACTCAAAAGGAATTTTCATTGATTGTGGAAGATTTTCATCTTCTATTTTTACATCATTTTAGTTCAAGAAGAAGTAGAGCCAAGTTTAAACTTAACTGGTATTTTGTCATCATTATATATTTCTTTGACTATTAAATTCTTAATCTTAGCAGTGGAGATTGGAGTTAGAGTCATAGAATGTATATAATGATTGATTTTGTCATACATAGATTGAAATTGTTTCTCTTTATCTTCTTCTTCTAAAGATATTTTGAATTGGGGTTCCTTCAAAACCATGGATGTTGTTTCTTCTTCAAAATCCAGATGGATTTTGAACTTCAGTGGTTTCTTCATTGTGACAATCGAATCTTCTCTCCCTCGTCCTCGTCCTCGGCCTCGACGTCGAGTGCGAGTCTGACAGAAATTAGTTTCTCTTGTCTTTATTGGAGAAAAATTCTTTTCATTTATTTTCTTTTCTTTGTTCTTTTCTTCCATGTTTATTGTTATCTCTTTGGAAGATATTGTTTTATTTATAGGAGCATAATATGTTGCATCTTCATGTATACCGATTTCATGGATTGAAAACGGTTGCAGATCTCCTATAATACGAGATTCTAGTCATTTTCGTAAATAATTGATACATTGATGTAATGAAGAGGGTACCATTTTATATGAATGGAGCCATGGTTTGCCAAGTAAGGCATTAAAAGAAGTGTCTGAATTAATAATATAAAATTTTACTGTTGTTCCCAAGTCGGCTATTTTTAAGAGCAATGTTATTGATCCAAGGGCCCGTTATCCTTGTTGATTGAATCCTCTTAACATCTTCGTATCTCTTGATAGTTAAGAGGGATCAATGTCTAAGTATGCAAGAGTTCTAGGTTCATAATGTTGATTGAGGCACCTGGGTCAATAAGAACTCTCGAAAGTATTGTGTCATTGATGTTTACTGTAATATATAGTGGATGATTGTGTTCAGTTGTTCCGAGCAACAAGTCATTGTCAGAGAAGGTAATCATTGTTGATTCCTCTAATGAGTAAGCTTCGTTTTGAGTAGTACTAGCAAGTTGGGTTAAGCAAATGTCAGGGTCCGAAAGGGCCTTTATTAATGATTCTCTCATTTCTTTGGAAAGTATGAGAGCGTCATAGATGCTTAATTTTGCACGCAATTTTCTCAAATGGGCTAGTACATTATAATCTACCTTGTTATGAAGCTCATCCTTATTTCTCTCAGAGGTTTGGGGATATATTGGTGGAATGATCTTATCTGGTGTAATTATTTGTTTTTCTTTTTCTTGTGGAATTATCCTAGGAGGTAAGATTTTTCCACTTCTCAAGTTAATTTCAACTATTTCTTCAGGTTGATTATCCGATTCATTTGTTTCTGAATCCGAAGATTCCAGTTTTATAGAAATCGGAATTCCTTGTAATTGAAGTGTAGCAATATCATTTTCATTTTTGTCGTTGTCAGATTTTTCATTTTCACTTTCATTGTTTTGGTTGTCTTTATATTGATCATATACGATTTGAGTATTGTCTATAGGGTTAGAAATCAAATGGTCATTCTCAAAAGCATCATCCAGAATAGACAAAATGTACGCAAAACTAGGGTTGTTATTATTCATAGTAAAAAGGAAGTCATACAAAGTTAGCGGCTTGAGGATTTTTAATCCTTAGGCCGACATCACTATCCTAGTACAAGAGTGAAATGAACTAGAAGGTATGAAAGGAGTTGCAGCCCCTATACATGGAAAACCTCTAATATTTTTCATTTTCTTGATTTTCTTTTTCTTTTTTTTCTTGGGAGATTTTGTAATTTGGTATTTAGCGAAGATCTCTTCAAAGATGCTATCCTTGTTTTTAAGATTAAGTTCCTCTATCGAAATCATATTGACTGATCCCTTTTCAGGTTCTTTCAAGTATTCTTTCGGGATGACTATATTTCCATCTTTGAAATTACGCTATAACCAGTCTTTGAAGACAAAACATTCTTCAATTTTATGTCCAAGCATCCTGTGATAAGGGCAATAATTAGGATTATCCTTCATGTCAATTTTTGCTGGCCTCTTAGCTTCTGGTAGCTTAAATTCAGGTATTTTAAGCAAGCTACGAAATATTTTGCTAACAGCTTCTGTTTTAAATGAATATACTTTATTCATTCTCTCAGCCATTGTTTCCTTTTCAGTTGATACTGGGATTGGTTGTTGAAGTTGTAATTGAGGTGACGTCTGTGATGTCGAAGGATTTTGTCTTTGCTTCTTTTGCTCCGGTTGAATTTGCATCACCTGTTTGCTTTTTTCTATAATATTCCCAGGTTTCTTTTCAAAAGTTTTGATAGTTTTTGTCTTTTCAGCTTTCTCCATTACACTCATCTGCTTAACCTCTTCTTAAAGATTGGCAGCTTTACTGAGTAATTTTTCAAAAGCTTTTATCGTAAATCCTTTAAGCATAAAAGCTATAGGACCATGGATATTTTTAAGCAGTATTCCAACAGCATGTTGTTCTTGTAACTGTGGTTCACATTTCATGCTAAGATTTCTCCAGCGTAAAATATAATCTACCAAGGTTTCTCCTGGTTTTTGTTTCTCTACCACCAAATCACCAACAGTGGTATGATGTTGTGCTCCTGCAAAGCGTTGAATAAAAAGGCTTTCAAGCTCTACAAAGATTTGACAGATCCATTGGGAAGTTCTGCATACCAGTCGAAGGCAACTCCCGTGAGACTGTTAACAAATTGTCGAAATAGGAGAGCATCATTTCCTCCAGCATTACAGCAGCTTGCTCTAAAATGTGCTAGATGTTGTCAGGGATTACCTGTTCCATCAAACATTTTAAAGACGGGAGGAACAAAACCTTTAGGATATTGAACAGAATCAAATTCCTCTGGGTAGGGTCTACCCTTTGGAGTTAATGCTCCAGCTTTTGCCTGAGCCAATGTTTCTTTAATTTTTTGTTCCACTATTTTTGTAATATCCTTTTCTGGAGTTTCATTATGAGGATAATTCTTTCTCTTTCGAGTGCTTTCCTCGACATCCATTGGTCCTTCTCTGCTTTCAAGGATGTGAATAGCCTCTAGTCTAATGATTTCAATAGCCGGAGAAGGGTTCGTTGGTGGTTTTTGCAAAGTTGCTACCAGTTCTTCCATTTTTTGTTCAAGACGACTTATTTGTTCATCTCGTTGTCGTATCACCTCTCGCAATTCATTGGTTGTCTCCTCTTCATTTGATTCTCGTGTTAAGGAAGTAGATCGGGTTTCTACCATATTAACACTGACAACATTCTCATTGGAACTGTCAGAAGTATTTTTCCTTTCTTGTCTCGAAAGTTATTTAATATCTTCTTTTAATTTCTTTAATCTTTCTTGAAATGATTTTGTAGAATGTTTTCTGCAAATCTCTTCTTGTGAACTATTTGCAGGAGTGTTGGTGGTATTAGAATTCTTTTCAGATGATTTTCTCATTCATACATTATTTTTAAGTATAGGGCGAGAACTCTCAGGTGGTGTATCATATCCGGTATTAGGACAATTAGCTTTTTGTAGCATCTGGACCAAGTCCGTCATTTTAGCAGTTGTATCTTCTGCTTCTGACATTAATTTGTCATATCGAGTTTTGTCATTGGCGACTGCTACATCTTTTATTCTAGGGCCCAATCGAAATTTTACTGGCACTCGAACACAATGTTTATCAGTTGGGAATTGATAATTAGGATTTTCCATTGCTAAAATTCTCCTTTTCATGGTGTTGGAGACTGCACAAGCCATTTTATCTAATAACTTAGATAATGAACATTTTTCTTTTCGTGTTAATCTCTTAAACACTGAATGTACAGCACGAAATGGAGGAGATCTTTTAGGTTGAAAGGAATTGTCAGTGTATTCAACAAGAATTGGAATATATTGATTTTCTTCTAAGAATGAAGAGTTTCCAAAAATATTCTGTTGAAATTCAGGTGTTTCAAAATTATAATTTTCGTTCCACCTTTTCTTTCTTTTAAATGAAGGAGTTCTATGAACGTTCCTTGAAGAAGATCCGATTTCATACATAGATGATGGTGGAACATCATCTTCCTCGTAAACTTGTTTTCCTTTCTTATCACTCTGTCTTTTCATTTCTTCAAGGATATAAGGTTCTTCAGGTGTATATTCAGGTAAATTATCTGTAAATTCAAAAAGTCTTCATAAAGTTGCAAGTCAAATTCTTGAAAAGATTGAGTATCAGTTTGATATGGATTATCTAATATGAATTCCGCTTCACTAAATAATCCATAATCATTTTGATAAAAAGGAGGATTTTCCTCTATTGGTATGTCAAAGTCTTGAAAGTAAGAAAACATTGAATTAGCAGAATCCATTGCTATTTTTCTGAAATTTCAAGAAAAATAAATATTATCGACTTATTTATAAACCGGGAACTTTTTTTTTTCAAAATTTTGAAATGAAAACAAATGATAACAAAAGATGAGAAGAAAGATTGTCCTCAGCGGAGTCGCCACAAAATCTCTTGTCGGCGGTGTGGGCGGAAAGAGATTGGGTTTGGGTGTCAATGTCAAGGAGTCGCCATCTAATATTAGCCTAGTTTTATTCCTATAAATCCTATGAAGGATTTTAAAGAATTTTTAGGACTAATAGTAGAAAAATGATGTTTATTATAATTCTTATATAAGGATATTCTAGAATAACATATTCTAGAATTTTCATATTAAGAAAATCATGTTAAACCAGAGATTTCTATTTCGGGTTCTTTTAGATCTCCTATAGAAGAAAGCTTCTATAGTTAATTACATCTTAAACAATTTTCAATTGTTTAAGAAACTTCTGATTAATGTTGATCATTTCTTTTCTAGAATTTTATTTTTAAGGAGAGATGTACCCATTATCACTCCCAAATATCATTATGTCATGTCATTTTTTTTGAACACTTTAGATATTGTGTCTAACCTAAAGGTTTTGGTTTTTTTTTGTTGTCGATGTCGTTGTTTTGTTGAAAAGTTTCAGGTTATATGTTTAACCTAAAAGTTTTGGTTTTGTTTTTGTTGTTTGCCTAGAATCTCGTCCTGCAAAACAGAGTTAGCACACCCTATAACATGTAAAGAAAATCTAAGCGAATTTTGTTATCTTCATCCTGCAAAGAAAACATTGTCAGAAATAATGTCACAGAGTATTTTGATATATCTTGGATGGCAATTTATGTCAAATTATATTGATCATTTTATTAATATTTTGAAATTTCAATTTGAAATGTCAAATTTTTGTTGATTGTGTCAATTTTGGTTTATATCCTGATTTTAAGTTTAAACTTAAATTCTAAATTCATGTCTGTTTTTGAATTCGAGTTGAAAGTGAGATTATATTAACTTGAGTTCATGTCTATCTGAACTTAAGTTAAAAGGTTTGAAATTAGATTCAATATTGATTGAATTATCTTGGGTTCATGTCTGGTTGAACCTAAGTTAGATTCAGTTTTGATTGAATCTTAAGTTCATGTTTGTCTGAACTTTAAGTTAAAAGGTTTGAAATTAGATTCAATATTGATTGAATTAACTTGGGTTCATGTCTGGTTGAAACTAAGTTAGAGTCAGTGTTGATTGAATCTAGTTAACTTAAGTTCATGTCTGTCTGAACTTTAAGTTAAAAGATTTGAAATTAGATTTAATATTAATTGAATTAACTTGGGTTCATGTCTGGTTGAACCTAAGTTAGATTCAATGTTGATTGAATCTAATTAACTTAAGTTCATGTTTGTTTGAACTTTAAGTTAAAAGATTTAATTTAGAATAGATTTAATTAAGTTTTAAGTCTTGTTTAAATAGGACTTAAAGGTTAATCAAGTCTAATAAATTAGACATAATTAGAATTACAGACCATCTAAGTCCTTTTTAAATAAGACTTAAGTTTTAATTAAGCCTATTTTAAGGTTATCTTAAGTTCAGCATGGGTTGTAATTAGATTGTGATTAAGTTTAGATTAAGTTAGGTTCAAGTTAGGTTGAACCTAGACTTAAAGTTATTTGAACTTAAGTCAGGTTTAAGTTTGGGTTATGTTCAAGTTAGGTTGAACCTAAGTTAAGTTCATGTCTGTCTGAACTTAAAAAGGTTTGGTTTAGAATGGACTTAATTAAGTTTTAAGCCTTATTTAAATAGGACTTAAAGGTTAATCAAGTCTAATAAATTAGACTTAATTAGAACTATAGACCATCTAAGTCCTTTTTAGGTAAGGCTTAAGTTTTAATTAAGTCTATTTAATTAAACCTTGGCTTATGGTTGACTTAAGTTTAATATGGATTGAACTTAAGTTACCATTGACTTAAGTCTAATGTAAGTTAGGTTCAAGTTTGGTTTGGGTTGAATCTAGGCTCAATGTAGGCTGGACCTAAGGTTTTGGTTGACTTGAGTTCAGGTTGGATCGAACTCAAGTTAGGTTATGTTTAAGTTTAGGTTAGGTTCAATGTGTGTTGAACCTAAGGTTTAGGTTGACTTGAGTTTAAGTTGGATTGAACTCAAGTTAGGTTATGTTTAAGTTTATGTTAGGTTTAATGTGGGTTGAACCTAAGGTTTATGTTTGAATTAGGTTTAACTTGGGTTAAGCCTAAGTCAAGGTTTGATCTTGATTTAAGTTGGGTTCAGGTTAGATTGAACCTATACTTAAGTTTGATTTAAGTTCAATATGGGTTGAACTTAAATTAAGGTTTGATTGGAGTTTATGTTGTGTTGGACATAGGCTAAAGGTTGGATTTGGGTTTAATTAAATCTTAGCTGGCTAAAGTTTAATAATTAATTAAGTCTAATGTGGTAGACTTAATTAGAGTTTAAGTTTGATTAAGTCTTATTTGTTTAGGACTTCTTAGTTTAATTAGGTCCAATGAGTTAGACTTAATTAAGGTTTATATTTGATTAAACCTTAGTTAGTTAAGGTCTAATGGTTTAATTAAGCCTGATGGGATAGGCCTAATTAGGTTTATGTTTGGTTAAACCTTAGTTAGTTAAGGTCTAATGGTTTAATTAGGTCTAATGGGTTAGACTTAATTTGGTTTTAAGTTTGATTAAACCTTAGTTAGTTAAGGTTTAATGGTTTAATTAGGTCTAAGGGGTTAGACCTAGTTAGGGTTTAAGTTTGATTAAACCTTAGTTAGTAAGGTTTAATGGTTTAATTAGGTCTAATGGATTAGACCTAATTAGGTTTATGTTTGATTAAAACTTAGTTAGTTAAGGTTTAGTGGTTTAATTAGGTCTAATGGGTTAGACCTAATTAGGGTTTAGGTTTGATTAAAACTTAGTTAGTTAAAGTTTAATGGCTTAATTAGGTCTAATGGGTTAGACCTAATTAGGGTTTAGGTTTGATTAAACCTTAGTTAGTTAAGGTCTAATAGTTTAATTAGATCTAATGGGTCAGACCTAATTAGGGATTAAGTTTGATTAAGTCTAAATTAGTTAAGACTTAATGGTTTAATTAGGTCTAAGGTTTCGACCTAATTATGGTTTAAGTTTGATGAAATCTAATGTGTAAGGAGGTTAATTAAATTTATTATGTCTTTAAGCTTAATTAAAAGGTTTAATTTTGATTAATTAAGTTTAATGTGTCTTTAAACTTAATTAAGATTTGATTTTTATATTAAACCTAATTTAAGTAAGGTTTAATGGGTTAATTAAGTTTATTATGTCTTTAAACTTAATTAAAAGGTTTAATTTTGATTAATTAAGTTTAATGTGTCTTTAAACTTAATTAAGATTTGATTTTTATATTAAACCTAATTTAAGTAAGGTTTAATGGGTTAATTAAGTTTATTATGTCTTTAAACTTAATTAAAAGGTTTAATTTTGATTAATAAAGTTTAATGTGTCTTTAAACCTAATTAAGATTTGATTTTTATATTAAAATTAATTTAAGTAAGGTTTAATGGGTTAATTAAGTTTATTATGTCTTTAAACTTAATTAAAAGGTTTAATTTTGATTAATTAAGTTTAATGTGTCTTTAAACTTAATTAAGATTTGATTTTTATGTTAAACCTAATTTAAGTAAGGTTTAATGGGTTAATTAAGTTTATTATGTCTTTAAACTTAATTAAAAGGTTTAATTTTGATTAATTAAGATTAATGTGTCCTTAAACTTAATTAAGATTTGATTTTTATATTAAACCTAATTTAAGTAAGGTTTAATGGGTTAATTAAGTTTATTATGTCTTTAAACTTAATTAAAAGGTTTAATTTTGATTAATTAAGTTTAATGTGTCTTTAAACTTAATTAAGATTTGATTTTTATATTAAACCTAATTTAAGTAAGGTTTAATGGGTTTTAAATGTTATTTTAAATGTAGTTAAGTCCAATTTGGTCATTTTAGATTTAAGTGAAATTTATCATTAGTCTATCATAGACTAGAACCATTTTCAAACTTTAATTGTTGATGAAAATAGGTTAAATTTATAAAGGGTTATTTTTAGGATTAAAATTATTTAATTAATAAAGAATTTTAACCCTAAATTTCAAAGTACCATTGAAAATGATTTCTATGACTTAGAAATTATTTTCTTAGGGTTATTGTCTAATACCCTATCATTTCTAGTCATTTACATTTTTAATTTTCTTAATTTTCAATTTTTATAATTATTATTTGAAATAATTACAAAGAAACTTGAAAATTAAAAAAAAGTATCCTAGACATGTTTTCTGTCCTTGGAAAAATCATGGAAGGTTCCTAAGAACATAAAGATGAATGCCTCAAAGTTTCATAATTTTTTGATTTATAAATAATTTTTAATAATAAAATACTCCAGAGAGTATTTAATTATTTAAAAATTAAATACTGAGAAGAAAATTATGATTTTGGTCTCATAATTTTCTCCTCTTCAAGAGCTTTCCAGAGGTATTTTTGTCATATTTTTGTAATCTCTAGATAAAAAGATATTGATTTTTGAATTTTTAGGGTTAAAATGAATTTTTAACCAAAATTGCGCCGCCAAACCCACCTCCCGCCGACGCGTGTCCTCGTACGCGTCGAACGGGCGGGAGGATCTACTACGGGGGCCGAACACGCGACACTGCGGGGGAGAGATCAGCGACGTCTGTTCCTAAAACGCAGGATGAGATGGCGGAGAACATTCGGCCAAAAATCTGAAAATTCTCAAACCATTAAACTTCAAACATCCATATCTCACTCATTTCTTGATGAAATTGAGTGATTTTTTTTTAAATAATCATCTGGATGAGAAGTGTTCATCCATACAGTGATGATACACTTCTGGGCTAGTATAACCCATGATATATCGAAAATACGATTTATATTGAAAAGAAAAATTCCATACCTTTGCCACAAGCAAATCAAACTAGATCAGACCTTATGGTTGCCTTCTAGGACTCCAATGGAAGGTTATTCGTTGCAAGAATTTGATCCGAAGTCGGGCTTATGGGAGAATTTCGAAGAAGTACCTAATTTAGGCCGTTTTTGAAATTTGATCAAATTGGCTCAAATAGGCTCAATCTATGGCTTGGATTTGATCCTAAAAGATTGCTGAGACTCTTAGGAAGAACTTTTATGTTGGGAGCAAGAGGATTTGGGCAGCATATGGGTCTCCCTAAATTTTTCTTCCTCTCTTTGCTAGGTTCAGCCATGGGGTTCTATTTATAGCAAGGGGAGGTTATGACTTAGCTTAGGATGTTCTAGGGGAGTAGTTACCTCCTCTATTAGTCCATTGGATGATCAATTCGGCTGAGGATATGCATTGATGTTTCTTCCTAAGTTTTCCATGATGAATAACATTTCTTTGGCTCTCACCCATTGGCACATGTAAGAGGTGCATGGTGAGCTGCCTCTACTCTTCTTAGGGAGCTTACACATCATTCTTTAGGCTTGGCAAATGATGACACACAAGCCTATCTTTCATCATTGCTTCTAACCATGGTGAGGGGAGGGTTTTATGCATGGTTTTCCTTCCATTGGGTAGCTTGGGAGGTGGAAGATGAGGCCTCATGTTGGCCGGCCACCTCATGGATAAATGAAGCTTAGGGTGAAGGAGAAAGTGACACCTCACCCCATGCATCATGATGGGTATTAATCCATGGCTATGTTGATTTAAAGTGAGCTTAATTATGTGTTAATTATGCCTTAAGATGGGTTTAGCCTAATTAATTATGAGGAGGCTATATGTCATTTCATTTCTTTTTAATTTCCATTTAAAATTGTTGGAAAATGTTTTATTAATCAATTTATTAATTGAAAATAATTTCAATTTAATTGATTGATTAATTTCATCATTTTTTTCATTTTATGATTTTAATTTAATTTTCATTTTAATTAATTATGTCATTTAATTAAAATATTGAAAAGTTAATCATTAATCATTTTAATTAATCAAAATAATTTTGAAATTAATTATTTGATTAATTTTGTTGTTTCTATTTCATTTTTATCTATTTTAATCAAAATAGATAGGTGTTGACCAATTTTGACCTGAGTTGACCCAAGTCAGCCCAAATTGATCAAATAAATTTTAAAATGTCCAGTACTTGTGATTTTATCATTGTGGGGTTTTGAATGTGTCATTAGGTGAAAGGGTTGACTTATGGGTAAACAGGATTGGTCATTGGGTCTGGTTTGACCATTTTGACCACTATTGACTTTTTAGGTCATAAAGTTAACCTATGGGGTCAACAGGGTAGGTCATTAGGTCTGGTTTGACCAATTTGATCAAAGTTGAGTTTTTAGGTCATAAGGTTGACCTATGGGGTCAACAGGGTGGGTCATTAGGTCTGACTTGACCAATTTGACCAAAGTTGACTTTTTAGGTCATAAGGTTGACCTATGGGGTCAACAGGGTGGGTCATTAGGTCTGGTTTGACCATTTTGACCAAAGTTGACTTTTTAGGTCATAAGGTTGACTTATGGGGTCAACAGGGTTGGCCATTAGGTCTGGTTTGACCATTTTGACCAATGTTGATTTTTTAGGTCATAAGGGTGACCTATGGGGTCAACAGGGTTGGTCATTAGGTCTGGTTTGACCATTTTGATCAAAGTTGACCTTTTAGGTCATAAGGTTGACCTATGGGGTCAACAGGGTAGGTCATTAAGTCTGGTTTGACCATTTTGATCAATGTTGACTTTTTAGGTCATAAGGGTGACCTATGGGGTCAACAGGGTTGGTCATTAGGTCTGGTTTGACCATTTTGACCAATGTTAACTTTTTAGGTCAAAAGGGTGACTTATGGGGTCAATGTGGTTGGTCATTAGGTCCGGTTTCGACCATTTTGACCAATGTTGACTTTTTAGGTCATAAGGGTGACCTATGGAGTCAACAGGGTTGGTCATTAGGTCTGGTTTGACCATTTTGACCAATGTTGACTTTTTAGGTCAAAAGGTTGACCTATGGGGTCAACAGGGTTGTTCACTGGGTCTAGTTTGACCATTTTGACCAGTGTTGACCTTTTAGGTCAAAAAGTTGACCTATGGGGTCAATAGGGTTGGTCACTGGGTCTGGTTTGACCATTTTGATCAATGTTGACTTTTTAGGTCATAAGGTTGACCTATGGGGTCAACAGGGTTGGTCACTGGGTCTGGTTTGACCATTTTGACCAATGTTGACTTTTAGGTCATAAGGGTGACCTATGGGGTCAACAGGGTTGGTCATTAGGTATGGTTTGACCATTTTGACCAATGTTGACTTTTTAAGTCATAAGGTTGACCAATGGGGTCAACAGGGTTGGTCATTAGGTCTGGTTTGACTATTTTGACAAATGTTGACTTTTTAGGTCAAAAGGGTGACTTATGGGGTCAACAAGGTTGGTCATTAGGTCTTGTTTGACCATTTTGACCAATGTTTACTTTTTTAGGTCAAAAGGTTGACTTATGGGGTCAACAGGGTTGGTCACTGGGTCTGGTTTGACCATTTTGACCAATGTTGACTTTTTAGGTCAAAAGGTTGACCTATGGGGTCAACAGGGTTGTTCACTGGGTCTGGTTTGACCATTTTGACCAATGTTGACTTTTAGGTCAAAAGGGTATTGACTCATTGTAAAATGAGGTCAACAATCCACACTGAAGAGCATTTATCTTATGAAGTATAGCTGGAATAAGCTTATGTTGTGAGTTATTTTTTTTAAATGCTGAAACCTGAAGATGCATAAATTTTGTTTTATGACAGTTTTGGAATATATATTTTTCAATAGTGGGATGCTTGAGATAGTTAAATCCCATTTACATTCGGGTTTATAAGAGATTCAATTTGGTTTTGCGAATCACGTTTTATCTGGTATTAATTTTATAAAAGTATTGTAGATTTGTCAAAAAAATCAAAAAATAAGAAAAAAAGAGAAGGAAATGGAATTTATTGAAGTAGAATAGTGAGGTGTCACTTATCTGGATTTATAAAATATGTTAAAATGTGACGTTCTGGTCTAAACCATTTAAATTCTAGTATTTCTGAATTTGGTGATACACAATTATTTCACTTGATGCTTTCCTATACGAGCCATTGAGAATAACTTGAGCTTAGCTTGAGAAATAGACTGATTCGTCTATAAGTGCAGTTTTTTTATTTATCCACAAGAAGCATTCTTTATTTTACACTTGATTAGCCATTTGTGTCACTATGTGATTTCACATCGATTTAACTTTATTTTGCTTGATATAGCAAGATGGTGCACTTCTTATATAACTCATTATGTCAATACATTTAAATTTTAATTATGGATTGCATGGAGTTCCCCGTCACAAGTTAAAGCTCACGAAACAAAAGTTCTGACTAAATTATGATGTTTTAGACTAAGAAATGTTTCAAGTATGAAATATTCACCAACATAATTTTTTAAACGGAGTGCTCCAACTTTTAAAATAAAGAAGCGTGCATGTGGCGTTTGGTGGCCGATGAAAGGCGACGATATGCTGCAACTAACAATAGTTATTTGTAACCTATGGCATGTGAGATGTGGCGACCGATAGCTTTTCACACGAGTGATGTATTTGAATTATATGGGTTGAATTGTTTTCCTTGTCACAAATTGTTGCATATGCAATAAAATATGACAAAAAGATATATTGTTCTATGGAATCAAATTATCATATGTTTCATAAACAATATTTGCCCATGTAATTTTTGTCAGCTAGAACACGACCTTCCATGAAATAAACACCACATAATGGAAACATTCTCAATGAACTTTATAGAACAGCAATATAGGTTGTGATATATTGCTCAAAATTAAAACGTACAAAAAAGTTTAAATTGTTCATGCCGGATTTCTCGTTAAAATTTCAGCTCATTTCAAGTTAAAAGAAATGTTCTTTGAATGCTTTAACTTATTTGAATTTTTTAATTTTAGAGATTAGTATATAATTTAAACTAATTTGAATTTAAATTTCTTTGGGATTTCCTGAAAAATTTAGTGGGCAAAATTTTGCATTTTGTTTTATATACTTTGGATTGTTATACATTTTAAGTTTTAAATTTTATTATTAATTTATTTAATCTACAAAATTTGGTTATTTTAACTTACTATAAAAATGAGCCAAGCACCTCAAAGATTTGGTATCATAGGTCATTCCTGACCATGACGGGATTGTCGAAATCATTTAGAGTGCATTTCAATTTATTATGAGATTATATTCATTTTTATTTATTACAATTTAATATATTTATTTAGGAAATCTAAAATCTTTTAAGGGAGATTTAATTTACCAAAAAAAAAAAAGAAAAAAATCTAAGACCAAAAATGATCTAATATCACAAAAAAAAGAGGCTGCCAAGAAGGATGATTATATTAAATATTTAAATCTTAAACAAATTTATGTTTAATCTATTTTGAATTAATAACATAATATTTAAATATTCAACTCATTAGAATTATCATGGGTCTAAAAATTAAAGTATTCAGGTTGCATGACATTCATTGTCACAAATGATTGTGCATTAAATATGAATTTCAAAGTAGAATTGAGCTCGCAAAATACTAACGCGTGTGCTATCACTTTAAATTCACATAGATCATTCAAAAAAAATTTTAAGTGGAATTTTAGCTTTATCATATAAGAAAATAATTGGAAAAACTAATTCCATTTTAGCTTTAGATTAATATCATTTTAAAATTTTTCATTCATAATGAAAAGCATATTTAAGTGAAAATTTTCAAACGTTTGATGATCAAATACCAATTAAATTAAGGAAAAAACTATCAATCAAATTCTCTTAAATAGTAGTTCTCATTCCTTTTCAAGCAATAAGCTAAAATAATCTAAAAGAAATAATAATTTCTAAATATTAGATATGTAAATACATAGAAATTGTGTGATGTATATGTAAATCTTTTTTGTTTGCATGATTTAAGGAAATAAAATTTTGAACTTCGTCGTTAAAATTTTGAGTTGAAAGGGCCAAAGAAGTTCTAAAATATAGCCTGAAAAAGTGGAGTATTGGACCATTAAAATTTACGTAGTTTTGCCACGACATCAAGTTTACAAGCTTTCTATTATACCAAAGACAATTCAAAATTTCCAAAAATAAAGACGCAACGTGTCATTGATAAAATCATATTTTTTTATCTAAACCTTAAATCTCTCCTTCTATGTGCTCCCTATAAATACATCATGGGGGTTGCCATCTTACACTCCGAAGAGAATACTTCATAAGAACAAAAATTCTAACAAAAAAGGAAAGCAAAAGAGATTCGTTGTCCATTCTTCATAATGGATCACATTACTCTTGAGTTGCAATCTCTCAAACTCCATCTTACCATCCCCCGAATCGACGATCCCATCTCCCACAACAGATATCATTAGTTTACCTTCCTAGAATTAATGGAACTACATTGGCAGTTAATGGCATCGATATCCCTGCTAATAAAGAGGCTCTAATAGAACTTTGTCGTGTTCGATCGATGAATATCACTCACGAATCAGAGGTAGTATTTGCAAGTTCAAATCAAGTTTGTATTGGCAATGGGATTCGCTTTGAGGTCTGGATCCAGGGAGAGAAAGCTCTACAGGGGATTTTCCAACGAGGTGAAAGATGGGAGCTGCGCTGTGAAGAAATCAACCTGTCAGAATGGGCGGAGATAAGTGTAGTGACAAAGCAAGGGCTTCTTATGCGAGAGCGAATGAAGCTAAGGAGAAAAAAAATTTAATCCTATGTAGCAGAAAATAAAGGAGGAAGATGAGACGGAGGCAGAAAATAAGAAAGTTGAAATGGGAGGATTTGATGATCCCGATTATGTGAAGGAAAAAAGGAAGGAAGATGGAGATCGAATGGCGAGAAAAAATATTAGTTGGGCGTTAAATGTGGGTGTTTGGTTGGCATGCATAGGAGTTGGGCTATTTATTTCGAGGCCCTCTTTAAAAAGATTAGAAGGATTAAAGTTATTTTGAGAATATTAAATTATCTTCATTTTTTTTTCTAGAGAAGGATTATTGGTCAAGTACCAATATATGTAAGCAATTCTAATAAATTATATTTTACCATTTGTTTCTTTCCGAAATAGTATCCTAATGTTACAATATTTACTTTTTATTTGTACATCCAATTTAATTTGACATGTCTTTATTTCGTTGCTTGTTGATTGAATTAAAACAAAACGATCCACAATTTATTTTTTTCATGAAATTATAATGTTTGGAAATAGTATACTATATGAAATATTTACAAATATACTTATATATATTTTTAGTTTACAATGCAATTGATTGCAGATTACGCACAATAAATTTTTCATCCTACTACTATTCAAAATAGAGGTGAAATAAGAAAAAAAATTTTATAGTTTAAGAAGACTTTAAATATTTATTTTATATTTAATTAAGGTTTTGTTATACTCCTTTTTATTGTACATTTATAATAATTGTACATTGATGGTTTACATGAAACATAGCCCAAACTAAGTTCACAAATTATGTAAGGAATATATATAGGAAATTTACGATTAAACTTGCCTTTTAGCATCAAAACTAAAAAAAAAATTGATCATAAAAGATGCATTTTATTTAGAGAAAAAGGTAGATTTCTCATAAATGTTTCAGCTCATTTCACTTTAAAATAAATGTTCATTGAATCATTTGGCTTATTTGAATTTTTTATTTACAAGTATTATTGTATAGTTTAAGCAAATTTGAATTTAATCATCTTACGGATTTTTCTTCCCTTAGGATTTAGTAATTTAGTAATTTGGTAATTTAAATTTGGTAATTTGTTCTATTTAATTTGAATTATTATCCATCAAACGAGTTTTTAATTTTATTATTAATTTGTATAATCTGTAAAACTTGTGTTGACCTCATTTTTACAATGGGTCAATACATTTTTATCCAAAATGACAATTTTGGTCAAATTGGTCAATCCAGACCCAATGACCAACTCTGTTAACCCCACAGGTCAATCTTTTAACCCAAAATGACAATCTTGGTCAAAATGATCAATCCAAACCCAATGTCCAACCCTGTTAACCCCACAGGTCAACCTTTTGACCCAAATTGATAATTTTGGTCAAAATGGTCAATCCAGACCCAATGACCAACCCTGTTGACCCCACAGGTCAACCCTTTGAGGAATATATATTAAAAAATTACGCTTAAACTTGTCTTTTAGCATCAAAACTAAAAAAAATTGATCATAATAGATGCATTTTATTTGGAGAAAAAAGTATTCCATGCTAGATTCTCATAAATGTTTCAACTCATTTCTCCTTAAAATAAATGTTCTTTAAATCATTCAGCTTATTTGAATTTTTTATTTTCAGGTATCATTGTATAGTTTAAGCAAATTTGAATTTAATCATCTTAGAGATTTCTCTTCCCTTAGGATTTAGTGGGCTAAATTTGGTAATTTGTTTTATTTAATTTGAATTATTATCCATCAAACAAGTTTTAAATTTTATTATTAATTTGTATAATTTGTAAAACTTAGTTATTTTAAGTTAATTGAAAATGACCAAAGGACCACTAAGATTTGGCGTCGTAGGTCATTACTCACCATGATGGAATTGTCAAAACTATTTAGAGCCCATTTTAATTATTACAAGATTATATTCATTTTTATTTATATATATATATACATATTATAATTAAATTTGTACCTACTTTAGCCTCCCATTCTCGATGCAAGGAAATCTTTTATCATTTACTTTTTATTATTGTATATTTTCTTCAAAATTTTCAGTCATGCTCCATAATAATCAATATAACCAAAGGGTTAGAAAAGCTAAACACAATAGCTAATCAAACTCTTGCCTGCACTGTTTCTAAAGATATTGTCTTTTGTTTGTAGCCTATATTTACGTTTTATAGTACATGTTGTCTTATGTCATGATCCCCATTAGCCGTGAGAGGCTTTATGTGATTTCAAATCAATTAATCTATTTATTTTAAGTAGCTATTTGTTGCATTTATTGTATAACTCATGATGTAAATAGTTTCAAAATTTAATTGTGGCTTGCATGGGGTTCCCCGTCACAAGTTAAAGCTCATGCAAAAACTGTTCTAACTAAATTATGATATTCGGACTAAAGAATGTTTGAAGCATAAAATATTCGTTATTCTAATTTTTAAACTAAGAATGATTGGATGTGGCATTCAGTGACCGACGAAGGGTGGCGACATACAAAAACCAACAATAGTTATGCGGCGTCAATAGTTGGTGTCGTCACTGATAACTTTTCACAATAGTGATTATTTTAATTATATGTGTTGTATTATTTTCCTCATGATAAATCGTAATGCATATAATTGAGACACTCAATGAACCTTATAAAAAAAAAACAAAAAATCTTAGGTTGTGTTATATTGTATATGGAAAAAATAATTGCAATTTAGCTTTAGACTAATATTATGGAAAAAACAAAAAATAAACACTACCTCATACAAATATATATATATATATATATGGAAAAGATAATTGCAATTTAGCTTTAGACTAATATTATTTTAAATTATTTCCTCTTGATGAAAAGCATTTTAAGTGGAGTTCTTTCAAAAGTTAGATGATAAAATACCGAATAAATTAAGAGAAAACAATTGATCAAATCCTTCTCAATAATAGCTCCTATTAATTTTCAAGCAATAGCTAAAATGACCTAAAATAAATAATAAATTTTAAATATTATTTATGTAAATACATCGAAATTGTGTGATATATATGCAAATCTTATTTGTTTGCTTGATTTTTAAGAAACTAAAATTTGAACTTTTGGCTAAATTTCCAAAATATAACCAAGAAAGGAGTACTGTTGGAGCATTAAAAAATATTTATTTTTCTAAGATCAAGCTTACCTTCTTGCTATGATCCCAAAGAAAATTGAAAGCTTCCAAAAAAAAAGCCCCAAGGTATCATAGATAAACTCACATTTTTTTTATCAAAACCTTAAGTCTCTCTTTCTATCTCTTTCTAAGACGTTTTCTATAAATCATTCATGGGAGTTGTCATCTTAAACTTCAAAGAGAGAATATTTCAGGAGAAAAGAAA
The DNA here is from genome assembly GCA_022702705.1 of Papilionanthe hookeriana x Papilionanthe teres. Classification (NCBI taxonomy): domain Eukaryota; kingdom Viridiplantae; phylum Streptophyta; class Magnoliopsida; order Asparagales; family Orchidaceae; genus Papilionanthe; species Papilionanthe hookeriana x Papilionanthe teres. Next base: position 65,123,937 of record CM040421.1, on the reverse strand, counting down.
ATTCTAAGCAATAAGAAAAGCAAAAGGGATTAGTTTCCATTCTTCATAATGGATCACATTACTCTAGAACTCCAATCTTTCAAATTCTATCTCTTGACCCCCCCAAATCGACGATCCAGTCTCTCACAAAAAATAACATTAATCTACATTTCTATAGATAAAGAAGCTCCATTGCAAATTAATGGCGCCAACATCCATGCTAACAATAAGGTTCTTATTGATCATTGTCGCGGTTGATCGATAAATATCACTCACAAATCTGAGGTAGTGTTTGTAAGTTCATATCGAATTTGTATTGAAAATGGGCTTCACTTTGAGGTTTGGATCCATGAAGAGAAAGTACTGCTAGGGATTTTCTGATGAGGTGCATAATGGGAGCTAGGCTGCGAAGAAATCAACCTGCCAGAATGGGTAGCGATAAGTGTAGTTAAAAAGCGAGGGTTTTTCATGCAAAAGTAGGTGAAACCGAGGAGAAAATGATTTTATCTTATTTTGTCGGTAATAAAAGAGGAAGATGAGATGGAGGCATAAAAAATGAAAGATGAGATGGGAGATTTGATCATTCAAGTTATGTGATGGAAAAATATGATGGAAGACGGAGACAAAATGGCGAGGAAAAATTTTAGTTTGGCGGTGAAAATGGGTGTTTGGATGGCATGCATAGGAGTTGGGCTATTTATTTGAAAGTCTTCATCGAAAAGATTAGCAAGATTAAAGTTATTTTGAGAATTTATTAATGTGTTGAATTCTCTTCAATTTTCTTCTAGATTTGCATAACAATATATGTAAGCAGTTCTAATACTTGTTTTATTTTACCATTTGTCTCTTTCTCAAATATAACCTAATGCTGCAAAATTTACCTCTAATTTGTCCACCCAATTTAATTTAACTTGTCTTTTTGTCGTTGAATGAATTAAAACAAAATGATTCACAATTTTTTTTTGAAGGAATTTGAATGATTGTAAATAGTATAACATATGAAATATTTACAAACATGGTTATATTTCTTGTTAAGCATAATTTAAAATGCATTTGATTGCAGCTTATGTACATGAAATTTTTCACCCTACTACTACTCATATGATACCGGTGAAATAAGAAAAAAATAACCTTATTTTTTAACAGCAGTTTAAAAATTTATTTTATATTTAATTAAGCAAGTTATACTCCTTTTATTTTCCATTGATAATACTTATGCATTGATGATTTACATTAAACATAGTACAAATCGAGCTCACACAATATATGGGGAGAAAATTATAAGAAAAGTACGTGTTGACCTCATTTTTATAATGAGTCAATACCTTTTGACCTAAAAAGTCAACTTTGGTCAAAATGGTCAGACCAGAGCAAATGACCAACCCTGTTAACCCCATATGTCACCCTTTTGACCTAAAAAGTCAACTTTGGTCAAAATGGTCAAACCAGACCCAATGACCAACCCTGTTGACCCCAGAGGTCACCCTTTTGACCTAAAAAGTCAACTTTGGTCAATATGGTCAAACCAGAACCAATGACCAACCCTGTTGACCCCATAGGTGAACCTTTTGACCTAAAAAGTCAACTTTGGTCAAAATGGTCAAACCAGACCCAATGACCAACCCTGTTGACCCCATAGGTCAACCTTTTGACCTAAAAAATCAACTTTGGTCAAAATGGTCAAACCAGACCTAATGACCAACCCTGTTGACCCCAGAGGTCACCCTTTTGACCTAAAAAGTCAACTTTGGTCAAAATGGTCAAACTAGACCCAATGACTAACCCTGTTGACCCCATAGGTCAACTTTTTGACATAAAAAGTCAACTTTGGTCAAAATGGTCAAATCAAACCCAATGACCAATTCTGTTGACCCCATAGGTCAACCTTTTGACCTAAAAAGTCAACTTTGGTCAAAATGGTCAAACCAAACCTAATGACCAATTCTGTTGACCCCTTAGGTCACCCTTTTGACCTAAAAAGTTAACTTTGGTCAAAATGGTCAAACCAGACCCAATGACCAACTTTGTTGACCCCATTGGTCACCCTTTTGACATAAAAAGTCAACTTTGGTCAGAATGGTCAAACCAGACCCAACGACCAACCCTGTTGACCCCACAAGTCAACCTTTTTACCTAAAATGACAATTTTGGTCAAAATGGTCGATCTAGACCTTATGACAAACCATGTTGACCCCATAGGTAAATCTTTTTACCTAAAATGACAATTTTGGTTAAAATGGTCAATCCTGACCAATTGACCAACCCTGTTGACCCCATAGGTCAACCTTTTGACCCAAAATGACAATCTTGGTCAAAATGGTCAATCCTGACCCAATGACCAACCCTGTTGACCCCACAGGTCAACCTTTTGGCCCAAAATGACAATTTTTGTCAAAATGGTCAATCTAGACCCTATGAACAATCCTGTTGACCCATAGGTCAACTTTTTGACCTAAAATAACAATTTTGGTCAAAATAACCAATCCAAATCCAATCACCAACCTTATTGACCCAATGGGTCAACACATGACCTAAAAAGTCAATTTTGGTTAAAATGATCAATTTTAGATCAAATAACCAATGAAGTATTTAAAACCCCATAATGACAAAAAATTAATCAAATTAATTTCAAAAAATTGTTTTGATTAATTAAATTGACTAATAATTTGATTTTCAATATTTTAATTAATCAAATGACATGATTAATTAAAATGAAAATTAAATTAAAGACATAAAATGAAAAAATTAATAAAATAATTAATTTCAAAATTATTTTGATTAATTAATTGGCTAATGAATTAATTTTTAAAATTTTAATTAATGACCTAATTAATTAAAATGAAAAATTAAATTCAAAAGACATAAAATCACAAAATCCACAAATTGATTAAAAATAATGGAATTAATCAAATAATTAATCCCAAAATTATTTTTAATTAATTAATTGATCAATAATTTAATTTTCATATTTTAATTAATGACATAATTAATTAAAATGAAAATTAAATTGAAAAGTCATGAAAAGTGACAAAAATCAATTTTAATGACATGGATATTAATCAAATAATTAATTTGGAATTATTTCCAATTAATTATTTATTAATAAAATAATTTCCAATCTTTAAATAATGACATAATTAATTAAATATGGAAATTAAAATGAGAAGGGCATAAAATGGAATTTTAACCCATGAAACCATGATTTTTAAAATTCCAAATCTCTTTATTACATCATAAATGACCTCATCCATGGATTATTCATGACTCATGGGACTTATTAAGTGTAGGTTAATACATTAAAATAACCTATAAACCATGGTTATATAAAATAATCATTAAAGAAAATGAAGTGTTATCCTCTCATGAAATTAAACTTTGAGGTGGCTCATCCTCATGAACTCACCAATGAAAATTAGACACCAATTAAACTCACATGAGCAACTTACTTAACCATGGTTATAACCAAATTTTAAGAATTTTGCATGAGAAAAATATGCGTCACCTTCTCATCCAAACCTTAAATGAGATGTTGGAAGGGGAAGGGCTCACTCTCATGACTCATCCTTCACCTCTTAGACCACCCAATGGAAGGGAGACAAGAAGCTAACTCATCCCACACCTTGGTTAAGAGCCATCATGGCTAAGGCTTACATGAGATGAGTAAGGGGCTAATGTGTGACCACCTCATGAAATGGTAAATGAGGTGTTGTAAGGAGAGGGTCTCAACTATTTGAGTCACCATGAACCTCCCACTTAGCCAATGGAATGAAAACAAAGAGGCTAAAATCCATCATGACAAGATTTAAGCCAAAATTGCCATGAAATGTGCACTTGCTTAAGTGGCAAAATTCTCATGGAGGAAGAAGAGGTGAAGCTTGGTTCACATAGGGGAGGTTGTACTCTACAGCCTTGGCTATACCATGGTCAAATCCAAGCCAACCAAGGTTAATCCATAGCCATTCATGGCTATAAATACCCCCCTTAGCCAAAATATCCAAGAGGAGAAAAACCAACTTGGAAAACCTAGATAGGATGCTCAAATCTCTTGACCTTCTACATAAATATTGTGCCTAAGGTTCCCAACTTTAGAGCTACAGCAAAATCTAGCCACATCGACTCACCCAACCTAGCCAATTTGGCTCCAAACCCACTTAAAGTGACTCGCGCCACCTACATAGTGGAATCCCAAATTCCACCCAATTTCAAACCAAATTGAGTCAAATTGAGTTGAAATCCACCTCAAGGAAGCTAAGGGGAAGCTCCTCAAACAATCAAATCGATTCCAAATGGATTAAGGCAAAGGTATTGATGCAATTAACAAAATTATTGGGTTTAATACATATTCCAAAATCTGTACCATTTGACCTCTTAAAACCCATTCATCACCGTATGGATGGGTGACTCTCGTCGAGAAGATTATTTTAAATAAAATCACTCAATTTTGTTGAGAAACGAGTGAGATATTGAGTTTTGAAGTTGGACGGTTCAGGAATTTTCTGAATTATCTGGATTAATCCACCAGTCTGATCCCGTGTTTCGGAACAGAAGGCCCAGATGAAACCGCGCCGTGTTCGGTGTTCGGATCCGCACAGCGGATCTTCCCGCCCATCGATCGTACGAGGACACGTGGTAGCCCCTGGATTTTTGTGGGCTGGATTAATTCAGGGAAACCTTAAAAACTTCAAAAATTCATATCTTTTGATCCAGAGGTCATAAAAATAAAATAAAAATACATCTGGAAAGCTCTTGAAGAGAAGAAAATTATGAGACCAAAATCAAAATTTTATTCTCAGTATTTAATTTTTAAATAATTAAATACTCTCTGAAGTATTTTAATTATTAAAAATTATTTACAAGTCAGAAAAATATGAAATTTTTAGAGAATTACCTTTAAGTCCTTATGCACATCTTCTGATTTTTCTAAGGCTAGGATAGCTCTCTAGGATATGATTTCCTAATTTCCATGATATTTTGTAATTATTTTCAAAAATAATTATAAAATTTGCAAAAGTTGGAAATTTAAATGCAATATGATTGAGAACATTAGGATAACATACAACAATCCTAACACAACAATTCTCAAGTTATCAAAACAATCTAAAAGACATTTTGAAATAAGGTTAAGATTTATTAATTTTAAAATTAATAATTTAAAACCTTCTCTTCACTTATTTAATCCATCTCATCATGGATTAAGCAAGTGATGAATCCAACTCAAATCAAATAATAATTAGGTTTAAAGACAACTTAAACCTGGCTAAACCATTAAACCTTAGGGTTTAAGACAAAAATAAAAATCTTTAATTAAGTTTAAAGACATATTAAACTTAATTAACCCATTAAACCTTACCTAAATTAGGTTTAATACAAAAATCAAACTCTTTAATTATGTTTTAGGACATATTAGACTTAATTGATCAAAATCAAACATTTTAATTAAGTTTAAGGACATATTAAACTTAATTAACAAAAATCAAATCTTTAATTAAGTTTAAGGATATATTAAACTTAATTAACCAAAATCAAACATTTTAATTAAGTTTAAGGACATATTAAACTTAATTAATCAAAATCAAACTCTTTAATTAAGTTTAAGGACATATTAGACTTAATTAATCAAAATCAAATCTTTTAATTAAGTTCAAGGACATATTAGACTTAATTAATCAAACTCAAACCTTTTAATTAAGTTTAAGGACATATTAAACTTAATTAACCAAAATCAAATCTTTATATAAGTTTAAGCACATATTAAACATAATTAACCCATTAAACCTTACCTAAATTAGGTTTAATACAAAAATCAAATTCTTTAATTAAGTTTAAGGACATATTAGACTTAATTGACCAAAATCAAATCTTTAATTAAGTTTAAGGACATATTGAACTTATTTAACCCATTAAACCGTAACTAAATTAGGTTTAATGCAAATCAATCCTTTAATTAAGTTTAAAGGCATATTAAAATTAATTAACCTCCTTAAACATTAGGTTTAATCAAACACAAACCCTAATTAGGTCTAATCCATTAGACCTAATTAAACCATTAAACCTTAACTAACTAAGGTTTAATCAAACGTAAACCCTAATTAGGTCTAACTCATTAGACCTAATTAAACCATTAAGTCTTAACTAAATTAGACTTAATCAAAGCTAAAACCTAATTAGGTCTAACCCATTAGACCTCATTAAATCATTAAATCTTAACAAAATTAGATTTAATCAAACCTAAACCCTAATTAGGTCTAACCCATTAGACCTAATTAAATCATTAAGTCTTAACTAAATTAGACTTAATCAAACTTAAAATCTAATTAAGTCTACCACATTAGACTTAATTAATCTATTAAACCTTAACCAATTAAGGTTTAATCAAACTCAAACCCAAAATAAACTTAAATTAGGTTCAACACAACATGAACCCAAGTTCAACTTTTAACATAGGTTCAACACAACATGAACCCAAGTTAACCTAAACCTTAGGTTCAACCCACATTGAACCTAACTTAAAGCTAACCTAACTTGAGTCCAATCTAACTTGAACTCAAGTTAACCTAAACCTTAGGTTCAACCCACATTGAACCTAACCTAAACCTAAACTAACTTGAGTCCAATCTAACTTGAACTCAAGTTAACCTAAACCTTAGGTTCAACCCACATTGAACCTAACTTAAACCTAACCTAACATGAGTTCAATCTAACTTAAACTCAAGTTAACCTAAACCTTAGGTTCAACCCACATTGAACCTAACTTAAACCTAACCTAACTTGAGTCCAATCTAACTTGAACTCAAGTTAACCTAAACCTTAGGTTCAACCCACATTGAACCTAACTTAAACCTAACCTAACTCGAGTCCAATCTAACTCGAACTCAAGTTAACCTAAACCTCAGGTTCAACCCACATTGAACCTAACCTAAACCTAACCTAACTTGAGTCCAATCTAACTCGAAATCAAGTTAACCTAAACCTTAGGTTCAACCCACATTGAACCTAACCTAAACCTAACCTAACTCGAGTCCAATCTAACTCGAACTCAAGTTAACCTAAATCTTAGGTTCAACCCACATTGAACCAAACCTAAACCTAGCCTAACTTGAGTCCAATCTAACTTGAACTCAAGTTAACCTAAACCTTAGGTTCAACCCACATTGAACCTAACTTAAACCTAACCTAACTTGAGTTCAATCTAACTTAAACCCAAGTTAACCTAAACCTTAGGCTCAACCCACATTTAACCTAACTTAAACCTAACCTAAATTGAGTCCAATCTAACTTGAACTCAAGTTAACCTAAACCTTAGGTTCAACCCTCATTGAACCTAAACTAAACCTAACCTAACTTGAGTCCAATCTAACTTGAACTCAAGTTAACCTAAATCTTAGGTTCAACCCACATTGAACCTAACCTAAACCTAACCTAACTTGAGTCCAATCTAACTTGAACTCAAGTTAACCTAAATCTTAGGTTTAAACCACATTGAACCTAACTTTAACCTAACCTAACTTGAGTTCAATCTAACTTGAACTCAAGTTAACCTAAACATTAGGTTCAACCCACATTGAACCTAACTTAAACCTAATCTAACTTGAGTCCAATATAACTTGAACTCAAGTTAACCTAAACCTTAGGTTCAACCCACATTGAGCCTAACTTAAACTTAACCTAACTTGAGTCCAATCTAACTTGAACTCAAGTTAACCTAAACCTTAGGTTCAACCCACATTGAACCTAACTTAAACCTAACCTAACTTGAGTCCAATCTAACTTGAACTCAAGTTAACCTAAAACTCAGGTTCAACCCACATTGAACCTAACTTAAACCTAACCTAACTTGAGTCCAATCTAACTTGAACTCAAGTTAACCTAAATCTTAGGTTCAACCCACATTGAACCTAACCTAAACCTAACCTAACTTGAGTCCAATCTAACTTGAACTCAAGTTAACCTAAATCTTAGGTTTAACCCACATTGAACCTAACTTTAACCTAACCTAACTTGAGTTCAATCTAACTTGAACTCAAGTTAACCTTAACATTAGGTTCAACCCACATTGAACCTAACTTAAACCTAACCTAACTTGAGTCCAATCTAACTTGAAATCAAGTTAACCTAAACCTTAGGTTCAACCCACATTGAGCCTAACTTAAACTTAACCTAACTTGAGTCCAATCTAACTTGAACTCAAGTTAACCTAAACCTTAGGTTCAACCCACATTGAACCTAACTTAAACCTAACCTAACTTGAGTCCAATCCAACTTGAACTCAAGTTAACCTAAACCTTAGGTTCAATCCACATTGAACCTAACCTAAACCTAACCTAACCTGAGTCCTATCTAATTTGAACTCAAGTTAACTTGAACCTTAGGTTCAACCTACATTGAACCTAACTTAAACCTAACCTAACTTGAGTCCAATCTAACTTGAAGTCAAGTTAACCTAAATCTTAGGTTCAACCTGTCATGAACTAACCCAAACCTAACTTAAGTTTAGACTTAAGTCAAACCAAACTTAGGTTCAACCTAACTTGAACCTAACTTAAACTCAAACCTTAACTTAAGTTCAACCCATATTGAACTTAAGTCGACCTTAAGTCAAGGTTCAACTTGACTTGAACCTAACTTAACCTAAACTCAAAACCTTAACTTAAGTTCAACCCATATTGAACTTAAGTCGACCTTAAGTCTTGGTTCAACCTGACTTGAACCTAATTTAACCTAAACTCAAAACCTTAACTTAAGTTGAACCCATATTGAACTTAAGTCGACCTTAAGTCTAGGTTCTACCTGACTTGAACCTAACTTAACCTAAACTCAAAACTTAACTTAAGTTCAACCCATATTCAACGTAAGTCAACCTTAAGTCTAGGTTCAACCTGACTTGAACCTAACTTAACCTAAACTCCAAACCTAACTTAAGTCAAACCCATATTAGACTTAAGTCAAACCAAACTTAGGTTCAACCTGACATGAACCTAACTCAAAATTTAACTTAAGTCTAACCCATATTAGACTTAAATCAAACTACACTTAGGTTCAAACCTAACTCAAACCTAACTTAAGTCTAACCCACATTAGACTTAAGTTAAATCATACTTAAGATTCAACCTGACATGAACCTAAACCAAAAGCCTAACTTAATTCTAACCCATATTAGACTTGAGTCAAACCATACTTAGGTTTAACATGACATGAACTTAAGTCTAACCTAAACCATAGGTTCAACCTAACTTGAATCTAAACTACAACCCAACTTAAGTTCAACTCATATTAAACTTAAGTCAAAATCTAAACCTTAGGTTCAACTGACAATAAACCTAATTCAATTCAAATTGACATAAATCTAAGGTTCAATTGACAATGAACCTAACCAAACTCAAATCGACATAAAACCCATAACTAAACTCAAATCAAGATCAAATCCTGAAACCAAATTTAAACAGATAAAAATCGACATAAACCTTAGGTTCAACCCAAATTGAACCTAAATCGACATAAACTTTAGGTTCAACCCAAATTGAACCCAAAATTAATATAAACTATAGGTTCAACCCAAATTGAACCTAAATCGACATAAATTTTAGGTTTAACCTAATTAAACCTAAATCGACATAAATCTTAGGTTCAACCCAAAATGAATCTAAATCGACGAAATAAATCTAAATCAACATAAGCCTTATGATAGACAAAATTGAACTCAAATCGACATAAATTTGACATTCCAAACAATTAATCGACATAATCGACATAAATTCAACATTTCAAATATAACTGGCATAAAATCGACATTTTAAACCAAAATCGACATAATCGACATAAATTTGATATTTCAAACAAAAATTGACATAACCAACATAAATCGTACATTCCAAACGAAACTCAATAAGTTCGACATTTCAAATGAAATTATTCGACATTAATCAACATTCCCAAACACAAACTGACATTAATCGGCATTTCAAACGAAATTAAACAATCACCGATATTAAATGACATTTCAAACCAAAATTAAACAATCACCGACATTAAATGACATTAATCGACATTTCAAACCAAACTCAATATATCTCGACATAAAACGACATAATTCTTAAAGTTCAACCACATTGAACTTAACTCGACATAAAATTATAAATCAACAATCCAACCCAAATCAATATTTAAGACAAATAAAAATTTAAACATAAACTGAGATAAACCTAAATTGACGTTTGAACTAAACTCGGACATCCGACAACTCTGGATCAATAGACACTTTGACCAGGTAATCTAAATATCTTGATATGACATTGTTTCAAACTTTATTTTCCTTGCAGGATGAAGACATGAAGTTTCGTTTAGATTTTCTTTGCATGTTATAGGGTGTGCTAACACTGTTTTGCAGGACGTCGACGACGGAACATTGACAACAAAACCATAACTTTTAGGATAGCCACAAAACTCAAACTTTCTACAAACAACAAAATAAAAATGACATGACAACAAAGACAACTGGACTTTTAGGTTAGTCACAAAATCTAAAATAAAACGACAAAATTATTAACATTGACATCGACATAACATCAACATTAACAAAAACATAAGATGACATTTCTATACCACAATAAAATGATGACATAACACTAAACCAAAACAAATTCATAACAAAATGACATGAAAAAAAACTAAAATTTAAAACAAAATGGAATCATAAACAAAATAACAAAAATAAATAAATAATGATATCTTCTTGACATCATAGAAGGTATCTCATGATATATTAACGACATCTTCTTATAGAAGATAAACTATCTCATGAAAAATCAAGATATTAATCACGACATCTTATGACATTACGACATAACATAAAACAACATGACATACAAACTACGACATTCCGACATGACATATGACATGACATACAAAATGACAGAATGACATTACAACAACAAAACAAAACACAGCAAAGCAATGACATACACTCAACATAAACAAAACTTTTGGTAGTATTGATTCTTCAGAAACTCACTGCCACAAAAACACTTACACTTTTTCGAGGATAAATGTTAACCTTAATCGGGAGTTTTCCTAGGCAGCATTAATTGTGCAGGATGTAATTAACTATAGGAGCTTGCTTCTATAGGAGATTAAAGAACTCTGGATAGATTTTTCACCTATAAGATCTCTCTGGTTACCCAAGATCTTCATGTGATTTTCTTATACGAAAAACTTCAGTAATCACACAATCTGAAGGTTTATTCTATGAGATTATCATTCGATCTCTTTTTCTCTCAATCTCTATCATGATTAATCCTTCTTCAATTTCTCCAAAGACTTCTGACAAAAGTCTAAGTAGAACAAGAATGAGGGTGATAGATAGAGAAAGAGAATGTCGACTCCTTGACATTAACATGATACAGGAGTTGACGGCGACGACATGCACCATATAATTTCATCGCCATCAAAGAGTGGCGACTCTGCTGGGGCATTATCTCTCCTTATCTTTAGTTAATCAATTTGTCCTCATGACCATGACAATTTGTCTTTTGAAAGACTATATAATCCTTTCTTTAGTTCTATATCTTACTCAATCTCGAGTAAAATAGAACTAATACCTCTTCGATTCAAACATTTGTTCACGACAAACAAATCCTAGAGTCTTACATTTCCATAATTGACAGACCAAAATGACATAAAAGACATATAAAAACAACATGTGTTCCCTCCATTCCCACCCAGGTACGGAGTGTTCATCGATTCTATTGTCAGACAGACCGATATTATCGTTTTGATTAAGTTCAGGCAAATACTTTCTCAGCCAAACATGTTCAGTTTATCTGGCTTGGTGGTTATGCTTTTTATAGCCTCTGAACCACTCCCTTAGGTTGTGCCCTTATGGCCTCTGAACCTATTCTTCGTGGTTATGCTTTTTATAGCCTCTGAACCACTTCCCTAGGTTATGCCTTTATGGCCTCTGAACCTATTCTTCATGGTTATGCTTTTTATAGCCTCTGAACCACTTCCCTCAGGTTATGCCTTTATGGCCTCTGAACTATTCTTTGTGGTTATGCTTTTTATAGCCTCTGAACCACTTCCCTTAGGTTATGCCCTTATGGCCTCTGAACCTATTCTTCGTGGTTATGCTTTTTACAGCCTCTGAACCACTTCCCTTAGGTTAGGCCCTTATGGCCTCTGAACCTATTCTTCATGGTTATGCTTTTCACAGCTTCTGAACCACTCCTCTGGTTGATCTTTTTCTTACCCTCAAGGCTCTGATTTGTCAATCGACCAAATAGTCTACTATCAAAATCATTAATCAAAATTTGGGAAGACGATCACTTTTGGATAAATTCCATCAAGGATTTCCCTTTCTCATTAGGATAACTTGACAAAAAGAAAAAAAATCAATTAGAATGAAAATCAGATATGTATTGAATGTTGAGTCTAGTTCTAGGACTAGTCAACTAGCATGTCCTTTGTGGAGAAATGAAAATTGATCTATGACGAGGGATGAAATTTGAAATCTTTGGATCTAATATCTTTGGAAATAAAACCCCAATTGATCTGTGAGGTAGAATGAAATTTGAAATCTTTGGATTTAATATCATTGGAAATATTCTTCTCATTCACCTATTAATAAAAAGACAACTCAGAAATGAAGAATTCAAGACAAAAAATATGACATTTTGACAAGAAAATTATGATTTCAAGGGGAAAATGAAAGTAATACATTAATACCCTAATAACTGGGCCCTTTATCTTAAATTTTCAGACTGGGTCCTAAAATATTGTGATCAAAATGCAAGTAATTGACTAAAGATGTCACGAGCCTCTTAATCTTCTGCCATATGATTGGGTCTTGACTTCTGAATGAGTTATAATATCTCATAATTCGTCTTAAGAAATATTTGAGAATTATTAATTAGGGGAGTTTGGACATTCAAAACCCTTAAAACATGCTCTACCAGATATAGTAATTCTCTGAGAAGAAGCTTGAGGTGAGTAGCAAATCAAAAATTGGTGTTTGAGTTCAGGCATTCAAAATCATTAAGTGTGCCCTACCAAAAAAAAAGAAAAAAAGAAGAAAAAAAAGATGTTTCTGAGAAGAAGCTTGAGGTGGGCACAAAATTAAAAATTGGTGTCTCAATTCAAACATTCAAAATCATTAATATGATCCACCAGATATAGTAATTCTCTGAGAAGAAGCTTGAGGTGAGCATAAAATCAAAAATTGGTGTTCAAATTCTCCCCTAATTGATAAATCTTAAAAAAACGTCTTAAGAAAATTCTTCCGATATTATATTCAGAGAAGAATTAAGTGATCTCGTCTTTTGGTTAACTATTAATTGGTTCAAACATATCTTTAGAATATAAAAGATATTTTGATCACATTTTCAAAAAATTCCTAAAACCCAGAAAGAAAGAACTAAGGTAAATGGCTTTGATATTGGAGATTAATGGAAATTATACTCTGAAGTCATAATTTTCCAAAGATCCAACCCCAATCCCAATTTGGAAATATTAAAGTGATTTTTGAAGGACAATCTGAATGATCTTTACAGAATTGGTGATTAATGGAAGATTTATGAACCTACATGACTGACAAGCATTGTACGGGACAATGATAAATTGGTTCACCCTAGGACACTCAGATCAGGGATTTAGATTTAGTATTTCAAACACCTATCCTCATGGGAGGGCCCATATGCTTGTTAAGAAGACACATTTGGGGAAATTCTGTCAGTTGATAGACTATCAAGAAGACATAATACACCCAATCAATGGGAAGTATTTGAAAAAGATGTGACATAAACAAAAATGAATGACTTATTTTGTAAATTGGGAAACAAACAACCAAGACAAAAGAAAACGAAATCGACATTTCTAAGAGATGGTGTAAGACCTCCTTAAATGGAAAATAACATCTATTCTGTTGGATGTAAGACCATCATGAAATTGGCTTTCCTTTAGAAACCTTTCTTTGGATAGGATATAAGTCTCATATGCATTCCTATTCCAAAATTGACATTTTGACATTGACATTCCTAAGAGATGGTGTAAAACCTCCTTAAATGGAAGATGGCATCTATTCTCTTTCTCACTATTGGATGTAAGACCATCATGAAATTGGCTTTCCTTTAACAACCTTTTTTTGGATAGGATATAAGTCTCATACGCATTCCTATTCCAAATTTGACATTTTGACATTGACATTTCTAAAAGATAGTGCAAGACCTCCTTAAATGGAAGACGACATCTATTCTCTTTATCGCTATTGCATGTAAGACCATCATGACATTGGCTTTCCTTTAGCAATCTTTCTTTGGATAGGATATAAGTCTCATACGCATTCGTATTCTAAAATTGACATTTTGACTTTGACATTTCTAAGAGATGGTGTAAGACCTCCTAAAATGGAAGATGGCATCTATTCTCTTTCTCACTATTGGATGTAAGCCATCATGAAATTGGCTTTTCTTTAGCAACCTTTCTTTGGATACGATATAAGTCTTATATGCATTCCTATTCCAAAATTGACATTTCTAAGAGATAGTGTAAGACCTCCTTAAATGGAAGACGACATCTATTCTCTTTCTCGCTATTGAATGTAAGACCATCATGACATTGGCTTTCCTTTAGCAATCCTTCTTTGGATAAGATATAAGTCTCATACGCATTCCTATTCCAAAATTGACATTTTGACATTAACATTTCTAAGAGATGGTGTAAGACCTCCTTAAATGGAAGATGACATCTATTCTCTTTCTCACTATTGGATGTAAGCCATCATGAAATTGGCTTTTCTTTAGCAACCTTTCTTTGGATTGGATATAAGTCTTATATGCATTCCTATTCCAAAATTGACATTTTGACATTGACATTTCTAAGAGAAGGTGTAAGACCTCCTTAAATGGAAGATGACATTTACTCTCTTTCTCGCTATTGGATATAAGACCATCATGACATTGGCTTTCCTTGAGCAACTTTTCTTTGGATAGGATACAAGTCTTATATGCATTCCTATTCCAAAACTGACATATCAACATTGACATTTCAAAGAGATAGTGTAAGACCTCCTTAAATGGAAAATGACATCTATTCTCTTTCTCGCTATTGGATGTAAGACCATCAGACATTGGATTTCCTTTAACAACCTTTCTTTGGATAGGATAAAAGTCTCAAACGCATTCCTATTCCAAAATTGACGTTTTGACATTGAAACTTTTTTAGAGAAAATTGAATATGACATTTGTTCTCTTTCCTCAATTGTCTACAATACATCGACAGTTCCAAAAATGCTAAAATAAGGATTTTAAATTAAAAATGACAAACAACTTGTGATGATTAATATCTTTCGACCTGTAAAGGTCAAATCCCCAGCGGATACACTATTCGTCTTGAGTTTGCCACTCTTTTCTAGTTATTGGATATAAGTCCTTTCCTGATACGGAATATGGCATTCCTCTGACTTGACACCGACATTTGACGTTCCCGAGAAATGGATTATAATATCCATTTTCTCTTCCCAGTTATTGGATGTAAGTCCTTTCCTGACACGGAAGTTATGGCATTCCTATAACTCGATATTAACACTTGACATTTTTTAGAAATGAAATACGACATCCATTTTCTCTTTATAACTTTCGGATGAAAGTCATTTTCCTACCATGAAAATTATGACATTCCCATAATTTAACATCTCCACATTTGACAGACATTTTTGACATTTGACATATCGACATATGACATATCAACGTCTCGACATTTGACAGACATTTCAACATGTGACATATCGACCTTTCGACATTTGACACATTGACAATTGTTACAGACTTTAACATTTGACATATCAAAATATCAACATTTAACGTATCAACATTTCGACATTTGGCATATCAACAATTGTTATCAACATTTGAGATATCGATCTTTCGACATTTGACATATCGATATTTCGACATAGCAACAATCGTTATCAACATTTGACACATCGACATTTTGACATTTGATATATCAATAATTGTTATCGACTTCTGACATACCGACATTGCGACATTTGACTTATCAACGTTTGACACTCATCCTTTACTTTGCTATCAGAAGTAAGTCCTTTCCTGACACGGAAATGACATTCTTTTATCATAACATCAACACTTGACATTTTGAGAAATGGAATATGACATCCATTTCTCTCACCAGGTATTGGAAGTAAGTCCTTTCCTGACACGGAAATCATGGCTTTCCTCTAACTAACTTATATTTTGAGAAATGGAAAATGACATCCATTTTCTCTCTCATGTTATTGGATGTAAGTCCTTTCCTGACACGAAAATTATGGCTTTCCTTTAACCAAATATTGACACTGACATTTTGAGAAATGAAAAATGACATCCATTTTCTCTCTCCGGTTATTGGATGTAAGTCCTTTCCTGACACGGAAATTATGTAAGTCCTTTCCTGACACGGAAATTATGACTTTCCTCTAACCAAATATCGACAACGACATTTTGAGAAATGGAATATGACATCCATTTTTTGTCTCTGGTTATTGGATGTAAGTCCTTTCCTGACACTGAAATCATGGCTTTCCTCTAACCAAATCTTGACATTAACATTTTGAGGAAAATAGAAAATGACATCTATTTTCTCTCTCCAGTTTTTGGATGTAAGTCCTTTCCTAACACGGAAATCATGGCTTTCCTCTAACCAAATCTTGACATTGACATTTTGAGGAAAATAGAAAATGACATCTATTTTCTCTCTCCGGTTATTGGATGTAAGTCCTTTCCTGACACAGAAATCATGGATTTCCTCTAACCAAATCTTGACATTGACATTTTGAGAAAAATAGAAAATGACGTCTATTTTCTCTCTTCAGTTATGGGATATAAGTCCTTTCATGACACGGAAACCATGGCATTCCTTTAACAAAATAGCAATATTGACATTTTGAGAAATGGAATATGACATCTATTTTCTCTCCCGGTAAATTCCTTTTCAGAAACGAGAAGAATATTCATTCTAAAAACCAACAAACACGACATCTGACATCCTCTAAGAGTAGTATGATACCCACTCTTTTCCTGATTGTTATGGGACATCTCTTAGATCACTTCGGTCAACGCCAATATGTACAGAATACTTATATAATATTCTACACATATTGGGGGCCCTTTTGTTGACCTCATTTTTATAATGAGTCAATACCTTTTGACCTAAAAAGTCAACTTTAGTCAAAAAGGTCAGACCAGAGCCAATGACCAACCCTGTTAACCCCATAGGTCAACCTTTTGACCTAAAAAGTCAACTTTGGTCAAAATGGTCAAACCAGACCAAATGACTAACCCTGTTGACCCCAGAGGTCACCCTTTTGACCTAAAAAGTCATCTTTGGTCAAAATGGTCAAACCAGACCCAATGACTAACCCTGTTGACCCCATAGGTCAACCATTTGACCTGAAAAGTCAACTTTGGTCAAAATAGTCAAACCAGACCCAATGACCAATCCTGTTGACCCCATAGGTCAACCTTTTGACCTAAAAAGTAAACTTTGGTCAAAATGGTCAAACCAGACCCAATGACCAACCCTATTGACCCCAGAGGTCACCCTTTTGACCTAAAAAGTTAACTTTAGTCAAAATGGTCAAACCAGACCCAATGACCAACCCTGTTGACCCCATAGGTCAACCTTTTGACCTAAAAAGTCAACTTTGGTCAAAATGATCAAACCAAACCTAATGATTAACCCTGGTGACCCCATAGGTCAACCTTTTGACCTAAAAAGTCAACTTTGGTCAAAATGGTCAAACCAGACCTATTGACCAATCCTGTTGACCCCATAGGTCACTCTTTTGACCTAAAAAGTCAACTTTGGTCAAAATGGTCAAACCAGACCCAATGACCAACTCTGTTGACCCCATAGGTCACCCTTTTGACCTAAAAAGTCAACTTTGGTCAGAATGGTCAAACCATACCCAATGACCAACCCTATTGACCCCACAAGTCAACCTTTTTACCTAAAATGACAATTTTGGTCAAAATGGTCGATCTAGACCTTATGACAAACCCTGTTGACCCCATAGGTCAACCTTTTTTCCCAAAATGACAATTTTGGTCAAAATGATCAATCCTGACTGAATGACCAACCCTGTTGACCCCATAGGTCAACCTTTTGACCCAAAATGACAATCTTGGTCAAAATGGTCAATCCTGACCCAATGACCAACCCTGTTGACCCTACATGTCAACCTTTTTGCCCAAAATGACAATTTTGGTTAAAATGGTCAATCTAGACCCTATGACCAATTTTGTTGACCCCACAGGTCAACCTTTTGACCTAAAATGATAATTTTGGTCAAAATAACCAATCCAAATCCAATCACCAACCTTATTGACCCAATGGAACACATGACCTAAAAGTCAATTTTGGTTAAAATGATCAATTTTTGATCAAACAACCAATGATCTATTTAAAACCCCATAATGACAAAAAATTAATCAAATTAATTTCAAAAAATTATTTTGATTAATTAAATTGACTAATAATTTGATTTTCAATATTTTAATTAATCAAACGACAAGATTAATTAAAATGAAAATTAAATTAAAGTCATAAAATGAAAAAATTAATCAAATAATTGATTTCAAAATTATTTTGATTAATTAATTAGCTAATAAATTAATTTTTAAAATTTTAATTAATGACCTAATTAATTAAAATGAAAAATTAAATTCAAAAGCCATAAAATCACAAAATCCCCAAATTGATTAAAAATAATGGAATTAATCAAATAATTAACCCCAAAATTATTTTTAATTAATTAATTAATCAATAATTTAATTTTCATATTTTAATTAATGACATAATTAATTAATGAAAATTAAATTGAAAAGTCATGAAAATAGACAAAAATCAATTTTAATGACAGATATTAATCAAATAATTAATTTGGAATTATTTCCAATTAATTATTGATTAATAAAATAATTTCCAATATTTAAATAATGACATAATTAATTAAATATGGAATTTAAAATGAGAAGGGCATAAAATGGAATTTTAACCCATGAAACCATGATTTTTAAAATTTCAAATCTCTTTATTACATCATAAATGACCTCATCCATGGATTATTCATGAATGATGTGACTTATTAAGTTTAGGTTAATACATTAAAATAACCTATAAACCATGGTTAAAGAAAATAATCATTAAAGAAAATGAGGTGTCATCCTCTCATGAAATTAAAATTTGAGGTGGCTCATCCTCATGAACTCACCAATGAAAATTAGACACCAATTAAACTGACATGAGCAACTTACTTAACCTTGGTTATAACCAAATTTTAAGAATTTTGCATGAGAAAAATATGTGTCACCTTCTCATCCAAACCTTAAATGAGATGTTGGAAGGGGAAGGGCTCACTCTCATGACTCATCCTTCACCTCTTAGACCACCCAATGGAAGGGAGACAAGAAGCTAACCCATCCCACACCTTGTTTAAGAGCCATCATGGCTATGGCTTGCATGAGATGAGTAAGAGGCTAATGTGTCTCCACCTCATGAAATGGTAAATGAGGTGTTGTAAGGAGAGGGTCTCAACTATTTGAGTCACCATGAACCTCCCACTTAGCCAATGGAATGGAAACAAAGAGGCTAAAATCCATCATGACAAGATTTAAGCCAAAATTGCCATGAAATGTGCACTTTCTTAAGTGGCAAAATTCTGATGGAGGAAGAAGAGGTGAAGCTTGGTTTACATGGGGGAGGTTGTACTCTACAGCCCTAACTATACCAAGGTCAAATCCAAGCCAACCAAGGTTAATCCGTAGCCATTCATGGCTATAAATACCCCCTTAGCCAAAATATCTAAGAGGAGAAAAACCAACTTGGAAAACCTAGATAGGATGCTCAAATCTCTTGACCTTCTACAACAATATTGTGCCTAAGGTTCCCAACTTTAGAGCCACAACAAAATCTATCCACATCGACTCACCCAACCTAGCCAATTTGGCTCCAAACCCACTTAAGGTGACTCACGCCACCTGCATAGTGGAATCCAAAATTCCACCCAATTTCAAACCAAATTGAGTCAAATTGAGTTGAAATCCACCTCATGGAAGCTAAGGGGAAGCTCCTCAAACAATCAAATCGATTCTAAATGGATTAAGGCAAAGGTATGGATGCAATTAACAAAATTATTGGGTTTAATAGATATTCCAAAATATGTACCATTTGACCTCTCAAAATCCTTTCATCATCGTATGGATAGGTGACTCTCGTCGAGAAGATCATTTTAAAAAAAATCACTCAATTTCGTTGAGAAACGAGTGAGATATTGAGTTTTGAAGTTGGACGGTTCAGGAATTTTCTGAATTATCTGGATTAATCCAGCCGTCTGATCCCGTGTTTCGGAACAGAAGGCCCAGATCAAACCGCGCCGTGTTCGGTGTTCGGATCCGCGCAGCGGATCTTCCCACCCATCGATCGTACGAGGACACGTGGCAGCGCCTGGATTTTTCTGGAGTATTTTAATTATTAAAAATTATTTACAAGTCAGAAAAATATGAAATTTTTAGAGAATTACCTTTAAGTCCTTAGGCACATCTTCTGATTTTTCTAAGGCTATGATAGCTCTCTAGGATATGATTTTCTAATTTCCATGATATTTTATAATTATTTTCGAAAATAATTATAAAATTTGGAAAAATTGGAAGTTTAAATGCAAAATGATTGAGAACATTAGGATAACAGACAACAATCCTAAAACAACAATTCTCAAGTCATCAAAACAATCTAAAAGACATTTTGAAATAAGGTTAAGATTTATTAATTTTAAAATTAATAATTCAAAACCTTCTCTTCACATATTTAATCCATCTCATCATGGATTAAACAAGTGATGAATCCAACTCAAATCAAATAATAATTAGGTTTAAAGACAACTTAAACCTAGCTAAACCATTAAACCTTAGGGTTTAAGACAAAAATAAAAATCTTTAATTAAGTTTAAAGACATATTAAACTTAATTAACCCATTAAAACTTACCTAAATTAGGTTTAATACAAAAATCAAACTCTTTAATTAAGTTTAAGGGCATATAGACTTAATTGATCAAAATCAAACATTTTAATTAAGTTTAAGGACATATTAAACTTAATTAACCAAAATCAAGTCTTTAATTAAGTTTAAGGACATATTAAACTTAATTAACCAAAATCAAACATTTTAATTAAGTTTAAGGACATATTAAACTTAATTAACAAAAACCAAACTCTTTAATTAAGTTTAAGGACATATTAGACTAAATTAATCAAAATCAAACTCTTTAATTAAGTTTAAGGACATATTAGACTTAATTAATCAAAATCAAACCTTTTAATTAAGATTAAGGACATATTAGACTTAATTAATCAAAATCAAACCTTTTAATTAAGTTTAAGGACATATTAAACTTAAGTAACCAAAAACAAATCTTTAATTAAGTTTAAGGACATATTAAACATAATTAACCCATTAAACCTTACCTAAATTAGGTTTAATACAAAAATCAAATTCTTTAATTAAGTTTAAGGACATATTAGACTTAATTGACCAAAACCAAATCCTTAATTAAGTTTAAGGACATATTGAACTTAATTAACCCATTAAACCGTAACTAAATTAGGTTTAATGCAAATCAAACCTTTAATTAAGTTTAAAGACATATTAAACTTAATTAACCTCCTTAAACATTAGGTTTAATCAAACACAAACCCTAATTAGGTCTAATCCATTAGACCTAATAAAACCATTAAATCTTAACTAACTAAGGTTTAATCAAACATAAACCCTAATTAGGTCTAACTCATAAGACCTAATTAAACCATTAAGTCTTAACTAAATTAGACTTAATTAAACCTAAAACCTAATTAGGTCTAACCCATTAGACCTCATTAAATCATTAAATCTTAACTAAATTAGATTTAATCAAACCTAAACCCTAATTAGGTCTAACCCGTTAGACCTAATTAAATCATTAAGTCTTAACTAAATTAGACTTAATCAAACTTAAACTCTAATTAAGTCTACCACATTAGACTTAATTAATCTATTAAACCTTAACCAATTAAGGTTTAATCAAACTCAAACCCAAAATAAACTTAACTTAGGTTCAACACAACATGAACCCAAGTTCAACTTTTAATATAGGTTCAACACAACATGAACCCAAGTTAACCTAAACCTTTGGCTCAACCCACATTGAACCTAACTTAAACCTAACCTAACTTGAGTCCAATCTAACTTGAACTCAAGTTAACCTAAACCATAGGTTCAACCCACATTGAACCTAACATAATCCTAACCTAACTTGAGTCCAATCTAACTTGAACTCAAGTTAACCTAAACCTTAGGTTCAACCCACATTGAACCTAACTCAAACCTAACCTAACTTGAGTTCAATCTAACTTGAACTCAAGTTAACCTAAACCTTAGGTTCAACCCACAATGAACCTAACTTAAACCTAACCTAACTTGAGTCCAATCTAACTTGAACACAAGTTAACCTAAACCTTAGGTTCAACCCACATTGAACCTAACCTAAACCTAACCTAACTTGAGTCCAATCTAACTTGAACTCAAGTTAACCTAAACCTTAGGTTCAACCCACATTGAACCTAACCTAAACCTAACCTAACTTGAGTCCAATCTAACTTGAACTCAAGTTAACCTAAATCTTAGGTTCAACCCACATTGAACCTATCCTAAACCTAACCTAACTTGAGTCCAATCAAACTTGAACTCAAGTTAACTTAAACCTTAAGTTCAACCCACATTGAACCTAACTTAAACCTAACCTAACTTAACCTAAACCATAGGTTCAACCCACATTGAACCTAACTTAAACCTAACCTAACTTGAGTCCAATCTAACTTGAACTCAAGTTAACCTAAACCTTAGGTTCAACCCACATTGAACCTAACCTAAACCTAACCTAACTTGAGTCCAATCTAACTTGAGCTCAAGTTAACCTAAATCTTAGGTTCAACCCACATTGAACCTAACCTAAACCTAACCTAACTTGAGTCCAATCTAACTTGAACTCAAGTTAACCTAAATCTTAGGTTCAACCCACATTGGACCTAACTTAAACCTAACGTAACTTGAGTTCAATCTAACTTGAACTCAAGTTAACCGAAACCTTAGGTTCAACCCACATTGAACCTAACTTAAACCTAACCTAACTTGAGTCCAATCTAACTTAAACTCAAGTTAACCTAAACCTTAGGTTCAACCCACATTAAACCAAACTTAAACTTAACCTAACTTCAGTTTAATCTAACTTGAACTCAAGTTAACCTAAACCTTAGGTTCAACCTACATTGAACCTAACTTAAACCTAACCTAACTTGAGTCCAATCTAACTTGAAGTCAAGTTAACCTAAATCTTAGGTTCAACCTGACATGAACCTAACCCAAACCTAACTTAAGTTTAGACTTAAGTCAAACTAAACTTAGGTTCAACCTAACTTGAACCTAACTTAAACTCAAACCTTAACTTAAGTTCAACCCATATTGAACTTAAGTCGACCTTAAGTCTAGGTTCAACCTGACTTGAACCTAACTTAACCTAAACTCAAAACCTTAACTTAAGTTCAACCCATATTGAACTTAAGTCGACCTTAATTCTAGGTTCAACCTGACTTGAACTTAACTTAACCTAAACTCAAAACCTTAACTTAAGTTCAACCATATTGAACTTAAGTCGACCTTAAGTCTAGGTTCAACCTGACTTGAACCTAACTTAACTTAAACTCAAAACTTAACTTAAGTTCAACCCATATTAAACTTGAGTCGACCTTATGTCTACGTTCAACCTTACTTGAACCTAACTTAACCTAAACTCAAAAGCTAACTTAAGTCTAACCCATATTAGACTTAAATCAAACTAAACTTAGGTTCAACCTAACATGAACCTAACTCAATATTTAACTTAAGTCTAACCTAAATTAGACATAAATCAAACTACACTTAGATTCAAACCTAACTCAAACCTAACTTAAGTCTAACCCACATTAGACTTAAGTTAAGTCATACTTAAGATTCAACCTGACATGAACCTAACCCAAAAACCTAACTTAAGTCTAACCCATATTAGACTTGAGTCAAACCATACTTAGGTTTAACATGACATGAACTTAAGTCTAACCTAAACCTTAGGTTCAACCTAACATGAATCTAAACTAAAACCCAACTTAAGTTCAACTCATATAAAACTTAAGTCAAAATCTAAACCTTAGGTTCAACTGACAATGAACCTAACTCAATTCAAATTGACATAAATCTTAGGTTCAATTGACAATGAACCTAACCAAACTCAAATCGACATAAAACCCATAACTAAACTCAAATCAAGATCAAAACCTGAAACCAAATTTAAACAGACAAAATTCGACATAAACCTTAGGTTCAACCCAAATTAAACCTAAATCGACATAAACTTTAGGTTCAACCCAAATTGAACCCAAATTAATATAAACTATAGGTTCAACCCAAATTGAACCTAAATCAACATAAATTTTAGGTTTAACCTAATTGAACCTAAATCGACATAAATCTTAGGTTCAACCCAAATTGAATCTAAATCGACAAAATAAATCTAAGTCAACATAAGCCTTATGATAGACAAAATTGAACTCAAATCGACATAAATTTGACATTCCAAACAATTAATCGACATAAATTCGACATTTCAAACATAATTGATAGAAAATCGACATTTTAAACTAAAATCGACATAATCTACATAAATTTGACATTTCAAACAAAAATTGACATAACCGACATAAATCCGACATTCCAAACGAAACTCAATAAGTTCGACATTTCAAATGAAATTATTCGACATTAATCAACATTCCCAAACACACACTGACATTAATCGGCATTTCAAACCAAATTAAACAATCACCGACATTAAATGACATTTCAAACCAAAATTAAACAATCACCGACATTAAATGACATTAATCGACATTTCAAACCAAACTCAATATATCTCGACATAAAACGACATAATTCTTAAAGTTCAACCCACATTGAACTTAACTCGACATAAAATGAAAAATCGACAATCCAACCCAAATCAATATTCAAGAAAACTAAATTTAAACATAAACTGACATAAACCTAAATCGACATTTGAACCAAACTCGGACATCCGACAACTCTGGATGAACAGACACTTTGACCAGGTAATCTAAATATCTTAATATGACATTGTTTCTAACTTTATTTTCCTTGCAGGGTGAAGACATGAAGTTTTGTTTAGATTTTCTTTACATGTTATAGGGTATGCTAACTCTGTATTACAGGACGTCGACGAATGAACATTGACAACAAAACCATAAATTTTAGGATAGCCACAAAACTTAAGCTTTCTACAAACAACAAAACAAAAATGACATGACAACAAAGACAACTGGACTTTTAGGTTAGTCACGAAATCTGAAATAAAACGACAAAATTATTAACATTGACATCGACATAACATCAACATTAACAAAAACATACGATGACATTTCTATACCACAATAAAATGATGACATGACACTAAACCAAAACAAATACATAACAAAATGACATGAAAAAAAACTAAAATTAAAACAAAATGGAATCATAAACAAAATAACAAAAATAAAAAAATAATGATATCTTCTTGACATCATAGAAGGTATCTCATGATATAATAACAACATCTTCTTATAGAAGATAAACTATCTCATGAAAAATCGAGATATTAATCACGACATCTTATGACATTACGACATGACATCAAAAAACATGACATACAAACTACGACATTCCGACATAACATATGACATGACATACAAAATGATAGAATGACATTACAACAACAAAACAAAACACAACAAAGCAATGACATACACCCAACATAAACAAAACTTTTGGTAGTATCGATTCTTCAGAAACTCATTGCCATAAAAACACTTACACTTTTTCGAGGATAAATGTTAACCTTAATTGGGAGTTTTCCTAGGCAGCATTAATTGTGCAGGATGTAATTAACTATAGGAGCTTGCTTCTATAGGAGATTAAAGAACTCTGGATAAATTTTTCACCTATAAGATCTCTCTGGTTACCCAAGATCTTCATGTGATTTTCTTATACAAAAAACTTCAGTAATCACACAATCTGAAGGTTTATTCTATGAGATTATCATTCGATCTCTTTTTCTCTCAATCTCTATCATGATTAATCCTTCTTCAATTTCTCCAAAGACTTCTGACAAAATTCTAAGTATAACAAGAATTAGGGTGATAGATAGAGAAAGAGAGTGGCGACTCCTTGACATTAACATGATACAGGAATTGACGGCGACGACATGCACCATATAATTTCATCGCCATCAGTACCTAAAACTTGCATTATAGCATGAAAATTAGTAAATTTGATAATAATAGATGCATTTTATTTGGAAAAAAAATCCATTTTATTATTTTTCAAAATATATTTTTACTGACGTATAGCTTCAAAGAAATATTAATGTGTTATCTTTTGAAAAAAAAGAGGGTGAGTGATATAGCTTAATATCTTAATTAATGTATAGTACAAAGGGTATTGAGGTCATAAGTATATAATAATAATAAGAGAAGTGATATATTAAAAAATATATTTATTTTAGCTTGAAATTAATTTTTAGAACAATTTAAATGGACACCAATGTTGACCTCATTTTTGATGAGGTCTTCTCTTCTCTCTTTAGTACTTAGGATCTAGCCTTAGGCTTTTCCTTTGACTATCTTAGAGGACTAGAGATGGAACCTACCCCTTTAAAAACTCAACCACTTCTTAAGTCCCTGCAAACCCCACAAACTTGATTGTAGACCCCTAATCACCTAGAGGGTTGAGATCAAATGTGGAAGTTTAAAGGATGAGTTCCCTATAGGGCTCTTTGGCCTTAGGATCACCCTGGGTGGCCTGGTCTGGTGAGGGTTGACTTGCACAAACACTACACTCCCACACACATTCCAAGTCCTAAAACCACACTCTCACCCAACTTGACTTCCCGACTCATGTAGGTAATTCATATGGATGGTCCTTAACCCCTAAGCCCCTGGCTAAGAGGGTTAGGAACAACATAGTGAATGCCTCAAATGAGTCCTCTCATGGCTCCTATGGGCTTAATATGACTTCATGGCTCAACCAAAATGATTCCATTTCACTCACACTTGCTCAATTTTCATTTTTCGAAAATTTCAATTTTTCAAAAATTTCAATTTTTCCAAAATTTCAATTTTTCCAAAATTTCAATTTTTGACTCCGACCAAACCTATTAAAAGCCCTTGAAACTACCCAAAACCACCAAAATTTTCAAGTCACCCAAAACTTTTCCAAAATTAACCTTGAACATTTCCCAACCATTCAAATTGATCATCCATAACCAAAAATACCAAAATTTCCAAAAATACCCCCAATACCCTCCAAATTACCAAAATGCCCCTCTTGACCCAAAAAATCAAAAATTCTAAAAATTCCCAGAAAATTTCAGAAAATCCCAAATATTCCTAATTTCATTATGTTCAACTACACCATGGGCCAATTTTGTCAATTTACCCCACTTTTACCAAAAACCCCAATTTGACCCTTTTTAAACCCAAGTGAACCCAATGTCAAACCAAACCACCCCAATTGACCTCAATTTTGGTCCAATTCAATTCTAAACTTCAATTAAATATCCCCAATATCAATTTAGACCAAATCAAAATCCAATTTGATTGACATTTGAGCCCAATTTTATTTTTAAGCTTAAGGCCCAATTATGGCCCACGACCCAAACTTAGCCCAAACCAACCCAATTCAACTCCAATTGACCCCAAACCTTTTCTAAACCTTCCCTAACATCTCCATAAACAAAAGACTCACATAATTTTCCCAAAATTTGGACCCAAACCCCACTCAAATTCAACCCAAACACAAAATCCCCAATTTAGCCTAAACCCAAGCTTAACCCTAACTTAGCCCAAATCCAAAAATTGAATCCCAACCAAAGTTGAAAACTCTTTGTAACACACCTATAAACATTTCTCAACATTAATTTTACATCAAAACCAACTTTAGCCCAATTTTAGCCCAAGCTAACCCAATTTGACCCATTTTTGTCCCCTTACAAAGGAGACTCAAGTTCAACCCAATCCAACCCCAAGCCTTACCACATTGACTTAAAATAACTCATGAAACATTCAACACTCATTCGGCCCAACCACTACAAGGCTCCTCATCCTAAAAAACCCATTTTAAAATTTAAAAGCCCATTTCCCAAGCTACTTTAAAAGCCCATACAAAACAAACCCAAAAGCCCAAAATCCACCTTAAAGCTCACATTACAATCTCATCTCATCCTCAATTAATATCACTCCCTAAGTGCTAAATCCATCATGAAAATGAAACCAAAATGGTATTATGCCAAATCCCATCAAATAACCCTAAAATTTTTAAAATTCCATAAACCCTTTTCCATGAAAGTTGACTTGACTTTTCCCAAGCCAAATGGAACCATGAAGCTATGTATGAGCCACATGGGAGCCATGAAAGCCTTGGACACCTCACCATACCCAAAGTGGCAAGAAGATGGGACCCTTTAATGATTCTCTTAAGAGTGATTAACCACTCCCATGATTCCCCTAAACCATGCTTAAGCCTAATTGTACTTGGATGGTGACTTCTCCCCACTAATTAAGCTGAGCCAAATAGCTTTTTCTTCAGCCCAAGCAGGCCATGGGGAGGTGAACCTAGCCCAAAACCATGGGTTGACCCAAACCAAGCCAAAATCACCCTTTTCCCATTTCGTTTCAATTCACCACCTTTACACATGGCAACCATCAATTGAACTCACAGGAATCAAGCTCTGACCTCACTGACCCTGAGGGTGACCCATGCCTGGCCGGCCAGCCACCACAACCGCCGGAAACTGCCATGGCCGAGTGCACCATGAGAGCCCAACATTAAAATTCTCTCTTGCTGAGCTGCCCCATGCCCAATGGCTATTGGAGCTGTTCTTCCCTTGCCCAAAGCAGCTAATCCCAGCCATTAACTCCCCCTGGAAGGCCCTCCGGCCAACTCTATTTAAACCACACCCCTCTCGGCCAAGAAGGGAGTTGCACCAAAACCATACAGAAACTCTGCCAAAATTGTTCCAGACCATCCTCCACACTTAGAGCAATTGATCCCCAGTGATAATTTGCCCTAATCCCCATCCACAGAGCTCAATTTCTCAGCCAAAATTCCACCTAAAACCAGGAAACTTTCCAATTCTCCACCAAACTCAAATTAAACTCACCCACACCTGCCCAAGATCAAGAGAAGGAGTTCCCCAGTGGAAGCCCCCTCTCTAGGCCACCCATTTGCTCTAGCCTCCAAGCTTTGGAATCGGGTCTGGTCGAATTCAAGTCTAGACAATTCCTTAAGGCCAGAGACTTCATCTGGAGCTTACTTAGACTCAATCAAAGGTGATACAACTCTCAGATCGAAGCCACACTTCTCTGAGCAAAGGTGTGAGCTCTCTCTTCTTCCCGAGCTTCTGAACATTCTCTATTTTGATTGGGTTAATTTCATGCCACATAAACCGTGTGGATATGTTCGTCTCTTCAAGATGAATCCATAGAGTATAAGAACATAAAAATCCATTGAGAATCGAGTGAGATCTTAGGGTTTTAGTGTGGACGGTCACGGGTGCACACCAGTCGTGGATGAAGACTGAGAGCCGTTGGATCGCGCGTGTATCGAGCGGACGGCTCAGATGGCGTCGGACCAGGAGATGGTATGTGAACCGGGAGCCCCGTGGCAGCTGACTCAGATGGCGGCGCCGAATCAAAGCGCGCCGCGTGGCCTTTTGGAGCTGCCGAGGATTGCGTGGCGCCGCGTCGATAAGTAGGAAAATAGGGTATTTTTTTATTTATTTAATTATGAGAACTTCAAAAATTCATAACTTTGTGTAGAAAAATCAGAAAAATAAAATAAAAATACCCTCTTGCTCAGTGAATAGAGGAGAATAATGTGGAAAATAAATCAAGTCATTTCATCAAGTATTTTATTTTTAATGATTTATTTACTCTCTGTGGTATTTTAATTCTCTATTTGCATAGACAATTTACCATGACATGAGACCATAGGGCTTTTGAAGCCTCTGATCTAGGGAACATTCTCTAAATTTTCCAAAGTTAGAGGCCATCCCTATGAGAAGTTATTGATTTTCCAATTACATGTTACTATTTTGAGTATTTTAATTTCAATAATTAGCATGTTGTGAAATAAATTCTAGGAAAATTTGGTGATGTTTCTTATGACGAGAAGAACCTAGAAAAAATAGGTTTTGAGTTAATTCACATGGAACAATCCTAATTGGCCTAAACACCCAAAATTAACTTAAAAACATTTCTCCACTGATCTTTAGGATCAGAGGAACATTACATAAAAATTTGAAATCAATTGGAAATGTTTAACCCCACTAAATGGATTAATTAAGTCTCATAACCAAAATTAAACTTTAAAAATTCATAACTCACAAAATACTTTTCAAAAATTCACAAAAATGGTTTTGGGGCTTCTCTGACATCAGAGGAACTTAAGAAAATTAAAATTGTAATTTTCTTAAAAAAGTTGAATTTTATCATTATTTTAATATTTTTAATAATTAAAAAATAATAAAAATTACAAAAATATTAAAATTCATAAAAATGTCATATTTTAACTTCTAATCACTTAGGAATAAACCAAATATTTTTCCTAAGTCTCTAGGATAAGATTTTGAATTTTAAAAGCCTAAAACAATTTTTTGAATTAAAAAATAAATTTCCAAATATTTTCACTAAATTAATTCTAATAAATCAAAGAAAAATCAGAAAATTATAAAATTTTCTTCTCTGAGTTCCTTGAAGTCAAAGAGATTTTTGAAAAATATAAAATCCATTTTTTAACTTTTATTTCTTTTTTAAATTAATTTGTACTCCAAAACTCAAAATAATTCTAATAAATAAAATATAATTCAAAAAAATCACCAAAATTGGTCCAAGTGGTCCTCTGGCCATTAGGGACATTCCATAATTTTCTTAAGGACAGAAACATTTCCTTGGTCATGTTATTGAATTTTTCTTGAAAACCACTATTTTCCATTAGAAATAATTACATAAATAAATTAAATATAGAAAAATCACATTTTCTCCTCTAATATCTTAATTGACATGTGAGTGAAGTTACATAAAAACTTCAAGTTCATTTGAGCTTAATTTAGTGAGTTATAGAATTATTAAGCTTGAAGGGCAAAAGGGTAATTAAAAAATTTCAACCCTTAATTAAAATTTTAGGATTAATCAAAAGGAGAGGGTAAAATATTTGATTTTAAGCTGATTTTGGATGATTGAAACTTAAGTGATTGAGGGTACAAACCTACTAACCATTCCAAATATAATTAAAATAAAACTTTAATTAATTAATTAATTAAAATTTTGGAAGAGTAATGGAAATTTGAATTATTAAAAATAGGGATATTATTAAGAAGATATTTATTCTTTAATTTAAAAATCCCTAAATTAATCATTGCAATAATATTTAATTCCCAATTTAAATGATAACCCAATTTAAAATTTAAAGTGCTAAAAGACTTAACTATTAAATTAAATTAAATTAAATTTAAACTAAATTAAATCAAAATTTAAATTAAATTAACACTTTAACAATTAAATTAAATCATATCTAAAACATTAGATTAAAAAAAATTAAACTAAATTAAATTAAATTGAAATTAAATTAATTTAAATTAAATTAAAATTTAAAATTAAATTAAAAGAAATAAATCAAATTAAATTAAATTAAATTTAAAAAAAATTAAATTAAATTAAATCAAATTAAATTAAATTAAATTAAATTAAATTAAATTAAAATCATTTAACAACACACCTAAATGAAATCATTAAGAGTTAAACCAAACACTTAAAGTAAACTTAAAACATAAAGGACTTGAACACTATTCCAAACTTAAACTAATTTTTTTTATAATTAAGTCAAAATTAAAATTAAATCATTAAGTTTAAATCATTAAAATACTTATTAAGTTGATTTGCCCTTTTAAAGCTCTTATTATTATAACTCTTAAATGAAGTATCAAGTGAAGTGTTACTTCACTTATATGATATTCAAATGTCCTAGTTCACTGAGCAAGGGAACAAAACTAAACTCCTGGATGATTAATTCACCCGTCCAATTAAATTTACTTGGACTCAAAATAATCCCAGAAGTATTGAAAAGATGTTTAGGACTCGTCCTAAACACTTCCTCAAAATGACGGGATGTTTTAGAAGAACAATTGAATCTAATTGTTCTTTGATGAAGAAAATCATCCTTAAACCAAACCAAGAACCTAGATGTCATAGGAGATGACTAGCAATAGGATTAGGAATTTGGTAGACAACCAAAACCCTTCCCTTAGCTTTACCTAGGTATCTGTTGAATATTTAAATGCCTTAACATGTGTTTT
Source organism: Papilionanthe hookeriana x Papilionanthe teres (assembly GCA_022702705.1). Taxonomy (NCBI): domain Eukaryota; kingdom Viridiplantae; phylum Streptophyta; class Magnoliopsida; order Asparagales; family Orchidaceae; genus Papilionanthe; species Papilionanthe hookeriana x Papilionanthe teres. Next base: position 65,091,445 of record CM040421.1, on the reverse strand, counting down.
AAGTACAGCTTGGGATGACGGGAAGACCCTCCAGGTACGCTTTTATTCTATTGCAATTTACTTTATTGCAATTTATTTACATGCACTGTACTTTACTTTTCTTGCATGTTAAATAAGACTGTTGCATGAAAACCAGAACCTTTAGGATAGTCCCTAAACTGCAACCAAAACTAAATTAAAAGTCATTGTAAGATAAAATTCACTGCCACAACATTTCAAAATATAAAACAACTCAAAATTTAATCACAAACAGAATAACAAAACTACAATTGCAACTAAATTAAAACGTCTCGTTGAATGATCGGGAATACCTCGGATGATGTAGCCCATGTGTTGCTAATGGGATTTCCCACGGTCTAAATGAAAGTGTGGAACTCATTCAGTTGAGTTTAGCAAATTCATCTGGACTAAGTGAATTCGATGAAAATAACGGTGCGGGATGACGGACATGGGATCTTAATCGGTTCTGTTTAATTAACTTTAAGATTTGTTTTAATTAAAATATTAAAAACACTTAGATTTTAAGATTTTCTCTAAACCAAAACACTTCTCTCATCTCCTGATTTATGACTTCTAAAACTAAACCTCTGCAATAATAAGGAGCTCGGAGCATGGTGGGCAGCACGGCCATCGTCATCAGCAAAACTCAGATTTACTTCAGCAAGCCTTTCTTAGAGTTAGATAACAAAGCCATAGGACTTCGAGGTAGTTTGCCTAGTGCAACATAAATCCTCAACTCTTCGTTAAGCATTTGCATGATCATGTCATGTAAATTAAGCCCTAACTGGTCTTAGGACTCCGAGGTAGTTGTTTGGTACGACATAAACCCTCACATCTTTGAGGCTATTTGTATGACTGCATCATGCAAATATAAGTGCTAATTAATTAAAATTGGCAGGATTGAAACATTAAATAAACTTCCAAATTGAAACCAAACAATAGGATAGTTTGAGAATTTGTCAAGATTCTTCTTGGATCCTCAGCTTCTCCTACTTTTCTTTTTTTGAACTCTTGAAATTAACAGTTCCAAATTTGATCCATTCCCTATTGAATTTCCAAAACTCAAATCCTTTGAAAACCTTAAACTTTGAAATTCTTGAGAGAAAAACCACTAATCATTATCGAGAGTTTTCATGAATGATTCCCGTCATTTAAGATGTAATTAACTATAGGGGCTTGTCCTTATAGGGAACTTTAAGAACCTAGGTAATATAAACCCAGCTTAATTCATTTATATTAAGTAGGGGAACTTGTCGGCTTATAAAATTGGTTCGCAGACCAAACAGATGTCACAAATCTTCTAGTTTATTTAATCGAGCCCCATCATCAAGCAGTGTGTCTATTCTTCAAGATTGATACATGGTTTGTGGTGCGATGCTCGTTTATATAAACTATTTGGGATGTGAGATCGGTTTGATTTCATATCTTAAAATTTTTCAAATTTAAGAATTATTTTCAAAATCAAATGCTATCTTTTAAATTATATATATATATATTTAAATTAAATTTAAAATCTAAAATTCGCCAACAATTTTTGTAGGTGACCCCTTTTCAAAATACAACACATAACTTTAAAATATGCCGACAACTTCTGGCGACTCCGCTGGGGAATAATTCCTCTCTCCATTTTGATCAGATGGTTTTCCTTTCATAAATCGGTAGTGAGTCCATGCCCCTAGTGGACCAAACTATTATTCTTTCCGTTGGAATACCCCATTCATTTCTGTCTTGAACGAGTATAGCCAACTCCTCTCGGATTTAGGAGCCACTGTTTAGACAACCTTAAACAGAGAGGTTTCGAGATCCTTTTACCTCTTTTCTGAGGTGGGGTGGACCCCCGATAGGTGTTAGTTTAGGAAGCGGTCCTTCGAGTTGAGAAGTCTTGCATAAGACTATCTCTTCCTTTCTGATTCTGAATCGAATCCTTTACCTTTTCTATACCTTTAAACATTCCATTCCTAATAAACAAATCCTCTAATAAACGACTCTTTTGATGAATAAATCCTTTTAAAATCACAAATACACTAAGATAAATGAAAATGTGTTCGGACTCTTTTTGTCCTAAACTTTGTGACAAAAGGAAGCATAATTCGGGACTGACACTCGGAATCTGCCCTGCAGAAAATGACTGCCCCAAAGCTAATATTCTCCTTCACCAATGGAATGGACTTCGCCGTTTACAATGATGAACTGCCCGACAATGGGATCATTCGTTTCAGACAAGGATTTGGCAACACAGATGTCAAGTTCGCTGACGTCACTCTCTTCACACTAATGGACAAAGTGTCAGAAACTGAAGAGCCCGTGATTGAGTTCAACCTGAAGTAGGCCCAAGAATTCCCTCCCCTGCAAAGGGTTCCAGCTGAGAGGAGTACTACTGTTCGTAGGAGGACTGTTGTCTCTACCCCCACCGGTCTAGTCTTCTCTGCACCTACCCCGACTTCTACCAAACTGAAGGGGAAGGAAATCCAAGTCTGTGATGGGCCTGTCACCGTGGAGGGTACAGATTTTGCTACAATACCAACTATTTTTTAGATTGAATCCAGTTCAAGAATTGCACCCCTAACTCGGACTCAAAGGAGGAATAGAGGCAGAAAGATCGCCAATAGAGCTAGAGCTGCTGAAGTTGCTTTTCTAAAAGAAATTCCTGAAGAAAGAGAAGAACTACCTAAGTATATACCTCTGTTGGAAGGGAGCAGGTTTCACCCCCTCTCTCGCGCATCAGATGAAGAGGATGTTCGTAGGATCACCATCGCATTACCCCGACCTGCATACTACAACAATTACAAGAGGAAAAGGGATAAGACTACGCCATTGGCTTGGCTGCAAGCTGTTATAGAAAGATTGGAAAAGAAAGAAAGATGCCCTGTATCAGAAATCTTAAGAAGGATAGGACGGGTGCCAGCTAAATCCAGCCTCGGACCACGAATAGAACCTGTTGCTGCCATAGAGAAACCAAAGAAGAAGATAAAAGCCAGTTCGCTCGTTGTTGTATCGGGTCTACAGATTAGGGAGGATACCACCTTCCAGCATATAGCCGACAGACCATCCGGTCCTAGCCTTCCGACTGCAAGAAGGATGGTATGGCGACCTACTATTGGCGAGTTAAGACCAAAACAATGCCCTGAGAAGAAAAGTCTCGTCAGGAGACTCGAATCAGAAGAAAGTGCTACTGCAATAAAGGGGACTCCCGGAAAGGAAGTTCAACAACCGTCACGAGACAACTGTGAGACCGTGCGAAAAGGGCCACTGGAGGATGCCATGGATAAGTTAAGGACCGACATCCGATGGTTAGCAAAAGAAAGAGAAGAAGAATTAGGAGACGAAATTGACTCATCAGAGTTCATGGATGAGGAGTATGCCGAGATCAACATGGTTGAGACACGAGCATCGTCAGCTTCGCAAGGTGCTCCGACAGCTGCAGAAGAGATGAACCAGAAGTGTTGAGAGCACAGCTTCGGGAAAGAGATGATACAATTTCCCAAATGGCAAAGAGGATGGAAGAGATGGCTGTTGCCTTAGCCACTCTCCAGAGTCAGGCCCAGCCTCAGAAAGAGACACCCCCATAAATTATCCATATTGCGGATGGAGGAAAAGAGATCACATCTATCAATGGGGACGAACTACCAAAGAAGGATTCTACAGAAAGCATGATTCTAGAAAAGGACATTAAAAACATGGTAGAATAGCAGGTGCAAGAAGCTTTAGCACAATCTAAGAGCGGAGCATCTATTTAGACGGGTAGACCATACCCAGAAGAGTTCGATGCAGTCCAATACCCGAAAGGCTTCGTACCACCTCTGTTTAAGACTTTTGATGGAACAGGAAACCCTCGGCAATATGTCACACATTTTCGTGCTAGTTGCTACAATGCCGGTGGGAGCGATGCTTTACTCTTCCGCCAATTCATCAACAGTTTGTCAGGGATCACCTTCTACTGGTACGTAGAATTGTCGAACGGCTCAGTGAAGTCTTTTTCAGAACTGGAGAATCTCTTTGTTAAACGGTTTGCCGGGGCTCAGCACCACATCACTATCGGTGATCTAGTGGTGGAGCAACAAAAGCCGAACAAGACTTTAGTGGATTACATACTTCGATGGAGAAACTTAAGCATCAAGTGTGAACCACAGCTTCAAGAACAACATGCAGTCGGCATCCTACTTAAAAGTATCCATGGCCCGATAGCACTTCTCCTTAAAGGGTTTACAATCAAGACTTTCGAGAAGTGGTTAAGTTTCGTAGACAAGACTGATAAGCAGAAACCTGTGAAAACATTTGAAAAGAAATCCGAAGTCGTCGCGGCAGTAGATAAGGGCAAGTATCCGGTTCAGATACAGTCAGAGCGGCCACAACCTAGTTATCAACCACCGCAACAGACCTATCAGCAACCTCGTCCGAGCTATCAGTAGCCTCAGCATTATGAACAACCGCCTCGTTCATCGCATACCTTAAGAGAACTCCTAAATAAAGAATATCCATTCAAAACTGAAGCAGTAGCGAAGATGTTGCGCAGGTTAATGAAGACACCGGATTTTCAGCTGCCAGAGCCCAAGAAGCCGGAAGAAGTCAATAAGAAAGATCATCCGAACTATTTCCCTTACCACCAGATGCTCGGACATAAGATAGAGGATTGCATCACTTTCAAGAGTTGGCTTGATGACAATCTCCGAAAAGGGAACATAACAATCCCAAAGGAATACATGAGGGAAACCCAGAAGGGAGGTTCTGTCAATGTTGTTTCAACGGATCCCATTGTTCCGATAGATCCTTACACGATTGATGATGGATGGAGTATTGTCTGGACAAAATCATCGAAGAAAATTTTGGATCACTTCCAAACCGCTTCGGTACACGCTTCAGCTCAAAGTTTGAAACCTGTCGAGCCGACACTATCACTTGCGATTGAAGAACCGCCTCAGAAGGAGGAGAAGATCGTGGAAGAAAAGAAGACCGAGGCTTCGAAGGGTAGACTAGGGGCTGCTTATCCTAGGATGATTGTTTCCAATTCGGGGGAGAAATACCTCGAACTCCTGACTCTGTATGATTATTTGCTCGCCCCGGCGGGATCTTATAATGATAAGGGTTATGGCGTTGGCTACATTTTAACTGTTTCTAATGATTATGTAACTAGCGACAACCGACTTAATCAGGATCTCGATTTCGATACGAATAACGATTCTCAAATCATACACAACCTCGATGACCACGACGAAGAAGGTGTTCACAAAGGAGGCTACCAAAGCTCAACAAGCAATGAGTCCATTTGTGAATTTCGAGGGGCTCCGATCACGATAGAATTAGAACCATCAGACACCGAAGCGACTTCAAAAGAGCCAGTTGTTCCAATTCAAGAGGATACACCGGCAGATTCAACACCAAATTCAGAAGAGATAACTGAAGTAAATTTAAGAAGTGGAAAAATTCTACCCCCGAGAATGGGTCCAAAGGATAAAGGAAAGCAGGTGGTTGCTCAGGAAGAGCCAGCCCAGGCAGAAGAAATCGAGGAACATGGTAATAAAGTGGACTATAATGTGCTAACCCATCTTAGGAAGCTACCAGCCAAATTAAGCATATACGACGCTCTGATCCTATCAAAGGAGATGAGGGAGGCTCTGATCAAGGCTTTACTTGATCCAGAGATCTGTTTAGCTCAAATGGCCAGTAATTCCTTTGACGAGGTTTGCTCGTTAAAAGAACAACAAGGTGTTACCTTCACGGACAATGATCTATTACTGGGAACAGCAGATCACAACCGACCGTTATACATTTCAGTCACTATTGGAAGGTTTACGCTCTCTAGAGTGTTGGTTGATCCGGGAGCATCAATCAACATAATGAATCTACGGACGCTAGCATATTTGGAAATTGATGCTCACGAACTTGAAGCAGACAAGATGCTATTAAGAGGCTTCAATCAAAAAGGAGAAAGAGCTCTTGGATCGATAACACTACTAATGAAGACCGGTGATTTAGCAAAGACAACCGCAAAATTCCATATAATTGATTCTGAGACATCGTTCAACGCTCTACTAGGTCGACCGTGGATCCATGAAAACCGGATGTTACTGTCGTCTCTGCAACAGTGCATATAGTATTACGAAGGAGGGGAACAGTGTATCAAAGGTGACTTGCAACCATTCTCCGTACACGAGATTGGAATTCATGAAGATGCGGCCTACTACGCACCCCTGAAGAAAACAATCTTTTCCAGAAATACCATACCAAATGAAGCAAAAGAAATCCGAGATGATGAAGAACCTGAAGTTCTAGTTCAACAGTTACTCACCACTCTCTTACGGCGAGATGGTGAAAATTTCTCCAGAACTCGCACCCGAGGTCGAGGCCGGGGACGAGGTCGTGGAAGAAATGTTAGAATAATTGGACAGAAGAAACCGGTCATCGATGTTGATTAGGAGAACACTTCCGAAGAAGGAGAAGGAATCAAGAAAGAAGTAGCGACAACAAGTCAAATGAAACCCCAGTTTAAGATCTCTCTCGAAGATGAAAAGAATGAAGAATACAAATCAATGTACGAGAAGATTAACCATCATGTACATACTATGACTCTGACCCCGATCCATTCTAATAAGATCGAGGGTATGGTGGTCAAGGAAGTGCATGGTGGTGATACTAAGCCAATCAAGTTTTACCGTGGTGCTTCTTCCAATAATGAAAAAGATGTACAATTTGAAGATGTTACTTCTTTCGAATTAATGGAATTACCTTTTGAGTGGTACTCTCACTGTGTTCAAAATTTAATTCAACGTGGTGTCTTACCTCGACAATGGACAAAAGGTCGATAACAACACTTTGAAAAATTATGGAATAATGCCGGTCGGCCTCCCAATTCAAAACATGGTGTTGGATTCGGCACAGTAGGATCAGTTGACGATACGGGATTTTGCTTGGTTGTCACTTGCGAACATAATGAAGACTGCTTAGAAGCTTCAGGAGATCTCGAAGATCTACCAATCAGAGATGCTCCACCAGAATTCGAGGAAGAATTCAAATCTACAATAAACGATTTAACGGAATTTAACTTAGGTATTAGCAAAGAGCCCAGGACTACCTTTGTTAGCTCCTTACTCAATAAAGAAGATTCCGAGGAAATAATCAAGCTACTAATGGAATTCAAGGATTGTTTTGCTTGGAGTTACGACGAAATACCAGGATTAGCTCCAGAAGTCGCAGTTCACAAGTTAGGAGTAGATCCTACTTCTGTTCCAGTCAGACAAGCTCCCAGAAGAATGCGTCTAGAAATTGAGCAACAAATAATAGCCGAAGTTAAGAAGCTAATAGACGCTAAATTTGTCCGTGAAGAACAATACCCTACTTGGTTAGCCAATGTGGTACCAATCGAAAGAAGAATGGTCGGATCGAATCTGCGTAGACTTCGAGAGATTTAAATAAAGCATGTCCAAAAGACAAATTTCCACTACCAATCCCAGAACTAATGATCGACATTGCTTCAACACATGAAATATTTTCATTCATGGATGGATCATCAGGATACAACCAGATAAAGATGACACCAGAAGATGAAAAACTCACGACATTCAGAATGCCGATCGGAGTGTATTGCTACAAAGTAATGCCATTCAGACTAAAAAACGCAGGAGCAACATACCAAAGAGCGATGACAAAGATTTTTGATGATCACATTCACAACCAAGTTGAGTGCTACGTGGATGATGTGGTCATCAGAAGCAAACTGAAGGAAGATCACCTGTATGATTTGCGAATTGTTTTGGAACGACTAAGACAATACAACCTTAAGATGAATCCCTTAAAATGCACCTTCGGTGTCACCTCCAGGAAATTCTTAGGATTTGTTGTCCGTCATCGTGGGATTGAAATTGATCCAGAAAAGATTAAAGCTATCTTAGAAATTCCACCTCCTAAAAACTTGAAACAACTACGATCCTTTCAAGGAAAGTTGGCATATCTTCGGCGCTTTATATCGAATTTGTTAGGAAGGTGTCAGCCTTTTTCTGCTTTGGTTAAGAAGGATGCCAAGTTTACTTGGGACTCCAAATGTCAACATGCCTTCGATGACATCAAACAATACATAATGACACCTCCTGTCTTAGCAGCCCCAGTCTCAGGTAGACCGTTGATACTTTATACCGCGGCTTTAGACGACTCCCTTGGAGCCCTGCTAGCCCAGATCAATGATGAGGGAAAAGAAAATGCTCTCTACTACTTAAGCCATCGTCTAATTCCGACAGAAGTAAAGTATCCTCCTATTGAGAAGCACTGCTTGGCCCTAATCTTCGCCGCATAGAAGCTCAGGCATTACATGCTTTCTCATAAGGTCAACCTTATTTCGAGAGTTAATTCGTTGCAATACTTGATGACCCGACCGACGCTCTCTGGTAGACTTGCCAGGTGGTCGATGATACTATTGCAATTTGACATAACTTTCATTCCTCTTCGCGCCGTAAAGGGACAAGTTCTAGCAGACTTCCTTGCAGCACACCCTTTACGAACAGATTCGCCTCTCAACGACGATTTGCCTGACAAGCATATAATGAGCCTAGAAGACACTGATGATCGACGTTGGGAACTATACTTCGACGGTGCGTCCTCAGCACAGAAGAACAAAGAATTGCAAACGATAGTGCCCGGTAAGGCAAGAATCGGATTAATCTTTGTAACGTCGGAGCGGGGGATGTTAAAATACTCCTACCACTTAACAGAACCGTGTACAAACAATGAGGCAGAATACGAAGCCCTTATAACTGGACTGGAATTAACCATTCAGATGGGAATCACTTACATCAACATCTACGGAGAATCTCAGTTGATCATTCAAGAGGTCGCCGGACAGTACAAAATTTTAAAGCCAAGACTTGAGCAGCACTTTCAGTATGTCATGAAATTATTGGAGCAAATCCCAAATGTAACAATCTACAAGATTCCTATAAGAGAAAATGCTCTCGCCGATGCGCTAGCCCGCCTCGCAAAGGAATTTTCCTGCTTGCAGGATGAGTCAGTTGAAGTGTCAGTTCAAGGACGACAGGTCCTATCACAGCTCGACATGGATACAATACACAAATCAGCAGAAAAACCAAAAGAAACAATTGCAGCAGTGACAGAAAGTATAGAAGATTGGCGGCAGCCACTAATAGACTACCTGCGAACAGGAAGCCTGCCCGACGATAAGTCGATAGCCCATCAAATCAAGAAAAGAACTTTGTCTTACACATTAATAAACAATACATTATACAGAAGGTCTTTTGATCAGATGTGGCTAAGATGCTTGAGTGGGTCCGAGGCTCGTGAAATCGTTAAAGAAGTACATTCAGGACTTTGTGGCGCTCATTAGTGAGGTCCAAAAATGAAAATGAAGATTAAAAGACTAGGGTACTACTGGCCCTTAATGATGACCGACTGTATGAAAGTTGCCAAAAGTTGTCACCAATGCCAAGTGCACGGAGTGGTTCTACACCAACCTCCAAATGTGCTACATCCGACAATCGCGTTGTGGCCATTTGAGTGTTGGGGCACAGATATAGTGGGTCCGATAAAACCGCCTTCTTCAAGAGGACATCTCTTCATCCTTGCAGCTACAGACTGCTTTTCTAAATGGCTAGAAGCTATACCACTCAGGGAAGTGAAGGCACACCACGTGTTATAGTTTTTCAAGAACCAAGTCGTCTACCATTTTGGGGTACCACACAGAATCATTTCAGATAATGGCTCAGCATTCAAAAGTACAAAGATCAACAATTTTGTCAGAAGACATGGATTCGATTGGTGATACTCAACAATCTACTACCCAAGAGCAAACGACTTGGCCAAGGCTTTTAATAAAACTCTCGTCCAAATTCTAAAGAAAACTTTGGAGGATAACAAGAGAAATTGGTGCAAGAAATTGTTAGAAGCCTTATGGGCCTACAGGACAACATTCAGGACTCCTACTCAGTCTACGCCTTACACTTTAGTGTACGGGTCCGAGGCAGTTTTACCTTTGGAGGTTCAGTGTCCATCACTCAGAATTGCAGTTGCAAATATGATTGCTACAGAAGAAAATGCCAGATTACGACTGGAAGAACTGGAAAGCTTGGAAGGGAAAAGACTTGCAGCGCAGCAAAATTTGGAACTGTACCAAGCTAAGATGATCTAGGCCCATGATAAACTGGTCCGCCCAAGAACTTTCAAAGTGGTGACTTACTTCTTGTCCTCAAGGGACCTATTCTTGCACACCGCAAGATAGGAGGTAAATTTTAACCGACATGGGAGGGGTCGTTCGTGGTCGAGACAGTCTACTCAGGAGGTTCCTACCAACTGGTGAATTGCCGTGGAGAACGAACCATGCTTCCAATCAATGGACGGTATTTAAAGAAGTATTACGCAACCTGATGTTTCGAAGGGTGGCCTCTAAAATAGAATCTTATCCCTAGAAACACGGGTGAAGTAATCACTTTGTGACTGGGTCCGAACCCAAAACAAAATAAAATGGATGATAAAAAAAATCTCATCAACTAAAATGTTAAAAAGAAAACATGGGAAATCATATTAATAAAATGTCTTTTTTCCTCTTAAATTCATTCATTCCTGATATTTCCTCATCCCTTCTTACTTCCTTTAAATTTAAAAGAAGTGAATAAAAATTTTTAAGTGTTTTTCTTATTGTTCTTGTTCTTAGTACAGCCCCTGATCCTTTCCTTGTTCTTTCACAGGGAAATGTCGAACAGGCGGTTGGTTCTAAACTTTAGAAATGGCGTGAGTCTAGCACATGATGAAAAGAGGGTGAAGGATGGAGCAGTGATAGAGATTGATTCTGACATCACACCAGCCAGCCTACAGTATGAAGAAAATGATTGGGTCCCAGTTGACCGAGAAGAGCTTCAAAGCCAGACAGTGATGAAGATGGGTGGCCCAAGCCACCAACCCAACAACAAGAAAAGAAAGACAAACATCGAGGAAAACAAGAAAATCAAGTCTATAGTTACCACGGCAGAGGGCAGGCTCATCAGCGCCACGCTCGCAGAAATTCAAGGGGTTAGGAGAGCTACTCTCAGTGCTACCCAAAGAAGGAATAAGAATCACCGTATCCACAAGATGTTGACTAAACTAGCAGCAGATCAACACGAGGAAACACCTGCTTTTGCCAGCACACACATTTCAAAGATACCGGTTAGGTAGGAACCAGAAAGAAGAAAGTCAACACCAAGAAAATCACAACAAATCGAAGAAGTGCCAAGAAGAACAGAAATAGAGTCAGTGCCTCGACGCCGGACAGAGATACCAGATCTGAAGAACCTTGTTGCGGAAGCAACCCCGGAGGATGTCCCGACAAAGACAATCCCCGAGGAGCCAAGGTATGCAGGAGAACGTGACGGGATTGAGCCATACATCCCGCAGTACGTTACTAGGCCTCGTCACTTGCAGATCATCCCAGAATATGATTTAGAAAGAATGCAAAATGTTGAGAAGAAGACTTTTGAATACTTTGAAAGGATTAAAGGCAAGAGAATCAACATTTTGGAAGGCCTCGAGTTACACACAGATGTATTCTCAGAGTACAAGCAGCAACAGATTGTGGACTGCATCTTAGAGCTTCAGAAGATGGGCCAAGCAGGCCGTCTGCGGGAAAAGACTTATTCAGAACCCCGGAGATGGATGCCAGGGAAAGGAAGATTCATAATACAGTGTGGATGTTGCTATAACTTCGCAGAGGACAGAAAGGAAATCCACCAGGGATACTCCGTTGCAGTGAGGTGGATCCAATGTCGAGGATAATCAAAATGATGGTGAAAAGAATGGTAATGTGGAGGGTACTGCCAGCAGACTGCATACCCAACAGTTGCATCATCAACATTTACCAGAAAGGTGACTACATACCTCCACACATAGACCACCACGACTTTGTCAGACCTTTTTGCACAGTTTCGTTCGTCAACCAGTGCAATATCATGTTCGGATCTGACCTCCAGATAGCAGGCCTGGGTAAGTTCCGAGGGCCGGTAGAGATACCACTTCCGGTAGGTTCCGTCATGATATTAAAAGGAAATGGAGCAGACGTCGCAAAACATTGTATACGGGAGGAGCGGATCTCAGTTACTTTTAGAAGAATAGATGACAGAAAGGCGCCTTACCACTTCCAGCCAGATCCAGAATTGGAGAGTCTCCGGCCCTACGAGCTGTGAGTTACATGGGAAATAGCACACCTCCAATACACATCCATGCGGCATTCCTGCCAAGGGTAGCTTGGAAGGTGATGTTATTACCCATTTTTCTTACTATTCAGACATGAATTTTTGACAGACTCTTTTGGATGGATCAACAAGATGTTTACACAGTCCGTTTTGGATTTACATGGATTGTACGAGACATTAAATTTCTTAGGAAAATGTCATCATGACTAGATCTAGTTGTATGATGTACTTTCAGCAAGTTGGAATGAAAATGACTACGTCATATTTTGCCTTCACCTCTTTTTGTGCAAATTGACTAGGAAACACCATTAGAGTTAAATGAACTTTGAACGAAAAACAGATAATAAAATAAAATAAATGAGAACTTTCCTTAAAAATCTAAATATTAAAATGAACTCCAAATTCACATTAACACTAAATGAACAACAAAAAATAAAATCAGATCGTTAAAAGACAAACAAAACAAATCTAAATCTCAAATTGAATTCCAGTCTAAATCCATCTTTTCAAACCCTCCAATTCTTCTTCAAATCAAGATCCACTTCAGACCTCCTTTGAAACCCTCTCTCAGGATGATTTCAGAACCACGAAAAAATTTCGATTTGGTTCTGATGGCATGGATTCATACCCTTCGCCAAATAATCAAACTTTGATTGATTCTAGTGGGATGTGGAACACTTTCACATCTCATTTCAATCTCCCCCTAAATCCAAATCTCCACAGCACATTTCAATTCAAATTTTTCGAGACTGGTCCCTACATTCCAATTCTCATTTCGAGATCGATACCTACATTTCGATTCTCATCTGAATGGATACCTACATTTCAATTCAAAATTTCCGAGACTGGTACCTACATTCCAGTTCTCATTTCGAGATCGATACCTATATTTCGATTCTCATCTGAATTGATACCTACATTTCAATTCTAAATTTCTGAGACTGGTACCTACATTCCAGTTCTCATTTCGAGATCGATACCTACATTTCGATTCTCATCCGAATTGATACCTACATTTCAATTCAAAATTTTCGAGACTGGTACCTATATTCCAGTTCTCATTTTCAGATCAATACCTACATTTCGATTCTCGTCTGAATTGATATCTACATTTCAATTCAAAATTTCCAAGATTGGTACCTACATTCCAGTTCTCATTTCGAGATCGATACCTACATTTCGATTCTCGTCCGAATTGATATCTACATTTCAATTCAAAATTTCCGAGACTGGTACCTACATTCCAGTTCTCATTTCAAGATCGATACCTACATTTCGATTCTCATCCGAATTGATACCTACATTTCAGTTCAAAATTTCCGAGACTGGTACCTACATTCCAGTTCACATTTCGAGATCGATACCTACATTTCAATTCTTGTCCGAATTGATATCTACATTTCAATTCAAAATTTTCGAGACTGGTACCTACATTCCAGTTCTCATTTTGAGATCGATACCTGCATTTCGATTCTCATCTGAATTGATACCTACATTTCAATTCAAAATTTCTGAGACTGGTACCTACATTCTAGTTCTTATTTCGAGATCGATACCTACATTTTGATTCTCATCTGAATTGATACCTACATTTCAATTCAAAATTTTCGAGACCGGTACCTACATTCCGAGTTCTCATTTCGAGATCGATACCTACATTTCGATTCTCATCCGAATTGATACCTACATTTCAATTCAAAATTTCCGAGACTGGTACCTACATTCCAGTTCTCTTTCGAGATCAGTACCTAAATTCTGATTCTCATCCTTTTCAATCGACACTTAAACTCGGATGCTTACTCCGAGGCTGCTACCTAAAATCCAGTTTTCTTCGCAATCCCGAGGTTGAAACTCGGGTTTCAATTCTCATTTCAAATTCAAATTTCCTCAAACTGATTTTAAATCAAACTTCAATCTAAATTAAAACTCCAAATCTAAACTCACACATCAAAACTTGAACATAAAATGAAGCAAAATCTAAATCAAAATTCCCCAGATCTAGTGGTTTGGAATTCACCTCCTTTTCCTTTCCTCAGTGAGAGTTCAAGAACCTCCAGTCTTGGGGATATACTTGATACTACCCAACGACAATTTTTCTACTCTGTCCTAAGTTTGCCACTTGGACATCTGTGTTGGTTTTGTTGATCTCTTCGGTCAACGCCAATACGCACGGTTTGCTTGGTTAGCACACCACACCTATTGGGGGTTGTGCGGCTTATTTTTTTTATTATTTTTTTTATTATTTTTTAGGTCATGTTTTATTTCGAAGAGGGGTCGCCTAACAGAAATCTGTCGGCGAATTTTAATTTAATTTAAATAAATAATTTGAAAAGTAGTATTTGATTTTAAAAATAATTTTTAAATTTGAAGATTTTAAGATATGAAATCAAACCGATCTCACATCCCAAATAGTTTATATAAACGAGCACCGCACCACAAACTGTGTACCTATCCCTAAGGATAGACACACTGCTTGATGGTGGGGCTTGATTAAATAAACTAGAAGATTAGTGACATCCGTTTGGTCTGTGAACCAATTTTATAAGCCGACAAGTTTCCCTCGCTTAATATGAAAACATTAAACGAGGTTTATATTACTCGGGTTCTTTAAAATTCCCTATAGGGCAAGCCCCTATAGTTAATTACATCTTAAGTGACGGGAATCACCTAAGAAAACTCTCGATAATAATCAATGATTCTGCTCTCAAGAATTTCAAAGTTTAAGGTTTTCAAAGATTGAATTTTGGAATTTCAATAGGAATGGATCAAATTTTGGAACATTTTGTTTTGTGAATCCAAAGGAAGAAAGGTAGGAGAAATCACTGATTCGAAGTGAACTTCGATAATTTCCCGACTATCCTATCGTTTGGCTTGAATTTAGGAAAGTCCTAATGTTTATTTAGTATTTCAATCTTGCCAATTTTAATTAATTAGGGCTTATATTTGTATGATAAAATCAAACAAATAGCTCTAGAAAATGTGAGGGTTTATGTCGTATCGGACGACTACCTCGGAATCCTAAGACCGGTTAGGGCTTAATTTGCAATGCAAATGCCTAACGAAGAGTTGAGGATTTATGTTGCACTAGGCAAGCTACCTCGAAATCCTATGGCTTTGTTGTTTTTTAATTCTAGGAAAGTTTTGCTGAAGTAGACTCAGGTTTTGCTGATGACGATGGTCGTGCTGCCCACCATGCTCCGAGCTCCTTGTTGTTGCGGAGGTTTAGTTTTAGAAATCATAAATCGGGGATGAGAGAAGTGTTTTGGTTTAGAGAAAATCTTAATTTCCAAGTGTTTTTTGTGTTTTAATTAAAACAAATCTTAAAGTTGATTATAACGACACCGGTTAAGATCCCACGGTTCCATCCTTCCGGCATCGTTATTTTTATCGGATTCACTTAGTCCGGATGAATTTGCTAAACTCAACTCGAATGAGTTCCACACTTTCATTTAGACCGTGGGAAATCCCGTTAGCAACACGTAGGTTACATCATCCGAGGTATTCCGATCATCCAACAGGACGTTTTAATTTAGTTGCAATTGTAATTTTGTGTTGCTGTTTGTGATTAAATTTTGAGTTGTTTTATCTTTTGAAATGTTGTGGCGGTGAATTTTATCTTGCAATGACTTTTAACTTAGTTTTGGTTTTAGTTTTAGGGACTATCCTAAAGGTGTGGGTTTTCATGCAATGATTGTTTTATCATGCAAGAAAAGTAAAATGCATTTGCAATAAAGTAAATTGCAAGAAAGTAAATTGCAAGAAAGTAAATTGCAATAAAATAAAAGCGTACTCGGAGGGTCTTCCCGTCATCCCAAGCTGCACTTAAAACACAATTAGAATATTTAAGCAAGTTCCTAGGTAAAGCTAGGGGAAAGGTTATGGTTTTCTACCAAATTCCTAATCACTATGGCTAGTCATCTCCTATGACGTCTAGGTTCTTTGGGTTTTGGTTTAAGGACGATTTTCTTCATCAAAGAATAATCAAATTCAATTGTTCTTAAAAATATCCTATCATATTGAGGAAGTGCTTAAGAAGGATCTTAAACATCTTTTCAATATTTCTAGGATTATTTTAAGTCCAAATGAATTTAATTATATAAATGAATCGATCGTCCGAGGTTTTCAAGTCTTGTTAACTTGCTCGGTGAACTAGGACATTTGAATATCCTATGAGTAAAGTAACACTCCATTTAATGTTTCATTTAGGAGTTATAATAATCAAAGCTTTCAAGGGTAAATTAGTATTCGAATGATTTGATTTAAGTTAAAGGGTTTAAATTTGGAATAGTGTTCAAGTTGCTTTATATTTAGTTTAATTTAATTTAATTTGATTTGATGTTTAATTAATTTGATTTAATTTAATTTAATTTAATTATTTAATTTAATTTAATTTTAATTATTTAATTTAATTTAATTTAATTGTTTAATTTAATTTAATTTAATTTTAATTTAATTTAATTTAATTGTTTGATTTAATTTAATTTAATTTTTTAATTTAATTTAATTTAATTTTTTAATTTAATTTAATTTAATTATTTAATTTAATTTAATTTAATTTTTTAATTTAATTTAATTTAATTATTTAATTTAATTTAATTTAATTTTTAAATTTAATCTTAATTTAATTTATCTTTAATTTACTTTATTTTTAATTTTAATTGAAATTAAGTCTTTTAATATTTTAAATTTGAGTTATCATTTTAATTAAAAATTGAGTATTAGTTGATATAATTAATTTAGGGATTTTTAAATTAAAGAATAAATCTCTTCCTAATAAATATCCCTTATTTTAATGATTCCAATTTTATTATTCTTCCAAATTTAATCCATTATTTAATTAAAGTTTAATCATTTAGAAATTGTTTAATGGGTTTCTACCCTTTAATTATTTAAATTTCAATCATCCAAATCAGATTAGGATCAAATATTTTACTTGTTGATTTTTTATTAAACCTAAAGTTTTAATTAAGGATTAAAGATTTTAATTACCATTTTACCCTTTAAGCTTAATAATTTCATAACTCACTAAATTGAACTCAAATGAACTTGAAATTTTTATGTGACTTTACTCATATGTCAATAAAGACATGAGAGGAGAAAATGTGATTTTTCTGTATTTAATTTATTTATATAATTATTTTTGGTGGAAAATAGAGATTTTCAAGGAAAATTTGATAACATGACCAAGGGAAAAGTTTCTGTCCTTAAGAAAATTAGGGGACATTCCTAATGACCAGAGAAGCATTTGGACCAATTTTGGTGATTTTTTGAATTATATTATTTTTATTATAATTATTTTGAGTTTTGGAGTGTTAATTAATTTAAAAATAAGATAAATGTTGAAAAATGGATTTTATATTTTTCAAAAATCTCTCTGATATCAAGGAAACCAGAGAATCAAATTTTGCAATTTTTTGATTTTTCTATGATTTATAATCATTATTTTAGTGAAAATGCTAGAAAATACATTTTTTTAATTTTAAAATTACCCTAGGGCTTTAAAATTTAATATCTCACTAAATAGACTTAGGAAAAATGTGGGATTTGTTCCTAAGTGATTAAAATTCAAAATGTGACATTTTGGTGAATTTTATTATTTTTGTGATTTTTATTATTTTTTAATTATTAAAAATATTAAAATATTATTAAAAATCAACTTTTTTAGAAAATTAAAATTTTAATTTTCTTAGGTTCCCTGATATCAGAGAGGCTCCAAAACCAATTTGGTGAATTTTTAAAAAGTATTTTAAAAGTTATGAATTTTTAAAGTTTAAAATGGCTAAGTGGCTTAATCAACCCAATTAGTGGGGCTAACCAAGTCCAATTGACCTCAAATTTTTATGGTGGATTCCTCTGATCCTAAAGGTCAGTGGAGAATTGATTTCAAGTCAATTTGATACCCGGTTAACTCTAATTAATTAAAGACCTATTTTGGGTGTTTAAGCCAATTAGGGTTAATCTGAGTGAATTAACTCAAGTCCTATTTTTCCTAGAGTCCTCTGGTCATAAGGAACATCACCAAATATTTCTAGAATTTATTTCACAACATGCTAATTTTTGGAATTAAAATACTCAAAACAACAACATGCATTTGAAAAATAAATAACTTTTCACAGAGATGGCCTCGACCTTGGAAAATTCAGGGAATGTTCCCAAGTTCGAGAGGCTTCAAAAGCCCTATGGTCTCATGCCATGGTGAATTGTATACATGCATGGAGAATTAAATGTATGCAGAGAGTAAATAAATCATAAAAAATAAAATACTTAATTAAATTAAATGATTTCTTTTCCACATTATTCTCCTCTCGTTCACCGAGCAAGAGGGTATTTTTATTTTATTTTTGTGATTTTTCTACACAGAGATATGAATTTTTGAAGTTTAGGGAATTAAATAAATAGAAAAATACCCTAATTTTCTATTTATCCACGCGGCGCCGCGTCAACCTCGGCGACTCCGAACGCACACGCGTCGCGCTCCCATTCGACGCCGCCACCCGAGTCGGCGGCCCGGGCCCCGCGGTTCTCGTACCGTCTCCTCGGTCCGACGCAATCCCGGCCGTCCGTGCGCGCGTGTATCGAATGGACGCGCATCCGTTCATCGTCCCCAAGTGTTCTCACCCGAGAGCCGTCCACACTAAATCCCTAAGATCTCACTCGATTCTCAATGGATTTTCATGTTCTTATGCTCTATGGATTCGTCTTGAAGAGACGAACACATCTATACGGCTAACATGCATTGAAACTAAGGCATTTGAAATGGAGAATCTCCAGAAGCTCGGGATGAATAGTTAACTCATACCTTAGCTCGGAGAAGTGTGGCTTCAATCCGAGAGTTGTTGCACCTTCGATCGGGTCCCAACGAAGCTCCGCATGAAGTCTCCCGGTCCGGTGAATCGCTCTAGCTATGAAAGTGACCACAGCTCGATCACAAAGCTTGGAGGTCGGAGCAACTGGGTGGCTCCGGAGATGGGGCTTTCGGTGGGAAACTTCTCCTCTTGGTCCAGTGAAGGTGTAGGACCGACTCAATTTGAGGATTGGCTCACCGTGGCAAAGTGTCCTGGTTTTGGGTGGAATTTCGGCTGAGAAATCGGGCTCTGTTGGTGGGGATTAGGGCAAATTGACACCTGGGAATCAACCGCTTCTCAGGATGATGAAGGGTTTGGAACAATTTTGGCGAGTTTCGGCAAGGTTTGTGCTTGGCTCCCCTCATGGCCGAGAGGGGTGGAGTTTAAATAGAGATGGGCGGGGGCCTCCTGGGGAGAGTTAGGGCTTGGGATCGACTGCTCCGGTGAGGAGAAGATCAGCCATGGTGACCACTAGGGATGGGGCGGCTCAGCAAGTGAGAATTTCAATGTCGGCTCACATGCGAGCTCTCGGCCATGGTGTTTTCCGGCGGCTCGGTGGCCGGCCGGCCGTGCATGGGTCACCCTCGAGGTCAGGTGGGTCGGGGCTGGAGGTTTGTGCAATCAATTGGCCATGGACATGTGTAAAGGCTTTGATCCAAAGTGGAATGGGGCATGGCTAGATTTGGACCTAAATGGGTCAACCCACCCATTTGGGCTAGGTGCACCACCCAAGGCCTGGTTTAGGCTGAGGAGAAAGTGATTTGGATCAGCTTGATTAGTGGGGTCAAGTCACAATCCAAGTACAATTAGGTTTAAGCATGGTTTAGTGGAATCATGTAAGTGGTTAACCACCTTTAGGAGTTAAGGAAAGAGCCTCCTCCTTTTGCCCAAAATGGCATGGTGACATGTAAAGAGGCTCTCATGGCTTGCATATGGCTTATGCATGGCTCCATGGCTCCATTTGGCTTGGGAAAAGTAAAGTCAATTTCATGGAAATGGATTTAAGGAAAATTTTGGTATTTAGGGGTGATTTGGCATGAGGCTTGATTTGGAATTATTTGATGATGAATTTAGGACTTAGGGATGATTTTAATTGAAAGTATGATGAGGGGAAATGTCATATGGGCCTTGGAAGAATTTTGGGCTTTTTTGAAAGGGTTTTAGATGGGCTTTTAAGATGGATTAGGAAAGTGGGCTCTTGAATTTTAAAATGGATTTTGGGATGAAATTTTGTAAAGAGGTTGGGCCAAATAATTATTGGGTTTAGCTCATGGATGTGTCATGAGTGACTTGAAGCAAATTTGGGGTAGTTTGGACTTGAATTGGGTTGGATTTGAATTCTTTTGGTGAATGGGCCAATGTAGGTCAAATTGGGCTAACTTGGGCCAATGTTGGGCTAGGGTTGAAATTGATGTAAAATAAATATTAAGAAATGTTTATGGGAGTGTTTCAAAGAGGTTTTGGCTTTGGTTGGGTTTTAATTTTGGGGTTTGGGCCTATTTGGGTTAGATTTGGGTTTAGGTCAAATTTGGGCTTTTTGATTTTGGGTTGAATTTGAGTGGGGTTTGAGTCAAAATCTTGGGCAAATCATGTTAGTGTTTTGTTTATGAGGATGTTAAGGAAGGTTTAGAAAAGATTTGGGGTTAATTGGAGTTGAATTGGGTTAGTTTGGGCTAAGTTTGGGTCATGGGTCCAAATTTGGGCTTTAAGGCCCAAAGTGAAATTGGATCCAAATGTCAATCAAATTGGACTTGGATTTGGTCTAAATTGGTATTGGGAATGTTGAATTGAAGTTTAGAATTGAATTGGACCAAAATTGGGGTCAATTGGGTATGTTTGGTTTGACATTGGGTCCACTTTGGGTTAAAATGGGTCAATTTGGGGGTTTTGACAAAAGTAGGGTAAATTGACAAAATTGGCCCATGGTGTAGTTGGACAAAATGAAATTGGGAATATTTGGGATTTCCTGGAATTTTCTGGGAATTTTCTGAATTTTTGGATTTTTAGGCCAAGAAGGGTATTTTGGGTATTTGGAGGGTATTGGGGGTTTTCTTGGAATTTTTGGTATTTTTGGGTATGGATGATCAATTTGAGTGATGTGGAGGTGTTTGGGATTGATTTTGGAAAATTTTAGGTAATTTGGAGATTTTGCAAAAATTTGGGTAATTCGAGGGTTTTGGGTAGGTTTAGTAGGTGTAGGGTCCTGGGGTCAAAAATTGAAAATTTGGGAAATTGAAGATTGGGTGAATTTGGGTGGGGTGAAATCATTTTGGTTGAGCCATGAAGCCATTTCAAGCCCATATGAGCCATGAAAGGACTCATTTGAGGCATTCATCTATGTTGTTCCTAACCTCTTAGCCGAGGGCTTAGGGGTTAAGCGACCATCCATGTGAATCACCTACATGAGTCGGGGAGGTCAAGTTGGGTATGGGTGTGGTTTTAGGAAGTGTGTGGAAACGTAGTGTGTAAGTGTAGTGTATATCAGTCCCCTTCACCGGACCTGGGCCACCTGGAGGCGTCCTAAGGCCAAAGAGTCCTATAGGAACTCATCCTTTAAACTTCCACATTTGATTTCAACCCTCTAGGTGATTAGGGGTCTATAGTCAAGTTTGTGGAGTTTGCGGGGAGTTTAGAAGTGGTTTGAATTTCTAAAAGGCGGGTCCCAATTCTAGTCCTCTAAGATAGTCGAAGGAAAAGCCTGAAGGCTAGATCCTAAGCACTAAAAAGAAGAAGGGAAGACCTCATCAAAAATGAGGTCAACAAATGGACCTCAATAGGTGTGGTGAGCTGACGGAGCACACCGCGCGTATTGGTGTTGACCGAAGCGATCAACAAAACCAACACGGATGTCCAAATGACGAACTTAGGATGAAGTAGAAGAGTTTCCGCTGGGGAGTGTCGAGTATATCTCTGGAACCGGAGATTCTTGAACTCTCGCTGGGGAAAGGAAAAGTCCTTTTTAACTAGTGCCGAGAAAGGCGACACCTACGACGGGTTTGAGATAAGCGTCGAAGATATGCCAACTTCCCTTGAAAAGATCGTAGTTGTTTTAAGGTTTTGGGAGGCGGCATTTCTAAGATGAAAGCTTTAATCTTCTCGAGGTCGATTTGATTCCACGATGTCGGACAACGAATCCTAAGAATTTCCGGAGGTGACGCCGAAGGCTGCATTTTAAGGGATTCATCTTAAGGTTAAATTGTCTTAATCGTTCGAAAACAATTCTCAAATCATACGGGTGGTTTTCCTTTACTTTGCTTTTGATGACGACATCGTCCACGTAGCATTCGACTTGATTGTGGATGAGATCATCAAAAATTCTTATCATTGCTCTTTGGTAGGTTGCTCTGCGTTCTTGATCCGAATGGCATCCTTTGTGTAGCAAAATACTCGATCGGCGTTCGAATCTTTGTAAGCTTTTCATCTTCTGAGCCATTTTTATGCGGTTGTATCACGAAGATCCATCCATGAACGAGAATATTTCATGTGAAACCAGTATCGATCATCGATTCTTGGAATCGGTAGAATTCATCTTTGGATTGTACCTTGTTTAAATCTACGAAGTCCACACAAATTCTGATCTGACCATTCTTCTTTACGTGGCACCACATTGGCTAACCGAATTCGGGTATTGTTCTTCGCGAGACCAATTTAGCGTATTAGCTTTTTAACTTGTTTATGACTTGTTGTTCGATTCTAGACGCATTCTTCGGGACCTTATCGTGGAACGGAAGTAGGATCCACTCCCAGCTTATGGACTGCGACCTGCGAACTAATCACGGCATCTCATCATAGTTCCCGAGCAAAGCAGTCTTTAAATTCCATTAATAACTTGATTATTTCTTGGAGTGTCTTTATTGAGTAAGGAGCTAACAAAGGTAGGTGTTCTAGGCTCTTATTTAGTACCTAAGTTAACTTCCGTTAACTCATCTGATACCGTGGATTTAATTTCTTCTTGAATTCTGGTGGAGCGTCTCGGTTGTAAATCTTCGGGTTGTTTGTAGTTTCCATGCAGTTTTCATTGGACTTGCAAGTGACGACGAGCAAATTCCAGTATCATCAGCGGCCTACGTAGAATCCGAGTCCATACTTTGAATTGGGAGGACGGCGGAGTTGTCCTAACTTTTCAAAATGTTGTGATTGGCCTTTTGTCAACATTGTCGGGGTAAGAAACCACGTTGAATTAAATTTTGAACACGAGTACCACTCGAGTAATTCCATTTATTCGATAGAAGTGACATCTTGGGGTATGCATTCCTTTTCGAGTTTGGAGGAAGAGCGCGGTAGAATTTGATCGGCTTTGCACCGTCACTACGTACCTCTTTGACCTCCATACACCGATCTTATTAGAATGGATGGATGGGGTCATAGTGTGTACGTAGTGGTTAATCTTCTCATACATTGATTTATATTCTTCGTTCTTTTCATCTTGAGGAGATCTTGTATTGCGGCTTCTTTCGACTTATTGTTGCTGCTTCTTGCTTGATTTCTTTTCTTCTTGAACTATCTTCCCGATCAACATTTTGATAGTTGGTTTCCCTGCGTCCAATTGTCTAGTGTCTCTACCACGGCCTCGTCCGGCCTCGACCTCGGATGCGAGTTGTGGAGAAACCTTCACCATCTCGCGGAAGGAGTGGTGAGTGACTGTTGGACTAGAACTTGAGTTCTTCGTTTGTCACGAACTTTCTTTGCTTCATTTGTTACGGTATCTCTGGAAAGTTGTTTTCTTTGGCGGTGCATAATAAGTTGCGTCTTCATGGATTCCAATCTCTGTGTACGGAGAATGGTTGCAAGTCACCTTTGATCTTGTTCCCTCCATCGTAATACTTGATGCACTGATGCAGAGATGATGGTACCATCTGTTTCATGTATCCATGGTATTGATAGAGCATTGAACGAAAGCGTTTACGAATCGATTATATGAAATTTTGCGGTTGTCTTTGCTAAATCATAGGTCTTCATCGGTAGCGTTATTGACCCGAGGGCTCTTTCTCCTTTCTGGTTGAATCCTCTTAATAACATTTTGTGGCCTCGAGCTCACGAGCATCAATTTCCAAGTATGCTAGTGTTCGAAGACTCTCAACATATTGATTGATGCTCTGGATTCACCAATGCACTGCGGAGAGCGTAAACTTCCGATTGTAAGCTGAAATGTACAACGGTCGGTTGTGATACAACGTCCCCAAGTAGTAGGTCATTGTCCGTGAAGGTAACACCTCGCTGTTCCTTTATGACAAACCTCATCTAAGGAATCTCTCCGGCCATTTGAGCTAAACGGAATTTCCGGATCGAGTAAGGCCTTGATCGGGGCTTCCCTCATCTCCTTTGATAAGATGAGAGCATCGTAAATGCTCGGTGATTTGGCGGGGGTGATTTCCTAAGATGAGCTAGCACGTTGTAGTCCACTTTGTTTCCATGCGTCTAGGCTTCTTCTCGAACGGGTATGTCTTGTTTGAGGTTGGTTCTTCTTGAACAACCACACCTTTCCTTTGTCTTTTGGACCCGTTCTTGGAGGTAGAACTTTTCCACTTCTTAGGTTGACTTAATAATTTCTTTTGAATCTAGTGTTGAGTTTGTCGGTGTCTCCTCTGAATCGGAATGACTTTATAACCACGGATTATCTTCCAAATACGAAGGCTCTAACTGCATCGTAGCTGGAGCTCCTAGAGAGCTCCACGAGGATAGATCCGTTCTTGTTGAACTCTCGTAGCCTCCTTGATGGATGCCTTCTTCGTCATTTTGATCATTCGAGATCTTGTATGATTTGAGTGTTGTTGGTATCGAAGTCGACGCCGGATTGTCGCTAGTTACGTAATCGTTAGAAGCAGTCGAAAACGTAGCTGACGCCATCACCATTATCATTATATGATCTGCAAAGTGAGCGATAATCATACGAAATCGGAGGTTGAGGTTTCTCCCCCAATCGGAAACAACTATCACAGGATAAGCGGCCCCTAGTCTAGCCTTAGGAGTCTCGGTCCCCTCTTCTTCGTCGATTTTCTTCTTCTCTTCGATTGTCTCTTTGTCGAGGTGGTTCTTATCGCGAGTATTAGTACGGCTTAACGGTCTCGAACTACGAATTGAAGCTCGCAGAGCGGTTCGGATGTTATCTAAGAATCTTCTTGAAGACCTTGTCCGGGCGGTAGTCCATCCATCGTTGGTTGCATAGGGATTATCGGAATGACGGGATCGGTTGAGATAACATTGGCCAGGCCTCCTTCACGGGGTTCCTTCATGTACTCCTTCGGGATTGTTATATTTCCTTTCCGAAGGTTGTCGTTGAGCCAACTTTTGAAGGTAATGCGATCTTCTATCTTGTGCCCAAGAGCATCCGATGGTAGGGGCAAAAGTTGGGATCACCTTTCTTGTTGACTTCCTGCGGTCTTTTGGGCTGCGGCGGCCCGGAAATCTGGAGTTTTCATTAAACTACGGAGTTTATGCTGACTCTTCTTCATTTTGAGACGGATATTCTCTGCTGAAGCTCCCTCAATGTACGTTGCGGACGGGACGGTTGTTCATGCTGCGGGAGACGATAGGTTGGGCCGGGGGATTCTTTGGTAATTTTGTTGTGGTTATTTCAAAGGCCGTTACGAGTGGTATTTGCATCGGTTGTTTGCCTTTGTATTATTGCGACGATCCGGTTCTTCTCGAAGGTCTTCATAAACCTGTATCCGTCTTGTCGGCAAAACTTAATTGTAACCTCTTTGCAAGCTTCGGCACTTGTAACAACTTCTCGGGATCTTAATAATTGAATCCTTGAGGAGAAGTGCTATGGACATCAATTCTTTTAAACGAATCTTGGGCGCATGTTGTTCTTGCGATTGTGATTCACATTTCATGCTTAAATTTCTCCATCGAAGTATGTAATCCACTAGAGTTTCATTCGGCCTTTGTTTTCTCACCACTAAATCACATAGTGATGTGGTGTGGAAAGCTCGACAAAATCGCTTAATGAAGAGGCTCTCTAAGCTCGGGGGAATGTCTTCACGGAACCGTTGGGTAGTGCACGCATACCGGTCGAAGGCGATTCTGACGGAGCGCTAACGGGCGTTGGAAGAGTAGCGCATCGCTCCCGCCGTACAACAAGCGGCACGAAAGTGTGCAACATCTTGTCGGGGGTTCCCGGTTCCGTCGAAGGTCTTAAACGAGAGGTGGTACGAAGCCTTTCGGGTGTGGACGAGGCGTCGAATTCTTACGAGTCAAAAGATGCACCCGTCCGAATGGATGTCCCGTTCTTCGATTGTGCTAAGGCTTCTACTTTTTCTTTATCTGCCAAGTTCTTGATATCCTTTTCGGGGATCTTTGTCTTTGTATCCTTTTCGGTGGGTGCGCTCCCCATTGACGGATGTAATCTCCTTTCCTACGTCTACGATGTGAATGACTTAAAGGTGTCTCTGTGTGGTTGTACTTGACTGCGGAAGTGGCCGGAGGCTACGGCCATCTCCTTCCATCCTCTTAATCGCGAGCGATCGTGTCGTCCTTTTCACGAAGGCCTGTCTCTTCATCGGTTCGGCTCCTCTCTTTGCGGTGCGGGAGCACCTTGAGAAGGCCCGGTGAAGCTCGTGTCTCAACCATGTTGATTTGCATATTCATTATTATGGTCCAGATGAGTCGATCTCATCTCCGAACTTTCTTCTCTTTCTTTTGCAACCGTCGGATGTCGGTTCTCAACTTTTCCATGGCATCTTCTAGCGGAGCTTTCTGTTGTATCTTTGTGGTTGTCATGCGATGGTTGCCGGGTCCCGCTTTTTCACGAGTCCCCTTCATCGCGGTAGCACTTTCTTCGAGTTCCGGCCTCACGGGTGAGACTTTCTTTCTCGAGTGGCATTTCGAATCTCTGGCGTGCCACAGTAGTGGGACGCCACACCATCCTTCTAACTTGTGAAGGTCTAGGACCAGATGGTACGGTGGCCAAATCTTTGGAAGGTGGTATCCTACCTGTCTGTAATCCGATGCTACGACGGGCGGGCTAGCCTTCATTCTCTTGCTTGGCTTTTCTATCATGACGGCGGGATACACTCGGGAGCAAGACGGGATTTGGCCAGCACCCGCTCTATCCTTCGTAGAATTTCCACACGGGCGAGTTTTCCTTCTTTCTTCAGCTTTTCTACCAAAGTTTGCAGTCGAGCAAACGGCGTAGTTCTAGTTCTTTCTTGCGAGTATCGTTGTAGTATGCGGACGGGGGTAATGTGGCGGCAGTGCGGGGCAATTCTCCTCATCCTCTGCGGCGGAGAGGGGATGGAACACCCGCTTCCTCCCAAAGTGGTATGTAGTCGAGGCGGTGGTGTATATTTTGTTAGCGGTGTATATTACGGCAACTGCGAATTTCCTCAGGAAGCTGATCTCGGCGGCTACGGCTTCCCCGCGTCCTTACATTTTCTATTTCTTCTTTGGGTCTTTGTCGGCGACGGAATCTTCGAAGTTTGGACCCGATTTCGAAGACGAAGGTCTTACAAGAGAATCCGAGTACCCTCACGGTAACGGGTTTACCATGTTCTGGATTCTTTCCCCTTTGATTTGGCGAAGTCGGGGTAGGGTGCGAAACGACTAGGCAGGTGGGGGTAGTAAGAGCAGTCCTCTGCGGACGGCGGTACTCCTCCCTGGTTGGGACCCTTTGCGGGAGGAAACTCTTGGGTCGACCTAAGGTTGAACTCGAGCGAGTGGCTCCTCAGCTTCGGAACCTTGTTTGTCGAGTGCAAGAGGGAGACGTCGGTGACCTTGACGTTCGTGTTTTCAAATCCTGTCAGTCGAGATGACCCCATTGTCGGGCAGCTCATCCTTATAGACAGCGAAGTCCAGTCCGTTGGTGAAGGAGAAAATCAGTTTCAGGGCTTCCATTTCTGAGTAGATTAAGTTTGTCAGTCCCAAGTTGTGCTTCTTTTCTTTAAGACGAAAAGGAATTGAAAAAAAGTCGAACTCATTCTTGTTCATGTATTCTAAGAAAGAATCATTTGTTAAGATACTTATTAGAGGTTTGTTTATTTAGAACGGAATGTTCAAAGGTGTAGAAGAGGTAAGAGTCAGTTCGAAAGGAAAAGAAAGTCTTAAGCAAGACTTCTCGACTCGAAGGATCATTCACAAACTAGCACGTGGAGGTCCACCCCACCTCGGAAATGAGGTAAAAGGATCTCGGAACCTCTCTTGTTTAGGGGTGTCCTAAACGGTGGCTCCTAAATCGGGAGAATGTTATTATACTTGTTGAGTAGAAATGAACATAGTATTCCAACGGAAAGAAGGAGTAGTTTGATCCATGAGACATGGTTTTCTTACCGATTTTTTTTGGCAATTATTTGATTATAATGGAGAGAGGAATTGGCCACGGTGGGTCGCCGGAAGTTGTCGACATTATTTTTGAGTTGTGTGAAATTTTGAAAAGGGGGCGCCTAACGAAGTTGTCGGCGAATTTAAATTTTAAATTTGATTTAAATATATATATAATTTAGAAAGTAGTATTTGACTTTAAAAATAATTTTAAATTTGAAAGTTTTAAGATATGAATTCATGGAGTCTCACATCCTGAAATAGTTTATATAAACGAGCACCGCACCACAAACTGTATCTATCCACAGGATAGACACAACGCCTTGAGGTGGGGCTCGATCAAATAAACTAGAAGTTTTGTGACATCCGTTTGGTCTGCGAACCAATTTTATGGCCGACAAATTCCCTTGCTTAATATGAAAGTTTTAAATAGGGTTTATAATACAGGTTCTTTAAAATTCCATATAAAGGGCGAGCCCACATAGTTGAGCATCTTAAGTGACGGGAATCACCTAAGAAAACTCTCGATAATAACCAATAATTCTTCTCTCGAGAATTTCAAAGTTTAAAGTTTTAAGATTGAATTTTGGAATTTGATAGGGAATGGATCAAATTTGGAACATTTTGTTTTTGTGAATCCAAAGGAAGAAAGGTAGGAGAAATCAACGATTCGAAGTGAACTTCGGTAATTTGTTATCCTATTGTTTGGCTTGAATTTAGGAAATTCCTAATGTTTATTTAGTATTTCAATCTTGCCAATTTTAATTAATTAGGGCTTATATTTGTATGATAAAATCAAACGAAATAACTGCAGAAAGTGAGGGTTTATTGTATCGGACGACTACCTTGGAATCCTAAGATCGGTTAGGGCTTAATTTGCAATGCAAATGCTAACGAAGAGGTTGAGGATTTATGTTGCCTTGAAGCTACCTCGAAGTCCTATGGCTTTGTTGTTTAATTCTAAGAAGGTTTCTTTGAAGTAGGTTCGAGTTTTGCGCGACGATGGCGGGCGTCTTTTACCATGCTCAAGGCTGCTGTTGTTGCGGAGGTTTAGTTTTTTAGAAATCATAAATCAGGGGATGAGAAAAGTGTTTTGGTTTAGAGAAGATCTTAATTTCCGAGTGTTTTGTATTTTGATTAAAACGAATCTTAAAGTTGATTATAACGACATAGGTTAAAGATCTTGCGGTTCCATCCTTGAGCATCATTATTTTTATCGGATTCACTTAGTCCAGATGAATTTGCTAAACTCAATTTGAATGAGTTCCACACTTTCATTTAGACCGTGGGAAATCCCGTTAGCAACACGTAGGTTACATCATCCGAGTATTCCCGATCATCAATGGACGTTTAATTTAGTTGCGATTGTAGTTTTGTGTTCTGTTTTGTGATTAAATTTTGAGTTGTTTTATATTTTGAAATGTTGTGGCGGTGAATTTTATCTTGCGATGACTTTTAACTTAGTTTTGGTTTCAGTTTTTAGGAATTTATCCTAAAGGTGTGGAACTTTATTACCTTGATTGTTTTATCGTACGAAAGTGAAGTGCATGCAACGATAAAAGTAAATTGCGGGGAAGTAAATTGCAAGAAAGTAAATTTAACGATAAAATAAAAACGTGCACAGGAGGTCTTCCGTGTCAGAGCTACGCTTAAAACACAATTAGAATATTTAAGCAAGTTCCTAGGTAAAGCTAAGGGAAAGGTTATGGTTTTACGGAATTCTAATCCCTTAGGTAGTCATCTCATGATAAAGTTCTTTGTGTTTTTGTTTGAGGGCGATTTTCTTCATCAAAGAACAATTAAATCCAAATTGTTCTTATAAATATCCTTTATCATAATGAGGAAGTGCTTAAGAAGAATCTTAAACATGTACTTCGATATTTTTAGGGTGTTTGAAATTAAAGAATGAATTTAATTATATAAATAGATCAATCGTCGAGGTTTTCAAGTTTTAATTAACTTGCCAATTGGTCAGACATTTGAATATCTTATGAGTGAAGTAGCACTTCATTTAATGTTTCATGCAGAATTTATAATAATGTTAAAGCTTTGGTAAATTAGTATTCAAATGATTTGATTTAAGTTAAAAGGGTTTAAATTTGGAATAGTGTTAAGTTGCTTTATATTTAATTTCTTTTATGTCTTAGGTGATGTTATATTTAATTCAATTTAATTTAATTGAGTTTTAATTTAATTTAATTTAATTTAATTTGATTTGATGTTTAATTAATTTGATTTGATTTAATTTAATTTAATTTAATTTAATTTAATTTAATTTAATTGTTTAATTTAATTTAATTTAATTATTAAATTTAATTTAATTTAATTTAATTTAATTTAATTTAATTGTTTAATTTAATTTAATTTAATTATTTAATTTAATTTAATTTAATTTTATTTAATTTAATTTCAATTTAGTTTAATTTAATTTAATTTAATTATTTAATTTAATTTTAATTTAATTTAATTTATAATTTTAATTGAGATTTTAAAAATTTTAATGATTTAATTAAGTCTTTTAATATTTTAAATTTGAGTTATCATTTTAATTAAAGTTAAGTGTTAATGATATAATTAGTTTAGGGATTTTTTAAATTAAAATAAATCTCTTCCTAATAAATATCCTTATTTTAATAATTCCAATTTTATTATTCTTCCAAATTTAATCTATTATTTAATTAAAGTTTAATCATTTTAAAAATTGTTTAATGAGTTTCTACCCTTTAGTCTTTAATTTCAATCATCAAATCAGATTAAGATCAAATATTTTACTTGTTAATTTTATTAAACCTAAAGTTTTAATTAAGGGTTAAATTTTAATTACCATTTTGCTTTCAAGCTTAATAATTTCATAACTCACTAAATTGGGCTTAAATGAACTTGAAATTTTTATGTGACTTCACTCATATATCAATAAAGACATGAGAGGAGAAAATGTGATTTTTAAACTGTTAATTTATTTATATAATTATTTTTGGTGGAAAATAGAATTTCCAAAGAAAATTTAATAACATAAAGGAAAGTTTCTGTCCTTAAGAAAATTGAGGGGACATTCCTAATGACCAGAGAAACCTTGGACCAATTTTGTTGATTTTTTGAATTATATTATTTTATTATAATTATTTTGAGTTTTTGGAGTGTTAATTAATTTAAAATAAAATAAATGTTGAAAAATGGATTTTATATTTTTAAATCTCTCTGATATCAGGGAAACCAGAGAAGCAAATTTTGCTATTTTCTGATTTTTCTATGATTTATTATAATTATTTTAGTAGAAAATGCTAGAAAATACATTTTTTTTAATTTTAAAATTACCCTGGGGCTTTAAATTCAATATCTCACTAAATAGACCTAAGAAAAATATTAGTTTGTTCCTAAGTTATTAGAAAATTCAAAATGTGACATTTTCGTGAATTTTATTATTTTTGTGATTTTTATTATTTTTTAATTATTAAAAATATTAAAATATTAAAATCTCAACTTTTTAGAAAATTGGTCCCAATTTTCTTAGGTTCCCTTGATATCAGAGGCTTCAAACCAATTTGGTGAATTTTTGAAAAGTATTTTAAAATTTATGAATTTTTAAAGTTTAAAATGGCTAAGTGACTTAATCAGCCATTAGTGGGGCTAACCAATCCAATTGACCTCAAATTTTTATGGTGGATTCCTCTGATCCTAAAGGTCAGTGGAGGTGATTTTCAAATCCATTTGATGCCTGGTTATCTAATTAATTAAAGACCTATTTTGGGTGTTTAAGGTAATTAGGGTTGTTTTGAATGAACTAAGCCAAAATCTATTTTTCCTAGGGTTCTCTGTGGTCATAAGGAACATCTTAAATTTTCCTAGAATTTATTTCACAACATCACTGTTATGGAATTAAAATACTCAAAACGGTGACACGAACTTGAAAAATCAAAGAACTCTTCAAGGGATAGCCTCTGACTTTGGAAAATTCAGAATGTTCCCAAATTCAGAGGCTTCAAAGCCCTATGGTCTCATGCCATGGTGAATTGTATGCATGCATGGAAATTAAAACAATGCAGAGAGTAAATAAATTATAAAAAATAAAATATTTGATGAAATTAAGTGATTTCTTTTCCACATTATTCTCCTCTCTTCTTTTGAGCAAAAGAGTATTTTTATTTTATTTTTAAAGTTTTCTACACGGGGTCTTGATTTTTGAAGTTTAGGAATTAAATAAATCAGAAATCCTAATTTTCTACTTGTCAAGTCGAACGGGCGCATCACAAACAACTAAAAGTGTTCTGTGGCCAGCGTCACTGACGCCGCCACGCCAGTCAGCAGCCCGGGCCCCGGGGTTCTCGGCCCCGTCCTCTGGTCCCGACGCCATACGGCCGTCCCGTCCGCGCGTGTATTGAATGGACGGCATCAATTCATCGTCTGCAAGTGTTCTGCGCCCCGGGCCTTGGCTAAATCCTAAGATCTCGCTCGTTCTCCCGTGGATTTTTACGTTCTTATACTCTATGGATTCGTCTTGAAGAGACGAACACATCTATATGGTTAACATGCATTGAAACTAAAGCATTTGAAATGGAGAATCTCCGGAAGCTCGGGATGAAGAGTTAGCTCATACCTTGGCTCGGAAAGTGTGGCTTCAATGCGAGGAGAGTACATTTGCACCTTCGATTGGGTCCCGACGAAGCTCCGGACGAAGTCTCTCACAATGCAGTGGTGTCTGGATATGATTTGATAAAGCCCGATCACAAAGCTTGGAGAGGCTGGGTGGCCAGGTGATGGAGATGGGAGCTTTGATGGCCGCCCCATGGTACGAGTGAAGGGTGTGGGCAGTCAGTCCAGGGTGGCTCCTTGTGGAGAAGTGTCTGGTTTTGGGTGGAATTTCAACCTGCGAAATTGAGCTTACGGAAGGAGAAATGGCAGAGAATTTCTTGAGGATCAAGTGCTCTAAGGGTGGAGGAGGGTCTGGAACAATTTTGGCGAGTTTTGGCAAGGTTTATGCTTCTCTCCCTTCGCGCGAGAGGGGTGGGTTTGTGTTGGGCGGGGGCCTCGGGGGTCAGACGAGATCAGGAAGTTTGCTGCAGTGAGGAGAAGAACAACCATGGTGACCACTAGGCATGGGGCAGCTCAGCAAGTGAGAATTTCAATGTTGGCTCACATGTGAGCTCTGACTGCATGGTGTTTCCGGCGGCAGTGGCGAGCCCGGCTGAAGCGATGGTCACCATCTTGGTCGGGTGGGTCGGGGGTACAGGGTTTAGTGTAGGCTGTTAGCAAATGCCATGTGTAAAGTGGTTGAATCAAAGTAGAATGGGGCATGGCTAGTTTTGAGTCTAAATGGGTCGATCCACCCATTTTGGGCTTGGTGCACCCTTGAGGTGGCTTTGGATGTGGGGGATCGGGGATCGAATTTGGTTTGGCATGGAGAAGTCTCCATAAATATATTTGGATTAAATTTAGTTTAGGTGAAACATGATTAAGGCTAATGAGCTTTAGGGATTGAAGCCCCCTCTTCTTACCCAATATGGCATGGTGGAGTGTCAAGCTCTCGTAGCTCGCATGTGGCTCATGCATGGCTTCATGGCTCACCTTTGGCTTGGCAAAAGTTTGGTCGATTTCATAAAAAAGGATTTTAAGGATTTTGGATAATTTGGTGGAAATTTGGATGAAGCTTCATTTAGAAATATTTGATCATTGGTTTAGGACTTGGGATGATTTTAATTGAAATTATGATGAGGGGAAATGTCTATTATAGACTTTGGAAGAATTTTTGGGTTTGGATTTGGTGGAAGTGGGCTTTAAAATGGTTTAAAGAATGGGCCCTTAAGTTTAAAAATGAATTTATGGATGGGAATTTTGTAAAGAGGTTGGGCCAAGCAATTGGGTTTAGCTCATGGATGTGTCATGAGTGATTTGAAACAAATTGGGGGTGATTTGGATTTGAATTGGGTTGAATTTGGGTTAGGTTTGGGCAGGTCAAAAATGGGCCTTTTAACCTTGGGTTGAGTTTGAGTGGGGTTTTGGGTTCAAATTTTGGGCAAATCTTCAGTGGGGTTTTGTTTGTGGGAATGTTAAGGAAAGATTTAGAAAAGATTTGAGGTTATTCAGGTTGAATTGGTGAGTTTTGGGTTAAGTTTGGGTCATGGGTCCAAATTGGGCTTTAAGGCCAAAAGTGAGATTGGATCCAAATGTCCAATCAAATTGGACTTGGATTTGGTCTAGATTAGTGTGGGAATGCGGAATTGAAGTTTAGAATTGAATTGGACCAGAATTTGGGTCAAATTGGATAGGTTTGGTTTGACATTGGGTTCACTTTGGGTTAAAATGGGTGAAATTGGGGGTTTTTGACAAAGTAAGGTAAATGGACAAAATTGGCCCATGGTGTAGTTGGACAAAATAAATGGGAATATTTAGGATTTTTGTGAATTTTCCAGAATTTTCTGAATTTTTGGATTTTAGGCCAAGAAGGGTATTTTGGGTATTTGGAGGGTATTGGGAGGTATTTTTGGAATTTTTGGTATTTTTGGGTATGGATGATCAATTTGAGTGATGTGGAGATGTTTGAGAGTGATTTTGGAAAAATTTGGGTAATTTATAAATTTTGCAAAAATTTGGGTAATTTGAGGGTTTTGGGTGGGTTTAGTAGGTGTGATCAAAATTGAAATTGAAAATTTGGGAAATTAAAGATTAGGTGAATCTAGGTGGAAAGAAATCATTTTGGTTGAGCCATGAAGCCATTTCAAGCCCATATGAGCCCTTTGAAAGAGACTCATTTGAGACGTATTCGTATGTGTTTTCTAACCCTCTTAGCCGAAGGGCTTGGGGTTAAGGACATCCATGTGAATCACCTACATGAGTCAGGAGGTTAAGTTGGGTATGGGTGTGGTTTTAGGAAGTGTGTGGAAATGTAGTGTAAGTGTAGTGTAAGTCAGCCCCTTCACCGAGACCGGGCCACCCGGGGCGATCTGGGCCCGAAGAATCCTATAGGAACTCATCCTTTACGCTTCACATTTGATTTGACCCTCTCGGTGATTAGGGGTCTATAGTCAAGTTTGTGGAGTTTGCAGGAGTTTAGAAGTGGTTTAAATTTCTAAAAGGTGGGTCCCAATTCTAGTCCTCTAAGATAGTCGAAGAAAAAGCCTAAGGCTAGATCTAAGCCTTGTAAAAGAAGAAGGAGAAGACCTCATCGAAAATGAGGTCGACATAAACATCAACATCTACGGGGGATTCGCGGTTAATCATTCAACGAGATCGCCGGACAGTACAGAATTTTAAAGCCAAGACTCGAGCAATACTTCCGGTATGCCATACGATTGTTGGAACGGATTCCCCGATGTGACGATCTACGAAAATTCCCCGAGAAAAAAATGCTTTAGCGGATACGTTCGCTCGCCTCGCAAAAGGAATTGCTGCTTGCAAGATGAATCGGTGGAAGTGTCAATTCGAGGATGTCGAGTCCTATCACAGCTCGACATAGACACAATACAAATCGAAAGAAGAATCGGTTGCGAGTGACGAGAAAACACGAAGTTTGGCGGCAGTGATGTGGAGCTACCCACTGCCGAACGGGAAAACTACCGGACGATAGGTCGCTAGCCCATCAGAGATCAAGAAAAGAACTGGATGTCATACGCATTAATAAACAACACGTTATACGGAAGGTCTTTCGATCAAATGTGGCTAAGGTGCCTAAGCGGGTCCGAGGCCCGCGGGGTATTCAAGAGGTGCATTCGAGACTCTGTGGCATATGATCAGATCGAAGATGAAAATGAAAATTAAAGACTAAGTGCTGCGGCCCTCGATGATGACGAAGCTGGCGAAATCGCGAAATTTGTCACCAAATCACCGGGGTACGGAGTGGTTCTACACCAACCTCCAAATGTGCGCACATGTCAGGCAATTGCGTCGTGGCCGTTTTGAATGTTGGGGCACGGATATAGTGGGACAAATGAAACCATCGTCTTGAAAGGACATCAGCAGTACTTGTGGCTACAAATTACTTTTCAAGTGGGCAGAGGCAGTTCCACTTAGAGAAGTGAAAACACACCACATGCTAATTTTTCAAGAACCAAGTTGTCTGCCGTTTCGGAGTACCACGCGGGATCATCTCGGATAATGGGTCGACGTCGAAGCACACAAGTCAACAGATTTTGTCGGGAGACACGGAATCAGCTGGCGGTATTCAACAATTTACTACCCAAGAGCAAACGGCACATTTGAAGGCTTTTAATAAAACTCTCGTTCAAATTTTAAAGAAAACTTTGGACGA
This sequence comes from Papilionanthe hookeriana x Papilionanthe teres, assembly GCA_022702705.1. Taxonomy (NCBI): domain Eukaryota; kingdom Viridiplantae; phylum Streptophyta; class Magnoliopsida; order Asparagales; family Orchidaceae; genus Papilionanthe; species Papilionanthe hookeriana x Papilionanthe teres. The sequence goes on along the minus strand of CM040421.1, from coordinate 65,054,936 downwards.
TAATAAAGAAGAAATTGGCATGAGAAGTTATTAGAAGCCTTATGGGCCTACGGACAACCTTGAGAACTCCTACTCAAGCTACACCTTACGCTGCGGTGTATGGGTCCGGCAGTGTTACCCTTAGAGGTCCAGCTTCCTTCACTCAGAATTGCGAGTTGCAAACAAAATCACGACGAAGGAATGCCAAATTACGTGAAGATTAGAAAGCCTTGAAGGAAAAGACTTGTGTGACGGGAATTTAAATTATACCAAGCTAAGATGGTTCAAGCCAGCAAGGCGAGTCGGTCAAGAACCTTAGAAGTTGGTGACTTAGTTCTCTTTCTCAAGAGACTTGCATTATCCTTGCACACCAGCAGATAGGAGAGAAAGTGAACTCACTTGGGAAGGGCCGTTTGTGGTTGAAGCGAGTGTGCTCGGGGAGGCTCTGCCCGGCTGGTAGATTGCAGGGAAACGACATATGCTTCAGATCCAGCCGGACGATACTTGAAGAAGTATTACGCTGCATTGATTCTAAGGAATGAATTCTTCATCCTAGACGCACGGGCGAAGTAGTTACTTATGGTAAGATTCGAAACCAAAGATAATAAAAAAATGTGCTAAAATAAATAAAATCATGATAATAAAGTTTTCCTTGTTTTCTCTTCCATATCAAAATATCTTTGCGATCTTATCCACTTCATTCATTAAATTTAAAAATACGAAGTAATAAAAAAAACTTTCTTTAATAAACATTTTCTTAATGTTCTTGTTCTTAGTACGGCCACGATCCTTTTCCTTGTCTTTTGTGATGAAATGTCGAACGGCGGTTGGTGCGAACTTTAGAAATGCTGAATTGTAAGCCTTGCACTCTCGACGAAAAGAGGTGAAAGATGGAGCGATAATAGAGATTGACTCGGACTTCGCACCAGCGGGCACACAACACGAGGAAAGTGACCCGGGTCCCAGGAGTTGGCCCAGGAAGGCACGCCTAGTCGGATAGTAATGAAAGTGGGTGTGATCACCGATCCGGCGGCAAGAAAAGGAAAACAAGCTTGAAGAAGGCAAGAGAGAATCCAACTCTGTGGTCACTACGGCGGAGAGCTGGGCTTGTCGGCGCCGCGCCAGCGAGACTCGGGAAATGCAGGCTACTCTCACGGCAACTCGGTGAAGAAATAAAAATCGACGTATCCGCGAAGATATTAACTAAACTAGCGACGGACGGGCGAAGGCGATTCTTCTTTGCCGGTCATATGTAGGGCCTTCGATTCGCACAGTACTGAAGGAAGGAGGCCGGCTCTAGGATAACAAAGAGATTAGGAAATCTCAAGAAGTTTAGAAGAAGGAAGGCTACAACGCCACCGGATAAAGTCCATGAGTAATGCATAACCTTGTTGCGAAGCGGCCGGGAGGATGTCCGGGCGGACACCATCTGAGGGACGGGGTATGCGAAGAACGTGAAGGGATTGAGCCATATATCCTGATATGTCACCGAGGCCTCGCCATTTGCGGATCATTCCGGAATATGAGCTAGAAAGAATGCGAATGTCGAGAAGAAGACTTTTGAATACTTCGAGAGAATCGAGAGGCGGGAGGATCAATATACTAGAAGGCCTCGAGCTACATACGGACGTGTTCTCGGAATACGAACAACAACAAATCGTGGACTGCATCCGGGATTTTGAAAGAATGTGAAGACGGGCCTCCTAAGAGAAAACACTTGCACAAGGAACCCCGAAGATGGATGTCATGGAAAGGGAGAATTACAATACAATGTGGATGCTACAACCGCGAGAAGACGGAAGGAAACCCACCGGGGATACTCCGTCATGGCCAGGTGGATCCAATGCCATTAGTCATCAAAAGGATGGTAAAAAGACCAATCTAACATGGAGGTACGCCGTGATTGCATACCCAACATTTGCATAATTAACATTTACAAGAAGGGTGACTGCATACCCCCGCACATAGATCACCACGACTTTGTCGGACCTTTTTGCCTGGGTTGCTTTTAAAACAGTGTAATATCATGTTCGGATCGACCTCGGATAGCGAGGCCCAGAGTGAGTTCCGAGGGCCGGTAAAATACCATTACCGGTAGGTTCCGTCATGATACTAAGTGTGCAGGTAGATGTCGCTAAACATTGCATACAGGAGTACCGATGAAGCGGATCTCGGTTACTTTCGGAAGGATGGATGTCGGGAAAGCACCTTACCACTTCTAGCCGAGACCGGAGCTAGGAAGCCTCGGCCTTATGAAGGCTGTGAGTTACATGGAAAATATCACACCTCCAACGTACATGCATACGGCATCCTTGCCAAGGATGGCTTGGAAGGTGATGTTATTGACCATGTACCTAACTATTCGGACATGTATTTACGACGAGATACCTTTTTGGATGGATCGACAGATCATACATGAAAAATTAGTTTTGATGCATATGGATTGTATGAGATGTATTCCGGATCGAGTTGTATGATGTATCTTCAACATGATTGGAATGAAATTGACCATGTCATTTTTGGCCTTCACCTCTTTTGTGCGGGATTGATGAGAAATGCCATTAAAGTTAAATGAACTTCGAACAAAGAATAGAAAAGAAACAAAAAAAAGAATGAAACAAAACTTTCCTTAAAAAATCCAAATAAAAAATGATGAACTCTAAATTCACGATAAAATAAAATTTTAATCATTAAAGGACAAACAAGATGAACACAAATTTTGAATCAAATCTCAATAAAATTTCAAATTCAATCTTTCCAAATTTGAAATCAAATCTCAATCAAATTTCAAATTCAATTTTTTCCAGATCTCAAATCAAATCTCAATCAAATTTCAAATTCAATTTTTTTCCGGATCTCAAATCAAATCTCAATCAATTCAGACTCAACCTTCCAAATCTGAAATCCAATTTGTTGACTCTCTCCCTTGTACGGGATGGAAGCGGTTGATTCCATTAACGAATCGAATCGATGGTGATGGGTGTATCTGATCGAACCGGCAACTTTCGATCAACTCTTTTAAATAGGATATGTAGCATCTACATATTCCCTCCCTAATCTATTTCCTTCCATGAAAGTCTTTTACAACTTTCATGAAATTCTCAGAAACACAAAATTCCACATACCGAATCAACACTACAAATCTTTGCAATATCAATTACCATCGAAATCAAATTCTTGGGGTTGAGGATTTTACATACGAAATTTGCATTGCTTTAGGATTCTTTCCCTATCGCAATGAAATACATCAAATTCAAACTTTTGGGGTTGAGGATTTTACATCGAAAATTTGCATTGCTTTAGGATTCTTTCCATATCGCAATGAAATACATGGTCGGAGCTTTTGGGGTTGAGGATTTTACATCGAGGCCGTACTTTAGGATTCTTTCTCTATCGCAATGAAATACATCAAATTCAAACTTTTGGGGTTGAGGATTTTACATCCGAGGCTTGCATTGCTTTAGGATTCTTTCACTATCGCAATGAAATGTGAATTCAAACTTTTGGGGTTGAGGATTTTATCAAAATTTGCATTGCTTAGGATTCTTTTCCTATCTCAATGAAATACATCAAATTCAAACTTTTGGGGTTGAGGATTTACATTCGAGACTGCATTGCTTTAAGTTCTTTCCATATCGCAATGAAATACATCAAATTCGAACGTTTAGAGGTTGAGGATTGCATCCGAGGGCACGTACACGGATTCTTTCCTATGCAATGAAATACATCAAATTCAAACTTTTGGGATTGAGGATTTTACATCCGAGGTACATTGCTTTAGGATTCTTTCCTATCGCAATAAATACATCAAATTCAAACTTTTAGGGTTGAGGATTTTACATCGAAGACTGCATTGCTATGATTCTTTCCCTATGTAATGAAATACTTAAAAATTCAAACTTTGGGGTTGAGGATTTTACATTCGAGCTGCATTGCTAGGATTCTTTCTCTATCGCAATGAAATACATCAAAATCAAACTTTTGGGGTTAGGATTTTACATCCTGATAATCTGCTTTAGGTTCTTTCCTGTCCCTTGATGAAATACATAATCGAACTTTTGGGGTTGAGGATTTTACATCGAAATGCATTGCCTTAAGACTCTTTCCCTATTGCAAGAAATACATCAAAATCAAAATCAAAATCTTGAGGTTAAGGATTTTACATCCAATACAACGTGCTCTTGAATCTCTATCATTGCAATGATTCAATCACGTCAAATTCAATTTTCTTTCGAGGTTGAGAAGATGTTACATCTAAAACCACAAAATTCCTTTTTTCATTTCAAATCAAATCCCTTCAAATTAATCTTGACAAAACTTCAATCTAAATTGAAACTCAAACTAAAATCTAAGCTCACACATCAAAACTTAAATTGAAACAAAATAAAATCTAAATTAAATTCCCCCGGGTCATGTGATTTGGGATTCACCTCCTTTTCCTTTCCACAGGCGAGAGTTCGGGAATCTCGGTCTCGGAGAAATACTTGACACTCCCAGTGACTCTTCTACTCTGTCCTAAGTTTGTCACTTGGACTTTTGTGTTAGTTTGTTAATCGCTTCGGTCAACACCAATACGGGCGGTGTGCTCAGGTGATACCACACATTTATTGGGGGTCCATTTGTTGACCTCGTTTTTGATGAGGTCTTCTCTTCTCTACATAGTACTTAGGATTAGCCTTAGGCTTTTCCTTTGACTATCTTAGAGGATTAGAATTGGGACCCACCACTTAGAAATTCAAACCCTTCCATAACTCCTATGAAACTCCACAAACTTGGCTCTAGACCCCTAATCGCCTAGAGGGTTGAAATCGAATGTGGAAGTTTAAAGGATGAGTTCTTATAGGACTCTTTGGCCTTAAGACTTCCCTGGTGCTTTGATGCAGTGAAGAAGTGGCTTACACACACACTACACCTACACTACACTTTTACACACCTCCTAAAAACACACCCATACCCCAACCCATTTATGCGACTCATGAAAGGTGATTCACGTGGATGGTCGCCAACACACAAAGCCTTGGTAAGAGGGTTAGGAACAGCATAGTGGATGCCTGAATGAGTCCCTTCATAACTCATGTGTGCTTGATATGGCTTCATGGCTCAACCAAAATTGATTTCATTCCACTTACAATTACCAATCTTCAATTTTCTAAATTTTTAATTTTTGACCCCGGGGACCACGCGCACTTCTTTACCCAAAAATATAAATTACCCAGAAAACCTTGAAATTACCGAATCCTCCAAAATTTCCAAATCACCCAAAATTCCCAAAAACCATTCCTAAACATTTCCTCACCAATCAAATTGATCATCCATAGCGAAAAATACCAAAAATTCCAAAAATACCCCCCCCCCGATACCCTCGAATACGAAATACCCCTCTTGACCCAAAAATCCAAAAATTCAGAAAATTCCTAGAAAATTCGAAAATCCCACAAATATTCTCAATTTCATTTGTTAAATTGCTATGGGCCAATTTTGTCGATTTCTGCATTTTTTGTAAAAACCCCACGATTTGACCCGTTCCCAACCTAAGTGAACCCAATGTCAAGCCAAACCTACCCAATTATACTGTTAAATTTTGGTCCAATTCAATTCTAAACTTCAATTCAACATTCACAACACTAATCTAGATTAAATCCAAGTCCAATTTGATTGACATTTTCGAACCCCGATTTCACTTTTGGCCTTAAAGCCCAATTTAGACCCATGACCCGAACCTAATCAAAACTAACCAATTCAACTCCAATTAACACCAAATCTTTTCTAAACCTTCCCTAACATCACAAACAAAACACTAACATGATTTGCCCAAAATTTGGACTCAAACCCCACTCAAATTCAACCCAAAGCTAAAAGGCCAGAATTTTGACCCTAAACGAAACCTAACCCGAATAAGCCCAAAACCCAAAATCAAAAGCCAACCAAATCCAAAACCTCTTTCAAACACTCCCATAAACACTTTTCAACATTAATTTTACAGTAATTTCAACCCTAGCCCAACATTGGCCCAAGTTAGCCCAATTTGGCCCACTTTAACCCCTTTACCAAAAAACCCAAATTCAAACCAATTCTACTCGAATCACAGCAAATTGATTCAAACCATTCATGAAACATCCCTGAACTAAACCCAAAATTTATTTGGCATGGTTTTTTTCACAAAATTCTTCATCCAAAAGTCCATTTTGAAATAGAGAGCCCATTTTGTGAAGCCTTTTAAAAGCACTTTCACTTGAGCCAAAAGCCAAAAAAATTCTCTAAAGCCCACGAAGACAATTCCTTCTCATCATCCACTTGATAAAATCATTCCTAAAGTTTAAAACTTATGATTAAATCATTGCAAATTAGGCTTTATCCAAATTCCCATCAAAATGCCAAAATTCACAAATCCATTCCAATGAAATTGACTAAGCTATACCCAGAAGCCAAAAGACGAGCCATGAAGCCATCCTTAAGCCCCATGTAAAGCCATGAGAAGTTTGACATGTGACCATCCCATAAATGGCAAGAGGAGGAGGAGCCTCTTTAAGGATTCTCTTAAGGTGATTAAACCTTTTCATGCTTCCTGACTATGTTTAAACTTAAACATGCTTGGATAGTGACTTTTCCTGCTAATCTAGGCGGCTACGACCTCCTCGGCCCCGAGTGGAGCCATGGAAGGGTGCACCAAACCCAAAATGGTGGGTTGAGCCATTTGGACCCAAGCAGAGCTCTCCCCAAGCCATTTTAATTCGGCTACTTTACACATGTCTATGACGATTAATTTTGCACAAACCTCCGGCCACGGCCCACACGAACACAGGGGGTGACCCGTACTTTCTTAGACGACGCACAGGTCTCCGGAAAACACCATGGCCGAGACCTTGGGAGGGCAGAAGTTTGGAATTCCCCTGTGTGAGCTCTGCCCCATCCACGATGGCCATCATGGTCGTACCTCGGCTTTAGCGGTGATCCCAAGCCTTACATCCACAGGGAAGCCCTTCACCCTCTCTGCCCAACCTGCGCCTCACTCTCGGCCATGAGAGGTGCTGAGCAGAACCTTACTGAAACCACTGCAGGTGCTCCGAGCCACTGTCATACTTAGAGCGAGTTGATCCCCCAGGTGACAATTTGCCCCCAATCCTACCAACGAGCCCAATTTCGAGCCAAATTCCCACCAAAACCGGGACACTTCTCCACGGTAGATCAATCCTCGGGTGAAGTTGGTCTACACCTTCACCGGACGAGGAAGGAGTCCACCGGCAAGCCCCCTCTCCGGACCACCCATATTTCGGACTCAAGCTTTGTGATCGGGCTTGGTTGAAATCGTACACAGACCAGTTACGGACGAGGGACTTCATGCGGAGCTTGCTTGGACCCAATCGGTGACACAACCCCTGGGTCGAGCCACACTTCTGCGAGCAAAGGTATGAGCTAATTCTTTATCCGAGCACGGAGATTCTCATTTCAAATGCCTTAATTTCAATGCATGATCACGGTATAGATGTGTTCGTCTCTTTAAAGGCAGGCTCAAGTGAAACCTGAAACACCAAAATCCATTGAGAAATGAGTGAGTTCTTAGGGTTTTAGTGTGCGGGGCCGGCTCTCGGGTGAGGGCGCTTGGGGACGATGAACGGATGCGTTCCATTCCATGCAGTGACAAGATGCAGCAGCCGGATGAGGAGACGGAACAATACGGCGGGCCCCAGGACGGCGAGTTAGATGGCGGCGCCGAATCGGAAGAGAGACGACGCGTGTGCGTTCGGAGGCTGCCGAGGATGGTGAGGCGCCGCGTGGATAGAGAAGTGGAGAATTAGGGTATATTTTTTATTTATTTAATTCCCTAAACTTCAAAAATGCATAACTTTGTGTAGAAAAATCAGAAAAATGAAATAAAAATACCCTCTTGCTCAGTGAACAGAGGAGAATAATGTAGTAAAAAAAATCATTTAATTTCATCAAGTATTTTATTTTTAATAAGTTATTCTGTGCATTGTTTTAATTCTCCATGCATATAGGAAATTCACCATGGCATGAGACCATAGGGCTTTTGAAGCCTCTAAATTTGGGAACATTCCCTGAATTTTCCAAAGTCAAAGGCCATCCACATGAGAACTTATTAATTTTTCAAATTCATGTTCTTCATTTTGAGTATTTTAATTCAATAATTAGCGTATTTGTGAAATAAATTCTAGAAAAATTTTGTGATATTTCTTATGACCCCGAAGGACCCTAGGAAAAATAGGTTTTTGAATTAATTCACTTGGAATAACCCTAATTTGGCTTAAACACCCAAAATAGGTCCTTATTTAATTAGAGCTAATCATACATCAAATTGACTTGAAATCAATTCTACAATGACCTTTAGGATCAGAGGAACCCACCATAAAAATTTAGAAGTCAATTGGACTTGGTTAGCCCCCTACTAAATGGGTTGATTAAGCCATTTAGCCAAAATTTAAACTTTAAAAATTCATAACTTTCAAAATACTTTTCAAACATTCACCAAATTAGTTTTGAAGCCTCTCTGATATTAGGGGAATTTATGAAAATTAAAATTTCAATTTTCTAAAAAAGTTGATTTTTTGGTATTATTTTAATATTTTAATAATTAAAAATAATAAAAATCACAAAAATAATAAAATTCTGGAAATGTTATATTTTGAATTTTAATCACTTAGAAGCGAACCCCATATTTTTCTTAAGTCTCTATAAAGAGATATTAAATTTTAAAGCCTAAAGGTAATTTTTAAAATAAAAAAATGTATTTTTGTAGCATTTCCACTAAAATAATTCTAATAAATCAAAGAAAAATCGAAGTTAAAATTGATTCTCTGATTTCCTTGATATCGAGAGAGATTTTGAAAAAATATAAAATTTATTTTTCAACCTTTATTTTATTTTTTAAATTAATTAATACTCCAAAAATTAAAATAATTATAATAAAAAGAATATAATTAAAAAATCACAAATTGGTCCAAGTGATCCTCTAGTCATTAGAATGTCCCATAATTTTCTTAAGGACAGAAACTTTCCCTTGGTAAATATTATTAAATTTTCTGGAAATCCCTATTTTCACAAAAATAATTACATAAATAAATTAAATACAGAAAAATCACATTTTCTCCTCTCGTAATATTTATTGACTTGTAAGGAGAATCACATAAAAATTTCAAGTTCATTTAAGCTCGATTTAGTGAGTTATGGAATTTTTAAGCTTGAAGGAGCAAAATGGTAATTAAAATTTTAACATTTAATTAAAACTTTAGAACTGACAAAATTAAAGAGTAAAATATCTGATTCTAATATGATTTGAATGATTGAAATTTAAATAATTAAAGAGTAGAAAACCACCAAACAATTTGAAAATAATTGGAAATAAACCTTAATTAAATAATTGATTAAATTTGGAAGAATAATAAAATTTGAATTATTAAAATAGGGATAGCTAGGAAGAGATTTGTTCTTTGATTTAAAAATCCCTAAATTAATCATCTCAATAATATTTAATTCCTAATTAAAATGATAATCTAAATTTAAGATTTAAAATCTTAAAAGACTTAATCATTAAATTAAATTAAAGTTAAATTATTTAAATTAAACCCTTTTAAAATTTCAATTAAATTAAAATTAAAATAAAATTAAATTAATTTAAATTAAATTGAATTAAATAAAATTAAATTAAAACAAATTAAATTAAATCGAATTAAATTAAATTAAATTAAATTAAATTAAATTAAATAATAGAATCAAGTTAAAATTAAAATCAAATTAAATTAAATTAAAATTAAACAACTGAACCAAATTAAATTAAATTAAAATTAAAGTTAAATTAAATTGAATTAAAAATAATATCACCTAAGACATAAAGAAATTTAAAAATAAATGTACAAAACGCTTAAACATTATTTAAAATTTAAACCCGTTAACTGAAATTAAATCACAAACCATTTGAAAATCCAGTTTGCCCTCGAAAGATTTTGTTATCATAACTCCTAAATAGAATGTTAAATGAAGTGTTACTTCACTCGCCAGGATATTGAGTGTCACAGTTCCTTTGAGTAAGATAACATTAAAACTTAACTAAACCTCGGACGATTACTTCACCTGATTGATTAGATCCATTTGGACTTAAAAAACAATCCTAGCAGTATTGAAAAGATGTTTAAGACTCGTCTTAAGCACTTCCTCGATATGATAGGATGTTTATAAACGATTGAATTTAATTGTTCTTTGATGAAGAAAATGGTGCCTCGGAATAAAACACGGGAACCTAGACGTCATAGGAAGTATTTCTTCCTTAGGATTAGGAACTTGGTAGAAAACCATAACCCTTCCCTTAGCTTTACACAGGAACTTGCTTAAATATTCTAAATTGTGTTTAAGTGCGGCTTGGGAAGACGGGAAGACCCATAAAGATGCAACATGACCTTTTTTTTGCAATTTATTTAATCGTATCACACTAACTTTTCTTGCATGATAAACAACTGTTGCATGAAAACCCACACCTTTAGAATCAGATCCCTAAAAGCTGAGCAAAACTAAATTAAAAGTCATTGCAAGATAAAATTCATAGCCAAACATTTCGAAATATAAAATAACTCAAAATTTAATCACAAGCAGAACACAAAACTACAATTATAACTAAATTAAAATGTCTTGTTGGATGATCGGGAATACCTCGGATGTAACACGTGTTATACTTGGGACTTCACGGTCTAAATAATTCATACGGGTAGTGAATCGATAAAATAACGATGCCGGAAAGGATGGAACCGTGGGATCTGTAGTGTTGTTATAATCAACTTTAAGATTTGTTTTAAATAAAATATAAAAAAGCTTATGGAAATTATGATTTTCTCTAAACCGAAACACTTTTCTCATCTCTTGATTTATGACTTCATTAATAACGATAACAAGGAGCTCGAAGCATGGTGGGCAGCGCGACCATCGTCGTCGGCAAAACCTTTGAGTCTACTTCAACAAAACTTTCTTAGAATTAAATAACTAAGCCATAGGATTTCAGTGGTTGCCTAGTGAAACATACGTCATAAAACTATTGAATGACATTTGCATGATAAATGTCATGTAAATTAAGCCCTAACTGGTCTTAGGATTCCGAGGTAGTCGTCCGATACGGCATAAACCCTCACATTTTCTAGGCTATTTGTGTGATTTTATCATACAAATATAAGTCCTAATTAATTAAAATTGGCAAAATAAAAACATTAAATAAATATTAGGACTTTCCTAAATCCAATCCAAACAATAGGATAGTTGAGAAATTACCAAAGCTCACTTCGAATCTGTGATTTCTCCTACCTTTCTTAATTTGAATTCTCAAAACAAAATGTTCCAAATTTGATCCATTCCCTATTGAAATTCCAAAATTCAATCCTTTGAAAACTTAAATTTTGAGATTCTTGAGAGCAGAACTAATGATTATTATCTAGAGTTTTCTTAGGTGATTCCCTCCTGAAGATGTAATTAACTATAGGGGCTTGCCCTTATAGGGAATTTTAAGAACCCAGGTAATATAAACCCTGTATAATGCTTTCATATTAAGCGGGGAACTAGCAGAAGCTTATAAATTGGTTCGCGGACCAAACGGATGTCGCAAATCTTCTAGTTTATTTACTCGACCCCATCACCAAACGGTGTGTCTATTCTTGGGGATAGATACACGGTTTGTGATACGTGCTCGTTTATATAAACTATACGGGATGTGAGGTCGGTTTGATTTCATATCTTAAAATTATTTCGAAATCGGAAATACTACTTTTAAATTATTTATTTAAATTAAATTAAAAATTCGTCGACAATTTCAGTTAGGCGACCCCCTTTTCAAAATAAAACACACAACCTAAAAATAATGCCGACAGAACCCAAGGTGATGCAAATGAACCCATGACCAAATTTAATCAAATTGAACCAAATGTGAACAAACCCGGCCCTCCGCATTGCTTTAAGTTATTACAGGGTAGGAAATTTGAACCCACTAGTCCACCCTGGTGGGGCCATGGACCAAAAGGTCCTCTAAATTATGGGATCTCTTCCTTTAAATGGTTAAACCCTAGGAATGTTTTCCATAATGCCTTAGCAGTCAAAATCTATTACCTCATGACGGCCAGCTGACTCCCCCTATTTGTTGGCCACATCCTGAGCTGGCGGTCGGCATAGTCATGGAGTAGCTCAGAGCAGAACACATCCTTCAAGCAAACCCAAACCCCACTCTATGGCCAGCTCAGCCCAAAATTTCCATTGGAGCTCCTCTACTCCACCTAAGCAGCTCTTTGCATCTGAATTGAATCCTTGGGTACCACCTTAACCCTTGTACTTAAGACACCACCCTTCGCATGACCAAGGTTAGTTGGACGACCTTAATAGAACTCTGCCCAAATCACTCCAAATCCATCCCACACCACAGAGAACTCAATCCCACTACATTCCTGCTCTGAAACCCATTGACCTAGCTCAATTTTTGGAGTCAAATTTCAAGTAGAAATAGGACATCTTTCGAAGCTTCACCAAAGTCAAATTAAACTCACCCACATCTTCCCCACAACAAGAGAAGTAGTTCTCCGCCGAAGGCCTGCATAACTAGGTCGGTCAAACAAGGACTTCCATCAAAGCTCAAATCGGGTCTAGTCACTTTCATACCTAGGGTATTCACCGGGCGAGTGGCTTCATCCATGATCTCACAGGACTCGAATGAATGTGTAGAGAATCTCGATCAAAGCTTCGGTTCTCATAGCCGAGGTATTAACCTCTCCTTCTTCACGAGCTTCTACGAATTCTCCATGTAATTAGGGTTAACTTAAACAATTGTTAGCCGTATAGATATGTTCGCCAAGCTTAGACGAGTCCATAGGATGAAGCTTTAAAGAGTTTTCATTGAGTACGAAATTTAAGAAAGTAGGGTTTTAGTGTGGACGGTCACGGAACTACACCGGACGGGGACGAAGACGGGCAGCCGTTGGATCGCACATATTTATGTTGGACGGCTTAGATCACACCAGAAGGGAAGATGGAGACGAAACCGGTGGGGTTTGTGTGGCATCTCGACGGTGGTAGTGCCAAATGGGAGTGCGCCTCATGGGGACTTTTATCCGCTTGTAGGTTGATGCGGCGAAATTTTAAGTAGGAAAATATGGATTTTCTGAATTATTTAAGTTGCCTAAACTTTAAAAATTCATAACTTGGTGTAGAAAAATCATAAAAATAAAATAAAAATACTCTCTTAATCAGTGAACAGAGGAGAGAAAGGTCGTAATGTTTTGAGATTTATTTGATGCATGCATGATTTTTAATTGATTAAATATTTGTCTTTAGTATTTTACTTCTCCATGCATTAGGATATTTCTGCGCTTGCCATTTTTAGCATGTTTTAGCCTCTATCATGGGGGATTGTCACTGATTTTTCCAAGGTCAGAGGAGACCCCTATGAAGAGATCTATATTTTCTATGTTTTTGCATCAATTTTGGCAAATTAATTCTAATAATCAGTATGTTGATTACAAAAATCCAGAAAAATTATGGTAGGTTTCCTATGGCTAGAGGACCTTAGGAAAAATGACTGATTTAAGTCACTTAGAAAAATTCTAATGGTAATTAAGGCTTAAATATGAAATAAAATAAATTGGATTATATATATGTAAATTGCTAAAAAACAATTCTCAATAAACTTTAAAGTTCGAGCTCCCCATAATAATTTCGTGATATTTGGAGTTCATTTAGCCACCTAAATAAATTTTCTAAGTGAAATGATGATTATGAATATTAAACTAGATTTAATAATTAAAATAAAACTCAAAAAATTACAAATTGATTTTAGGAGTTCTGGGATCGGAAGGAATTTTCTAAAAATAGAATTGGAATTTTAATATAATTTTCATTTTTAACTATATTTTAAATATTTAAATAATTAAAATATGACAAAAAAAAAAAAAAAAAAAAAGTACAAAAATTTTTAAAAGACACTAAATTATCATATTTGGTCTCCTAATCATTTAGGAACCATCCACATAATTTTCCTAAGCCTCAAAATCAAAATATTAATTTTTAAAGGTATAAATTAATTTTTAAAAGGCTAAAAATGAATTTTCTTAATTTTCCACTAAAATAATTCTAATATTAAATGTAAAAATAAAAAAAATATAGAATGTATTTATTTGGGTTCCTTGACCTCAGAGGAACTAAAGAAAAATATAAAATTGAATTTTTAACCTTCAAAATATTTTATTTTAATTAAAACTCCGAGGAAATTAAAATAAATCTAATTAAACTAAAACTTAAGAATTCATGAAATTTGTCCAAGTGGTCCTCTATTCTAGATCTACATCCAATAAAAATTTCAAAGATAGACGTCTTATTTTGAATAGTATTAAATTTTCATTTAAAATCTCTATTTTTGCATAAAAATAAATACAAATTAAATTAAAATTTGAAAAATCGTATATTCTCACTCTAATTTTTAATTAACCCATAAGTGGGGTCACATAAAAATTTCAATTCATTTTGAGTTAAACTTAATGAATTATGAAGTGATAAAGGCCTTGAGAGGTAAAGTTAGCAATATTGGAAAAATTTGGCCTTAATCAATATTTATGCTTAATTAAAATGGGAAAGGACAATAAATGAGATTAATTATTATGATTGAATGTTTGAAATATAGAAGGGTAAGTGGTAGAAACCACCCATTTCATTTTGCAACATTAAAAGATAAAACTTATGATTTAATTAATTATCATAACTTGGATGAAAATTAAATTAAAAGAGCCTTAAGGTTAGTGGTTGATTTTGGAAGTTAATTTCCTCTAATTTAATACCCCTTAATTTGATGTTTAAATGATAAATTAAAATTTTGATAATAATCATAATCATGAAGGTCATTTAACTTTTTTTTAAGACATAAAAATACCTAATAAAATCTTAAAGGTTTAGTGAGTAGGCTTAATCAGGAATTAACTAATAAGAATTAGAAAAGAAATCTTAGTTAATTTTAAACTATTTTGAAACATTACAAGCCCATCAAAATTAGATAAATTCTTCCATAAGTTAAAGTTTTACTCTAAAGTTCCACCCATAATTCCTAAGTAAAATATCAATTGATAATTACCCACCTTTCGGGATAATTAAAACATTAACTTGCGAGTATAAGGGTATGAAATAAATAAATTGTTTAACCATTATGATAAGTCAAAGAACTCGAGGAACCTCTAAAGTATTGTGAAATATCACGGCCTCTCCTGGATCTTTTCCACAAGTCTTACAGGCACCTTGAAGGACTACTCCACCTATTATCTATTCTTGAAAAATCTCTCTCAAATAAATGAAAAGGACCACGGGTTGTGACTTAGGACTTTTGTAAGCTTAAGACGAACATATCCATAGGTTTTACTTTCACATAAATTATAAATGTTTATTGCAAGAATACTAAAGTTTACGGTGGATATGACGGGGAAGACCTACCAGGTATCTTTTTATTTTATTGCAAATTTTCATGTTAAAGAAAAATGTCACCATGCATGAAAAATAGCAAAACAAAAATCAAAATTAGAAAACGAAGACAAGATAAAATTCTTGTCGCCAATAAATTTCGAAATATAAAACAACTCGAAAATTTAATCACAAACGAAACGAAATCACAATTCTAACTAAATTAAAAGATCTCATTAGATGATTGGGAATCCCTTAAAGGCGGTAACCTACGTGTTGCTAACGGGGTTTCAGTATCTAAATGAAAGTATGGAACTCGTTAAGTTGAGTTTAGTAAATTCATTTTATTTTAATTAGTGCGATGAAAATAGTGGTCTTGGAATGATGGAACCGTGGATCTTAACCGATAATAGATTATAATCAGCAATGTTCCCCTAATAAAATATTAAGAAACCTCAATTTAAATATTTTTAAAACATGATACTTCTCTTTTCTCTCCAATTGAACCTGCCACGACGAGGAGCTTGGAGCATGCATAATGGGCAGCACGGCCATCTTCAACAGCAAAATTCCTTAAGAAATAAACAAACAACCCATAGGACTTCGAGGTAGCTTGCTTAGAGAAGTATAAATCCTCGCCTTTTCTTTAGGCCCTTACATAACCATGTTATACAACATAATACTAACTCATTTTAGAATTAGAGGTTGTCATTAGGTATGACATAAATTCTCCTATCTTCCAGGCCATTCACATGATCAGTATCTAGTGAATGTAAGTCCTAAATAATAAAGTTGACAGGATGAAACACCATTAAATATTCTAAATCAAAATAAACAATCAGATGGTTGGGAAGACATCGAATTCTCCTTGAATCTATGTCCTTCTTCTAGTCTTCTCTATTTTGTTCTGATAAAATGAAATGTTCCAAACTTGAGCCATTCGCCAATTGAATTTCCAACTATCACATTTTCTTTAAAAACCTTACCTTTTGAAGTCATGAATATAAATATTTCTGAACTATGTAAAGGAAGTTTTCTTAGGTGACTTAGGTTATCTAAGATGTAATTAACTATAAAGGCTTGCCCTTATAGGAAACTTAAAGACCCCAAATTAATATAAAACCTATCTAATTCCTTCATGTTAGATAGAAATTGTCAGTAAACAATGGCACCAAGTAGACCGAACGGATGTCGCGAATTCTTTGGTTTATTTTAATGAAGCCTACTTCTTTGAAGCCATGTATCTATTCTTCAAAGGAGGATCATTTCCTCATTTTTGGCATAAATTGGTGGCAATCCCTAGAATCCTTTATAATAGCCATCGTGAATTCTGAATGGACTAAAAAATGGACTCTTGCTTTCTCCCCAATAACGTCGTTTGAGCAAATTTCTTGTATTAACTTATCTATGACATCTCTTTGGAAATGAGGGAATATGTAGGGTGTCACATTCACTATTGAGCATCTGGAATTATAACAATTTTATGACCAATGGTTTTTTTGGTGGTTTTCTTTGAACTTTTCTAGTTATACATCACAATCTATTTGCAATGTGGTCGTTTCAGGTTTTGTTTGCAATGCTTGAATATAAAAGGACCCACACAATGTTTCTTATTGATAATGGTTGGCAATTGATTTAATGAAAATTTTTTTATTGTGGTTCTTCCTATAACTGTATTGTTTGGTCTTGTTATTTGAACTACATATTTAGAGCTATATTGTTTGGTCTTGTTATTGGTCGGTCTTGTTGTTATTTGGTATTGTTTACTTTTGTGCTTTCTTTCGTAGTTATTTTGGTTTTATTAGAAATGTATTCCTCTGTTGCTTTCCATGTTTTAAGTTTCTTCGGTTATGATGAGTCATCTTACCCGGGGGCTCTTACGGATGGCCATCATTATATACATTTAGGGTCTCTTAGCAACCAAGGTCTGATCATTAAGGGTCGATTATTTTTTTATATAATATAACTAGTTATTCTATTTTCGTGCTAATCATCTTTTATGGGATTGTTCTGTCAAAAATGAGCTTAAGCACTTTAACGGAGCGCTTGGGGAGCAAACATCGATCGATTTTACGTGATTATCTATTCTCTTGTCATTTCATCTCTCGAAGGGATAATTTAGGATGAAAATTTATAAGTGTTTAAAGAAGTAACAAATAGAAATTAAATTCTTCCAATGGGTTAATGAACTTACAGATACATGGGAGCAATGCGATGAGGATATATGCTTATCTGACATGGTGAATAATGATGCTAGAGACTTGAAGTTCCTTTTGAAGAATTTGGATTCTATTCAATTTTGTGATTTTGAAAATTCTTTTTTGTTCTTATTCACATTGCATATGTTCTGATTATATACATGATGGACAACAAAGCATCTTTGCATTAGGATTACATCTTGTAAGTAAATTTCTTTTCATGAACCATTTGATGTACCATAATTTTTACTTATTGTATTAATGTTGGATAGGTACTCATTTCATCATGATTTCTTATGATTTAGTCAATGTCAACATATATTTGCACTATTATGTTATTGCATGTATCAAATAAATATGATAAATTGTGAATGTTTTTGCACACGGACAAACTTTCCAAAATGTGATTTCCAAACGGTTTAAGCAAAAATGTGTTTCTACTAAGAACATTATGATGTTATGTCAACAAACGGTGTTTCACAGAACTACTGTTTTTCAAACGAATAACCACAAAACCACATTTTCTAAACAATATAATTTTTAACGACAACTTCTAAAACTAGTTTTCTACAATAATAGAAACAACAGCACACTAAGAAAGGTGATATATAAAATATATATTTTTATTTTGTACTGAAATTAACTTCTAAAATAATTTGAAAAGGTATCAAATTGAATGAGAAAGATAAATTCATAATATATATATATATATATATATATATATATATATATATATATATATATTGGATGTAGGAATCATGTAGTATGACAGCAGAACTTGTAGTATTAATCATATGGTGGCCAACTGCTGCAGTTTCATGTAAGAAGCCACTGTTGGAGCCACAATTAAGAAATACAATTACTGAAGTGGTCCTTCACACCTCCTACATGGATAAAAATAAATATAGATGGGAGTTTCACTTAACTTCTGCTTTGCTTAGAATTGGGGCAGTTTGCAGAAATTCTGGAGGTAAGTTATTGTGGTACTTTCAAGTTCCTATCATCTCACTTGTCAACTCTCCACTCGAACTCCAAAGTACCTTGTGGAGCTACGATTCTTCTTCAAAGCTTTGAACTACCAATTTGTACGGATGAAATCTGATTCTCGGCGAATTTGTGCTCTCTTCAAGGATTATCTCCTCCTCCTTGCAATTTGGTACCACCCTTACAGAACATTTGCTCTTTCCCATTTCGTCTCTCAACATTAAGTGGTCTCATATCTTTAGAGAAGGTAACCAACTTGTCCAATGGTTGGTCGAAACATCTTGTGACTAAAGTTACTTTTGTTGTTAAACCTGATGATCTATAAAGCTTGTACTTTTGGGGATTTGACTGATATTCCCTTTATTAGATGTATGTAACTTTGTTGACTTTTGATGAATGAATTTTCTTCTTTTCTAATATATATATATATATATATATATATATCTGGCAGCTGATCGAAGTAGATTACGGAAGGTGAAAAACTCGGCCTCCCTCTACTATCTTTTCTAATAGTTGTGTGAAAATCAATGGAATTACAGGCTCCTGAGCACCTTGTTAGAGCCTGATCAATTACAACAGGTTATGCTTACTAAGATCTAGCCTGAACAGAAATACAAACTGATCACCAAGAATAAAAATTCTGAAAAGCTATCTTTATTTATCTATCACAAATTTTTCACTTGGGACCAGATTCAATGGGGGACCGAATTTTCGGGTAAATTGCTGTCCCCGTCCATGTCATTTTTCTGTTGGAGAGTAAGGCACATACTCATACCCACAGATGACATCCTCAAGCTTAAAGGCTTAAAGGGACCTTCTTGCTGCCATCTGTGTTTTCAAGCTGAGGAATCTGTGAACCATTTATTTTTTAACTGCTCCTTTTCTCAGGCTATTTGGAAAGATCTCATCAGCAGGCTTACTCTAGACACTCTGAATTTGAGTTTGCTTCACTTGTTTACTTGTTGGGTGGATTGAGATAAGGTTAAACTCATGGTGGTACCTTGCTTGGTGGCTTGGTTTATCTGGATGAGCAGGAACAAGGCAAAGTTTGATGGGAGACCTTCCTCCTCTTTACAGGTGGCTGCCCAATGTCTGACCTATAATCAGAAACTCATCAAATTTCACAACCTCATGGATATTTGTGGGGTGGGTCAGCTGGCCCCTAGAAGGAAACAATTAGTCATTGGATGGACACCCCCTCCTATTTATTGGATAAAATTAAATACGGATGGAAGCTTTCATCAGATACATGCTAGAATTGGTGGGATTTTTAGAGACTGACATGGGAAATGCTTAATTTACTTTCAGTCACCTGCTTTTGCCTTGGATGCTTTGGAAGCATAGATGATTGCCATCTTTTGGGCTATCAGGATTGCACACTTATGTAAGATTAGCTATCTTTAGGTAGAATCTGATTCCAGTTGCTACATCAGGTTTCTCAACAAGTCTAAGCCTGCTCCTTGGCATATCCGTAGATGGATGAATAGAATGGCCAGTTTCAAAGAAGGCATGGTAGTGGAATTTGTATTTATAGCTAGGGAAGGCAATGCCCCTGCTCACTGGCTAGCCTCACAGTGATGGTGTAATGAATCTATCAATGTTGATGTTATCCCTCCCACTCCACTTTCTATTTTGAAACATGGAGATACCTTGGGTCTCCCATATGTAAGAAGCTAACAATTTTCTCTTTAGTAGTGAATATTTTGCTTGCCAGTTAGGCAGTTTTTTCATATATATATATATATATATATATATATATATATATATATATATATATATATATATATATATATATATATATATATCTATATCAGTCATTAAAATAATAAAGATTTTGATTCAGGGGTTTTAATTTAATTTATATATATATATAATTCAGAAAATATTATTTTTTTAATATGAAAATATGAAATAAACTGATCCATGTATGCAATAGTTTAAATAATTAAGCACTTCGTTGCAAGCCGTGCATCTACCCCCGAAGAGTAGACACATTGCTTACTAATAAGGCTTGATTAAATAAACTAAAGATTTATGACATCCGTTTGGTCTGCGAACCAATTATGTTGACCAAAAACTTCCCTTATCTAATCTAAAGCAATTAGATAGGGTTTATATTAATCTGAGGTATTTAAGTTTTTTATAATAATCCCTATAGTTAATTACATCTAAGATAGTCGAGGTCACCTAAGAAAACTCTTGATTTTTATCAGGAAATATTGTATTCATGACTTCCAAAAGGTAGGATCTTCAAAAAAATGTGGTAATAGAAAATCCAATAGGTGAGTAGCTCAAGTTTGGGACAATTGTTATAAGAATCCAAATGAAGAGAAGTCTATGGCAAACACAGCTCTGAGAAGAATCTTGGTGATTTCCTAAACTATCCTATTGTTTAGCTTTAATTTAAGATAATTGTTTAATGTTTCATGTTGCCAATTTTATTATTTAGGGCTTACGTTCACTTGATACCGATCATGTGAATAGCCTGAAAGATATGAGGATTTATGTCATATCGGATGACAACCTCAAAACCATAAGATGAGTTAGGGCTTCTATTGCACAACACGGCTATGCAAAGGTCTAAAAAGATAAGGTTAGGATTTATGCTGCACTAGGCAGACTACCTCGAAGTCCTATGGCTTGTTATATATTTCTAAGGAATTTTGCTGTTGAAGATGGTCGTGCTGCCCACTATGCATGCTCCAAGCTCCTCATTGCCGCACGTTTAGTTTTAGAAATGTCAAATTTAGGAGATGAGAGAAGTGTTGTGTTTTAGAAGTGTTTAAATTCAGATGTCTTAATGTCTTTATTAGGGGAATATTTAAGTTGATTATGGCAACACCAGTTAGGATCCCACGGATCCCACATTCCGGTACCAACATTTTCTTTGGATCCACTTAGTTTAGATGAATTTACTAAACTCAACTAAATAAATTTAGTACTTTCATTCAAACCGTAGGAAATCTCATTAGCAGTCGTAGATTGCCTCATCCAAGGGATTTCTGATCATCCAAAGAGAAGTTTTAATTTAGTTTCACTTGTGAATTTTGTTCTGTTTGTGATTCAACTTTGAGTTGTCTTATATTTTATTTTTTTGTGGCGTTGAATTTTATCTTTCTTTTTTTTAGTTTTAATTTTGGTTTCAGTTTTGTGGCTATCATAAATGTTTTGGTTTTGACATGCAGGGTAACCTTGTTGTTTGACATGTAATTTCGTAAACAAAAATGGTACAAGAAACTAAATGAAAGTAGATTGCAGTGCAATAAAATAAAAGCATACCTGGGGTCGGCGTTCGAAGCCGTGTCTGAGATTTTCTCCATGTCGATGTTGATGTCATTTTGGAGTCGCCACTCTGTTTATCTATAATATTGCCATACTCTTCAATAAATCTTATTTCTTTGGATTCCGTAAAATAATCCTCAAATAGTAAAAAAAATTGAAGAAAATAAGGGCTAATAAGATAGAAAACAATAAAAAAGAGATATCGGTGATAATCTTTAAAAAAGAAAATTCTAAAATGTCTAGAAGTTCTTTGTAAGGATAATGAAGTTTTGGTAACTAGAGATTTTTAGATAACATATCTATCCTGAGTTCTTTAAATCTCCTATAAAAGCGAGCTTCTATAGTTAATTACATCTTAGATAATTATAATTGTCTAAGAAAACTTCTGATTAATGTTAATCACTTGTTTTCTAAAAAATTTTAAGGAAAGAAACTTCAATGTTCACTCCTAAGGGTAATGTGTCGTACTACCCTAAAAGTTTGATTTTTTTAATTTTTGTTTTTGTTTTGTTTTCATTTTGTTGTTTGTTTCTTTTAATATTTTTGTTAAAGTTATCATTTTATGGTCTTATAATTTATTGTTTGTTTTGGTGGCTATCCTAAAAGTTTTGGTTTTGTTTTGTCTTAGTTTTGTCATTTTAAGGTTATTTGTATTGTTTTGTTCTATCAATGTCGTTGTTTTGATGTCATTGTGACTTTATTTTGTTTTATGGTCATTCGTCCCATCTGCGGAATGTCGTTATGCAAAATAGAGTTAGCACACCCTATAACATGCAAAGAAAATCTAAAACGAAATCAATGTTATCATTTCATCTTGATTGTCCTGCAAAATAGAGTCAGCACACCCTATAATATGCAAAGAACTTAACCTACAAGAAAAGGAGTGTTTAGTTAAGTTATATTTTAATGTTAAAAAGTTTGATTTTTAGATTCGATGCAGTTGAAATCTAAAAATGATAAGTTTAATAAAAAATTTAGATTTATTTTAGATTCCATGTCATTTGAATCTAAAATGTTAAGTGTAATATTATTTAGGCTTAAAAGTTTGATTTTTAGTATTTTAGATTCTATGTCATTTGAATCTAAAAATGTTAAATCTTTTGTCAATTAGACTTAGAATCTAACAAAAGGTTAGATTTAAATATTTTAGATTCAATGTCATTTTGAATCTAAATATATTAAGTCTAATTTTGATTAGACTTTAAATCTAACAAAAAGTTATATTCTAATATTTTAGATTCAATGTCATTTGAATCTAAAAATATTGAATTGACTAGAAGTCTGATAATTAGATTCCACGTCATTTGAATCTAATATTTTTGTTTTCATCATGTTGGTTAACTCAAGTTCAATTTGAACCTAAGTTAAGTTAGGCTCAATAAGGGTTGAGCCTAAAATTTTTGTTGAGTTTGACGTAGGTTTAAATTATGTTAAACCTAAGTTTATGTTTGATTCAAGTCTAATATAGGTTAGGCTTAAATTTAGTTTTGTTTAGATTCATGTTATGTTGTACTTAAGTTAGGTTTTGTTTAACTTAGATTCATGTCATGTTGAATCTATGTTAGGTTTTGTTTAACTTAGATTCATGTCTTGTTGAATCTATGTTAGGTTTTGTTTAACTTAGATTCATATCATATTGAGTCTAAGTTAGGTTTTGTTTAACTTAGATTCATATCTTATTGAACCTAAATTAGGTTTAACTTAGATTCATGTCATATTGAACCTAAGTTAGGTTTTGTTTAACTTAGATTCATGTCATGTTGAATCTAAGGCAGGTTTTGTTTAACATAGATTCATATCATAATGAATCTAAGTTAGGTTTTATTTAACTTCGATTCATATCATATTAAATTTAAGTTAGGTTTCGTTTAACTTAGATTCACATCATGTTAAACCTTAGTTAGGTTTTGTTTAACTTAGATTCATGTCATGTTGAACCTAAATTAGATTTTGACTTAAGTCCAATATGGGTTGGATTTGAGTTAGGTTTGGGTTGACTTAGATTAATATCATGTTGAATCTATGTTAGGTTTGACTTAAGTCCAATATGGGTTATACTTTAAGTTAGGATTGGGTTGACTTAGATTCATGTCATGTTGAATCTAAGTTATGTTTGAATTAAGTTCAATATGAATTGGACTTTTAGGTTTTAAGTTAACTTAGATTCAAGTCAAGTTGAACCTAAGTTAGATTTAACTTATGTCCAATATGGGTTGGAATTAAGTTACGTTTTAGGTCAAGGTGTAATTAAGCTTTAGTTGGTTAAGGTTTAATAGTTTAATTAATTCTAATATGTTAGAACTAATTTAAGTTTGATTAAACCTTAGTTAATTAAGGTTTAATAGTTTAATTAAGTCTAATGTGTTAGACTTTTTTATGGTTTAATTTTAATTAAACCTTAGTTGGTTAAGGTTTAATAGTTAAATTAAGTCTAACGTTTTAGACCTAATTTAAGTTCTATTAAACCTTAGTTGATTAAGGTTTAATAGTTCAATTAAGTCTAATGTGTTAGACTTAATTAGGGTCTAAGTTTGATTAAACCTTAGTTAGTTAAAGTGTAATAGTTTAATTAAGTCTAATGTGTTAGACCTAATTTATGTTTGATTAAACCTTAGTTAATTGAGGTTTAATAGTTCAATTAAGTCTAATGTGTAAGACTTAATTAGAGTTTAGGTTTGATTAAGCTTAGTTGGATAAGGTTTAATAGTTTAATTAAGTCTAATGTGTTAGACTTAATTAGGGTTTAAGTTTGATTAAAACTTAGTTGGTTAAGGTTTAATAGTTTAATTAACTTTAATGTGTTAGACTTAATTGGGATTTAAGTTTGATTAAACCTTAGTTGTTTAAGGTTTAATAGTTTAATTAAATCTAATGTGTTAGAATTAATTAGGGTTTAGTTTTGATTAAACCTTAGTTAGTTAAGGTTTAATAGTTTAATTAAGTATAATGTGCTAGACTTAATTAGGGTTTAGTTTTGATTAAACCTTAGTTGGTTAAGGTTTAATAGTTTAATCAAGTCTAATGTGTTAGACTTAATTAGGGTTTAAATTTGATTAGACCTTAGTTGGTTAAGATTTAATAGTTTAATTAAGTCTAATGTGTCAGACTTAATTAGGATTTAAGTTTGATTAAACCTTAGTTGTTTAAGGTTTAATAGTTTAATTAATTCTAATGTGTTAGACTTAATTAGGGTTTAGTTTGATTAAACCTTAGTTTGTTAAGGTTTAATAGTTTAATTAAGTCTGATGTGTTAGACTTAATTAGGGTTTAGGTTTCATTAAACCTTATGCAATTAAGGTCTTAATGGGTTAATTCAGTTTAATATGTCCTTAAACTTAATTAAAATTGGATTTTGGATTAAACCTAATTTTATTAAGGTTTAATTAAGTTAATTAAGTTTAATATGTTCTTAAACTTGATTAATGTGTTGATTTTTTATTAAACCTAATGTAATTAAGGTTTAATGGGTTAATTAAGTTTAATATGTCCTTAAACTTAATTAAAATCTGATTTTGGATTAAACCTAATGTCGTTAAGGTTTAATTAAGTTAGTTAAATTTAATATGTTCTTAAACTTAATTAAAATATTTGTTTTATATTAAACCTAATGTAATTAACGTTTAATGAGTTTATTAAGTTTAATATGTCCGTAAACTTAATTAAAGTGTTTAATTTTGAATTAATTAAGTTTAATATGTCTTTATACTTTATTAAAGTTGATTTTAAATTAAATTTAATGTCATTAAGGTTTAATTAAGTTAATTAAGTTTAATATATCCTTAAACTTAATTAAAGTATTAATTTTGAATTAAACCTAATGTAATTAAGGTTTAATAGTTTAATTATGGTTTTAATTAGGTCTAATTGGATGTTTTTTAAGTTGGTCTTGAGTCTATTTTGGGTTAGACTCAATTTTGACTTAGTCTATTGTTGAATAAGCTAAGTTGAGTGAAGGGTTGTAAGTTATTAATTTATGATAAATTTTAACCCTAATTTTGAAAATGTCATTTAACATTGTTTAATGGCTTAAGAATTGTCATTTTAAGGTTATTGTTTATCACCTTAAATTTCCTAACCATATTCCAATTTTATTTTCCTTAATTTTCATTTTTATAATTATTATTTAAAATAATAACAAAGTGTCTTGAAAATTAGGAAATGATGTCTTAGAAGATTTCCCTAGCCTAGGAAGAATCATGGGATATTCCTAAGGGCCTAGAGATAAAGCTCCTAAAGTTTAGATTTTTTTGTTTCGTAAATAATTTTAAAAAATTAAATACTCCAAAAAGTATTTAATTATTTAAAAATAAAATACAGAGAATAAAATTATGATTTTGGTCTCATAATTTACTCCTCATCATGCTGAGTCAGAGGGTATTTTATTTTATTTTTATGATTTTTTTTTGAAAAGATATAATTTTTTGATTAATTTAAGGTTAACTAGATTTATTTAAATCCAAATTAAGCCCTATATTATCATATGACATCGCGTGTCCTCGTTTGCGTCGAAATGCGGCTGATCCGCTGTGGGGATCCGAACAGTGGATCAAGCTAGAATGAATCACAGTCTTCCAATTCAAAATCATGAAAATGGACGACATCCGTTCATCCTCTTCATCTGTTCAAAATCCGAACACCGTCGGTATTCTAGACACAAGATCTCGCTTGATTCTTGATGGAATCGAGCAATTTTTTGTTTCTAGAGCTTCATCTAGAGGAGATAAACATATCCATACAGATTTGTTTGGGTTTTGAATTGGCTAAACCTACTCTAGACCAAGCCTGAGCTCGGGTTGGGTGTGAAGAACCATACCTTGGCCTCAGTGAGTATAGACTCAAATTGGATGGCTTGGAAATTTTGTTTCAATCTCAGAAAGCTTTTCCCGAAGCTAATTTGAGTTGAAATCGGGTCTATATAAGACTTTGTCCTCGAGGTATCTCGGCTTGAGAGGGGGAGGTCAAACAGTGGGTTAGGATCTATGGGGATGGTCAATTTTGATTGGGCTTGTCTTTGTAGGGTCCTAGGAAGCTTCAGGGATGATTAATTTAAATTTTTGGATAACATCATTTCAAACCCAAAATTTTTCCTGTTTTGGGATTTTCGGGTTAACATAATTGGAAGGATTGAGTGGTTTTAAGAGCTTGGATGCATGGGGAATTGTTGACCTCATTTTTGATGAGCTCTTCTCTTCTCTCTATAGTACTTAGGATCTAGCCTTAGGCTTTTCCTTTGACTATCTTAGAGGATTAGAATTGGGACCCACCACTTACAAATTCAAACCACTTCTTAAATCCTCGCAAACTCCACGGACTCGACTATAGACCCCTAATCACCTAGAGGGTTGAAATCAAATGTGGAAGTTTAAAGGATGAGTTCCTATAGGACTCTTTGGCCTTAGGACTACCCTGGGTGGCCTGGTCTGGTGAAGGGCTGACCTACACACACACTGCACCTATACACTACACTTTCACACACATTCTAAAAAACACACCCATACCAAACTTGACCTCCTGACTCATAAAGATGATTCACATGGATGGTCCTTAACCCCTAAGCCCTTGGCTAAGAGGGTTAGGAACAACATAGTGGATGCCTCAAATGAGTCCCTTCATGGCTCATGTGGGCTTGATATGGCTTCATGGCTCAACCAAAATGATTTTATTCCACTTACAATTACCCAATCTTCAATTTTCCAAATTTTCAATTTTTGACCCCCAGGACCCTACACCCGCCTAGCCTACCCAAAGCCCTGGAAATTACCCAAAATTTTCAAAATTTCCAAATCACCCAAAATTCCCCAAAATTAACATTGAACATTTCCTCACCAATCAAGTTGATCATCCATAGCCAAAAATACCAAAAATTCCAAAAATACCTCCCAATACCCTCCAAGTACCCAAAATACCCCTCTTGACCCAAAAATCCAAAAATTCAGAAAATTCCCAGAAAATTCCAGAAAATCCCAAATATTCCAAATTTCATTTTGTTCAACTACACCATGGACCAATTTTGTCAATTTACCCTGATCCTGTCAAAACCCCCAATTTGACCCATTTTAACCCAAAATGAACCCAATGTCAAGCCAAACCTACCCAATTGACCCAAATTCTGGTCCAATTCAATTCTAAACTTCAATTTAACATTACCAACACCAATCTAGACTAGATCCAAGTCCCATTTGATTGACATTTGAATCCATTTTCACTTTTGTCCTTAAAGCCCAATTTGGACCCATGACCCAAACTTAGCCCAAACTAACCCAATTCAACTCAAATTAACCCCAAAACTTTTCTAAACCTTCCCTAACCACCCCACAAACAAAACACTAACATGATTTAACCAAAATTTAGACCCAAACCCCACTCAAATTCAACCCAAAGCCAAAGAGCCCAATTTTGACCTAAACCCAAACCTAATCCAAATAAGCCCAAACCCCAATATCAAAACCCAACCAAAGTCAAAACCTCTTTGAAACACTCCCATAAACATTTCTCAACATTAATTTTACATCAATTTGAACCCTAGCCCAACATTGGCCCAAGT
This sequence comes from Papilionanthe hookeriana x Papilionanthe teres, assembly GCA_022702705.1. Lineage (NCBI taxonomy): Eukaryota > Viridiplantae > Streptophyta > Magnoliopsida > Asparagales > Orchidaceae > Papilionanthe > Papilionanthe hookeriana x Papilionanthe teres. Next base: position 65,026,532 of record CM040421.1, on the reverse strand, counting down.
TAGCCCAATTTGACCTACATTGGCCCATTCACCAAAGAGGTCCAAATCCAACCCAAACCTAGCCCAAACACTTCAAATTTATTCCAAATCATTCATGAAACATTCCTAAAATAAATTCAACACTTATTGGATCCAATCCATTGCAAAATTCCCATCCTAAAATCCATTTTAAAATCAAAAAAAACCCACTTCCCTAAATCACTTTAAAAGCCCACCTTCACTAAATTTCAAAGGCCCAAAGTCCATATGACACTCTTCTTCATCATGCATTCAATTAAAATCATCCCTTAAGTCCTAAATAAATCATCAAATGGTTTCAAATCAAGCCATATGCCAAATCCCATTAAATCACCCTTAAATTACCAAAATTTCTAAAATCCATTTTCATGAAATTGACCAAGCTTTTCCCCAAGCCAAAGACAAGCCATGAAGCCACTCTTAAGCCACATGCAAGCCGTGTGAGTTGCTCACATGTGACCTTACCACATTGGGCAAAAGGAGGAGGTCCTTTCTACATTCCCATAAGATGATTAACCACTCCCATGATTCCTCTTAACCATGCTTATGCCTAATTGTGCTTGGATGGTGACTTGACCCTACCGATTATGCTCGAACCAAATCACTTTCCCTTTAGCCTAAACCAAGCATTGGGTGTTGCACCTAGCCCAAAGGGATGGGTTGACCAATTTGAGCCAAAATAGCCTTCCCCCCATTCCATTTCAATTCAACTCCTTTACACATGTCCATGGCCAATTGACTGCACTAAGCCCCACCCCTGACCTCCCTGACTTTGAGGGTGACCTAACCCTGGCCGGCCAACCACCACAGCCGCCGGAAACCACCATGCCGAGAGAAACCATGTGAGCCAAAGTTTGGAATTCCCACTTGCTGAGCTGCCCCATGCCCAATGGCCATCATGGCTGGTCTTCCCTTGACCTAAGCAGCTGATCCCAAGCCTTAAACCCCCGGGAGGCCCTCCACCCTCTCCTATTTAAACCTCACCTCCTCTCGGCCATGAGAGGTGCCGAACCGTACCTTCACCGAAACCTCGCCAAAATTGCTCCGATCCACTCTCCATACTTAGAGCAGCTTGATCCCCAGATGACAATTTGCCCTAATACCCACCAACGGAGCCCGATTTCTCAGCCAAAATTCCACCCAAAAGCTAGGACACTTCTCCACGGTGGATCAATCCTCAAATTGATTGGTCCTACACCTTCACTGCGACCGAGGAAGAGGTCCACCAGCAAAAGCCCCCTCTCCAGGGCCACCCATCCGTTCCGGACTCCAAGCTTTGTGATTGGGCTTGGTCGAAATCGTACCTAGACAATTCACCAAGCCAAGGGACTTCATCTGGAGCTTGCTTGGACCCAATCGAAGGTGACACAACCCTCAGATTGAAGCCACACTTTTCTGAGCAATGGTATGAGCTAACTTTTTATCCCAAACTTCTGGAGATTCTCCATTTCAAATGCCTTAATTTCAATGCATGATCACCATATAGATGTATTCGTCTCTTCAAGACGAATCCATAGAGCACAATAACACGAAAATTCGTTGAGAAATGAGTGAGTTCTTAGGGTTTTAGTGTGGACGGCTCTCGGGTGAGAACGGCTGGGGACGATGAACGGATGTCGTTCATTCCATAAACGCGCGGACGGACGGCTCGGATCGGGTCGGATCGGCAGATGATACGCGGAAGGCGGGACCCGGGCTGTTGACTCAAGTGGCGGCGCCGAATGGCAGCGCGACACGCGGCGTTTCAGAGATGCCTAGGATGAGTCAGCGCCACCGTTTTAAATAGAAAATTAGGGTATTTTTGATTTATTTAATTCCCCTAAACCTAAAAAATGCATAACTTTGTGTAGGAAAATCAGAAAAATAAAATAAAAATACCCTCTTGCTCACTGAACAGAGTAGAATAATGTGGAAAAGAAATCATTTAATTTCATCAAGTATATTATTTTTAATGATTTATTTACCCTATGCATTGTTTTAATTCTCCAGTCATATAGGGAATTCACCATGGCATGAGACCATAGGGCTTTTGAAGCCTCTGAACTTGGGAATATTCCCTGAATTTTCCAAAGTCAGAGGCCATCCCTATGAGAAGTTATTGATTTTTCAAATTCATGTTGTCGTTTTGAGTATTTTAAATCTAATAATTAGCATGTTGTGAAATAAATTCTAGGAAAATTTGGTGATGTTTCTTATGACTAGTAGGACTCTAGGAAAAATAGGTTTTGAATTAATCCACTTGGAATAACCCTAATTGGCTTAAACACCCAAAACAGGTCCCTAATTAATTAGAGCTAATCATACATCAAATTCACTTGAAATCAATTCTCTACCGACCTTTAGGATCTGAGGAACCCACCATAAAAATTTGAATCAATTGGACTTGGTTAGCCCTACTAAATGGGTTGATTAAGCCATTTAGCCAATTTAAACTTTAAAAATTCATAACTTTCAAAATACTTTTCAAAAATTCACCAAATTGGTTTTGGAGCCTCTATGATATTAGGGGAATTTAAGAAAATTAAAATTTCAATTTTCTAAATAAGTTGATTTTTTGTATTATTTTAATATTTTAATAATTAAAAAATAATAAAAATCACAAAAATAATAAAATTCACCAAAATGTCACATTTTGAATTTTAATCACTTAGGAACAAACCCCATATTTTTCTTAGGTCTTTTTGATGAGATATTAAATTTTAAAGCCCTAAGGTAATTTTAAAATTTAAAAAATGTATTTTTTAGCATTTCCACTAAAATAATTCTAATAAATCAAAGAAAAATCAGAAAATTGTAAAAATTGATTCTCTGATTTCCTTGATATTAGAGAGATTTTTGAAAAATATAAAAATTATTTTTCAATCTTTATTTTATTTTTAAATTAATTAATACTCCAAAACTCAAAATAATAAAAAGAATATAATTCAAAAAATCACCAAAATTGGTCCAAGTGGTCCTCTGGTCATTAGGAATGTCCCATAATTTTCTTAAGAACAGAAACTTTCCCTTGGTCATATTAATAAATTTTCCTTAGAAATCTCTATTTTCCACCAAAAATAATTACATAAATAAATTAAATACTGAGAAATCACATTTTCTCATCTCATGTCTTTATTGACATATGAGTGATATCACATAAAAATTTCAAGTTCATTTAAGCTCAATTTAGTGAGTTATGAAATTATTAAGCTTGAAGGGCAAAATGGTAATTAAAATTTTAACCTTTAATTAAAACTTTAGGTTTAATAAAATTAAAGAGTAAAATATTTGATCCTAATATGATTTGGATGATTGAAATTTAAATAATTAAAGGGTAGAAACCTACTAAACAATTTAAAAATAATTGAAATGAACTTTAATTAAATAATTGATTAAATTTGGAAGAATAATAAAATTGGAATTATTAAAATAGGGATATTATTAGGAAGAGATTTGTTCTTTAATTTAAGAATCCCTAAATTAATCATCTCAATAATATTTAATTCCTAATTAAAATGATAATTCAAATTTAAGATTTAAAATGCTAAAAGACTTAATCATTAAATTAAATTAAAGTTAAATTATTTAAATTAAACCATTTTAAAATTTCAATTAAATTAATACTTTAAATTAAATCATCTTTAAAATTAAAAATAAAAATAAAATTAAATTAAATAAAATTAAATCAAATTTAAATTAAATTAAATCAAATTAAATCAAATTAAATTAAATAAAATCAAATTAAATTAAATTAAATTAAATTAAATTAAATTAAATTAAATTAAATTAAATTAAATTAAATCAAATTAAATTAAATTAAATTAAAGCATATCAAATCAAACTAAGTTGAATTAAATTAAATTAAATAATAGAATCAAGTTAAAATTAAAATCAAATTAAATTAAATTAAAATTAAAACTAAACCAAATTAAATTAAATTAAAGTTAAATTAAATCGAATTAAAAATAACATCACCTAAGACAAAGAAATTCAAAAAAATAAATATAAAGCAACTTGAACACTATTCCAAATTTAAACCCGTTAACTGAAATTAAATCATAAACCATTTCAACATCAATTTGCCCTCAAAAGCTTTTGTTGTCATAACTCCTAAACAGAATGTTAAATGAAGTGTTACTTCACTTATAGGATATTCAAATGTCCTAGTTCACTGAGCAAGACAATAAAACTTGAATTCTCGGACGATTAATTCATTTCTATAATTAAATTCATTTGGACTTAAAACAATTCTAGCAATATTGAAAAGATGTTTAAGATTCTTCTTAAGCACTTCCTCAATATAATAGGATATTTATAAGAAAAATTGAACTTAATTGTTCTTTGATGAAGAAAATCGTCCTCAAACCAAAACACAAGAACCTAGACGTCATAGGAGATGACTAGCTATAGGATTAGGAACTTGGTAGAAAACCATAACCCTTCCCTTAGCTTTACCTAGGAACTTGCTTAAATATTCTAAATTGTGTTTAAGTGCAGCCTGGGATGACGGGAAAACTCTCCAGGTTCGCTTTTATTTTATTGCAATTTACTTTCTTGCAATTTACTTTATTGCAAATGCACTTTACTTTTCTTGCATGATAAACAACTGTTGCATGAAAACCCACACCTTTAGGATAGTCCCTAAAACTGAAACCAAAACTAAATTAAATGTCATTACAAGATAAAATTCACCGCCACAACATTTCAAATATAAAACAATGCAAAATTTAATCACAAACAGAACACAAAACTACAATTACAACTAAATTAAAACGTCTTGTTGGATGATCGGGAATACCTCGGATGATGCAACCTACGTGTTGCTAACGGGATTTCCCACGGTCTAAATGAAAGTGTGGAACTCATTTAGTTGAGTTTAGCAAATTCATCCGGACTAAGTGAATCCGATAAAAATAACGATGCGGAAGGATGGAACCGTGGGATCTTAACCGGTGTTGTTATAATCAACTTTAAGATTTGTTTTAAATAAAATATAAAAAACACTTGGAAATTAAGATTTTCTCCAAACCAAAACACTTTTCTCATCTCCTGATTTATGACTTCTATAACTAAACCTCTGCAACAACAAGGAGCTCGGGGCATGGTGGGCAGCACGACCATCGTCATCAGCAAAACTTGAATCTACATCAGCTAAACATTCCTAGAATGAATAACCAAGCCATAGGACTTCGAGGTAGTTTGCCTAATGAAACATAAATCCTCAACCTTTTGTTAGGCATTTGCATTGCAAATTAATCCTTAACCGGTTTTAGGATTCCGAGGTAGTCGTCCGATACGACATAAACCCTCACATCTTCAAGGCTATTTGTGTGATTTTATCATACAAATATAAGTTCAAATTAATTAAAATTGGCAAGATCAGAACATTAAACAAACATTAGGACTTTCCTAAATCCAAGCCAAACAATAGGATAGTTGGGAAATTACCGAAGTTCGCTTCGAATCTGTGATTTCTCCTACCTTTCTTCCTTTAAATTCCAAAAACAAAATATTCCAAACTTGATTTGTTCCCTATTGAAATTCCAAAATTCAATCCTTTGAAAACTTAAACTTTGAAATTCTTGAGAGCAGAATTACTGATTATTATCGAGAGTTTTCTTAGGTGATTCCCGTCACTTAAGATGTAATTAACTATAGGGGCTTGCCCTTATAGGGAATTTTAAGAACCAAGGTAATATAAACCCTGTTTAATGCTTTCATATTAAGCGGGGAATTTGTCGGCTTATAAAATTGGTTCGCAGACCAAACGGATGTCACAAATCTTCTAGTTTATTTAATCGAGCCCCATCACCAAACAATGTGTCTATTCTTCGAGATAGATACACAGTTTGTGATGCGGTGCTCGTTTATATAAACTATTTGGGATGTGAGATCGATTTGATTTCATATCTTAAAATTTTCAAATTTAACATTATTTTCAAAATCAAATACTACTTTTCAAATTATTTATTTAAATTAAATTAAAAATTCGCCGACAATTTCTGTTAGGCGACCCCCCTTTTCAAAATAAAACACACAACCTAAAAATAATGCCGACAATTTCTGGCGACTCCGCTGGGGAGTACTCCTCTCTCCATTTTAATCAGATAATTTTGCTTTCAAAAATCAGTAGTGTATCCATGTTCCTAGTGGATCAAACTACCCTTCTTTCCGTTGGAATACTATGTTCATTTCTACCTTGAACAAGTATAGCCAACATTCTCTCGGATTTAGGAGCCACTGTTTAGACACCCCTAAACAGAGAGGTTCCGAGATCCTTTTACCTCATTTCTGAGGTGGGGTGGGCCCCTAATAGGTATTAGTTTAGGAGCAGTCTTGCGGGTCGAGAAGTTTCTACAAGACTTTCTCTTCCTTTTCCAGTTCCTAATTAATTCCTGTTACCCTTCCTACGACTCTCCTTCTTTTAATAATTCTCCTTCCTAACGAACAAATCTTTTTGAAAAGACAATTTTCCTTTAATACCACAAATACACTAAGATAAACAGAAATGTGTTCGGACTCTTTCTTTTTTGTCATAAGTTGTACGATAAGAAGAAGCACGATTCAGGGACTAACACTTGGAATGCGCCTCGCGAAATGGAAGCCCCAAAGCCGATCTTCTCCTTCGTCAACGGACTGGACCTGGCCGTGTTCAAGGACGAACTGCCTGACAATGGAATTATTCGATTCGGACAAGGATTTGAGGACACCGACATCAAAATCCCCGATGTCACTCTCTTTTCACTCACAAGCAAAGTACCGGAAACTGAGAAGCCGTTGATTGAGTTTAACCTCAAGTCAACTCATGAATTCCCTCCTCTGCAAAAGATTCCAACTGAGAGGAGTACTGTTGTTCGCAGAAGGACTGTTGTTGCTACCCCACTGGTCTAGTTGTCTCTGCACCTACCCCGGCTTCTGCCAAATTAAAGGGGAGGGAAATTCAGAACTACGATGAACCTGTTACCGTGGAGGGTACAGACCTTCCTGTGAAACCTTCTGTTTTTGAAATCGGGTCCAGCTCGAGAATTTCATCGCTGACACGGACTCAGAGAAGGAACAAAAGTAGAAGGATTGCTAGAGAAGCCAGAGCTGCTGAAGTTACTTTCCTAGAAGAAATCCCAGAACTGCCCGAGTATACACCGCTGCCTGAATACTTACCACTTTTGGGAGGAAGCAGGTTCTATCCCCTCTCCGCCACAGAGGATGATGAAAATGTTCGCAAGATTGCTGCCGCATTGCCTCAGCCCATATACTACAACGACGGCCGTAAGAAAAGGGCTAGAATTACGCCATTTGCTCGACTATAAACCTTGATAGACAAGTTAGCAAAGAAAGAAAAATGCCCTGTGTTAGAGATTTTAAGAAGGATAGGGCGGGTGCCAGCCAAGCCCCGTCTTAGGCCGCGAGTAGAACCTGCTATCGCTGCGGAAAAGTCGAATAAGAGAATGAAAGCTAGTCCTCCTGTCGTTGTTTCAGGACTACAAATTAGGGAGGATACCACCTTCCAGCATTTGGCTGACAGACCATCCGGTCCTAGAACTTCTGCTGCTAGAAGGATAGTATGGCGTCCCACTACTGGACAATTAAGATTAAAACAACAACCTGAGAAAGAAAGTCTCGTCAGGAGACTTGAGTCTGAAGAAAGTGCTACCGCAGTAAAGGGGACTCATGAGAAGGAAACCGACAGTTATCACATGGCAACTGCAAGGATGTATAAAAAAGACCACTAGAAGATGCTATGGAAAAGCTAAGAACTGATACTCGGCGATTAGCAAGGGAAAGAGAAGAGAAATTCGGAGATGAAGTTGACTCGTCAAAGTTCATGGATGATGAATATGCAGAAATTAACATGGTTGAAACATAAGCTTCGTCAGCTTCACAAGGTGCCCCTGCAGCCGCAGATAGAGAGGAGCCGGAAGTAATGAGGAGGCAGCTTCAAGAGAAAGATGATACGAGCGCCCAAATGGCACAAAGGATGGAAGAGATGGCTGTAGCCCTAGCCACTCTCCAGAGTCAGGTTCAACCCCAAAGAGAAACACCCCCAGAAGTTATTCACATTGTAGACGGAGAAAGGAGATTACGTCCGTCAATGGAGATGATCAATTAAAGAAGGATGCAACACAAAGCATGATTCCGGAAAAGGATATCAAGAGCATGGTGGAACGAGCGAGTGCGAGAAGCCTTGGCACAATCAAAGAGCGGGACATCCATTCGGACGGGTAGACCTTACCCCAAAGAATTCAACGTTATCCAATATCCGAAAGGCTTCGTACCACCTCTGTTCAAGACCTTTGATGGAACCGGAAACCCTCGACAGCATGTTGCACATTTCGTGCCAGTTGTTGCAATGACGGCGGAAGTGATGCCTTACTCTTCAGACAATTTTTCAGCAGTCTATCAGGGATCGCCTTTGATTGGTATGCAGAATTACCGAACGGTTCGGTGAAGACATTTTCAGAACTAGAGAACCTCTTCATCAAGCGATTTGCGGGAGCTCGGCACCACATCACTATAGGTGATTTAGTGGTAGAAGCGAAACCCAACGAAACCTTGGTGGACTACATACCTCGATGGAGGAACCTAAGTATGAAGTGTGAGCCACGATTACTAAGAACGAGCATGCGATCGGCATTTTACTTAAGAGCATTCATGGCTTGATAGCACTTCTCCTCAAGGGATTTACTATTAAGACTTTCGAGAAGTTGTTAAGCAAGGCCGGAAGCTTGCAAGAGGATGCGAAGCAATTAAGTTTTCGTCGACAAAACGAGACAAACGAAGCCCGTGAAAACTTTTGAAAAGAAGTACGGGATCGTTGCAACGGTCGATAAAGGCGAGCAACCAATACAAATATCGTCGAACGGCCGCGGCAACCTCAATAGAATTACCAGCAACCCCGACCCAGCTATCAGTCATCTCCACAGTATGAACAACCGCCTCGTCCGCAACATACGTTAGGGAGCTTCTGAGCAGGGAGTATCTGTTCAAGAATGAGGCAGTACCGAAAATGTTCCGCAGTCTGATGAAGACTCCAGATTTCCAACTGCCAGAACCTATGAGACCAGAAGAAGTCAACAAGAAAGGTGATCCCAACTTTTGCCCTTACCACCGGATGCTTGGACACAAGATAGAAGATTGTATTACCTTCAAAAGTTGGCTCGACGACGATCTTCGGAAAGGGAATATAACGATCCCGAAGGAGTACATGAAGGAACCCCGGAAAGGAGATTGCGTCGATGTTATCTCGACGGATCTCATTGTGCTCGATAGACCCCTATGCGACTGATGATGGATGGGTACCACTTGGACAAGGTCTTCGAAAAAGATTTTGGATCACATCCAAACCGCTTCGGTGCGAGCCTCAATTCAGAGTTCGAAACCTGTTAAGTCGACACTATCACTTGCGATAGAAGTACCACCTCAACAAGAGACAATTGAAGAGAAGAAGAAAATTGACGAAGAAGAGAAGACCGAGGCTCCTAAGGCTAGACTAGGGGTTGCTTATCCTATGATAGTTGTTTCGATTCGGGGGAGAAATCCCTCGAACCTCGACTCTGTATGATTATCTCGCTCACTCCAGGTGGGATCTTATAATGATAAGGTTTATGGCGTTGGCTACGTTTTGATTGTTTCTAACGATTACGTAACTAGCGACAATCCGGACATCGATTTCGATACAAATGACAATTCTCGAATCATACACAATCTCGACGATCACAATGACGAAGAAGACATCCATCGAGGAGGCTACGAGAGTTCAACAAGCAACGAATCCGTTTGCGAGTTTCGAGGAGCTCCGGTCACGATAGAGTTAGAGCCTTCGGACTACGAAGCAAATCCGAAGAACCTGTCATTCCGATTCGGAAGGAAACACCGGCAAACTCAATACTTGGATTCGAAGAAATTACGAAGTTAACTTAAGAAGTGGAAGAGTTCTATCTCCGAGAATGGGTCCGAAGGACAAAGGAAAGCGGTGGTTGTTCAGGAAGAACCAACCCCGACAGAAGAAATACCCATTCGGGAAGAAATCGAGACACATGGAAATAAAGTGGATTACAACATGCTAGCCTATCTTAGGAAACTACCGGCCAAACTGAGCATCTACGACGCTCTTATCTTATCAAAGGAGATGAGGGAAGCTCTGATCAAGGCCTTACTTGATCCAGAAATTTTCTTAGCTCGAATGACCGGAGATTCCTTGGATGAGGTTTGCTCGTTAAAAGAACAGCGAGGTGTTACCTTCACGGACAATGACCTACTACTTGGGACAGCAGACCACAACCGACCGCTGTACATTTCAGTTACAATTGGGAAGTTTACACTCTCCAGAGTATTGGTGGATCCAGGAGCATCGATCAATATAAGGAATCTTCGGACGATAGTATACTTGGAAATTGATGCTCGCGAGCTCGAACCGGACAAAATGTTATTAAGAGGATTCAACCAGAAAGGAGAAAGAGCCCTCAGATCAATAACACTGCTAATGAAGACCGGTGACTTAGCAAAGACAGCCGCAAATTTCACATAATTGATTCCGAAACGTCATTCAACGCTCTGCTTGGGCCGACCATGGATACATGAAAACGGGATGGTACCATCATCTCTACATCGAGTGCATCAAATACTACGATGGAGGGGAACGAGTGCATCAAAGGTGACTTACAACCATTCTCCGTACATGAAATTGGAATCCATGAAGATGTAGCTTATTGTGCACCTCCGAAGAAAACAATCTTCTCCAGAGATACCATAACGAATGAAGCAAAAGAAATTCGGGATGACGAAGAACCTGAAGTTCTAGTCCAACAGTCACTCACCACTTCCTTACGGCGAGATGGTGAAGGTTTCTCCATAACTCGCATCCGAGGTCGAGGCCGGGGACGAGGTCATGGCAGAGACGTTAGGACGGTTGGACAGAGGAAACCAGCTATCAATGTTGATTGGGAAGACAGTTCTGAAGAAGAAAAAGAGATCAAAAAAGAAGCAGCGACAATAAGTCGGAAGAAGCCGCAATTCAGGATCCCGCTCGAAGATGAAAAGAATGAAGAATATACACCAATGTACGAGAAGATTAACCACCATGTACATACTATGACCCTGACACCGATCCATTCTAATAAGATCGAGGGTATGGTGGTCAAAGAGGTATGTAGCGGCGGTGCAAAGCCAATCAAATTCTATCGAGGTGCTCCTTCCTCCAAAACTGAAAATAATGTACAATTTGAAGATGTCACTTCATCAGAATTAATGGAATTACCTTTTGAGTGGTACTCTCCCTGTGTTCAAAATTTAATTCAGCATGGTTTCTTACCTCGACAATGGACAAAAGGTCAATCACAACATTTTGAAAAATTATGGAATAACTCCGGTCGTCCACCCAATTCAAAGCATGGTCTCGGATTCGGCACAGTAGGATCAGTTGACGATACTGAACTTTGCTTGGTTGTCACTTGCGAGTCTAATGAAAACTGCATGGAAACTATAGAAATTTACAAATTGGAGACCCTCCACCAGAATTCGAAGAAGAGATTAAATCTACAATAGATGAGTTAACGGAAGTTAACTTAGGTACTAGCGAAGAGCCTAGACCTACCTTTGTTAGCTCCTTACTCAATAAAGAAGACTCCGAAGAAATAATCAAATTATTAATGGAATTTAAAGACTGTTTTGCTTGGAGTTACGATGAGATGCCAGCTTTAGCTCAAGAGGTCGTAGTCCATAAGCTAGGAGTGGATCCTACTTCTGTCCCAGTCAGACAAGGTCCCAGAAGAATGCGTCTAGAAATCGAACAAGTCATAGCTGAAGTTAAAAAGCTAATAGACGCTAAATTTGTCCGTGAAGAACAATACCCGACTTGGTTAGCCAATGTGGTGCCAGTTAGAAAGAAGAATGGTCAAATCAGAATTTGTGTGGATTTCAGAGATTTGAACAAAGCATGTCCAAAAGATGAATTTCCTCTACCGATCCCAGAATTAATAATCGACATTGCTTCAACACATGAAAAATTCTCATTCATGGATGGATCTTCAGGATACAACCGGATAAAAATGGCTCCGGAAGATGAAAAACTTACGAGCATTCGAACGCCGATCGGAGTATATTGCTACACGGTGATGCCATTCGGATCGAAGATCGCGAGAAGCAACATACCGAGAGCGATGACAAGAATTTTTGATGATCTCATCCACAATCAAGTCGAATGCTACGTGGATGATGTGGTCATCAAAAGCAAAGTAAAGGAAAACCACCTATATGATTTGAGAATTGTTTTCAAACGATTAAGATAATTTAACCTTAAGATGAATCCCTTAAAATGCGCCTTCGGCGTCACCTCCGGGAAATTCTTAGGATTCGTTGTCCGACATCGTGGAATTGAAATCGACCCGGAAAAGATTAAAGCTATCTTAGAAATGCCGCCTCCCAAAACCTTAAAGCAATTACGATCTTTTCAAGGGAAGTCGGCATATCTTCGACGCTTTATCTCAAACTTGTCGAGTAGGTGTCGACCTTTCTCGGCATTAGTTAAAAAGGACGCCAAATTTATTTGGGAAGAAAAATGCCAGAAGGCCTTTGAGGACATTAAGCAATATTTAATGACACCTCCTGTCTTAGCAGCCCCAGTCTCAGGTAGGCCGTTGATACTTTATACCGCCGCTTTAGACGACTCTCTCGGAGCCCTGTTAGCCCAGGTTAATGATGAGGGTAAAGAAAATGCTCTTTACTACCTAAGCCGTCGTTTACTTCCGATGGAAATAAGGTATCCCGCAATTGAAAAGCACTGTTTGGCCCTGATCTTTGCCGCTCAAAAGCTCAGGCACTACATGCTTTCTCATAAGGTCAACCTGATCTCGAAGTTTAATCCATTGCAATACTTGATGACAAGTCCAATGCTTTCCGGCAGACTTGCCAGGTGGTCAATGATATTATTGCAATTTGATATAACTTTCGTGCCCCTTCGTGCCGTAAAGGGACAAGTCTTAGCAAACTTCCTTGCAGCACACCCTTTGCCGGCAGAATCTCCTCTCAATGACGATTTGCCAGATGAAAAAATGATGAGCTTAGAAGACTCTGATGATCGACGTTGGGAATTATATTTCGACGGAGCATCTTCAGCACACAAAGACGAAGAATCGCAAGTGATAGTGCCCGATAAGGCAGGGATCGGATTAATCTTTATAACACAGGAGCGGGGGATGTTAAAATACTCCTACCACTTGACAGAGCCGTGTACAAACAACGAAGCAGAATACGAAGCCCTCATAACAGGACTGGAATTAACTATTCAAATGGAGATAACAGACATCAACATCTACGGGGATTCGCAGTTAATCATTCAACGGATCGCCGGACAATACGGAATTTTAAAACCAAGACTCGAGCAATACTTCCAAGTATGCCATACGGTTGTTGGAACGCATTCCAAATGTGACGATCTACAAAATTCCCATAAAAGAAAATGCTTTAGCGGATGCGTTAGCTCGCCTCGCAAAAGAATTTGCCCGCTTGCAAGATGAATCGGTGGAAGTGTCGGTTCATGGACGTCGGGTCCTATCACGGCTCGACATAGACACAATACACAAATCGAAATAGAAGAAGAATCGGTTGCAGCGATGACGAGAAAACACGGAAGATTGGCGACAGCCATTAATAGATTACCTGCAAATAGGAAAACTACCAGACGATAGGTCGCTAGCCCATCAGATCAAGAAAGAACTCTGTCCTACGCATTAATAAACAACACGTTATACAAAAGGTCTTTCAATCAAATGTGGCTAAGGTGCCTAAGCGGGTCCGAGGCCCGTGAAATTATTAAAGAGGTCAATTCAGGACTCTGTGGCGCTCACCAGTCGGATCTGAAGATGAAAATAAAAATTAAAAGATTAGGGTACTACTGGCCCTCGATGATGACCGACTACATGAAAATCGCCAAGAGCTGTCATCAATGCCAAGTGCACGGAGTGGTTCTACACCAACCTCCAAATGTGCTACATCCGACAATTGCGTCGTGGCCATTTGAGTGTTGGGGCACAGATATAGTGGGTCTAATAGAACCACCGTCTTCAAAAGGACATCGCTTCATTCTTGCTGCTACGGTTACTTCTCCGAGTGGGCGGGCGAGTTCCACTCAGAGAAGTGAAAACACACCACGTGCTACAGTTTTTTAAGAACGAAGTTGTCTACCGTTTCAGAGTACCGCGCAGGATCATCTCAGATAATGGGTCAGCATTCAGAAGCACAGAAATTAACAATTTCGTCAGGAGACACGAAATCGACTGGTGATATTCAACAATTTACTACCCAAGAGCAAACGGCCTGGCTGATGCTTTTAATAAAACTCTCGTTCAAATCTTAAAGAAAATTTTGGACGACAATAAGAGAAATTGGCACGAGAAGTTATTAGAAGCCTTATGGGCCTACCGGACAACCTTCAGGACTCCTACTCAAGCTACACCTTACGCTCTGGTGTATGGGTCCGAGGCAGTGTTACCCTTAGAGGTCCAGCTTCCTTCACTCGAATTGCGAGTTGCAAACAAAATCATGACAGAAGAGAATGCCAAATTACGACTAGAGGAATTAGAAAGCTCGGAAGGGAAAATACTTGCAGCCGACGAGAATTTAGAATTATACCAAGCTAAGATGGTTCAAGCCCATGATAGACTGGTCCGCCCAAGAACCTTCAAAGTTGGTGACTTAGTTCTCGTTCTCAAGAGACCTATCCTTGCACACCGCAAGATAGGAGGAAAATTTGAACCCACTTGGGAAGGGCCATTTGTGGTTGAGGCGGTCTACTCAGGAGGCTCCTACCAGCTAGTGAACTGCCAAGGAGAACGAAATATACTTCCGATCAACGGATGATACTTGAAGAAGTATTACGCTACTTGATGTTTCGAAGGAATGAATTCTTCATCCCTAGAAGCATGGGCGAAGTAGTTACTTATGATTGGGTCCGAACCCAAAAAAAAAAGAAAAAAAAATAATAATAATAAAAAATGTGCTAAAATAAATAAAATCATGATAATAAAGTTTTCCTTGTTTTCTCTTCCATGTCAAAATCTCTTCTTGATCTTATCCCACTTCATTCCTGTTAAATTTAAAAATACAAAAAGTAATAGAAAAAAACTGTCTTTAATAAACATTTTCTTAATGTTCTTGTTCTTAGTACATCCCCTGATCCTTTTCCTTGTCTTTTCGCAGGGAAATGTTGAACGGGCGGTTGGTCCTGAACTTTAGAAATGGCGTAAGCCTTGCACTCGACGAAAAGAGGGTGAAAGATGGAGCGATAATAGAGATTGACTCAAACTTCGCACCGGCGAGCCCGCGATACGAGGAAAGTGGCCGGGTCCCGGTTGACCGAGAGGAACCGCCCGAGTAAGACGAGAATGAAAGTGGGTGGCCCAAGCCACCAATCCAGAGCGACAAGAAAAGGAAAACAAATGCGAGGAGGACAAGAGAATCAAGTCCGTGGTCGCTACGGCGGAGGGCGAGCTTGTCGGCGCCGCGCCCGCGGAGATTCGGGAAGTATGAAGATCTACTCTCACAACAACTCAGCGAAGAAATAAAAATCGTCGTATCCGCAAGATGTTAACCAAACTAGCAGCGGACCAGCGCGACGAGGCAGTTGCTACTGCACGCGTACGTATACTTCAAGGATGCCGATTCACTGTGTACTCGAAGAAAGGAGGCCGGCTCCGAGGATAACAAAAGAGACCAGGGAAATCTTAAGGAGAACGAAGAAGGAAGGCTACCACGCCACCGGATAAAGTCACCGCAATGCATAACCTTGTTGCGGAGCAACCCCGGAGGATGTCCCGACGGACACCATCCCCGAGGAGCCGAGGTATGCAGGAGAACGTGAAGGGATTGAGCCATATATCTCACAATACGTCACCAGGCCTCGCCATTTGCAGATTATTCCAGAATACGAGCTAGAAAGAATGCAGAATGTCGAGAAGAAAACTTTTGAATGCTTCGAGTGAATCAGAGGCAGGAGGATCAATATACTAGAAGGCCTCGAGCTACATACAGATGTGTTCTCAGAATACAAACAACAATAAATCGTGGACTGCATCCGGGATTTGAAAAGAATGGGCCGAGCTGGCCGCCTAAGAGAAAACACTTACTCGGAACCCCGGAGATGGATGCTAGGGAAAGGGAGAATTACAATATAATGTGGATGCTGCTACAACTTCGCAGAAGACAGGAAGGGAAACCCACCAGGGATACTCCGTCATGGCCAGGTGGATCCAATGCCATTAGTCATCAAAAGGATGGTAAAGAGAATGATAACGTGGAGGGTACTGCCGGCAGATTGCATACCCAACAGTTGCATCATTAACATCTACAAGAAGGGTGACTGCATACCCCCGCACATAGATCACCACGACTTTGTCAGACCTTTCTGCACAGTTTCTTTTCTGAACGAATGTAATATCATGTTAGGATCTGACCTCCGGATAGCAGGCCCATGTGAGTTCCGAGGGCCAGTGAAGATACCATTACCGGTAGGTTCCGTCATGATACTAAAGGGCAACGGAGCAAATGTCGCTAAACATTTCATACCGGGAGTACCAATGAAGCGGATCTCAGTTACTTTCAGAAGGATGGATGACAGGAAAGCACCTTACCACTTCCAGCCAGACCCGGAGCTAGAGAGCCTCCGGCCTTACGAGCTGTGAGTTACATGGAAAATATCACACCTCCAACGTACATCCATACGACATCCTTGCCAAGGATGGCTTGGAAGGTGATGTTATTGACCATGTACCTCACTATTCAGACATGGATTTCTGACAGATACCTTTTTTTGGATGGACCGACAAAGATCATACAAAGTCCGTTTTGAGTCTACATGGATTGTATGAGATATATTCCAGATCGAGTTGTATGATGTATCTTCAACATGATTGGAATGAAAGTGACCATGTCACATTTTGGCCTTCACCTCTTTTGTGCAAATTGACTGGGAAACGCCATTAAAGTTAAATGAACTTTGAACAAAGAAGAGAAAATAAACAAAAAGAATAAAAGAAAACTTTCCTTAATATTCTAAAAGAAAAATGATGAACGCCAAATTCACATGAAACATTAAATGAATGGTAAAATAAATTTGAATCGTTAAAAGACAAATAAAATGAACATAAATTTCAAATCAAATCTCAATCAAATTCAAATTCAACCTTCCAGATCTCAAATCAAATCTCAATCAAATTCAAACTCAATCTTCCAAATCTGAAATCCAATCCGTTCTGCTCTCTCCTTTGTCTGGGATGGAAGCGGTCGATTCCATTGACATGGAACCACGAGGTTTTCGATTCGAATCTAGTGGCAATGAATTATATCCAATCCAAACCAGCAACTTTCAATCAACTCTTTTGATTGGGATATGTAGCATCTACATATTCCCTCCTAATTTGTTTCTTTCCAAAAAAAAAATCTTTTACAACTTTCATGAAATTCTCGAAGCACCAAAATTCCACACTTTTCAAATTAACACTACAAATCTTTACAAAATCATTTACATCAAAATTCAAATTCTTGGGGTTAAGGATTTTACATCCGAGACTGCATTGCCTTAGGATTCTTTCCCTATCGCAATGAAATACATCAAATTCAAACTTTTGGGGTTGAGGATTTTACATCCGAGACTCGATTGCTTTAGGATTCTTTCCTTATTGCAATGAAATACATCAAAATCCAACTTTTGGGGTTGAGGATTTTACATCCGAGACTGCATTGCTTTAGGATTATTTCCCTATCGCAATGAAATACATCAAATTCAAATTCTTGGGGTTGAGGATTTTACATCCGAGACTGCATTGTTTTAGGATTCTTTCCCTATCCAATGAAATACATCAAAATCAAATTCTTAGGGTTGAGGATTTTACATCCGAGACTGCATTGCTTTAGGATTCTTTCCCTATCACAATGAAATACATCAAAATCAAATTCTTGGGGTTGAGGATTTTAAATCCGAGACTGCATTGCTTTAGGATTCTTTCCCTATCGCAATGAAATACATCAAATTCAAATCTTTTGGGTAGAGGATTTTATATCTGATACTGCATTGCTTTAGGATTCTTTCCCTATTGCAATGAAATACATCAAAATCAAATTCTTGGGGTTGAGGATTTTTACATCCGAAACTGCATTGCTTTAGGATTCTTTCCCTATTGCGATGAAATACATCAAAATCAAATTCTTGGGATTGAGGATTCTACATCCGAGATTGCATTGCTTTAGGATTCTTTCCTTATCGCAATGAAATACATAAAAATCAAACTCTTGAGGTTAAGTATTTTACATCCAATACCGCATTGCTCTGAGATCTCTCCTCATTGTAATGGTTCAATCCAATCAATTCAATTTTCTTTTGAAGTTGAAGATGTTACATCTAAAACCACAAAATTCCAATTTTTCATTTCAAGTTCAAATCCCTTCAAATTAATTTTGACAAAACTTCAATCTAAATTAAAACTCCAAATTGAAATCTAAACTTACACATCAAAACTTAAACTGAAACAAAATAAAATCTAAATTGAAATTCCCCCAGGTCATGTGATTTGGGATTCACCTCCTTTTCCTTTCCCAGCGAGAGTTCGGGAATCTTCGGTCTCGGAGATATACTTGACACTCCCCGACGGAAATTCTTCTACTTCGTCCTAAGTTTGTCACTTGGACATCTGTGTTGGTTTTGTTGATCTTTTCGATCAACGCCAATACGCACGGTGTGCTTGGTTAGCACACCACACCTATTGGGGGTCCATTTGTTGACCTCATTTTTGATGAGGTCTTCTCTTCTCTCTATAGTACTTAGGATCTAGCCTTAGGCTTTTCCTTTGACTATCTTAGAGGATTAGAATTGGGACCCACCACTTACAAATTCAAACCACTTTTTAACTCCCTGCAAACTCCACAGACTTGACTATAGACCCCTAATCACCTAGAGGGTTGAAATCAAATGTGGAAGTTTAAAGGATGAGTTCTCATAGGACTCTTTGGCCTTAGGACTACCACAGGTGGCCCGGTCGGTGAAGGGCTGACCTACACACACACTGCACCTATACACTATACTTTCACACACATTCTAAAAAACACACCCATACCTAACTTGACCTCCTGACTCATAAAGGTGATTCACATGGATGGTCCTTAACCCCTAAGCCCTTGGCTAAGAGGGTTAGGAACAACATAGTGGATGCCTCAAATGAGTCACTTCATGGCTCATGTGGGCTTGATATGGCTTCATGGCTCAACCAAAATGATTTTATTCCACTTACAATTACCCAATCTTCAATTTTCCAAATTTTCAATTTTTGACCCCGGGACCCTACACCCGCTTAAGCTTACCCAAAGTCACTAAAATTACCCAAAATTTTCAAAATTTCCAAATCACCCAAAATTCTCCAAAATTAACCTTGAACATTTCCTCACCAATCAAGTTGATCATCCATAGCCAAAAATACCAAAAATTCCAAAAATACCTCCCAATACCCTCCAAATACCCAAAATACCCCTCTTGACCCAAAAATCCAAAAATTCAAAAACTTCCCAGAAAATTCCAGAAAATCCCAAATATTTCAATTTTCATTTTGTCCAACTACACCATGGGCCAATTTTGTCAATTTACCCTGATCCTGTCAAAACTCCAAATTTGACCCATTTTAACCCAAAATGAACCCAATGTCTAGCCAAACCTACCCAATTGACCCAAATTCTGGTCCAATTCAATTCTAAACTTCAATTTAACATTCCCAACACCAATCTAGACAAGATCCAAGTCCAATTTGATTGACATTTGAATCCAATTTCACTTTTGGCCTTAAAGCCCAATTTGGACCCATGACCCAAACTTAGCCCAAACTAACCCAATTCAACTCCAATTAACCCCAAACCTTTTCTAAACCTTCCCTAACATCCCCACAAACAAAACACTAACATGATTTACCCAAAATTTAGACCCAAACCCCACTCAAATTCAACCCAAAGCCAAAGAGCCCAATTTTGACCTAAACCCAAACCTAACCCAAATAAGCCCAAACCCCAAAATCAAAACCCAACCAAAGTCAAAACCTCTTTGAAACAATCCCATAAACATTTCCCAAAATTAATTTTACATAAATTTGAACCCTAGACCTACATTGGCCCATTCACCAAAGAGGTCCAAATCCAACCCAAACCTAGCCCAAACACTTCAAATTTATTCCAAATCATTCATGAAACATTCCTAAACTAAATTCAACACTTATTGGATCCAATCCTTTGCAAAATTCCCATCCTAAAATCCATTTTAAAATCCAAAAAGACCCACTTCCCTAAATCACTTTAAAATCCCACCTTCACTAAATTTCAAAGGCCCAAAGTCCATACGACACTCTTCTTCATCATGCATTCAATTAAAATCATCCCTTAAGTCCTAAATCAATCATCAAATGGTTCCAAATCAAGCCATATGCCAAATCCCATCAAATCACCCCTAAATTACCAAAATTTCTAAAATCCATTTTCATGAAATTGACCAAGCTTTTCCCCAAGCCAAAGACAAGCTATGAAGCCACTCTTAAGCCACATGCAAGTCATGTGAGTTGCTCACATGTGACCTTACCACATTGGGCAAAAGGAGGAGGTCCTTTCTACATTCCCATAAGGTGATTAACCACTCCCATGATTCATCTTAACCATGCTTAAGCCTAATTGTACTTGGATTGTGACTTGACCCTATCGATTATGCTGAACCAAATCACATTCCCTTCAGCCTAAACCAAGCATTGGGTGGTGCACCTAGCCCAAAGGGATGGGTTGACCAATTTGAGCCAAAATAGACTTCCCCCCATTCCATTTCAATTCAACTCCTTTACACATGGCCATGGCCAATTGACTGCACTAAGCCCCAGCCCTGACCTCCCTGACCTTGAGGGTGACTCCGATCTCGGCCGGCCGACCACCACGCTGCCGGAAACCACCAAGCCAAGAGAACCCATGTGAGCCAAAGTTTGGAATTCCCACTTGCTGAGTCGCCCCATGCCCAATGGCCATCATGGTTGTTCTTCCCTTGACCTAAGCAGCTCGATCCCAAGCCTTAAACCCCGCAGGAGGCCCTCCACCCTCTCCTATTTAAACCTCACCTCCTCTCGGCCATGAGAGGTCGCTGAACCGGACCTTACCGAAACCACCGCCAAAATTTCTCCGAGCCACTCTCCATACTTAGAGCAGTTGATCCCCAGTGACAATTTGCCCTAATCCCCACCAACAGAGCCTAATTTCTCATCCAAAATTCCACCCAAAACCAGGACACTTCTCCACAGTGGATCAATCCTCAAATTGATTGGTCCTACACCTTCACCAGACCAAGGGAAGAGGTCCACCAGCAAAAGCCCCCTCTCTAGGCCGGCCACCCATCCGATTCCGGACTCCGAAGCTTTGTGATCGGGCTTGGTCGAAATCATACCTGCAGACAATTCACCGGGCCAAGGAACTTCATCTGGAGCTTGATTGGACCCAATCGAAGGTGACACAACCCTCAGATTGAAGCCACACTTCTCTGAGCAAAGGTGTGGGGATGCTCGAGCTTAGTTGTTCCGGTGGCTAGGGTGGCCGGCAAGGACAGAGATGTTAGTCGAAAGGCTGATGGGAGTTAAGAGGGGAGCTCAGTGCCATTGATTGGGTTGCATACTTGGGGGTTAAGGGAGTTATGGGTTAGCCAAAAATGGTGAAGTCTATTGGTTCTAAGTGAGGGACCTTTGGTCCATTGCTCAATGGACATGGGTTTGGCTGGTCATGGCTGGTCCCTAAGGTCCCAAGGTTGGCTATGGTGGAGCCAATTTGGTCAATTTGGTTAAATTTGTTGACATTGGGTCATGGGTACAATTTAGGTCATATTGGGTTTAGATTGGTCTAGGTTTGCTTTGATCTTGGGTTATACCCAATTTGTTGTTCAATATGATGTACATGATTGTCATAAAGTGTTTGAAAGGGGATTGAAGTGGTTTTGAATAGGTTTAGGAGTTCAATTTGGCTTAATTTGGGATTCTGGCCTATTTGGGGTAAGTTGGGTTAGCTTGGGTTTAGGTTTGGTCTAAGGCCAATTGAGGGTTTCAAATGGTCTCGGGGGATGTCAAAAAGAGTTTTCAACATTAATTGGGTGGATATTTTGGGGTTTGGGCACTCAATTTGATGGATTTTGAACACGTGACATATTTAGGGAAAATTTGGGGATTTTGGCTAAGTTGGGCTTGTATGAGGCTTAGGCCCAAATTAGGGACAATTTAATGTTGAATTTGGCACAGGGGAATGTCTTGAGAAGTTTGGAATTAAAATTGAGGGGAAATTGATTTACATTGAGTTTAATTTAGGTGATATGGGTCACTTGGTCAAAATTGGGGATTTTAGAATTCAAGTAAGATTGAGCTCAAATGTGGGTCAAATTGGATTATGATTTGGTTTAGATTGAGGCTAGAGATGTTGAATTAATGTTTGTAATTGAAATTGAGCAAGATTGGGGTGAATTGGGTGGACATTAGGTTTAATTTAGGTAGTTTTAGGTTAAATGAGTCAAATTGGGGCTTTTGGATGAATTGGGCTAAATTGGTCGAATTGGGTCATGTGGTAGTTAAGAGAAATGAAATTGGGAATATTTAGAAGGTTTTGAGAATTTTTTGCAAATTTTGGGGCTATTTTTGAAATTTTGGTAAATTTGGGTAATTTTGGTAAATTTGAGTTGTAGGGAGTATTTTGAAATAATTTTGGGGTAAAATAGGTAATTTGGGTAATTTTGGAAATTTTGGGGGCTTTTAGGGTTTAGGGGTATTTTGGGCAGATTTAGGGGCAATGGTTCAAAAATTGAAATTTTTGAAAAATTAAGATTGATTGGAGGTGAGTAGTATGGGATTTTTTAGGATGAACCAAAAAAACCCTTATTTGGTCCTCTATGTGTTGGTTCCAACCTTTTTAGCCATAGGCTTAGGGTTGGACCAGATTCTAAAGAGTTAGGAGATCAAAGTGGGATGTGATTTATTTAGGGTTGTGAGTGTGAAGTGTGTGTATGGTGAAAGCTTCAAACCTCCCAGGGTAAATCTTAAGGTCTGACCACCTATAGGAGACTTCCTCTGGGCTTCCTTATGCTTGGCCTCTTCCTCCCAGGAGTTGGAGGTTAGGCGTTAAGCAAATGAAAACTCCATTGAAGTGAGAAAAGTTTGAATTTCTAAAGCGGATGGGTTCCAAGACTAGTCTTCTAAGAAAGTCACCAGGAGAGTCCTATGACTAGACCCTAGGCTATTCTAAAAGAAAGACTAGACCTCAACCAACTTTTTTTATCGAAACCCTAAATCTCTCATTCTATCTCTCTCTAAGGTGTTTTCTATAAATCAATCGTGGGAGTTGCCATCTTAAACTCCAAAGAGAGAATACTTCAGGAGAAAAGAAAATTCTAAGCAATAATAAAAGCAAAAGGGATTAGTTTCCATTCTTCATAATGGATCACATTACTTTAGAACTCCAATCTTTCAAATTCTATCTCACAACCAACCAAAATTGACAATCCCGTCTCTCATAAAAAATAACATTAATCTAAATTTCTAAAGATAATGAAGCTCCATTGCAAATTAATGGCGCCAACATCCATGCTAACAATAAGGTTCTTATGGATCATTGTCGCGTTTGATCGACAAATATCATTCACAAATCTTAGGTAGTGTTTGCAAGTTCATATCGAGTTTGTATTGGAAATGGGCTTCCCTTTGAAGTTTGGATCCATGAAGAGAAATCACTACCAAGGATTTTCTGACGAGGTGCTTAATGGGAGCTAGGCTGCGAAGAAAACAACATGCCAGAATGGGCACGGATAAGTGTAGTTAAAATTAAGGGTTTTTGATGCAAAAGTAGATGAAACCAAAGAAAAAATGATTTTATCTTATTTTGTTGATAATAAAGACGGAGATGAGTCGGAGGCATAAAAATTGAAAGTTGAGATAGGAAGATTTGATCGTTTGAATTATGTGATGGAATAATAGGATGGAAGATGGAGACAAAATGGCGAGAAAAAATTTTAGTGGGGCGGTAAAAATTGATGTTTGGATGGCATGCATAGGAGTTGGGCTATTTATTTCAAGGTGTTCATTGAAAAGATTAGTAGGATTAAAGTTATTTTGAGAATCTATTAATGTGTTGAATTCTCTTCAATTTTCTTCTAGATTTGTATAACAATATATGTAAGCAGTTCTAATACTAGTTTTAATTTATCTTTTGTTTCTTTCCCAAATATAACCTATTGCTGCAATATTTACATTTAATTTGTCCATCCAATTTGATTTAACTTGTCTTTTTGTCATTGTTGATTGAATGAATTAAAACAAAATGATTCACAATTTTTTTGATGGAATTTGAATGACTGTAAATAGTGTAACATATGAAATATTTACAAACAAGCTTATATTTCTAGATAAATATAATTTATAATGCAGTTGATTGTAGCTTATGTACAAGAAAATTTTCATCCTACTACTACACATGATACCGGTGAAATACAAATGAAATAACCTTATTTTTTAACAGTAGTTTAAAAAATTATTTTATATTTAATTAAGCTAGTTATACTCCGCTTTATTGTCCATTGATAATACTTATACATTGATGGTTTACATTAAATATAGTACAAATCATGCTTACACAATATATGGGGAGAAAATTATAAGAAAAGTACCTTAAACTTGCACTATAGCATCAAAATTAGCAAATTTGATAATAATAATAGATGCATTTTATTTGGATGCATGAAAATCTTTTATCATCTACGTTAAATTTGCTTCAAAATTTAAATTATGCTCCCTAATAATCAATATACTCAAAAAACTAGAAAAATTAAACGCAATAGCTAATGAATATCTTGCAAGGGTTGTTTCTAAAAGTATTGACTTCGTTGTCAGCCTATATTCACATTTTATTTGACATCGATTTAACTTTATTTTGTTTGATGTAGCTATATGTTGCACTTCTTGTATAATTAATTATGTGAATACTTTTAAATTTTAATTATGGATTGCATGGAGTTCCCTGTCACAAGTTAAAGCTCATGCAACAAAAGTTCTGACTAAATTATGATGCATTAGACTAAGAAATGTTTCAAGTATGAAATATTCAGCAACATTATTTTTTAAACCAAGCAGGTCAAAGGAAGGTGACTGAGCTCTCTTGTTTCGCTTTGTTGAAAGTTGGAATTCTTTTTAACAAGCACACCACGTCCTCAGCCTTTCTAACTCTCCAAACTCTTAGGGGTAGTTCATATGTGATCAAATCTTCTCAAATTGGACTTGTTTAAAGGCGTGATTATTACTTTTACTACATGCATAGTCCGCCTTAGCTGAAGGCACATTTCGCTTTTGGCCTTGATTTATGGGAAGCAATGCAGTAGGGGAATTCAGT
The DNA here is from genome assembly GCA_022702705.1 of Papilionanthe hookeriana x Papilionanthe teres. Classification (NCBI taxonomy): domain Eukaryota; kingdom Viridiplantae; phylum Streptophyta; class Magnoliopsida; order Asparagales; family Orchidaceae; genus Papilionanthe; species Papilionanthe hookeriana x Papilionanthe teres. The sequence continues at coordinate 65,001,125 of CM040421.1, read as the reverse complement.
CTAAACCATCCTCCACAACATAACCTTTCATTCTCAAAGCCTTTCCAAGCTCCAAAGAGACTTCCTTCTCTAAGAGCTCAACCTCTAATTCTACAGTTAGATCAAAGCTCTTTTATCGAGCTTAGTTTGGATAGAAGTTTGATCCAAGCAATTTGAATTTGACTCTCTCACACTTGAAGCTTTGTCAAGCCTATATGAGCAAGCATAAACTCTATCCCTCACCACCTTCTACCCAAACTAAATTCTATCTTTGATCACTTGACAGTTGGAGTAGATCAAGTATCTACTAGTTGTCTCTTAAAGGATTTGGGATCATAGTGGGATTGTTCATGGGATTCATGTGAAGCTCTAAAACTCCTCAATTTCTTGGAATCACCACTATGTCTAAGTATTCCTTCAAAATGTCTCTTAAAACTCCTTAGATATACGAGTTTGTGAGTGCGGTGCTCGTTTATATAAACTATTCGGGATGTGAAGATGGGTTTGATTTCATATCTTAAAATTTTAATTAAAATTATTTTGAAATCAAATACTACTTTTCAAATTATTTATTTAAATTAAATTAAAAATTCGTAGACAATTTACGCTGGCATTTTTCAAAACACAACCTAAAAATATGCGAAACACAAATTCTTGAAGTAGGAGAAATTTCTCCTATTCACACATTTTGAACGTTGATAGGGGCATGAGATTAATGCGCTCCCGAGGTACATAAGGCTCTTCCAAAAAAACTTTTCTCCACGATAGCTCGAGTAAGTGAAGTTGCAGGGATCCTTGAGTTTTTCATGAAAGCTTTTAGACAGGCTAATGCAGCCATGTTAGTCTGTGATCTAGATTATCATTCTTTCTTTTTGTTAATATATCCTTTGCTAAACTTCACATAATTGGGCATTAACTGTGCTTCCATAAAATGGATGTTGATGTTTTTTAAGGATTTCAAGGAATTTCAGAATTATTTTTCACTCTTTTATTGTTTTAGTCTTTGAGGAAAAGGGGTGGTGGTCTTTCTGATAATTTTCATTGGTTTAAGTGGATATTCCAGAAATTTGGATATATGTTATCATGTCCTTTATGAGTTTCCACCTTCTCATTTTCAACTTGATGTCTTATTACATTTGTTGATTCAAGTCTTTTCCACTTCTTAATTTGTATAGCCTTAATTTGTTATTTATTTTGACTTTTTGGGTTAGTCTTAACATTACTAGAAAAGTTCCGAAGGTCCCCTTTACTAAGTGCGAAGGTAGCAATATGCACCAATTGATTTTCAATATCTTTAATAGTATCTCCATGATTTTGCGGTTAGGTCTCTTTACTTTTTAAAACTGATTCCCTTAACTTTGTAATTGATTACCCATACTTAATATCAATTATTCCATAGACGACTTCTTCTCTTGAATTGTGGTCGCTTTATTGAATCTGAAGGATAAGAACGTACGTATTTTGTGTTTCCTGGTTTTGAATTTCCTTATGGGTTCATAGAATTATTCCCCACTGCATATTATTCCATTTAAGTTTAGGAGGCTCTTCCGATTGGGATTATAATAGTTAAGGATAAGGATTGTGGGAATTACATTATTTTAGCATTCGAAAGTTTCATAAGATGATTGAGAATACGCCAGGCATATTTTTAGGTTGAGTGTTTTGCTTTGAAAAGAGGTCGCATACGAAGTGCATCGTAATTCTTAATTTAATTTAAATAAATAATTTGAAAAGTAGTATTTTATTTTTAAAAATAATTTTAAATTTGAAAATTTTAAGATATGAAATCGAACTAATCTCACATCCAGAATAGTTTATATAAACGCATTTGTATAGCTTAGTATATCTATCCCGGAGAATAGACCTGCTTGCTTGATGATGGGGCTTGGTTAAATAAACTAGAAGATTTGTGACATCAGATTTGGTACCGAACCAATTTTATAGACAAAATAGTTCCCTTGCTTAATATGAAAATGTCATGAGGTTTATATCCCACAGTTTCTTAAAATTCCCTATGAGGCAAAGCCACATAGTTAAGCACATCTTAAGTGGGGAATCACCTAAGAAAACTCCTCGATAATAATCGGTAGTTCTGCTTTCGAGAATTTGAAAGTTTAAGTTTTGAAAGGATTGAATTTTGGAATTTCGACTGGGAATGGATCAAATTTGGAACATTTTATTTTGGGAATCCGAAGGAAGAAGGTAGGAGATATCACGGTTGAAACGGAACTCTAAGGTAATTTCCCGACTATCATGTGTTTGGCTTGGATTTAGGAAAGCCTAATGTTTATTTAGTATTTTGATGTAGATTTTAATTAGTTGGGCTTATATTCGTATGATAAAATCGTACAAATAGCACCGAAGATGTGAGGGTTTATGTCGTATCGGACGACTACCATCGAGTCCTAAGACCGGTTAGGGCTTAATTTACATGATATGATCATTCGAATGCCTAACGAAGAGTTGAGGATTTATGTTGCACTGAGCGAACTTCCTCGAAATCCTATGGCTTGGTTATTTAATTCTAAGAAAGTTTTTAGCAGTAGACTGCGGTTTCTTGTGTGATGGCCGTGCGCCCACCATGCTCCGAGCTCCTTATTGCGAGAGATTTAGTTTTAGAAGTCATAAATCGGGAGATGAGAGAAGTGTTTTGGTTTAGAGAAACTCTTACAATCAAGGGTGTTTTTTAATATTTTAATTAAGCAAATCTTAAAGTGATTATAACAACAGGGTAAGATCATACGGTTACATCCTTACGGCATCGTTATTTTTTATCGGATTCACTTGATCGGGATGAATTTCTTAAACTGTTGAATGAGTTCCACACTTTCATTTATTTGTGGGAAATCGTTAACAACGTGAGTTACATCATCTAAAGGTATTCCCGATCATCCAATAAGACGTTTTAATTTAGTTTTAGTTGTAGTTGTGTTGTTCTGTTTGTGATTAAATTTTGAGTTGTTTTATATTTTGTAATGTTGTGGCGGTGAATTTTATGCTTTGTAATGACTTTTAATTTAATTTTGGTTGATTTTAGGGACTATCCTAAAGTGTAGGTTTCATGCAACGAGTTGTTTATCATACGAAAAATGCAGTGCGATGTGATTAAATAAATTGCAATAAGGTAAATTAACGATAAAATAAAAACGTGCACAGGAGGGTCTTCCCGTCATCATTTGCACTTCGACACAATTAGAATATTAAAGCATTTAAGCAAGTTCCTGAAGTAAAAATTTAAGGAAGGGTTATGGTTTTACCAAGGTCCTACTCGCATGGCTAGTCGTCCTGTCGTGTCTAGGTGTCGGTATTTTGGTTTGAGGGCAGATTTCTTGGCTAGAGAACAATGAAGTTCAGTGTTCTTATAAACATCTATCTATCGAGGAAGTCTTGGCGATGTACTTGTCTTTTCGATATTTAGGATTATTTTAAGTAGAGAGGAATTTCATAATTATACAAATGATTATTGTCTCGAGTTAAGTTTTGTTATCTTGCTCGATTAATGAAGACATTTGAATATACGCATGGTGAGTAACGCTTAAGCCGCATCCGTTTAGGGTTATGACAACAAAAAAGCTTTTGAGGGAAAATTAACGTTAGTGATTTGTGATTTAACTTTAATTTGATTAATGGGTTTAAGTTTGGAATAGTGTTGAGTTGTTTAGATTTATTTTTGAATTCTTTATGTCTTAAGTGATGTTATTTTTAATTCAATTTAATTTTGTTTTATTTTTTAATTTGATTTAATTTGGTTTAGTTTAATTTAAATTTAATTTATTTAATTTAATCTAATTTTAATTTTAACTTGATTTTATTTTTTAATTTAATTTAATTTAATTTAATTTAATTTAATATGATTTAATTTAATTTAATTTTAGTTTAATTTAATTTAATTTAACTTAATTTAATTGCATTTAATTTAATTTAATTTGATTTAATTTGATTTAATTTAATATGTTTTTAATTTAATATTATTTTATTATATTTTATTTAATTTAATTTAAATTTTAATTTAATTTTATTTTTAACCAATTTTAATTTAATATTTTATTCTTTGTGTTTTAAAGATGATTTAATTTTAATCTCGCTTGGTTTAAAAAATAATGTTGCTGAATATTTCATACTTGAAACATTTCTTAGTCTAATGCATCATAATTTAGTCAGAACTTTTGTTGCATGAGCTTTAACTTGTGACAGGGAACTCCATGCAATCCATAATTAAAATTTAAAAGTATTCACATAATTAATTATACAAGAAGTGCAACATATAGCTACATCAAACAAAATAAAGTTAAATCGATGTCAAATAAAATGTGAATATAGGCTGACAACGAAGTCAATACTTTTAGAAACAACCCTTGCAAGATATTCATTAGCTATTGCGTTTAATTTTTCTAGTTTTTTGAGTATATTGATTATTAGGGAGCATAATTTAAATTTTGAAGCAAATTTAACGTAGATGATAAAAGATTTTCATGCATCCAAATAAAATGCATCTATTATTATTATCAAATTTGCTAATTTTGATGCTATAGTGCAAGTTTAAGGTACTTTTCTTATAATTTTCTCCCCATATATTGTGTAAGCATGATTTGTACTATATTTAATATAAACCATCAATGTATAAGTATTATCAATGGACAATAAAGCGGAGTATAACTAACTTAATTAAATATAAAATAATTTTTTAAACTACTGTTAAAAAATAAGGTTATTTCATTCGTATTTCACCGGTATCATGTGTAGTAGTAGGATGAAAATTTTCTTGTACATAAGCTACAATCAACTGCATTATAAATTATATTTATCTAGAAATATAAGCTTGTTTGTAAATATTTCATATGTTACACTATTTACAGTCATTCAAATTCCATCAAAAAAAATTGTGAATCATTTTGTTTTAATTCATTCAATCAACAATGACAAAAAGACAAGTTAAATCAAATTGGATGGACAAATTAAATGTAAATATTGCAGCAATAGGTTATATTTGGGAAAGAAACAAAAGATAATTTAAAACTAGTATTAGAACTGCTTACATATATTGTTATACAAATCTAGAAGAAAATTGAAGAGAATTCAACACATTAATAGATTCTCAAAATAACTTTAATCCTACTAATCTTTTCAATGAACACCTTGAAATAAATAGCCCAACTCCTATGCATGCCATCCAAACATCAATTTTTACCGCCCCACTAAAATTTTTTCTCGCCATTTTGTCTCCATCTTCCATCCTATTATTCCATCACATAATTCAAACGATCAAATCTTCCTATCTCAACTTTCAATTTTTATGCCTCCGACTCATCTCCGTCTTTATTATCAACAAAATAAGATAAAATCATTTTTTCTTTGGTTTCATCTACTTTTGCATCAAAAACCCTTAATTTTAACTACACTTATCTGTGCCCATTCTGGCATGTTGTTTTCTTAGCAACCTAGCTCCCATTAAGCACCTCGTCAGAAAATCCTTGGTAGTGATTTCTCTTCATGGATCCAAACTACAAAGGGAAGCCCATTTCCAATACAAACTCGATATGAACTTGCAAACACTACCTAAGATTTGTGAATGATATTTGTCGATCAAAAGCGACAATGATCCATAAGAACCTTATTGTTAGCATGGATGTTGGCGCCATTAATTTGCAATGGAGCTTCATTATCTTTAGAAATTTAGATTAATGCTATTTTTTATGAGAGACGGGATTGTCAATTTTGGTTGGTTGTGAGATAGAATTTGAAAGCTTGGAGTTCTAAAGTAATGTGATCCATTATGAAGAATGGAAACTAATCCCTTTTGCTTTTATTATTGCTCAGAATTTTCTTTTCTCCTGAAGTATTCTCTCTTTGGAGTTTAAGATGGCAACTCCCACGATTGATTTATAGAAAACACCTTAGATAGAGATAGAATGAGAGATTTAGGGTTTCGATAAAAAAAGTTGGTTGAGGTCTAGTCTCTCTTTTAGAATAGCCTAGGGTCTAGTCATAGGACTCTCCTAGTGACTTTCTTAGAAGACTAGTCTTGGAACCCATCCGCTTTAGAAATTCAAACTTTTCTCACTTCAATGGAGTTTTCATTTGCTTAAGGCCTAACCTCCAGCTCCTGGGAGGAAGAGGCCAAGCATAAGGAAGCCCAGAGGAAGTCTCCTATAGGTGGTCAGACCTTAAGATTTACCCTAGGAGGTTTGAAGCTTTCACCATACACACACTTCACACTCACAACCCTAAATAAATCACATCCCACTTTGATCTCCTAACTCTTTAGAAACTGGTCCAACCCTAAGCCTATGGCTAAAAAGGTTGGAACCAACACATAGAGGACCAAATAAGGGTTTTTTTGGTTCATCCTAAAAAATCCCATACTACTCACCTCCAATCAATCTTAATTTTTCAAAAATTTCAATTTTTGAACCATTGTCCCTAAATCTGCCAAAAATGCCCCTAAACCTTAAAAGCCCCCAAAATTTCCAAAATTACCCTAATTACCTATTTTACCCCAAAATTATTTCAAAATACTCCCTACAACTCAAATTTTCCAAAATTACTCAAATTTACCAAAATTTCAAAAATAGCCCCAAAATTTGCAAAAAATTCTCAAAACCTTCTAAATATTCCCAATTTCATTTCTCTTAACTACCACATGACCCAATTTGACCAATTTAGCACAATTCATCCAAAAGCCCCAATTTGACTCATTTAACCTAAAACTACCTAAATTAAACCTAATGTCCACCCAATTGACCCCAATCTTGCTCAATTTCAATTACAAACATTAATTCAACATCTCTAGCCTCAATATAAACCAAATCATAATCCAATTTGACCCACATTTGAGCTCAATCTTACTTGAATTCTAAAATCCCCAATTTTGACCAAGTGACCCATATCACCTTAATTAAACTCAATGCAAATCAATTTCCCCTCAATTTGAATTCCAAACTTCTCAAGACATTCCCCTGTGCCAAATTCAACATTAAATTGTCCCTACTTTGGGCCTAAGCCTCATACAAGCCCAACTTAGCCAAAATCCCCAAATTTTCCCTTAATATGTCACGTGTTCAAAATCCATCAAATTGAGTGCCCAAACCCCAAAATATCCACCCAATTAATGTTGAAAACTCTTTTTGACATCCCCCGAGACCATTTGAAACCCTCAATTGGCCTTAGACCAAACCTAAACCCAAGCTAACCCAACTTACCCCAAATAGGCCAAAATCCCAAATTAAGCCAAATTGAACTCCTAAACCTATTCAAAACCACTTCAATCCCCTTTCAAACACTTTATGACAATCATATACATCATTTTAAACAACAAATTGGGTATAACCCAAGCTCAAACCAAACCTAGCCCAATCTAAACCCAATATTACCTAAATTGTACCCATGACCCAATGTCAACAAATTTAACCAAATTGACCAAATTGGCTCCACCATAGCCAACCTTGGGACCTTAGGGACCAGCCAAGACCAGCCAAACCCATGTCCATTGAGCAATGGACCAAAGGTCCCTCACTTAGGACCAATAGACTTCACCTTTTTTGGCTAACCCATAACTCCCTTAACCCCCAAGTAAGCAACCCAATCAATGGCACTCAGCTCCCCTCTTAACTCCCATCAGCCTTTCGGCTAACATCTCTGTCCTTACCGGCCAAAATTGAACTTTGTCAGTGAGACATTCCCTTAGTGATCAATGTCACTGCTCAACCTTCACCTTAGGTGACCTAAAGCACCCAAATTAAAGCCCTGAGATCCACCCATTGGCCATGGTTATAAAATCCACCCTCGGGACCAATAGGGGGTGCTGAAGTTTTCCCAAGGAAACTCTGTCAAAACCTCACCTGAGCTTCCCTGTGACCTTTGAGTGCAAGTCCACCATCCTCAGCCATTGAATCCCACCATCCATAACCAATTTATCTATTGAAAATCTAGCCGAAATTAGGACACATATCACCACAGCTCCACAGTGCACAAAACTCAAATTAATTGTACCCACACCTTCACAGCACTGAATGAAGAAGATCCCCCATCAAAACCCCTTTACAGAGAGCCTCTGTGCCAGACTTTGATCAACAGCTGAAATCAGCCTTGGTCAAATTAACGTCTAGACATTTCACCACAATAAAAGGCTTCATCTGGAGGTTCGTTGGGACCAATCAAAGCTGCCACAACCATCTGATTGAGGCCTCCCCTCTTAGATAAATGTATTAAACTTCACCTTCATCCCGAGCTTGTTTCGATTATCCATACATGTTGGGTCAATTTCAGGCTAGGTTAGTCGTATAGATAGGTTCGTCTAAGTCAGATAAAGCTCTAGGAATAAACCCCATGAAATTTGGTTAAGTTTAGCTTGAGTTCTTAAGTCTAGAAGGTGGACGGCTCTCAGGATAAACCAGTCGAAGACGATGAAGGGGCGGTGTTGAATCAGGCGTGTAATGGACGGATGGCTGAGATTGCGCCAGACAAAACACTGAGAAATAAATCACGGAGCTAAGTTAGATGGCAGCGTCGAATCAGGGAGCGTCGCATGGTCGTTCGGAGTTTCCTAGGATCCAGTCAGTGTCGTGTGTTTAAGTGAGAAAATATGGAATTTTTTTGAATTATTTAAATTAGTGGAAATTTAAAAATCCATAACTTGGTGTAGAAAAATCATAAAAATAAGAGAAAATTACTCTAATGATCAGTGAATAGAGGAGAACAATGTGAAAATGATTTAAATTTTATTTGATGAATATTTTATTTTTAATTAATGAAATACTATCTGGAGTCTTTTAATTCTCCATTGTCATAAACATGTCACCATGGCTTGATATTTGGGGATCTTGATCTCTCTGTTTTAGGGAATCTTCACTGATTTTTCTAAAGTCATAAGAGATCTCTAAACATAGATCTCTATTTTTCAAATTATCATGTCTATTTTGGTAAAAAATTGTAATAATTAAAATAATGATAAAAAAAATACAAACTCAAATTTGGTAGGTTACTTTGACTAGTAGACTCTATGAAAAATGTAAATTTGGTCTAACTCATTAAGTATAACCCTAATGGATTAAAACCTAAACTCAAATAAAAATAAATTAGATTAACTAAAAATACAAATAATCTAAAAATTACTCTCTACTATAATATAAGCTCAGGGAAACTCCCCAAAATAATTTCAAGTCAAATGGAGTTAATTTAAATGCTTAAATGAATTTATCGAGTTAAATCACATTTTTGGCAATTATACAATTAAAATAATTAAAATACACTTCAAACAATTACCAAATTAATATTGGGAGTCATCTGTGATTTAGAGGAATCTCTAAAAAATAAAATTGTAATTAAGATAATATTTTCTTTTTTAAGCATTATTTTAATATTTAAATTATTAAAAATTAATAAAAATCACAAAATTAATAAAATTGTTGGTAATATTCCAAATCATATCTTAATCATTTAGGAACAATTGGGGTAATTTTCCTAACTCCATAAATGAAGACATTAAATTTTAAAGGAATAAATTCAATATCTAAAAGATAAAAAATGAATTTCCTTAACTTTCCACCAAAATAATTCTAAAAATTAAAATAAAAATCAGAAAAATATGAACTCTATTTCTCTGGGTTCCCTAATATTAGAGAGATTCAAGAAAAATATAAAAATTAATTTTCAACCCCTAAAATATTTAATAATTAGTTAATACTTCAGAAGTTAAAATAATTTTAATAACTAAATGAAAGATCAACAAAATATATAATTTGGTCCAAATGGTCCACTAGACTAGCTCTACCTCTAATAAAAATTTCAAAGCCAAAGGCTTTGTTTTGGTCAAGTTATTGAGTTTTCATTAAAAATCTCTATTTTTGCATTAAAATAATTATATAAATTATATTAATTTTTGAATAATCACATTTTCTCATCTAATGTTTTAATTGACCCACGGGTGGGGTAGCATATAAATTTTGAAGTCATTTGTGTTAAATTTAAAGAATTATGAAGTGATAAAAGCCATTAGGGGCAAAAGTGTAATTTTGATGAATTTAGTCTTAATCAACATTTAGGATTAATTAAAGTGGTAAATGGGCAATGAATGATCTTAATTATTATGTTTGAATGATTAAAAGATAAAGGGATAATTGGTAGAAACCCATCTCATTTTTGTCATATTAAAAATATAAAGTTTATGATTTAATTAATTATTATAACTTGGAGGAAAAAATAAATTAAATAATACTTAAGGTTAGGGGTAGGTTTTGGAAGATGATAACTCACTAATCCAACACCCCTTTATTTGATGTTTAAATAATAGCTGATTGATTTGATAAGAATCATGTTCATACAGCTAAACCTTTCCAAACATTACAAAATATACCCACTGAAATCTTAAGGGCTTGGTAGTGAGGCGAGGCTTAACTGGAAAATTGACTAATAAGGATTAGAAATGGAAACACGATTAATATTAAACCACTTTTGAAACACTAAAAGCCCATCAAAATTGATTAAATTCTTCCATAAATTATGTTTGCCTATAAAGGCCCCACTTAAATAATTCATAAGTGAAATATCGAAATAACTACCCCACATTTGTAGGTGAAATTTGGTCCATAATTTACCCCACCTTTCGGGATAATCGAAAAAAGTAGTGGTGTCAGAATGATGGGTGTCGGGATGATGGAACGGTGGGATCTTAACCGGTTCCGCTAAATCAACCTAAATATTGTCCCATAATAAGACATTAAGATGCCTTAAATCGAAAACTTTCAAAACATGAAACTTCTCTTTTCTTAAAATTGACACTTCTTTAAACTAAACCTGCTACGACGAGGAGCTCGGAGCATGCATAGTGGGCAGCACGGCTATCTTCAACAGCAAATCTCCTTAGAAATTTGAACAACAAGCCATAGGACTTCGAGGTAGCTTGCCCAGTGTGGCAAAAACCCTCACCTTATCCCCTTAGGCCTTTGCATGACCATGTTGTGCAATATAAGCCCTAGTTAATCTTAGGATTCTAAGTTTGCCATCTGGTATGACATAAACCCTCTCATCTTCTAGGCTAGTCACATGATCGGTATCAAGTGAGTGTAAGCTCTAAATAATAAAAGTAACAGGATGAAACATCAAATAAGTATTTCAAATTGAAGCCAAACAATAGGACAGTTCGGGAAAACGCCAAGATCTCTATTGGATCTATGTCTTTCCCCTAGTCTTTCCTTCCTTTGGATTCCTACAAAAATTGTTTCGAAATTTGAGCCACTCACTTATTGAATCTCCTATTACCACATTTTCTTGAGGAACCTTACACTGTTAGAAGTCATTAATACAAATGTTTCCTGATCTATATCAAGAGTTTTCTTAGGAGACTTTGGTTACCTAAGATGTAATTAATTATAGGGGCTTTCCATTATGAGAAACTAAAAGACCCCACATTAATATAAATCCTATCTAATTCCTTCATATTATATAGAGGAAATTGTCGGTTGACATAAATGGTTGGCAGACCAAACGAATATCATAGATTCATTAGTTTATTTGATCAAGTGTCACTACCAAGCAATGTGTCCATTCTTCGGGAAAGACACATAGCTTATAGCAAAGTGCTTGATTATTTTAAACTATCGATTATATGAGATCAGTTTGATTTCATATTTTAAAATTAAAAAAATTATATTTTTTCTAAAATTATATTATTAAATTAAATCTGCACCATCTAAAAATACGAAGGATTCACTTTAACAACCAACATTTATGACATCTTAGGGCTTTCTTTTTGGAAGCTTTCAATTTTCTTTGGGATCATAGCAAGTAGGTAAGCTGGATCTCATGGGAAAAATAACTATTTTTTAATGTTCCAAGGGTACTCTTTTCTGGGTTATATTTTGGAACGTCTTTGACCCTTTCAAACCAAAATTTTAGCCTAAAGTTCAAATTTTGGTTTCTTAAAAATCAAGCAAACAAATAAGATTTGCATATATATCACACAACTCCTATTTATTTACATAAATAATATTTAAAATTTATTGTTTATTTTAGGTTATTTTAACAATTTCTTGAAAATTAATAAGAGCTATTATTGAGATCGGTTTGATTAATAGTTTTCTCTTAATTTATTCAGTATTTTATCATCTAACGTTTGAAAGAACTCCACTTAATATGCTTTTCATCAAGAGGGAAGAATTTAAAATAAAATTAGTCTAAAGCTAAATTGAAATTATTTTTGTGATATATATATATATATATATATATATATATATATAACTCAAGGATCAAATTTTATTGCTTCTTGGTAAGTCAATTACATCTTATATGAGGAATAGAAAGTAAATCCCTATGTAAAAGAACATTAAAAGCATTAAAATAAGAAGAAACATTGGATGTAGCATAAGCATTGCAATTAAATTCCATGGATGAAGTAGCCCTCCTAGCAAGCCAATTTGCAGGTTGATTCCCTTCTCTATAGATGTGACTCCAAATAATAGCATGAGAAGAAGCTAAAGCACTGCTCTTATTAATCAAAATCTGTAGGAACCAACGAACCTTAGCTTTATGAAGCAAAATTTGCACTAAAAGATAGAGAGTCCATTTCCATATGTATGAAATTCTGATTGTTCATAATAGCAGCTTTTAGCCCCCAATAAACTGCTATAGTTTCCACTTCAAGAGCATTCACAGCTAATACAGAAGCAGAAATATACCATAAACATTTGCCAATGTGATTTCTACAAAGCACACCAATTCCAGCAGAAGATGAAGAGCAACTACCATCAGAATTTATTTTTATCCGTGGAATTTTAGGAGCTCTCCAAATAACATGCTTGATTCTATTAGCAGTAGATGAACTTTGAGATTGATAAAGCTTCCTGGTCTTAAGAAGATGAGATATACAATTCCTTCTAACCATTTGGGAAGAGAAGAGTTTATTATTAAAAATAACATCATTTCTACACATCCACACATACCAGAATATGACCAATGGAATAAAAAATTCTGTTGATAACTTCCAATCCTGCCAACAGGATTCAAGATCAGTCCAAAGTTGAAATTCAGAAAGAGACCCGTTGAATGACAGAGATGGCACATAGAAGAGCCACAAATACATTTTAATTTTAAGATGCTATCAATTGGCAGCAGCTTCCTGAATAATCTCCAACAAAAAAAGACATTGAAGGTGTGATAAATTTGTTCCATAAGAGCTCCCCACAATCATTGACAGGTCAATTACTATTTGAAAGAAAAGTGAATTTAGACAGACTTTGATTATGAGGATTCTTAGTAATCAATCTATCCTGCTTGGATTCTTGAATAGGTATGGATAAGATCTTCCTTTGAGTCTCTATATTGATACATTTTTGAAGTTTGGAGACATCCCAACTAAATTGATTCCAACAATCAGCCACTTTGTGAATAGAAGTAGAACTATCAAATTGTTCCTTTAAGGAATATTGATATACCCAATTATGAAACCAAGAATTTATTTGATCATTCCCAAATTCCCAAACAAAGTGATTTTCAGCATAATCTCTCACTTTCAACAAGTCCTTCCAGTTTTTAGAATCACCATTCTTCATTTGGACTTGAGAGGGTCGAATGTTGTGACAATATTTGTCATGCATAAATTTGAACCAAATTGAATTTTTCTCTCTAAATTTGATCCATTGCTTACAGTAAAAAGAAAAAATTAAATGCTGAAAACTTTTAAACCCCTAGCCACCACTAGCAATAGGTTTACAAAGTTTATCACAATTTTTCCAATGCATTTGTTTGTGTTGCCCTTCCCAAAGAAACTTGTTAAAAGTAACAGATAATAATTTCTTGGTGCTTTTTTTCATTTTAATTATTTAAAGAATGTAGAGAGGAAATGTGGTTAAAGCACTCTTTAGAAGGGTCACTCTACCTCCATTAGACAAAAAAGAGTTTGTCCAACATTGAATTTGAGAAGTAATTATATCAATCACAAAATCATAATGAGAGAGTTTAATTCTACCTTTAACAAAAGGGAAACCCAAATATAGAAGAGGAATTCTTGCTTCCCTGAATCCAGTGAAATTAGAAATCCATTTCCTAGCCTTAACAGATGCAATGGAACTTGATAAGAACTGACATTTGGCTTTATTAAATGACATACATGAGACTTCCTCAAATTTATGTAAAAGCTTCATCATGCATTTAATGGAATTCTTACTGCCATTAAAGAAAATGATTACATCATCTGTATAAGCCAAATGGCTTACCAACTGATTTGATCAATGCTGAAACTGAGTGTAGGGACAGTTTTGCTGAGCTTGATTAAGAAGTTTGGAGAGGTAATCAAATGCCAAAATAAAAATATAAGGAGACAATGGATCTCCTTTTTTAATACCCCTACCAGCTCTAAAGAATCCATGACAACCATCATTAATCATCACACTATAGTAATTATTTTGTAACCATCTGGAAATTACATTGCAGAAATCCATCTTAAAACCTCTAGAAGAAATAACCTTTAAGATAAATGACCAACTGATGGTATCAAATGCCTTGGATAGATCAAATTTAAAAATAATATTAGTACCCCTACAAGGCTTATCAAGATCAGTTAGTAATTCTTGAGCCAATAATACATTCTCAAGAATATATATATTTATCTGTGTGTGTGTGTGTGTGTGTGTGTGTGTGTTTCTATGAACGGTAAAATTTTTTAGATGATCTATGAGATTTAGATGTGATTGCATGATGCATTCGTATTTTGTGCATGAAACATTCACCTGCTCAGTTTTACTTTAAAATTTATTATTTTATTCTTATTAAATGAACTATCATTTGTGATTAGCGTTGACCGAAAAGATAAACAAAACCAACACAGATGTCCAAGTGACAAACTTAGGACGAAGTAGAAGAATTTCCGCTGGGGAGTGTCAAGTATATCTCTGAGACTAAAGATTCCTGAACTCTCGCTGGGGAAAGGAAAAGGAGGTGAATCCCAAATCACATGACCTAGGGGAATTTCAATTTAGATTTTATTTTGTTTCAGTTTAAGTTTTGATGTGTAAGTTTAGATTTCAATTTGGAGTTTTAAATTAGATTGAAGTTTTGTCAAAATTAATTTGAAGGGATTTGAACTTGAAATGAAAAATTGGAATTTTGTGGTTTTAGATGTAACATCTTCAACATCAAAAGAAAATTGAATTGATTGGATTGAACCATTACAATGAGGAGAGATCTCTGAGCAATGCGGTATTGGATGTAAAATACTTAACCTCAAGAGTTTGATTTTGATGTATTTCATGGCGATAGGGAAAGAATCCTAAAGCAATGCAATCTCGGATGTAGAATCCTCAATCCCATGAATTTGATTTGGATGTATTTCATCGCAATAAGGAAAGAATCCTAAAGCAATGCAGTCTCGGATGTAAAAATCCTCAACCCCAAGAATTTGATTTTGATGTATTTCATTGCAATAGTGAAAGAATCCTAAAGCAATGCAGTATCGGATATAAAATCCTCTACCCCAAAAGAGTTGAATTTGATGTATTTCATTGTGATACGGAAAGAATCCTAAAGCAATGCAGTCTCGGATGTAAAATCCTCAACACCAAGAATTTGATTTTGATGTATTTCATTGTGATAGGGAAAGAATCCTAAAGCAATGCAGTCTCGGATGTAAAATCCTCAACCCCAAGAATTTGATTTTGATGTATTTCATTGCGATATGGAAAGAATCCTAAAGCAATGCAGTCTCGGATGTAAAATCCTCAACCCCAAGAATTTGAATTTGATGTATTTCATTGTGATAGGGAAAGAATCCTAAAGCAATGCAGTCTCGGATGTAAAATCCTCAGCCCCAAAAGTTGGATTTTGATGTATTTCATTACAATAGGGAAAGAATCCTAAAGCAATGCAGTCTCGGATGTAAAATCCTCAACCCCAAAAGTTTGAATTTGATGTATTTCATTGCGATAGGGAAAGAATCCTAAGGCAATGTAGTCTCGAATGTAAAATCCTCAACCCCAAGAATTTGAATTTTGATGTAAATGATTTTGTAAAGATTTGTAGTGTTGATTTGAAAAGTGTGGAATTTTGGTGTTTCGAGAATTTCATGAAAGTTGTAAAAGATTTTTTTTTTTTGGAAAGAAACAAATTAGGAGGGAATATGTAGATGCTACATTTCCCAATCAAAAGAGTTGATTGAAAGTTGCTGGTTTGGATTGGATATAATTCCTTGCCACTAGATTCGAATCGAAAACCTCGTGGTTCCATGTCAATGGAATCGACCGCTTCCATCCCAGACAAAGGAGAGAGCAGAACGGATTGGATTTCAAATTTGGAAGATTGAGTTTGAATTTGATTGAGATTTTATTTGAGATCTGGAAGGTTGAATTTGAATTTGATTGAGATTTGATTTGAAATTTATGTTCATTTTGTTTGTCTTTTAACGATTCAAATTTATTTTATCATTCATTTAATGTTTCATGTGAATTTGGCGTTCATCATTTTTCTTTTAGATTTTTAAGGAAAGTTTTCTTTTATTCTTTTTGTTTCTTTTTTGTTCTTTGTTCGAAGTTCATTTAACTTTAATGGCGTTTCCCGATCAATTTGCACAAAAGAGGTGAAGGCCAAAATGTGACATGGTCACTTTCATTCCAATCATGTTGAAGATACATCATACAACTCGATGCGGAATACATCTCATACAATCCATGTAGACTCAAAATGGACTATGTATGATCTTTGTCGGTCCATCCAAAAAAAGGTATCTGTCAGAAATCCATGTCTGAATAGTGAAGTACATGGTCAATAACATCACCTTCCAAGCCATCCTTGGCAAGGATGTCGTATGGATGTACGTTGGAGGTGTGATATTTTCCATGTAACTTACAACTCGTAAGGTCGGAGGCTCTCTAGCTCCAGGTCTGGTTGGAAGTGGTAAGGTGCTTTCCCGTCATCCATCCTTCTGAAAGTAATCGAGATCCACTTCATTGGTACTCCCGTATGCAATGTTTAGCGACATACTGCTCCGTTGCCCTTTAGTATCATGACGGAACCTACCGGTAATGGTATCTTTACAGTGCCCTCGGAACTCACTCGGGCCTGCTTATCCGGAGGTCAGATCCGAACATGATATTACATTCATTCAGAAAATAAACTGTGCAGAAAGGTCTGACAAAGTCGTGGTGATCTATGTGCGGGGGTAAGCAGTCACCCTTCTTGTAGATGTTAATGATGCAACTGTTGGGTATGCAATCTACCGACAGTACCCTCGACGTTATCATTCTCTTTACCATCCTTTTGATGACTAATGGCATTAGATCCACCTGGCCATGACGGAGTATCCCCGGTGGGTTTCCCTTCCTGTCTTCTGCGAAGTTGTAGCAGCATCCACATTGTATTGTAATTCTCCCTTTCCCTGGCATCCATCTCCGGGGTTCCGAGTAAGTGTTTTCTCTTAGGCGGCCAGCTCGGCCCATTCTTTTCAAATCCCGGATGCAGTCCACGATTTATTGTTGTTCGTATTCTGAGAACACGTCTGTATGTAGCTCGAGGCCTTCTAGTATATTGATCCTCCTGGCTCTGATTCTCTCGAAGTATTCAAAAGTTTTCTTCTCAACATTCTGCATTCTTTCTAGCTCGTATTCTGGAATAATCCGTAAATGGCGAGGCCCGGTGACGTATTGTGGGATATATGGCTCAATCCCTTCACGTTCTCCCGCATACCTCGGCTCCTCGGGGATGGTGTCCGTCGGGACATCCTCCGGGGTTGCTTCGCCACAAGGTTATGCATTACCGGTGACTTTATCTCGGTGGCGTGGTAGCCTTCCTTCTTCTGTTCTCCTTAAGATTTCTCTGGTCTCTTCTGTTATCCTCGGAGCTGGCCTCCTTTCTTCAGGTACCTGGTGAACTTGCGTCCTTGAAGTATACGTACTGGTAGTAGCAACTGCCTCGTCGCGCTGGTCCGCTGCTAGTTTGGTTAACATCTTGCGGATACGATGATTTTTATTTCTTCGCTGAGTTGCTGTGAGAGTAGCTCTTCGTACTTCCTGAATCTTTGTGGGCGCGGCGTTGACAAGCCTGCCCTCTGCTGTAGCGACCACAGACTTGATTCTCTTGTCCTCCTCAGCATTTGTTTTCCTTTTCTTCTGTCTTGGATTGGTGGCTTGGGCCACCCACTTTCATTATCGTCCGACCGGCGCGTTCCTCTAGTCAACCGGGACCCAGTCACTTTCCTCGTATTGCAAGCCTGTTGGTGCGAAGTCTGAGTCAATCTCTATTATCGCTCCATCTTTCACCCTCTTTTCGTCGAGTGCAAGGCTTACGCCATTTCTAAAGTTGAGGACCAACCGCCCGTTCAACATTTCCTTGCGAAAGACAAGGAAAAGGATCAGGGGCTGTACTAAGAACAAGAACATTAAGAAAATGTTTATTAAAGGCAGTTTTTTTCTATTACTTTTTGTATTTTTAAATTTAACAGGAATGAAGTGGGATAAGATCAGGAAGAGATTTTGATATGGAAGAGAAAACAAGGAAAACTTTATTATCATGATTTTATTTATTTT
The DNA here is from genome assembly GCA_022702705.1 of Papilionanthe hookeriana x Papilionanthe teres. Taxonomy (NCBI): domain Eukaryota; kingdom Viridiplantae; phylum Streptophyta; class Magnoliopsida; order Asparagales; family Orchidaceae; genus Papilionanthe; species Papilionanthe hookeriana x Papilionanthe teres. The sequence goes on along the minus strand of CM040421.1, from coordinate 64,982,640 downwards.
AACACATTTATTATTATAATTATTATTATGTTTTATTTTTTTATTTTTTGGGTTCGGACCCAGTCATAAGTAACTAGTTCGCCCGTGCTTCTAGGGATGAAGAATTCATTCCTTCGAAACATCAGGTAGCGTAATACTTCTTCAAGTATCGTCCGTTGATCGGAAGCATATGTCGTTCTCCTTGCGATTCACTAGCCGGTAGGAGCCTCCCGAGTAGATCGCCTCAACCACAAACGACCCTTCCCGAGTGGGTTCAAATTTTCCTCCTATCTTGCGGTGTGCAAGGATAGGTCTCTTGAGAACGAGAACTAAGTCACCAACTTTGAAGGTTCTTGGGCGGACCGATCCATCATGGGCTTGAACCATCTTAGCTTGGTATAATTCTAAATTCTCGTCGCGCTGCAAGTCTTTTCCTTCCGGGCTTTCTAATTCCTCTAGTCGTAATTTGGCATTCTCTTCCGTCGTGATTTTCTTTGCAACTGCAATTCGAGTGAAGGAAGGCCGGACCTCTAAGGGTAACACTGCCTCGGACCCATACACCAGAGCGTAAGGTGTAGCTTGAGTAGGAGTTCTGAAGGTTGTCCGGTAGGCCCATAAGGCTTCTAATAACTTCTCGTGCCAATTTCTCTTATTGTAATCCAAAATTTTCTTTAAGATTTGAACGAGAGTTTTATTAAAAGTCTCAGCCATGCCGTTTGCTCTTGGGTAGTAAATTGTTGAATATCGCCAGTCAATTCTGTGTCTCCTGACGAAATTGTTGATTTGTGTGCTTCTAAATGCTGACCCATTATCTAAGATGATCCTGCACGGTACTCCGAAATGGTAGAAAACTTGGTTCTTAAAAAATTGTAGCACGTGGTGTGTTTTCACTTCTCTGAGTGGAACTGCCTCAGCCCACTTGGAGAAGTAAACTGTAGCCGCAAGAATGAAGCGATGTCCTTTTGAAGACGGTGGTTCTATTGGACCCACTATATCTGTGCCCCAACACTCAAATGGCCACGACGCAATTGTCGGATGTAGCACATTTGGAGGTTGGTGTAGAACCACTCCGTGCACTTGGCATTAATGACAGCTCTTGGCGATTTTCATGTAGTCGGTCATCATCGAGGGCCAGTAGTACCCTAATCTTTTAATTTTTATTTTCATCTTCGGACCCGACTGGTGAGCGCAACAGAGTCCTGAATTGACCTCTTTAACAATTTCACGGGCCTCGGACCCGCTTAGGCACCTTAGCCACATTTGATCGAAAGACCTTCTGTATAACGTGTTGTTTATTAATGCGTAGGACGAGTTCTTTTCTTGATCCGATGGGCTAGCGACCTATCGTCCGGTAGTTTTCCCGTTTGCCGTAATCTATTAATGATCGTCGCCAATCTTCCGTGTTTTCTCGTCACTATTAGTAATCGATTCTTCTTCTTTTTCGATTTGTGTATTGTGTCTATGTCGAGCTGTGATAGGACCTGGCGTCTATGAACTGACACTTCCACTGATTCATCTTGCAAGCAGGCAAATTCTTTTGCGAGGCGAGCTAACGCATCTGCTAAAGTAATTTCTTTTCTGGGAATTTTGTAGATCGTCACATTTGGAATCTGTTCCAACAACTGTATGACATACTGGAAGTATTGCTCAAGTCTTGGTTTTAAAATTCTGTACTGTCCGGCGATCTGTCGAATGATTAACTGCGAATCCCCGTAGATGTTGATGTCTATTATCCCCATTTGAATAGTTAATTCCAGTCCTATTATGAGGGCTTCGTATTCTGCTTCGTTGTTTGTACACGGCTCTGTCAAGTGGTAGGAGTATGTTAACATCCCCCGCTCCGGTGTTATAAAGATTAATCCGATCCCTGCCTTACCGAGCACTATCACTTGCGATTCTTCGTCTTTGTGTGCTGAAGATGCTCCGTCAAAATATAATTCCCAACGTCGATCATCGGAGTCTTCTAAGCTCATCAATTGTTCATCTGGCAAATCATCATTGAGAGGAGAGTCCGCCGAGCAAGGGTGTCTTTGCGAGGAAGTCTGCTAAGACTTGTCCCTTTACGGCACGAAGGGGCACGAAAGTTATATCAAATTGCAATAATATCATTGACCACTCGGCAAGTCCGCCGGAAAGCGTTGGACGAGTCATCGAGAATTGCAATGGATTAAACTTCGAGATCAGGTTGACCTTATGAGAAAGCATGTAGTGCCTGAGCTTTTGAGCGGCAAAGATCAGGGCCAAACAATGCTTTTCAATTGCGGGATACCTTATTTCCGTCGGAAGTAAACGACGACTTAGGTAGTAAAGAGCATTTTCTTTACCCTCATCATTAACCTGGGCTAACAGGGCTCCGAGAGAGTCGTCTAAAGCCGCGGTATAAAGTATCAACGGCCTACCTGAGACTGGGGTTGCTAAGACAGGAGGTGTCATTAAATATTGCTTAATGTCCTCAAAGGCCTTCTGGCATTTTTCATCCCAAATAAATTTGGCGTCCTTTTTAACTAATGCCGAGAAAGGCTGACACCTACCTGACAAGTTTGAGATAAAGCGTCGAAGATATGCCAGCTTCCCTTGAAAAGATCGTAATTGCTTTAAGGTTTTGGTAGGCGGCATTTCTAAGATAGCTCTAATCTTTTCCAGGTCGATTTCAATTCCATGATGTCGGACAACGAATCCTAAGAATTTCCCAGCGGTGATGCCGAAGGCGCATTTTAAGGGATTCATCTTAAGGTTAAATTGTCTTAATCGTTTGAAAACAATTCTCAAATCATATAGGTGGTTTTCCTTTACTTTGCTTTTGATGACCACATCATCCACGTAGCATTCGACTTGATTGTGGATGAGATCATCAAAAATTCTTGTCATCGCTCTCTGGTATGTTGCTCCTGCGTTCTTCAGTCCGAATGGCATCACCTTGTGTAGCAATATACTCCGATCGGCGTTCCGAATGCTTGTAAGTTTTTCATCTTCCGGAGCCATTTTTATCTGGTTGTATCCTGAAGATCCATCCTTGAATGAGAATATTTCATGTGTTAAAGCAATGTCGATCATTAATTCTGGGATCGGTAGAGGAAATTCATCTTTTGGACATGCTTTGTTCAAATCTCTGAAATCCACACAAATTTTGATTTGACCATTCTTCTTTCTGACTGACACCACATTGGCTAACCAAGTCGGGTATTGTTCTTCGTGGACAAATTTAGCGTCTATTAGCTTTTTAACTTCAGCTATGACTTGTTGTTCGATTTCTAGACGCATTATTCTGGGACCTTGTCGAGCCAGGGACGAGTAGGATCCACTCCTAGCTTATGGATCGCGACCTCTTGAGCTAAACTCGGCATCTCATCGTAGCTCCAAGCAAAACAGTCTTTAAATTCCATTAATAATTTGATTATTTCTTCGGAGTCTTCTTTATTGAGTAAGGTGCTAACAAAGGTAGGTCTAGGCTCTTCGCTAGTACCTAAGTTAACTTCCATTAACTCATCTATTGTAGATTTAATCTCTTCTTCGAATTACGGTGGAGCGTCTCCAATTTGTAAATCTTCAAATTCTTCCGTAGTTTCCATGCGGTTTTCATTAGACTCGCAAGTGACAACCAAGCAAAGTTCGGTATCGTCAGCCGATCCTATCGTGCCGAATCCGAGACCATGCTTTGAATTGGGTGGACGACGGAGTTATTCCATAATTTTTCAAAATGTTGTGATTGACCTTTTGTCCATTGTCGAGGTAAGAAACCACGCTGAATTAAATTTTGAACACAGGGAGAGTACCACTCAAAAGGTAATTCCATTAATTCTGATGAAGTGACATCTTCAAATTGTACATTATTTTCAGTTTTGGAGGAAGGAGCACCTCGATAGAATTTGATTGGCTTTGCACCGCCGCTATCTACCTCTTTGACCACCATACCCTCGATCTTATTAGAATGGATCGGGGTCAGGGTCATAGTATGTACATGGTGGTTAATTTTCTCGTACATTGATTTATATTCTTCATTCTTTTTATCTTCGAGTGGGATCCTGAATTGCGGCTTCTTCCGACTTATTGTCGCTGCTTCTTGTTTGATCTCTTTTTCTTCTTCGAACTGTCTTCCCAATCAACATTGATAGCTAGTTTCCTCCGTCCAACTGTCCTAACATCTCTGCCACGACCTCGTCCCCGGCATCAACCTCAGATGCGAGTTATGGAGAAACCTTCACCATCTCGCCGTAAGGGAGTGGTGAGTGACTGTTGGACTAGAACTTCGAGTTCTTCGTCATCCCGAATTTCTTTTGCTTCATTCGTTATGGTATCTCCGGAGAAGATTGTTTTCTTCGGAGGTGCAAAATAAGTCGCATCTTGTTGGATTCCAATTTCATGTACGGAGAATGGTTGTAAGTCACCTTTGATGCCATCGCTCCCTCCATCGTAGTATTTGATGCACTGATATAGAGATGATGGTACCATCCTGTTTTCATGTATCCATGGTCGGCCCAGTAGAGCATTGAATGACGTTTCTGAATCAATTATGTGAAATTTTGCGGTTGTCTTTGCTAAGTCACCGGTCTTCATTAGCAGTGTTATTGATCCGAGGGCTCTTTCTCCTTTCTGGTTGAATCCTCTTAATAACATTTTGTCCGGTTCGAGCTCGCGAGCATCAATTTCCAAGTATGCTAGCGTCCGAAGATTCATTATATTGATCGATGCTCCTGGATCCACCAATACTCTGGAGAGTGTAAACTTCCCAATTGTAACTGAAATGTATAACGGTCGGTAGTGGTCTGCTGTCCCGAGTAGTAGGTCATTGTCCGTGAAGGTAACACCTCACTGTTCTTTTAACGAGCAAACCTCATCTAAGGAATCTCCGGTCATTTGAGCTAAGAAAATTTATGGATCAAGTAAGGCCTTGATCAGAGCTTCTCTCATCTCCTTTGATAAGATAAGAGCGTCGTAGATGCTCAGTTTGGCCGGTAGTTTCCTAAGATGGGCTAGCATGTTGTAATCCACTTTATTTCCATGTGTCTCGATTTCTGCCCGAATGGGTATTTCTTCTACCGGGGTTGGTTCTTCCCGAACAACCACCGCTTTCCTTTGTCCTTTGGACCCATTCTCGGAGGTAGAACTCTTCCACTTCTTAAGTTAACTTCACGTAATTTCTTCCGAATCCAGTATTGAGTTTGCTGGTGTTTCCTCCTGAATCGGAATGACAGGTTCTTCTGGATTAGCTTCAGAGTCTGAAGGCTCTAACTCTATTATGACTGGAGCTCCTCCAAACTCGCAAACAGATTCATTGCTTGTTGAACTCTCGTAGCCTCCTTGATGGATGTCTTCTTCGTCATTGTTATTGTCGAGATTTTGTATGATTTGAGAATTGTCATTTGTATCGAAATCGATGTCCGGATTGTCGCTAGTTACGTAATCGTTAGAAACAGTCAAAACATAGCCAACGCCGTAACCCTTATCATTATAAGATCCCACTGGAGTGAGCAGATATTCATACAGAGTCAGAGGTTCGAGGGATTTCTCCCCCGAATCGGAAACAACTATCATAGGATAAGCAACCCCTAGTCTAGCCTTAGGAGCCTCGGTCTTCTCTTCTTCGTCAATTTTATTCTTCTCTTCAATTGTCTCTAGTTGAGGTGGTACTTCTATCGTAAGTGATAGTGTCGACTTAACAGGTTTCGCACTTTGAATTGAGGCTCGCATCGAAGCGGTTTGGATGTGATCCAAAATCTTTTTCGAAGACCTTGTCCAAGCGGTAGCTCATCGATCATCGGTCGCATGAGGGTCTATCGGCACAATGAGATCCTTCGAGATAACATTGACGGAACCTCCTTTCTGGGGTTCTTTCATGTACTCCTTCGAGATCGTTATATTCCCTTTCCAAAGATTGTCATTGAGCCAACTTTTGAAGGTAATACAATCTTCTATCTTGTGTCCAAGCATCCGATGGTAAGGGCAAAAGTTGGGATCACCTTTCTTGTTGACTTCTTCTGGTATCATAGGTTCTGGAAGTTGGAAATCTGGAGTCTTCATCAGACTGCAGAACATTTTTGGTACTGCCTCATTCTTGAACGGATACTCCCCGTTCAGAAGCTCCCTTAACGTACGTTGCAGACGAGGCGGTTGTTCATACTGTGGAGATGACTGATAGCTGGGTCGGGGTTGCTGGTAATTCTGTTGAGGTTGTTGCGGCCGTTCTGACGATATTTGTATCGGTTGCTTGCCTTTATCGACTGCTGCAACGATCCCGGACTTCTTTTCAAAAGTTTTCACGGGCTTCTTGTTGACCTCATTTTTGATAAGGTCTTCTCTTCTCTCTTTAGTACTTAGGATCTAGCCTTAGGCTTTTCCTTTGACTATCTTAAAGGACTAGAGATGGAACCTACCCCTTTAGAAACTCAACCACCTCTTAACTCCCTGAAAACCCCACAAGCTTGATTGTAAACCCCTAATCACCTAGAGGGTTGAAATCGAATGTGGAGGTTTAAAGGATGAGTTTCCTATAGGACGCTTTGGCCTTAGGAGTACCCTGGATGGTCTGGTCTGGTGAGGTCTAGCTTGCACACATCACACTCTCACACACATCCTGAACCCTAAACCCACCAAAATACCCCAATACCCTCCAAATAACCTCCAAGTACCCAAAATACCATTTTTAACCAAAAATTCCAAAAATTCCAAAAATTCCCAGAAAATCCCAGAAAATCCCAAATATTCCCAATTTCAATTTGTTCAACTACACCACAGCCCAATTTTATTAATTTAAGCCGATTTCATAAAAAAAAACCTCAATTTTGACCTAAGCCCGACCTATGCTCCGATTTGACCCAAATTGACCCGACGCTAGCCATTTTCTTCTCAATTTAAATTTTGAACGCTTCAACACACTCCCCTAAATTGAATGCAACATTCGATCGCTACCAGTTCAATCTTGAATTTCAACCAAATCTGATTTAATCGCGAAATCCCTAAATTTGGCCTTTTTTGATCTGTTTTGATAACGAGGTTGTCCAAACGGCCTCAGATGACGAAACGGACTGCGCCGTTGCGTCCGGAAAGTCGAGATTACCTAGGAAGGACACTAATTTTGATATCGTTCTGTGCAAGATTGATTTTTGTCTGAATCGACGAAATTTGACTAAAACATTATTTTAAAATAAATAAATAAAAAAAAACCTAAAATCCCTAATTCTAAACCCACGCATCCCTAATTCACGCCCAGCCACCTCTCCCATTCGCAGCCCGACCGATCTCCTCGCAGCCCTCTCCTCTCCTCGCGAAGATTCGACCTCGTGGTCCCCTTCGTCGTACGCGTGCCCTGGTAAAGCTTCCCCTTCTGCCGCCAAGCCTCCTGCGCTCTCTACGGCTCGATTCCCACTTCCCTCACGTGACCCTTGTCGCTTCTCTTGGCTCGCCTCATGGCCTGGGTAAGTCGACTATACACTCCTCCTCTCCTCTGACTATATAAACCCCACTTGGGGAGCTCTATGAGAGGGGGCCGAATTTTGGTTTTGCTTGGGGGAGGTGCCGCCGGATTGGAGTTTGGCTTTTTCTATCCTTCTTGTGCAATCTACCATAGCTGTGTAAACTCTTCTCCCTCCTCCTTTTAAATCTTCCATGCAAGGCAAGTGTTCTAAGTTTCCTAAATAACAATATGGTAATGAGTTGGTTCTTGTTACTTCCAAGTTTCTGTTGCTAAATGCGTTAATAAGATGTTTTGAAATGCTATCTATTGAAACATTCAATATGCATGGGGCATAATCTTTTTGGTGGTTGCGGCCTCTTTGATCATTGCTTCGAGTTGTAGGTGAAGAGTGAATCATTTAGGCTATTAGTTGAAGGATCTCTTCTCTGTCTCGCCATTTGATTAATGGAAATGGGGCTTGCTGATTTGGATGTACATTTGAGGAGTGTTATATATTTGGTAGCTTAACCTTCTAGCTTGGAGGCTTTAAGATCTACTGATTTAGAAATTTTACTGAAAATCGTGTTTTGGGTGAAAACCTTGTGAGTTTTGGTGATTCAGTTTGATGGTTTGTAGGTTTTGTATCAAGTTCCCTTTACATGTTTTTAGCTCGTTTACTTTAGCTTGGCTCGATGCTTATCATATTAAAATAATATGGATCATAGTCATGCTTTCTTTTGCTTAGAGGGACCTTGGCCGTGGGATATAGATGTTGACGATGTTCCTAGCTCTGTAGTTTTCACTACATTTGCTGTTTTTGGTAGTGGAGCTCATTGGTTCAGGTTGAATGCTGCAAAAGAATTGTCTCTGATGGCAATGTTTAATCTTATCTTCATAGGGATAACCTTAAAGGTTGTGATTCATGCTCTATTTGCATTGTTCTTCTTTATCTAATTAAACTACAGACAGGGAATATTATCTTCCGTTTCATTAAATGGCAAAGTTCTACATGAGTGGAAACGATGATTGATTTCCTTAGTCAGATTACCTTTATTTAACATTCATTTTCCTGCATACACATTTGGTTTTGATTTAAAGCAAGCCTTTTGAGTTATCTATTTATGAGATTATTTCCATATAGACCACCTAATTCCTATGTATTTACATTTTAAACACCCAAACTTTGATCTTTACATACATGCCGCACAACTCTTTGCATTTACACATTCAACACACCAACTTCTGTTTTACATATATACCACTTCATGAAAGGCGAGTTTTATTTTTTACAAGCTCGAGTGGTTATATTTCGATGAGAATTGGAATTTATTATAATGTAGGTGTATCTTCATGTCTAAAACGTTTGGAATTGCATAAATACGGTTTGATCCTTATACATTCATGTACCCAAGCTGAAACTAGCTCCGAACAATTCTTTTTACTTTGGGAACTCGTATTTACTATTGCTCATGAGTTTTGGCTTATGGCTGTAACTAAAATTTCATTACCATAAATTGGAGAAGGGAGGAAGTTGGTGAGGCTATTGGATCTACCACTGTTTATATTAGTGAGTTAAAGTACAAAGAAAGTAAAGAGATTTACATACATGCCACTTAATTCTTTTGTATTTACTCTTTTAACTTCTAATCTTCACTTTCTATATATTCCTCATTTAACTCTCATCTATTTACATATTTAAGATTAAGTTCTTAACATTTACATAGCACATGAATTGTTATATCGCAATGCCTAATTTGTTTTACTTGGGAGCTTTCTTGCTGGGAGTTTGTTATCAAATTTTGGACTTTGATTAATTGTCGATTTGGAAGGGATTGAAGCATTGTTTCAGTGCTAATTTATTCAGTATTTTGCGAGGCATTCTTGAGCTAATATGAAAAGTGTACCGCATAATTTTGGAAACTTTTGGAGTTTCTTTGAAAATCTGAATTTTAAAACTTTGGGAGTTTTTGGTTTGTTGAAGCTGAACAATTGAGCTTTATTCGTATGGTATGCGTATAGAGTATCAATGTGGCTTGTAAGTCGGATCGGGGCTTTAAGGGTCCTCTTTTGCTGGCTCGATTCTGAGCATGTTTTGGGCCCGTCATGGGGTTTGTTTTGCTTTGTGTTGGAATCGGTCTTGTAGCCCGTGAGAGGCTTGTTTTAAAGTTTTGAGGGCTTAGTTTTAGCCTTGTATGGCTGCAGTTTTGGAGGCCTTAATGACATTATTTCATTATTATTTCGGGCTTGATTATTGTTTTATATGGCTTAAATTGTGGCATTTACTTGAGATGGATGGAAACATTGGTTGTTACATATACATATGCTTGCGGCATTCCTTTCTATATAAATTGCTGGTGTGGAAAATTCATTTTCATGCCATTTTGCTGCCCGATTTTATTTGGATTGTGTCATTTTTTTTTTACTTCATTTATACTTCGCTCCAGTTTACTTTCTTTAACCGCAGCTTTGTTTTATGTTTTCCTTTTCTTTGCCATTACTTGAATGTTTGGGAAGGGTTACACACCACCTTAGGGGTCTAGGTCACTTCACGAGCAGTGGTTTTCTCTTTCTTTCTTTTGCTTATGATTTTACAGTTATTTGGGAAAAGGAAGTGCGTTCCTAGGAGTCTAGTCTTCACCTTCTCCGAGAGTGTCGAGGTGCCTTTAGTCCTTTTCTCAGGACATGTGAGGTCGGTCGGGAGTCCAGGGTGACTTACGTGTTTTCTGATTATTGGAAATCGACTCACTTCTTTTCGAAATTGTGTTAAGTGAGCCGCTTTCCGTCCTCCTTTCCTTGACCTCTCGTCCCTAGTTTCACCTTGTTTCTTGGCTCAAAGCACACACCTACAGGGGACGTGTAGGTGTGCATATATAACCTCCTTGGGTTATATATGTGGGCCATCAGCAAGCGTCGTAAGTGCGGTGGGGACATCGATGAGACTCGCAAAAGAAAAATTACGAGAATCATAGAATGGGGCCGCTTCGAATCGGAGACTCGTAGAGAGTAGAGCGGGAATCACGGAACCGTTCGACCGTCCTCGGGGTTTCTACTATCGACGATCTAATGTTCGTAGACCTAGTCCTATTAGGATAATCAACCCGTGGATCGAAATGTTTTAAAACAAAAAATACATATGTTTGAAAAATACAAAATTACCTCCACTACTACACAGCATCTACTTACCTACGAGTCTTGCTTGCATGAAAACCAAAAATGAAATGTGTGAAAATTTATAAAGGTCCACGGTTGGTCGTTCAAGTCGGATTAGGATCGCCTTCACGAGAAAGTCGGTCTAGTGTTCAGCACTCAAGTCCGGACATTAGCACAGCTCTGAGTCCGAAACACCACCGTGCTTACGGGTCTTTCTTTCCAGAGGCCCATGGCTTTCTTATGGTTCGCCATGAGTTTAGCGGGTCATCTGTGAGTTTCTTCCGGTGTTCTTTGCTGTTTTCTACGACTTTGTTTTGTTTTCATTCGTGACCTTTTTCGGAGTTCTCTACGGACGTTCTTTTTCTTTCTCTCTATTTTCTGGTTTTCTCTCGTGATTTTGTTCGCTCCCATGTCGTCCTTTTTTTGTTTTACTGTTGGGTTTTCGTACTTCGCTACTTTCGTACGTACCGTAGTACTCCTGTTGAGCCATGTGTTTGCCCACTACTTGTACTCTTGCTTTTTTTCCTGCGCTAACGACTCTTCTGCAGGAAATATAAGAAAAATATGAAAATAATAAACAGGTAACAGTGCACCGCGGATGAGAAGAGCATACGGTACACCTGTGACACAATTTTTACATTCTTTACTGTTATACCTACTTTACTTTTCAGTACATACTCCTGCTAGTCTAGCCCGTTTACTTTCAGTTTATACCTGTTACGCATGCCTTACTTTTCAGCATATACTCTTGCTAGTCTAGCCTGCTTATTTTCATTATACATACTTGCTTAGCATGTTTTGCATGTTGTAGCATGTTATTCCTGTTTAACTCAGCATAACCTGCTTGTGATACTTGCTTCCTGTTGTTTGCTATAGCATATTCCTGCTTACTTGTTTTCCTGCTTTCTTTTGCTACACCTGTCACTGTTGCACACACTCACTGTTGCAATAAAATGATAATAAAAATGGAATAAAATGATTTGCATGTTCACTTTAACTTAAGATTTAAGTTTAAACTGCAACTTTGCTACGACGTGGAGCACGGAGCACGACTTCGAGGGCAGCACGGCCATCATCAACAGCAAAATCTGTGTCGACATCAGCAAAACTATTCTTTAGTTTAAACAACAAGCCATAGGATTCGAGGAAGTCCGCCTAGTGCGACATAAATCCTCACCTGTTCTTTTAGGCCTTTGTACAGCCTTGCTGTGCAATATAAGCACTAACTCACTTTAGGATTCTGAGGTCGTCGTCCGATACGATGTAAATCCTCCTACCTTTCGAGTTATTTGTATAATCGAGTGATTATGTAAATGTAATTCCTATAATTAATTGGCGAGGATTGAAACTTAAATAAATTCACTTCCGAAATTCAAAGCCTAACATTAGGATAGTCTGGGAAGTCACCGAAGTTCACTTCGGGTTTGTGACATCCCCTACTTCTCTTCCTTTGGACTCCTGAAATAAATTGTTCCAAATTTGATCAATTCCTATTGAAATTCCAAATTCAATCCTTTGAAAATCTTAAACTTTGAAATTCTTGAGAGCAAAACCACCGATCATTATCGAGAGTTTTCTTAAATGATTCCGTCATTTAAGATGTAATTAACTATAGGGGCTTGCCCTTATAGGGAACTTTAAGAACCCAGGTAATATAAACCCTGCTTAATTCATTTATATTAAGCAGGGGAACTTGTCGACTTATAAAATTGGTTCGCAGACTAAACGGATGTCACAAATCTTCTAGTTAATTTAACCGAGCCTCATCATCAAGCAGTGTGTCTACTCTCCGGGATAGATATATATTTTGTGGTGTGGTGCTCGTTTGTATAAACTATTTGGGATGTGAGATCGGTTTGATTTCATATCTTAAAATGTTCAAATTTAAAATTATTTTCAAAAATCAAATACAACTTTTCAAATTATTTATTTAAATTAAATTAAAAATTCACCGACAATTTCTGTAGGCGACCTCTTTTCAAAACATATAACCTAAAAATATGCCGACACTTCTGTTTGTCTGTTTTGTCAGCGAAACTTAACTGCTTCGCATCCTGTTGCAAGCTTCCGGCCTTGCTTAACAACTTCTCGAAAGTCTTAATAGTAAATCCCTTGAGGAGAAGTGCTATCGGGCCATCAATGCTCTTAAGTAAAATGTCGACTGCATGCTGTTCTTGTAACTGTGGCTCACACTTCATACTTAGGTTCCTCCATCGAAGTATGTAGTCCGCCAAGGTTTCGTTGGGTTTTTGCTTCTCTACCACTAAATCACCTATAGTGATGTGGTGCTGAGCTCCGGCAAATCGCTTGATGAAGAGGTTCTCTAGTTCTGAAAATGTCTTCACCGAACTGTTCGGTAATTTTGCATACCAATCAAAGGCGATCCCTGATAGGCTGCTGACTAATTGTCTGAAGAGTAAGGCATCACTTCCGCCGGCATTGCAACAACTGGCACGAAAATGTGCAACATGCTGCCGAGGGTTTCCGGTTCCATCAAAGGTCTTGAACAGTAGGTGGTACGAAGCCTTTCGGATATTGGACGACGTCGAATTCTTCGGGGTAAGGTCTACCCGTCCGAATGGATATCCCGCTCTTTGATTGTGCCAAGGCTTCTCGCACCTGCTGTTCCACCATGCTCTTGATATCCTTTTCCGGAATCATGCTTTGTGTTGCATTCTTCTTTAATTGATCATCCCCGTTGACGGACGTAATCTCCTTTCCTCCGTCTACAAATGTGAATAACTTCGGGGTGTTTCTCTTTGGGGTTGAACTCGACTGCGGAGAGTGGCTAGGGCTACAGCCATCTCTTCCATCCTTTTTGCCATTTGGGCGATCGTATAATCTTTCTCTTGAAGCTGCCTCCTCATTACTTCCGGCTCCTCTCTTTCTGCGGCTGCAGGGGCACCTTGTGAAGCTGACGAAGCTCGTGTGTTGACCTCATTTTTGATGAGGTCTTCTCTTCTTCTCTTTAGTACTTAGGATCTAGCCTTAGGCTTTTCCTTTGACTATCTTAGAGGATTAGAATTGAGACCCACCACCTAGAAATTCAAACCACTTCTTAACTCCCTGCAAACTCCACAAACTTGACTATAGACCCCTAATCACCTAGAGGGTTGAAATCAAATGTGAAAGTTTAAAGGATGAGTTCCTATAGGGCTCTTTGGCCTTAGGACTACCCTGGGTGGCCTGGTCTGGTGAAGGGGCTGACTTACACACACACTACACTTATACACTACACTTTCACACACCTCCTAAAAACACACCCATACCTAACTTGACCTCCTGATTCATGAAGGTGATTCACATGGATGGTCCTTAACCCCTAAGCCCTTGGCTAAGAGGGTTAGGAACAACATAGTGAATGCCTCAAATGAGTCCCTTCATGGCTCATGTGGGCTTGATATGGCTTCATGGCTCAACCAAAATGATTTCATTCTACTTACATTTACCCAATCTTCAATTTTATAAATTTTCAATTTTTGACCCTCGGGACCCTACACCCGCCTAGCCTACCCAAAGCCCTTGAAATTACCCAAATTTTTCAAAATTTTCAAATTACCCAAAATTCCTCAAAATCAATCCCAAACATTCCCACATTACTCAAATTGATCATCCATAGCCAAAAATACCAAAAATTCCAAAAATACCTCCCAATACCCTCCAAATACCCAAAATAACCCTCTTGACCCAAAAAATCTAAAAATTCAGAAAATTCCCAGAAAATTCCAGAAAATCTCAAATATTCCCAATTTCATTTTGTTCAACTACACCATGGTCTAATTTTGTCAATTTACCCCACTTTTGTCAAAACTGCCAATTTGACCCATTTTAACCCCAAGTGAACCCAATGTCAAGCCAAACCTACCCAATTGACCCAAATTCCAATACAATTCAATTCTAAACTTCAATTCAACATTCCGAACACCAATCTAGAGCAAAACTAAGTCCAATTTGATTGATATTTGGATACAATTTCACTTTTGGCCTTAAAGCCCAATTTGGACCTATGACCCAAACCTAACCCAAACTATCCCAATTCAACTCCAATTAACCTCAAACCTTTTCTAAACCTTCCTTAACATCCCAAAAAAAAAAACACTAACATGATTTGACCAACATTTAGACCCAAACCCCACTCAAATTCAACCCAAAGCTAAAAGGCCCAATTTTGACCTAAATCCAAACCTAACCCAAATAAGCCCAAACCCCAAAATCAAAACCCAACCAAAGCCAAAACCTCTTTGAAACACCCCCATAAACATTTCCCAACATTTATTTTACATCAATTTCAACCCTAGCCCAACATTGGCCCAAGTTAGCCCAATTTGACCTACATTGGCCCATTCACCAAAGAGGTCCAAATCCAACCCAAACCTAGCTCAAACACTTCAAATTTATTCCAAATCATTCATGAAACATTCCTAAGCTAAATTCAACACTTATTGGATCCAATCCTTTGCAAAATTCTCATCCTAAAATAAAAAAAAACCCACTTCCATAAATCACTTTAAAAGCCCACCTTCACTAAACAACAAAGGCCCAAAGCCCACATGACAACCCTATATCATCATCTATTGGATGAAACCATCTCCTAAGTTCTAAACCCATGATAAAATAAATCCAAATCAAGTCATATGCCAAATCCCATCAAATCACCCCTAAATTATCAAAATTTCTAAAATCCATTTTCATGAAATTGACCAAGCTTTTCCCCAAGCCAAAGACAAGCCATGAAGCCACATGCAAGCCATGGACAAGCCACATGAAGCCATGGAAGGTTTGACATGTGATCAAACCATTAATGGCAAAAGGAGGATCCTCTTTTAATCCCCCTTAAAAAGGTTTTAACCCTTTTAATGCTTCACCTTAATCCATGATTAATCAAAATATTCATGGATGGTGACTTCTCTACCATTTCCTAGCCAATTCATCTGATCCTCCCCCAGCCCAAATCAGCCATGGAAGAGTGCACCAAACCCAAAAAGGTGGGTTGACTCATTTGAACCCAAAATAGCCTTCCCCCCATTCCATTTCAATTCAACTCCTTTACACATGTCCATGGCGATTAGTCGCACTTCAAGCCCCGACCTCGACCTCCCGATGACAACAGTGACTGACCACGGCCGGCCGACCACCACGACCGCCGGAAACCACCGGCCGAGAGCTCGCATGTGAGCCCAAACTTGGAATTCTCACCTGTCGAGGCTGCCCCATCCCCAGTGGGCATTGTAGCTGTTCTTCTCTTACCAAGATCAGCTGATCCCAAGCCCTAACTCCCCAGGAGGCCCTCCACCCTCTCTATTCAAACCTCACCACCTCTCGGCCATGAGGGGTGCTTGAACCGAACCTTACTCGAAACCACCGCCAAAATTGTTCCGAAGCACACTCTCAATACTTAGAGCGAGTTGATCCCCGGTGACAATTTGCCCTAATCCCCACCAACGAGCCCGATTTCTCGACCGAAATTCCACCCGAAACCAGGACACTTCTCCACGGTGGATCAATCCTCAAATTGATTGGTCCTACACCTTCACCGGACCAAGGGAAGAAGTCCACTAGCAAAAGCCCCTTTCCGAGCCACCCATCTGTTCCAGACTCCAAGCTTTGTGATCGGACTTGGTCGAAATCATACCTAGGCAATTCACCAGGCCAAGGGACTTCATCTGGAGCTTGCTTGGATCCAATCGAAGGTGACACAAGCCTCAGATCGAAGACATACTTCTTTGAGCAAAGGTATGGCCTCACTCTTCTTCCCGGGCTTCTGAACATTCTCCATTTTTATTGAGTCAATTTCATGCCACATAAACCGTATGAATGTGTTCGTCTTCTCGAGACGAATCCATAGAGCATAAGAACGTTCAATTTGGTCAAGTATCGAGTGAGATCTTAGGCCTAGAAGACGGACGGTTCTCGGGCTAGGAGGCTTGGGGACGATGAACGGATGCCATTCATTTAATACACGCGCGGACGGACGGCCAGGATCGCGCTTGATGAGGAGACGGAACGACACAGCGGGTCCCTGGAGCACTGAGTCGGATGGCGGCGCAATCAGAAGGCGACGCGTGTGCGTTCGGAGCTGCCGAGGTTGACGCGGCGCCGCGTGGATAAATAGAAAATTAGGGTATTTTTTGATTTATTTAATTCCCTAAACTTCAAAAATCCATAACTTTGTGTAGAAAAATCGGAAAAATAAAATAAAAATACCCTCTTGTTCGGTGAACAGAGGAGAATAATGTGGAAAAGAAATCATTTAATTTCATCAAGTATTTTATTTTTAATGATTTATTTCCCTTCTGCATTATTTTAATTCTCCATGCATATAGGAAATTCACAATGGCATGAGACCATAGAGCTTTTGAAGCCTCTAAATTTGGGAACATTCCCTGAATTTTCCAAAGTCAGAGGCCATCCCTATGAGAAGTTTTTGATTTTTCAAATTCATGTTGCTGTTTTGAGTATTTCAATTCCAATAATTTGCATGTTGTGAAATAAATTCTAGGAAAATTTGGTGATGTCTCTTATGACCAGAGGACCCTAGGAAAAATAGCTTTTGAGTTAATTCATTTAAAATAACCCTAATTGGCTTAAATACTCAAAATAGATCCCTAATTAATTAGAGTTAACCATACATCAAATTGACTTGAAATCAATTCTCCACTGACCTTTAGGATCGGAGGAGCTCACAATAAAAATTTGAGGTCGATTGGACTTGGTTAGCTCTACTTAAATGGGTTGATTAAACCATTTAGTCAATTTGAACTTTAAAAATTCATAACTTTCAAAATACTTTTCAAAAATTCACCAAATTGGTTTTGGAGCCTCTCTGATATCAGGGGAATTTAAGAAAATTAAAATTTTAATTTTCTAAAAAAGTTAATTTTTTGGTATTATTTTAATATTTTAATAATTAAAAAATAATAAAAATCACAAAAATAATAAAAATCACAAAAATAATAAAAATCACTTAGGAACAAACCCCATATTTTTCTCAGGTCTATTTAATGAGATATTAAATTTTAAAGCCCTAAGGTAATTTTAAAATTAAAAAATGTATTTTTTTTAGCATTTTCACTAAAATAATTCTAATAAATCAAAGAAAAATCAGAAAATTGTAAAAGTTGATTCTCTGATTTTCTTGATATCAGAGAGATTTTTGAAAAATATAAAATTAATTTTTCAACCATTATTTTATTTTTAAATTAATTAATACTCTAAAACTTAAAATAATTATAGTAAAAATAATATAAATCAAAAAATCACCAAAATTGGTCCAAGTGGTCCTCTGGTCATTAGGAATGTCCCATAATTTTCTTAAGGATAGAAACTTTCCCTTGATCATATTATTAAATTTTCCTTGGAAATTCCTATTTTCCACCAAAAATAATTACATAAATAAATTAAATATAGAAAAATCACATTTTCTCCTCTCATGTCTTTATTGGCATATGAGTGAAGTCACATAAAAATTTCAAGTTCATTTAAGCTTAATTTAGTGAGTTATGAAATTATTAAGCTTGAGGGGCAAAAAATGGTAATTAAAAATTTTAACCCTTAATTAAAACTTTAGGCTTAATAAAATTAAAGAGTAAAATATTTGATCTTAATCTGAGTTGGATGATTGAAATTTAAATATTTAAAGGGTAGAAACCTATTAAATAATTTAAAATAAGTGAAATAAACCTTAATTAAATAATTGATTAAATTTGGAAGAATAATAATTTGGAATTATTAAATAGGGATATTATTAGGAAGAGATTTATTCTTTGATCTAAGAATTCCTAAATTAATCATCTCAATAATATTTAATCTCCAATTAAAATGATAATTCAAATTTAAATTTTAAAATATTAATGGACTTAATCATCGAAATTAAGTTAAAAGTTAAATTATTAAACTTTTCTTTAAATTTTCAATTAAATTAAAATTAAAAATAAAATTAAATTAAAGATTAAATTAAATCAAACCAATTAAATTAATTTAAATTAAATTAAATCAATAAAATTAAATTAAATTAAATTGAATAAATTAAATTAAATTAAATTTAATTTAATTAAAGTTGAATTAAATTAATTAAATAAAATTAAATCAAAATAATGGTTAAATTAAATTAAATTAAATTAAATTAAATTAAATTAAAATATATTAAATTAAATTAAATTAAATTAAATTAAAATAAAAAAATAAAAAATCAAATTAAAATAAAATTAAATTAAAATTAAAATTAAAATTAAAATTAAAAATTAAAATTAAATTAAAATTAAAACTAAACCAAATTAAATTACATTAAAGTTAAATTAAATTGAATTAAATAACATCACCTAAGACATAAAGAATTTAAAGAAATTCAAAATAAAGCAACTTGAACACTATTCCAAATTTAAACCCATTAACTTAAATTAAATCTTTTGAACACCAATTTGCCCTTGAAAGCTTTGGTTGTCATAACTCCTAAATAGAACGTTAAATGAAATGTTACTTCACCTATAGGATATTCAAATGTCCTAGTTCAACTGAGCAAGATAATAATAAAACTTGAATCCTCGGACGATTACTTCACTCGATTAATTAAATTCATTTGGACTTAAAACAATCCTAGCGAGTATTGAAAAGATGTTTAAGATTCTTCTTAAGCACTTTCTCAATATGATAGGATACTTATAAGAAAAATTGAACTTAATTGTTCTTTGATGAAGAAAATCGTCCTCAAACCAAAACACAAGAACCTAGACGTCATAGGAAATGACTAGCTATAGGATTAGGAATTTGGTAGAAAACCATAACTCTTCCGTTAGCTTTACCTAGGAACTTGCTTAAATATTCTAATTTTGTTTTAAGTGCAGCTTGGGATGACGGGAAGACCCTCCAGGTACGCTTTTATTTTATTGCAATTTATTTAATCGCATCGCACTTACTTTTCTTGCATGATAAACAATGCATTGCATGAAAACCCACACCTCCGAGGTAGCTCCTAAAACTGAAACCAAAACTAAGTTAAAAGTCATTGCAAGATAAAATTCACCGCCACAACATTTCAAAATATAAAACAACTCAAAATTTAATCACAAACGAACACAAAACTGCAATTACAACTAAATTAAAACGTTACGTTGGATGATCGGGAATACCTCGGATGATGTAACCTACGTGTTGCTAACGGGATTTCCCGCGGTCTAAATGAAAGTGTGGAACTCATTCGAGTTGAGTTTAGCAAATTCATACGGACTAAGTGAATCCTATAAAAATAACGATGCTGGAAGGATGGAACCGTGGGATCTTAACCGATGTTGTTATAATCAACTTTAAGATTTGTTTTAAATAAAACATAAAAAACACTTGGAAATTAAGACTTCTCTAAACCAAAACACCTTTCTCATCTCCTGACTTATGATTTCTAAAACTAAACCTCTGCAACAACAAGGAGCTTGGAATACGGTGGGCAGCACGACCATCTTCGTCAGCAAAACAACTCTACTTCAGCAAAACTTTCCTTAGAATTAAAAAACTAAGCCATAGGACTTCGAGGTAGTTTGCCTAGTGCAACATAAATCCTCAACCTTTTGTTAGGCATTTGCATTGCAAATTAAGCCCTAACCTGTCTTAGGATTCCGAGGTAGTCGTCCGATACGACATAAACCCTCACATCTTCGAAGGCTACTTGTATGATTTTACCATACAAATATAAGTCCTAATTAATTAAAATTGGCAAGATCAAAACATTAAATAAATATTAGGACTTTCCTAAATTCAAGCCAAACAATAGGGTAGTCGGGAAATTACCGAAGTTTGCTTCGAATCTGTAATTTCTCCTACCTTTCTTCCTTTGAATTCCCAAAACTAAATGTTCCAAATTTGATCCATTCCCTATTGAAATTCCAAAATTCAATCCCTTGAAAATTTAAACTTTGAAATTCTTGAGAGCAGAACTAGTGATTATTATCGAGAGTTTTCTTAGGTGATTCCTGTCACTTAAGATGTAATTAACTATAGGGGCTTGCCCTTATAGGGAATTTTAAAGAACCCAAGTAATATAAACCCTGTTTAATGCTTTCATATTAAGCAGGTGAATTTGTCGGCTTATAAAATTAGTTCGCAGACCAAACGGATATCACAAATCTTCTAGTTTATTTAATCGAGCCCCATCACCAAACAGTGTGTCTATTCTTTGAGATAGATACACAGTTTGTGATGCGGTGCTCGTTTATATAATTTATTCGGGATGTGAGATCAGTTTGATTTGATATCTTAAAATTTTCAAATTTAAAATTATTTTCAAAATCAAATACTACTTTTCAAATTATTTATTTAAATTAAATTAAAAATTCGCCGACAATTTACGTTAGGCGACCCCCTTTTCGAACTAAAACATGACTTAAAAATAATGCCGACAATTTACGGCGACTCACGTGAGGAAAATTCCTCTCTCCATTTTTAATCAGATAGTTCTGCTTTCAAAAATCGGTAATGCATCCATGTCCCTAATGGATCAAGCTACCCTTCTTTCCGTTGGAATACTATGTGTTGACCTCATTTTTGATGAGGTCTTCTCTTCTTCTTTTTAGTGCTTAGGATCTAGCCTTAAGCTTTTCCTTTGACTATCTTAGAGGACTAGGATTGGGACCCACCTTTTAGAAACTCAAACCACTTCTAAACTTCCTTCAAACTCCACAAACTTGACTATAGACCCCTAATCATCTAGAGGGTTGAAATCAAATGTGGAAGTTTAAAGGATGAGTTCCTATAGGACTCTTTGGCCTTAGGACTGCCCTGGGTGGCCTGGTCTGGTGAAGGGGCTGACTCACACACACTACACTTACACACTACACCTATACACTACACTTTCACACACTTCCTAAAACAAAACACACCCATACCCAACTTGACCTTCTGACTCATGTAGGTGATTCACATGGATGGTCCTTAACCCCTGAGCCCTTGGCTAAGAGGGTTAGGAATAACATAGTGAATGCCTCAAATGAGTCCCTTCATGGCTCATATGGGCTTGATATGGCTTCATGGCTCAACCAAAATGATTTCATTCCACTTACATCCACCCAATCTTCAATTTCCCAAATTTTCAATTTTTGACCCCCGGGACCCTACACCCGCTTAGCTCTACCCAAAACTCTTGAAATTACCCAAATTTTTGCAAAATTTCCAAATTACCCAAAATCCTCCAAAATCATTCCCAAACATTTCCACATCACCCAAATTGATCATCCATAGCCAAAAAAACCAAAAATTCCAAGAAAACCTCCCAATACCCTCCAAATACCCAAAATACCCCTCTTGACCCAAAAATCCAAAAAATTCAGAAAATTCCCAGAAAATTCCACAAAAATCCCAAATATTCCCAATTTCGTTTTGTCCAACTACACCATGGGCCAATTTTGTCAATTTACCCTACTTTTGTCAAAACCCCCAATTTGACCCATTTTAACCCTAAGTGAACCCGATGTCAAACCAAACCTATCCAATCGACCCAAATTCTGGTCCAATTCAATTTTAAACTTCAATTCAACATTCCCAACACCAATCTAGACCAAATCCAAGTCCAGTTTGATTGACATTTGAATCCAATTTCACTTTTGGCCTTAAAGCCCAATTTGGACCCATGACCCAAACTTAACCCAAGTTTACCCAATTCAACTCCAATTAACCCCAAATCTTTTCTAAATCTTCCTTAACATTCCCACAAACAAAACACTAACATGATTTGCCCAAAATTTAGACCCAAACCCCACTCAAATTCAACCCAAAGCTAAAAGGCCCATTTTTGACCTAAACCCAAACCTAACCCAAATGAGCCCAAACCCCAAAATCAAAGCCCAACCAAATTCAAAACCTCTTTGAAACACTCCCATAAATATTTCTCAACATTAATTTTACATCAATTTCAACCCTAGCCCAACATTGGCCCAAGTTAGCCCAATTTGACCTACATAGGCCCACTTGCCAAATAAATCCAAATTCGAACCAATTCAACCCCAAATCACACCAAATTGACTCCAAGCCCTTCATAGAACATCCCTAAACCAATTATAGCACTTATTTGACAAGGTCCTTCACAAAATCTTCACCCAAATGCCCATCCTAAAATCAAAAAGCTCATTCCCCTTAAACTTTCCTAAAAACCCACTTCCTTCAAATTCAAAAGCCCAAATTCATCCAAAGCCCACATGGCACTTCCCCTCATCATCCATTTGATCAAAATTGCCCCTAAGTTTCAAAGTCATCAATTAAACAATTCCAAATCAAGCCTCATACAAATTCCCATCAAAATATCAAAATTTTCTTAAATCCTTTTTTATGAAATTGACCCAAGCTTTTCCCAAGCCAAATGGAGCCAAGGATGAGCCATTCACAAGCCATATAGAGCCATGAAAGTTTGGCATGTGACCATGCCATTAATGGCAAAAGGAGGAGGTCCTTTAACCATCTCCTAAAAGTCATTAGCCTTAAGCATGTTTCCCCTTAACCAAGATTTAATCCAAATATTCTTGGATAAGGACATCACCACCTCTTGACCGGCTAGCCTAGCCGATCTTCTCGGCCCAAACAAATGGGTTGACCAAACCTAGACAAGTATAGCCTTCCCCCATTCCATTTCAATCCAAACACTTTACACATGTCCAACTCCAGATTGACTTCACCAACTTCAAGCCCTGGACTCCACGACCACGAAGGTGACCCATGCTTGCCGGCCCGGCCCTTGGATCGCCGGAAAACACCATGGCCGAGACCTTGGGAGGAGCCAAACTTTGGAATTCCACCTTGTCGAGGCCGCCCCATGCCCAATGGCCACCATGGTTGTTCTTCCCATGACCGGAGCAGCGTGATCCCAACCCTTGGCCATCCACGGGAGGCTCTCCAGGCCACCTCTCATTTAAACCCGACCCCCTCGCGGCCATGAGAGGAGAGTTGCACAAACCTTGCCAAAACTCGCCAAAATTGTTTCAAACCCTTCTCCACCCTTAATGCGGTTGATCCCGGTGTCGATTTGCCCTAATCCCCAGCGACAAAACCCGATTTCTCAGCTGAAATTCCACCCAAAACTAGGACAGGTCTATTGCTAAGGGATTTAGCCATTTGCCCCATGGATTCTCGATATTTTGTACACAGTATTTAAACTTTGTGATTGATTCTCCATCTTTAACACCACTTCATCTAAAGACAATTTGTTTTCCTTCATTTGTTATTATAAATCCAAGAGGATAATAAGGTCTATCGTTAGAATTTCTCCGTCGTTCCAGTTTCCCAATGGGTTCTTTAGTTGTTCCTCATGCTGATTTCCACACTATAAATATTACTGGTTAAAGTTTATGTGGATTTTCCAAAGTGGGTTGTATTAGCTATAATATGGGTTATTTGAGTCTATTATTAATAACATATAAATTTTATGATGGTTGAGGTTTAATCATTTGTCCTAACTAATTTTCTTCAATCAAATTTGAGAAAAGTTCATTCCAGACTAATCTAATTTCTATATATCCAACAACTTGAGATGCAGCAATGGAATTTGCATCATTATCAAGTGAATACTGGCTAATTTTTAGGATTTCCACTTTCAGAGGGAAATTAAAATTTTTATTAGCCATTTCTTCTATTAATTTGTAAGCTTCATCAAATTCTTTTGACATTAATTACACCAGCATCATCTATAATAGATCTAAGGGGTCCTACTAACCCATTATAAAATGTTTGAATAATTAACTGGCCTGCAAATCATGATGTGGACACTTCCAAGGAGTTCCTTCAATCATTCACAAGCTTCGTAAATTAACTCAACCACATACTGAGTAAAAGAGGTAGTATCATTTCTAAGTCTAACAATTTTAAGGTGGAAAATACTTAGCCAAGAATTTTTTATGCTAAATCTTTCAAGTTCTTAATATATTCAGAAGCTAACGAGTTTAAATACATCTTAGCTTTATCCCTTAAGGAAAAAGAAAAAAATTCTAAGTTTTGCAATGTCGTTTGATATGTTGGTATATTCAAATGTAACACACAGTTCTAAGAAACTTGCTAAATATAAATTTAGATCCTCAAACGGTTTTCCCCCAAACTGATTGTTTTCTAACATTTGTATAATAGCATGTTTAAGTTCAAATGAGTTAGTTACTACAATAGGGGCTTGTATATTTAAGTAAATTTTATTTGTTGCAGGGTTTGCATAGTCCATTAAAGGTCTTTGTATGTTATAATGTTCATTTTCAGCAGTTGATTATCAATGTTATTTTGTAATGTGTTTGTCATTTTTTGTAAATTTTGAAGTCTTTTTTGTTTCTAATTTTTCTTATCATTCTCTATAGCTCAGAATCATAAGGCACTATACATTTACATCTTGAACTTCACATACACAAATAAGAATTCAACAAATAAAATACTCTTAGAAATAATTAGATTTTTGATTTTTTAATTAATTATTTATTTTTTACTTCTAGAAAATTTTAATTTTATATTCTTCAAATTAAAATACGAAATATAAATTAAAAATACAATTTTTAAAATAATCCAATAGTTCAAATAAAAATTTTAAGTTGAAATGTTCCGTCGCGATCAATGGCAACGACACCAAAAAACATGACCCAACCTACAATTATGTAGATTTTCAAGTTTGAAAAGATTGTCAAAAACTTGACCCAATTTATTTTTAGTGGCGAGTGTGAAAAAATAAAATGTTATGAAATTTATAAAATAGGTTACACACTAGGTGGTACTACGCAAGTATACATATCATTTCAAGTAATATAGACTTTTCTTTTAAAACCCAGTATCGATCCCACGACAAAAGCCGTAACTTATAAATACTTAGAAGTTCTCTTATTAAAACTGCAAACACAACTTATAGAAGATGAACGTCAAAGAAAAATTTAAACTAAATGTGCATATGATTTAATCCTAGGCACACTAAAAATGCAGAAATTATAAACTAGTTAAACGTTGAAAAGCTTGAATTATGTAAAGAATCTTCCCTTTGCAATTAATTCATAATCAGTGTTCGAATCAAAATCTTTAAAGATTTAAATGTTGTTTTGTGACAAATAGGAGCATTCCTATTCTCTTGAGTGCATGAAGAACATTGACTAATCTAAAGTAAGTTCCATCTTGTGTGGTAGTGATAGGTAGATTCTAGCCTGCAACTGCTATATTACCCACTGTGCCCTCTCTATAGGACCTACGAAGGACTCAGTTCCAACTTCTTAGACCAAATTGATAAAGGATCTAGCCTGTCACTCAAGAAAAACCAATTCTACTTTCATCAAAACTTATATCTCTATCTATTTGGACTCGCTTAGATTGTGTTCCTCTCCTCGTAAGGTTGGGTGTGGTACTCACTAGCTGGGTAAAATCATAGCCCTCCCGGGTCATTATGTTTTGCAATGAATTTTAACATCACAAACGTCCAGTTTGTAAGGTAAATGAAGAACTGGTGAAAATACCATCAAAAATTATGAAATAAAAGAAGTTTTAAAGAATTAAATCCTCCACATGATTACTTCTCATTGTAAGGAGAAATAAAAAAAAACTACTCAAAATTCATGGGTACAACACAAAGTATGATTTATATTTAAAGAAAAGTCTTATTAAAAAAAATTAAATACAAACACAAGTACTTATCTTCGACTCCTCCCTGCCTCTTGAAGTTCTCAAGATATCTCCAAAATCTTCTTACACAATTAAGGACTCTCCTTACACACATTCTCACCCCTACTAACACACACACACCCTTTAGAGCCCTATTTTTTGACTTACCAATGGCCCCATTTTGTAGCTCTGAAAATAACCAAGAGTCACTTCAAGCACCTCTTCAAAATTTGTCCAAAGTCATTAAACTAAAATGGAAACTGCTTGTGGTGCTATAGTGCCAAACTGGGGCGTTATGGTGCCGGTTACAATGAGAACTGGTGATATGGCGCCAATAACTAGCACCACAGCCAGATCATGTGGTACCAGTTTTTGCTCTATTTTTCTCTCATTTCGCTCCATTTTCTCTAAAGTTCCATTTCTTGTACCTGAAACCAAAAACATATAAATTACATTTTATTAAAGTGTAATATCATATAAAATAGACATTAAATGCATTAAAAAGGTAGTTAATTATCAGGCATGACCGGATATGTAGGTAAATCTTCCAAAATTATTAGAAAAAGAATCACAACATACAGACTCCTCATGCAGAATATAATGAAGCAACATGACAACATTTCAAGCTGATGGATACAACCAGATGGTTTTGAACAAGAATGTAAAAGGAAATCTTACGAGAGTTATGTTGTATGTAATACCATAATTCATTATTGATATCATTATTTAATTCCTTGGAGTAAGGATTATGAAAAGATGCTCAAATATTGCATGAAAATTTTCCTTAAGCTATTCACATATAAAAAATGAATACAGGTATAATTGCATAAAATTCAATCTTCAGAAATGCTTTGCACTGGAAAACATACCAACCGATCCTTATGAATTCACATATATGACATATAACTTCAATTTATCTAAGCCTCTCATATCACTTAAAAAATACTACTTAGCTCTGCAATTCAGCTTTACATATATATGTGCCTTTAAAATCTAATGAAATGTTAAAGCTCACAAGAAAGGCCATGGGAAGGATACCTGGTCCGAACATGCCATCTTGGTACATACATAAATGAAACCAACCATATTTAGTGACTATTCAAATACATTAGCATACCAAACTACTACTTCACCCTTTCGTTTAATTGAGAACATGAAACAACCCATAATGTTTTGAAATTCAAAAAGTGTCCTTCAACAAAAAATTGGAAGCATAAAGAGACCAACTATGAGAATATCGTGCATAACTATTCACCAAGTACTCGATAATAGAAGAAAAGACACCACTTACATACCATGCAATTTTTATGTAATACAAATCTAATATTTACATGTATCACTTTTATATACGTATCATGCCAAAAAGTTTGAATATCACTTCAAAAATATTGTCACCTGTTTCTTTGCATCCACAAAATAACATGCATATATATAAGAGTAAAGGTGCAAGTATTTGGGATGCAAATTCACAAAAATTGAGTGCTTTGTGTGTGAAGAAGTAGATGCTGATTAGAAGAAAATAACTCTTCTATCAAATTCAACAAGTCCTCAAATAAATCTAAACTCTGTCAAACCAAATCACAAGAAATTTGAAATAACTATGTACTCTTGTACGATGCGTAAATATGGGTCCCCGGATTATTAATTTTATTTTATTCATGCATAAGAATAGATCAAAGAAACTGACCATAAAAATTTCCCAACATCACATTATGGAGTTTTTAAGATAGTTAAACAATTCTCTCGTATAACATTCATATGAAAATGGGAGTAAGGCAAAGAGACATCAACATAATATAAAACAAAATAAAAATAAAAATCCTCTCTTATAACAATCCAAGTCTTATACGTTTAACAAGAGAAAAAAGTTGATAACTCATCCTCTTCCTCAAGCAAAGGAGATATCCAGTTATTCATAGAAGTTAAACTGAACCAAGGTTATTATGATAACTGGATGATTTACTGCATCAACATTCTATGTTATAATAAAAAACAAAACTAAAATGTATATATCTTTTTATTAATCTGTAAAGCACACACTAAAATCCACAACCGAAAGTAATTCACACCTCTAAGACATTCATGGATTAGTATCAAACTCAAATTTACCTAAAGGGGATACGGATAGTGTAAGGAAATGGCATCAAGAGGCCAGCAGCGAATTCATGCCTTAAGATATTCAATACGCATATTGCTCATATATGAATAAAGTAGAAACTTATTTATGCATTTAGACAAGTGAAGAAGCAAGAAGAAGAGGAGTAGTTCTTACGCTCTGATGTTAAAGCACAAGAATCCTTAATCCAAAAGCTCTGAGAACACAAAAGAAAATGCATAAACCAGTAGAGATCAAAGCCACAAATCCCTTCCTCATAAAAGGTTTTTATAGTCGAAGAAGAGATACTCACCATGAAGCTTACTTGTGGTGAGGAGAGGACGATAGGGATCGGGGGAGTGGTGGTCAGGGCATGAGAGTGGATAAGGATTGAATCTCTTACAAAGAGTTCCTTCCGCACGAGAGAAGGGTTCTTGACAAGAGCATGAACGAGACTAGGGGAAAAGGATATTGTATGTGAGGATTTTTTGAGAATTATTATTATTATTATTATTATTTTATTTTATTGTGTTATCATCTCATATATGAAATTACATCAGTGTATATGTACTCCCTAGGTAAATTGATGTTCCAGGCGTGCTCGCACAGTCTGGTTTGTCGTCCGGAAACGTTCAGCTAAATTCATTGAACATCAAGCAAATTTTTGATTCAAGTGTTAGGACGTAAAATAAAGTTTCTTTAGTCTAACCGGTCCTTGCTTAAGCAACAACAAATCTAGTATACCGCTCGGCCGCGCGTCACTCATCACATTCTAAGGGTCTTCTTGTGGCTTTCTCAATTCTATTGGAACTCAAATTGAATTTAACAGGTTATTTTAATGACTCAACTAAATGTTGGAGAATTTGAAGCACCCCATATGAGACTACAAGGGGTCAAAATAGAGAGAAACAAATAACAAGACCAGGAAATGGTAATGGAAGAATGAGTTTTGTGTTTTCCCTTAGTGGGAATAAGGCTCATGCTCTTGTGACTCAATGTAGTGTTTTCTCGTGTTCTCCCAGCAATTCTCCTACTCACTGATGAGATAATTCTCTTTGGCCTATGTCTGAGTCGTAAGAAGAGTTGTAAATTATATTGGGATTGAGCAAAACTTAACTATATAGCGTTTCCAAGGACTTTCTTGGACCCCTTATTATGGTTTTAAAATTTAATGAAAATATGTCTATTCCATTAGTTTTTGTATGTTAACCTATTCTTTCCACTAGGTTACAAATGGGTCCAAGATCAAGGTATTCTTAACAACCTACTTAGTTAGATCAGAGTAAACAAAGTGCAGAAATTTAACATAGGAACATACATACATTAAAAGAACATGAAACATATTTGGGGAAAATGTGCAGAAAACACCCTGCCCTTACATCATAGAAGCATGAAAGAAGCTTAGCTACGAAACATGAGATAGAAACATGGTCTACCTAAAAAAAACCCATTTTTATGCCTTATTTATGATTCAATTTAGGGATATTATGCTTTAATGAAAGTTATTTTCTAAATTTTGATGTAGATGATTAAAAAAGAGTCCAAGAAAGAAAAGAAGGAAAAAGGAGCAAAAGGAGTAAAATGGAGCTTATAGAGCAAAATATTGGAATTATTGGACAACAGCTGCATCTGAGACCTAAGCGCCAGCTCCATACAGACGCTGTTAAGATTCTTTGATGATTTTGGGGAGCTATTTTAACTGAGTTAAGCGATTATTGGAGATTTCTAGAAAACTGAAGTTACTCCTAATATATAGGACATGTGATACAATGCATTTGGACACATGGAAACGGTTTTAATCGCGAAGAGGTGTGATCTAAAATGAAGAGGTGCGAAGACCTGGTCACGGAGTCCGGCGCCTAGGCTCCAGATCCCGGCGCCTAGGCGCCAGATCCTTGGCGCCTAGGCGCGACAGTTACCTTTTAGAAGATGCATTGAATTTGGACGAATTTCCTTTAAAGAGGTGCCTTAAGCAACCCCTGGTCAAATTCAGAGCTCTATAAATAAGAGCCCATTCTACAGAGAAGCCCCTTTAGCACCCTTATGGTCCCCAGACACCTCTCTCCCCCTCTAGTTTTACTTAGTCTTTCCACACTTAGGGTGCCCTTACTTTGTATCTAGTGGGTTTATTTTGAGTATTTATTATGTGTTGTTGCAGTTGAGTTTTTCATCATTGCTTTGGAGTCAAGAGAAGTCAGCGGATCACTTGAAGGAACACTTCGTATAAGTATTTGTACCTTGGTTCAAAGTTTTATAAGTATATTTTGTTGTGTGATTTCAATGTGTTCTGAGAGTTAGTTATCTTTCTCCTTTCAACTATGATAAGATAATAAATTAAATTAAATTTTGTAGGAGAACTAAATTTAAAATATTTAAAACATTGTGATGATATTAATACCCGATCTTAGTTTACTTTTTAAATTGGCCATTTAAATTGTTAAAACCTGTTGAAGAATTTTGAAACTCATCTGGAGATAAATTCTAACTAGTAGATATCACATCAATCCTTGTGTAGTCGAATGCTTTTATGCGGGTTATTCAAGGTGAAGTGCAAATAAATAGGAAGATATTATTTATTGGGCGTAAAATTAATTAGTATTTAGAGTGACAGACTAAATTCTAATAATTTAGTTTACAGATAGGGAACGGGTCACTGGTAGGTCTGACCATAGCTAACTTTGGACACTTAGTAGTGTGAGCCTAGATTAACCCATTATACTAATAAAACATCCTGAACCGATCTATAGATTAATCAATATTCTTTGTACCTGGACCAAAGGGTAAAGAATATGAATGCTTCTATTTGGCAAAATACCATAATCTAAATTTCACAAATAATAATTATTCTAAAATCTTGGATTAGTTGAAAAGGAGAAACTCATTTTTATATCACATTTGAATTTACTGCTTACTTTACTTGTTACTTTGTTACTGCTTACTTGCTTATAGTAAAATTAGTAAATTAAATTTGAATATATATATATATATATATATATATATATATATATATATATATATATATATATATATATATATTACTTTTAATTTGAAAATTCCAAAATATTTTAAATTTCTTACTTTATAAACACTATCCCTGTGGGATCGATAACCAGGACTCCACTAGAGCCCTGTATTACTCGAACGATACGTATACTTGCGTTTAAAATTGTGACTTTTACAATAATTATTATAAAATCTAAATATAAATTCATAAGTAAAAGTAAACATCGCACATCAAGTTTTTGAAGCCATTTGTCAGAAAATAAAAATTCTAAAAAGTGAGTCAAATTCATGTTTTTAAAAGCATATATAGCCACATTGCATCAAATTTTTGAGGCCAAGTGTCGGGGATAGATAAAAATAAAAAGTAAAAAGAAATTTAAAAATATAATAAAAACAAAACAAAAAAAATATTTTAAATTTTATGCGTAGTTCTAGATCTGAAGGATTACTACCTGATTATGAATTAGAAAGAACAATTAAAAGAATTAAAAAAGGAAAAAAAATTCAAAACATTAAGAAATGGCTAACTTACATAACAATAATCAAAATCCAATCAAAATTAATGAACAAAATATTTATAAAACATTAAGGGAATATGCAAACTCATAGTTGATGAACTTCATGTTAGTATTCAAATGCCAGCTGTAGATGCTAATTCTTTTGAGCTTAAACCTTCTATTATTCAAATGGTTCAAAATAATCAATTTGGAGGAACACCTAATGAGGATCCAAATTTACATCTTTCTAGTTTTTTAGAACTTTGTGCTACCTTTAAATATAATAATGTTTCTGATGATGCTATTAGGCTTGGTGAAATTCTTTCATTTTTCCTTAAAGATAAAGCAAAGATGTGGTTTAATTCATTAGCAACTTGTTCTATTAAACATGGGCAGATATGGCAATAAAAATTTTGCTAAATATTTTCCTCCTTCTAAAGTGCTAAATTGAGAAATGATATTACTTCATTTACGCACGATGGAGAAACAGAATACAAGCTTGGGAAAGATTTAAAGAATTATTAAGAAATGTCCTCATCATGCTTTACCAGATTGATTAATTGTTCAAACATTTTATAATGGACTAAATAGATCACTTAGATCTATTATTGATGCTGCTGCTGGTGGTTCTTTATTGGCTAAGACATTTAAAGAAGCTTCACTTTAATTGAACAAATGGCTAATAATAATTTTTAATGGCCTTTTGAAAGGGTTAATCATAAAAGAATGGCCAATATTCAAGATAATGAAGCTCATTTTAGCTTCACAAGTGGTATCGATATCTAAGAAATTAGATAATTTTGCTATTAATATATCGCATGTAAGTAATGATAATTCTGCAAATTCTGATGATTCTCAAACAATGAAAACTTTGAAGCTATTGCTAGTAGAACTAATAACCCTTATTCTAATTATTATAATCCTGGTTGGAAAAATCATCCTAATTTTAATTGGAGTAATGGCAATCAACAATGGAATAATAATCAAGTTAATCCAAATTGGAACAATCATGAAATTCAAAATATAGACCAACTTATCCTCCTGGTTTAACAATCAACAAAAAAGTTGTCTGTAGAAGAATTGATCTTTGCAATTACACCGCCTACAAAGTCAAAATACTACTATTCGTAATATTGAGAATCAGATGGGCTAAATCGCAAATTTCATTAATTATAGAACTCAAGGAACACTGCCTAACAATGTCGAAATTAATCCTAAAGAATTCCAAATAACATGAACAAGCAAAACCTGTGCAACTCAAGTAGAAAGGAATTAAAAGAGAAAACATGGAATGAGATTGAAAAAGAGAAAGAATTTGAAGAGATTGAAAAACCTAAAGATAACCTTTTCTCGAAATAAAGATCAGACTGTAGTACCTATTGAAGTGGAAGTTGAAAGACCACCACCACCTTTTTTCTCAAAGACTAAAAAACAGCAGAAGCTTGACCATTGATTTTCAAGTTCTTTAAAATTTTTTAAGAAACTTACCATCAACATTCCTTTGCTGAAGCTTTGGAGCAAAATGCCAAGCTAAGGCAAAAATTTATGAAGGATATTTTAAGCAGGAAGAGAAAATTTGAAGCTTATGAAACTGTTGCATTAAGTGAAGAATGTAGTGCAATAATTTAGAAGAAATTACCTCAGAAACTTAAAAAGATCCCGGATGCTTCACTATACCATGTGCTATTGGAGAAAATTTTGTGGAAAGCCTTATGTGATTTAGGGAGCTAGTATTAATCTCATGCCATTTTCAATCTTCTTTGAAGGTTAGATTTAGAGAGATTTCTTCTACCACTGTAACTTTTCAGGTAGCTGATCGATCGATCACTTATCCTAAAGGAGTTATAGAGGATGTTCTTGTTAAGGTAGATAAATTGACTTTCCCGTGGATTTCATTGTTCTAGATATGGAAGAAGATAAAGAAATACCTATTATTTTAGGGAGAAATTTTCTAGCTACCGGACGAGCTATGATTAATGTGCAAAAAGGACTAATGATGAGAGTTAATGATCAAGAGATAACATTTAATGTTCTGAAATCAATGAGGTATCCTGATAAAGAAAAATGTTATCGGATGGATAGATTATCAAGAAAACAAGGTCATTTCCGATGATAAAGATAAAAGTGACCAAGGTTATATAATGAGTCGTTAAATGAAGAAATTGAAAATTTAAATGAAGAAAATTTATCTGAAGAAACTCATTATATTCATGAAAATTGGGAAATGTTAGACACAACTAAAAATGATATACTTTTACCCTCAATTGAAAAGCTCGAACTGGAATTAAAGATGTTACCTGCACATTTAAAGTATGCATTTCTTGGAAATTCATTAACTTTACCTGTAATTATATCTTCAGAATTAAGCAAAGACCAAGAAGAAAATTTAATAGGAGTTCTGAAGAATTATAAGAAAGCTTTTGGTTGACTATTGCAAATATAAAAGGAATAAGCCTTTCAATCTGTATGCATAGGATTTTAATGGAAGAAAATTGTAAACCGACTATTGAACCTCAAAGAAGATTAAACCTAATTATGAAAGAGGTTGTTAAGAAAGAGATTTTGAAATGGTTAGATGCTGGAATTATTTATCCTATTTCAGATAGCCAATGGGTGAGTCCTATTCATTGTGTTCCGAAGAAAGGAGGAGTAACTGTCATTATTAATGAAAATGAATTAATCCCAACAAGACAAGTTACTGATGGCGTATTTACATTGACTATCTAAAATTAAATAACGCTACTAGAAAGGATCATTTTCCTTTACCTTTCTTGGATCAAATGCTGGATAAACTAGCTGGACACTCATATTTCTATTTACTGGATGGATATTCTGGTTATCATCAATTACCTGTTGCTTCTGAGGATCAAGAGAAGACAACATTTACAAGTCCTTATGGAACATTTACCTTTAGAAGAATGCCTTTCAAACTTTATGCAATGCACCTGCAACTTTTCAAAGATGTATGATGTCAATATTCTGCAATTTGATTGATAAAGGAATTGAAGTATTTATGGATAATTTTTTCAGTTTTTGGAACTCTTTGGTTCTTTCTTGGAAAAATATAACGAAAGTTTTGAAGAGATGTGAAGAAAAATTTAAGTTCTAAACTGGGAAAGAGTGTCAATTTACGGTCACAGAATAATTGTATTTGGACATAAAAGCCACAAATAGGGATGGAAGTTGATCAGGCAAAAGTGAAAAAATTATTGCTGAACTTCAACCACCTAATACCGTTACTGATGTGAGAAGTTTTCTGGGTCATGCTGGATTTTATAGGAGATATATAAAGCATTTTTCTAAAATTTGCTAAACCTTTTGCCATTTATTGAAAGAAATAAATTTGAATTTAATGATGATTGTCGGAATGCGTTCAATATTCTAAAAGAAAAATTAATCACTGCACTCTGTCATTGTTGCACCTGATTGGAATAAACCTTTTGAATTAAATGTGATACAAGTGATTATGCAATCGAGCTCTATAAGGACAAAAATATGAGAAAATTTTCAGTTATATATTATGTTAGCAAACTTAATGAAACTCAAATAAATTACACTACTACCGAAAAAGAGCTGTTAGTAATAGTATATGCCTTTTGATAAATTTAGACCATATCTTCTTGGAATAAATGTATCGTACATACAAATCATTATGCTATTACGTATTTAATCTCTAAAAAAAGATGTTAAAACCTAGATTGATCAGATGTGGTTTTTACTTTTAGAAGAATTTTATTTTGAAATTGTGAACATAAAAGGAACTGACAACCAAATTGCTGATCATTTATCAAGAATAAAAATAATAATGAGAAGATTTTTGAAGAAATATAAAATGAGAAATTCCCAGATGAAAAATTATATGTTATTCAAGGATTACAAATGCCTTGGTATGCAGATATGGTTATTAACTATTTGGTTAGCACATTTACCATATGGGTTGAATAGCAAATACATTAAGAAATTCAAGGAATGATTGTAAATCATATATTTGGGAAGATCCTTTATTTATTTAAAATAGGAAGAGATTCTGTGATTCGAAGATGTGTACCTTATGAAGAAACTTTGAAATTATTAAAAAATGTCATGATTTTGAATTTGAGGACACTTTGAAGTAGATAAAGCTGCATTTAAAATTTTAAAATTTGAATTTTATTGGCCTACTTTATTTAAAGATGTTGTACATTATGTGAAAACTTGTGGATCAATGTCAATGATTGGGAAATATATCCAGAAAAGATGAAATACCTCTAAACTTTATATTAGAAATCGAAATTTTTGATGTATGTGGTTTAGACTTATGGGACCATTCGTACCATCATATGGAAAAAAATTTATATTTTATTAGTAGTTGATTATGTTTCAAAGTGGGATCGAAGCCGCAACTTTACCTAGCTGTGATTCCAAAAGTGTTTTGAAATTTTTAAAGAAAATGATTTTTATAAGAGTTGGAATGCCCAGAATAATTATCACAGATGGGGAAGTCATTTCAGAAATATAAGAATTCAACCATTGCTGAAAAATTCGGAATTAAACATAGAATTGCAACTGCTTATCATCCTGAAACAAGTGGAATGGCTGAAGTATCAAACAGAGAAATTCAAAGAATATTAGAAAAGACTGTTAATCCTAAAAGAACTGACTGGGTTGATAGAATTGATTCTGCAGTATGGGCTTATAGAATAGCTTATAAGACACCTATCGGAATGTCACCTTATCGCTTAATTTACGGTAAACATTTTAACATACCTGTTGTACTTGAACATAAAGCTTATTGAGTGATAAAGGAGTTCAATTATAATTTGAGTACTGCATGAGAAAAATGATTATTACAACTGAATGAAATGGAAGTGATAACAAATGAGTCTTATGAAAATGCAAGAATTTATAAGGAAAGAATGAAGAAATTTCATGACAAAATGATTTCAAAGAAAAATTTTGTGCCTGGACAAGAAGTATTATTATTTAATGCTCATTTAAAAACTTTTCCCTGAAAATTAAAATCTAAATGGATGGGACCATTTATAATTGAGAGAGTATACCCTTATGGAGTCGTAGATATTAAAGATCTCAAAACTGGAAAAAGTATTTAAAGTTAACGGATTAAGACTGAAGCCTTAGAGAAATGAAATTAAATTACAAAGAGGCTTATGAGCTGGAGTCTACCTGATTAATTCAATTAATTAGGTCAGGTTGACGACGTTAAACCAAGCACTTTGTAGGAGGCAACTCATATTTATTGGTGTGAGTTAAATTATTGATGTATGTTATGCCTTGGTCTTGACTAAATTTGCATATAACTTCTAAATAGAAGGCTAACAAGTATGTATTGGCTTAAGCTAAACATTTTGATGTATATAGAATTTGGACTTGGACCACTCCATGTCAAATGCGAGTAAAAAGCAGACTAAGTTAACCTTCGATCGTGATTGTTTGTGATTTGAATTTTTTGTAATTGTGTTTGTGTGTTGATCATACCCGTTTGTTAGACTTAGGAACCCTTAAGACCAAAACTTGAAAAATTTGATGATATGTGAACTGTGAGTCGATCGAGGTTCCGGCGCCTAGGTGCCAAACTTGGCGCCTAAGCGCCGAATGGCTCCGCATCGGGATAATCTGCGTTTAGGTGCCAGATTCCGACTCCTAAGCACCACAGTTACAGATCACATAAAACAAAAAATCTTCAGTTTTTCACACGAAATCTCTTTATCTATTGCCTTATCTTCGTCCCCAATCCCGTGTAAACCTTAATTTCGACTCGCAGCAATCCATTTTGGAGGAGTTAAGAAGAATTGAGGGAATGATATGAAATCATGGAAATGAGGTAAGAGACAAATCTCCTAAAGATCCTCAGCCTTATTTTAGTGGTTTTATTGCTGTTAGTATGGAGAAATTGTTTAGTCGATTGGAAAGATTGAAGAGGAACTTCAAAGTATTGGTAATCGTCTCCATGAGATGTACCACCAATACGAACACCTGGAATGGCAAACCAAACTTCAATCTGATCATATGGTGGCCTATCATGACGCTCAAGTAGAAAATGTACGAAGAATAAGTGGATCGATGAAAAGATGACTTTGGAATTTCCAAGGTAATTGGTGGTCTATCCCTTCGGTTCTAGCGAACTTCATTGCGAAAGAGATGGTAGTTGAATATTAATGTTAAATAGATCTTATATGTGTTTTAGGTGTGATCAAGTCATATGTTAGTGTGTTAAATATCAGAATTTGCATGTTTGCTTAATTGTTCAATGTGTGTTGTTGGATTTGAATATTTGCTTTGAATATGTTGTTGCCTGTGTTATTTATAAAACTATGAACCTTGATACAATTTTGTACAAAAATTAATTGAATATGGAATGGAAGTTATGGATTGGAATTGAAGAATTTGGAATATTTTTGGTGGATCTAAACTATCTTTTTAAATTGATTGTGAAAATGTTTGAAGGATATAAATTGGATTAATACTCTCATAAGAGTAATTAGGAGTCAAATTTTATAAGATTTGGTGGAAAATATAAAATTTAAATTGAATTTTTTGAAAGGCGAGTTTGGCGCCAGAATTCGGCGCCTAGGCGCCGGCTCTGCCTGAACCTGAAAACTCATCTTCTTAAACACCCCCACGCCATTTTTGACGCCTAAGCTTCCTCCTCCACTGCTTTTTCTCGCGGAAAATACTCTCTATAGATCCCATTTTAAAGCTGGATTTTCGTTTTTTGAGCTTGAAATCACCCAATTTCTTCATCCCGAGGTCAGAGCCCTAAACTCATTATTTTTACTCACCATGGTTTTTGCTCTCATTGAGAAAAACTGAAATTTTGAGAAAAATTTTGATTTTTAAGGTTAAATCCATGAAATTTTTTTTAAGCTCTTTCAAGTTTAAAGCTTAAATTAGTTTATTTTCCTTAGATCCGTTGAATTTATTTCACGTTTTTATTTCACGCGTTTAGATGACATCCAAATCTAAGCGAGGCAAGGAACGAAAATTTTGATCGTAGCAAGTTCGTCACTGCTGCTGCACACTTCCGATACAATGATTTTGCTATGACTCAGAAATTTATCTTGGAGCAAAGTTTTCATAATCCTGGAGGAAGAATTGAGGATACAATCAAGCAGGCTCAACCGGCAACGATTCTGCTATTTCACTGTTGTTGTCGTTATCCTCGTTGTTAAAGAGTTTAATGCTAATTTCATGGATGCTGAAGAATACGAGATTTTTGTTCGAGGAGTTGGAGTAGGATTCACTCATGAACGTATCAATATTTTCTATGGCCTGCCGCAAAACATTGAGTGTTATTACTTCAGATTATCTCTATCTCGAGGGAGATTTGGATATGATCATTGCCTACCCGACTGATATTACTGAGCCCTGGAAGATTTGGAACGGAAAAAGGGGAAATTTTTCATCTTTTAAGCTTAATGGTAGTCAAGGCATGACACTACTTTATTTCTCACTGTCTCCTTCCATCCAATCATATGAGTGAGGTTACCAAAGATAGAGCTATCCTCAACTACCGCATTCAAGAGAGGAAGCCTATTGATGTAGGGAGCATTATTTATGATTATGTAGAGGCTACTGCTCGCTCTAGAACTTTTATTGACTTGGTTTTCCATCTCTGATCTATTCTCTATGTCAAAGTGCTGGAGTAGTTACTAAGCTTTATGAGGAAAAGCTCAAGTTAACAAAGCCTATAGGAAGAGAAAGCATCAATATCTATGATCGACTTCGAGTTAAGAGTTCTACTGCACCTTCTGGTTCATTACCTACTTCAAGTAGGAGCTTCACTTCTAGACCATCTACTTCTGCTGAGCCACTATCTACTTTTTGGGAGACCATGTAATGTGATCACGAGGAGCAGCAGAATGAGTTATTCCTAGCTCATTGTAGAGTAGATACGATCGATAAGAAGATCGATCATCTTTCTGAGTATACACAAAGAAAGAGTGATTACGATGCTGAGTATTCTGAGTCTTTAGTGAGATTTCTGAAGGGTGAGCACGATGTTTAGTTCCCTACTCGTCC
Source organism: Papilionanthe hookeriana x Papilionanthe teres (assembly GCA_022702705.1). Classification (NCBI taxonomy): domain Eukaryota; kingdom Viridiplantae; phylum Streptophyta; class Magnoliopsida; order Asparagales; family Orchidaceae; genus Papilionanthe; species Papilionanthe hookeriana x Papilionanthe teres. Next base: position 64,942,922 of record CM040421.1, on the reverse strand, counting down.
CAGATATTCACCATATGTTGATTGGAAGGATATGGAGTTTTCTTTGGTGATGATGATGATGAAGCTACAGATAGTGATTAGTAGCTTGACTTACCTCTGGAGATGTGTTGATTCTGTTTTTAGTGTGTTTCTTTGTTTCTTGTGCTGTTTAGTGTGATGTTATTAATTAGTGTTTATGTGAACTTTTTATGTTGAAACTGTTTTTAGATTATCTGATGTGTGTTTAAGATTGAAATATGAATGAATTTTTATAAAAGTTTATTTCTGTTTCAGCCTACCGTTTAGTTCATGAATAGTTAGTAAGTTTGCATGTTCGGAAAATAAATTTTTTTTTTAAAATTAACTCCTCTTTCTGCAAAACTTCTTTATATATATGTTTAATCATTTCGTTATATTCATATTAAAGCATGTGTAGAAGTAGAAGTTTGTTTTCCTTACTACATCATTATTGTACTTAGATTAATTCCATTAGTTTTTGTATGTTGTTCCATTCTTTCCACTAGGTTACAGTCAGGAAGTCCAAGATCAAGGTATTCTTAACAACCTAATTAGTTAGATAGAGTAAACAAAGTGCAAAAATTTAACACAGGAACATACATACATTAAAAGAACAGGAAACGTATTTGGGGAAATGTGTGGAAAACACCCTGCCCTTACATCATAGAAGCATGAAAGAAGCTTAGAAACGAAACATGAGATATAAACATGATCTACCTAAAAAATACCCATTTTTATGCCTTATTTATGATTCAATTCATAAGTATATTATGCTTTAGCTGAAAGGGCTTTTCATGTTTTTGGATGTAGATGATTAAAAAGAGTCAAAGAAAGAAAAAGAAGGGAAAAGGAGCAAAATGGAGCAAAATATTGGAATTATTGGAGCCCAGTTTGTGTTGTGAACTATGCCTAAGCGCCACTGATACGTACGCCGTTATGATTTGATGATTTTGGGGAGTTATTTTAACGGAGTTAAGCGGCTGAGCCGGAAGACTGGAAGTTACTTCTAATATATAGGACATGTGATAAAATGCATTTGGACACAAGGAAACAGTTTTAATCGGGTGAAGGGTAGAATCCAAAGTAAAGAGGTGTAAAGACCTAGTCACGGAGTCCGGCAAGCCAGATTCCCGCACCTAGGCGCGACAGTTACCTTCTAGAAGATGTACTTGAATTTGAAAGAATTTTGAAGAGGTGCCCTTAAGCACCCCTAGTCAAATTCAGAGCTCTATAAATAAGAGCCCATCTTCTACAGAGAAAAGGGGCCCCTTTTAGCACCCCATAGTCCCCAGACACCTTCTCTCCCCCTCTAGTTTTACTTAGTCTCTTCCACACTTAGGGTGCCACTTTACTTTGTATCTAGTGAGTTTATTTTGAGTATTTATTGTGTGTTGTTGCTGTTGGAGTCTTTCATCATTGCTTTGGAGTTAGTAGAAGTCAGTGGATCACTTGAAGGAACACTTCAGATAAGTATTTGTACCTTGGTTCAAAGTTTTATAAATATGTTTTGTTGTGTGATTTCAATGTGTTCTAAGTAGTTAGTTATCTTTCCTCCTTTCAACTATGAAAAGATAATAAATTAATTAAATTTTGTAGGAGAATTAAATTTAAAATATTTAAAACATTGTGATGATATTAATACCTGATCTTAGTTTACTTTTTAAATTGGCCTTTTAAATTGTTAAAACCTGTTGGAAGAACTTTGAGACCTATCTGGAGATAAATTCCAACTAGTAGATATCACATGAATCCTGTAGTCGATGGCTTTATGAGGGTTATTCAAGGTGAAGTGCAAATAAATAGAAGATATTATTTATTGGGCGTAAAATTAATTAGTTTTTAGAGTGACAGACTAAATTCTAATAATTTACTTATAGAAAAGAACGGGTCACTGGTGGGGCCGACCATAGCTACCCTTGGACATCTAGTAGTGTGAGCCAAGATTAACTCATTTTACTAATAAAACATTCTGAACCGATCTATAAATTAGTCAATGTTCTTTGCACCTGGACCAAAGGGTAAAGAATATGAATGCTTCTTTTTGACACAATACCATAATTCACATTCCCCACAAAAAGATAATTATTCTCTAAAAATCTTGTATTAGGCTAGTGAGAAAGTCGTTTTTATACTTGCATTTTAATTACTGCTTACTTTACTTTTACTGCTTATTGCTTACTTGTTATAGTAAAAATTGTTAGTAAATTAAATTTGAATATATATATATATATATATATATATATATATATATATATATATATATATATATATATTACTTTTAATTTGAAAATTCTTAAAATATTTTTAAATTTCTGCTTTTTATGGTTCACTATCCCTGGGATCGATGGCCAGGACTCACTTGTGTCAAGGTTTGCTTAACGTATTAATGTATACTGCTTAAAATTGTGACTTTTACAATAATTATTATAAAATTCCAAATATAAATTCATAAGTAAAAGTAAACATCGCACATCAAGTTTTTGAAGTCATTTGCCAGTAATTAAAAATTCTAAAAAGTGGTATCAAATTCTTGTTTTTACATAAGCATATATAAATGCATCGCATCAAAACACTAGAAACAAATCATTGAAGCCATTGAAAAAAATTGATTATAGGAAATTAATACTTAGCAACAAAGAATATACTTTCCACCCAAGCACCGATCCTCACCATATAATAATTCATTATCACACTATTGACCTCACTTTTGTTGATGTCAAGTCCGTCTTTAGAATAATTTAGGTCTAGCCATAAGACATTCCTAGTGAGTATCATAGAAGACTAGTGATGGAACCTCACCCCAAAAATTCAACCAAAGCACTTCTTTGCTTCACTTGAAGTTTTAAAATACAAAGTCTGACTCCTAAGTATTTAGGAGGATGAGACCAAACAATAAGAAACTCAGAGAAGTCCCCTATAGGATGGTCAAGCCTTCATCCTGGTGGTTTGAGGGAGGCTCACATACACACTTACACATTAAACTCTCACACACTACCTCACAACCCTAAACCAAATTTCTCCACACTTGATCTCCTACTCCTTTAGAAACTCATGTAGGTTTCTCCAAGCTCTTAGTCCCAGGCTAGGGTTTGGTTAGTACCAACACATGGAGGATCCAAATGGGGAATTCCTTGATCCATGGCTCAAATAGGTTATCCCTCTCACGCCACTCTAAATTTTACTGAAAATCTCAAACTTTTGATTCCTTTGCATCTAAACTCTACCACTAAATTACCTCTAAAGCCCCTAATTTTGCCCAAAATTCCCAAAGTCACCAAAAACTACTAAAAATCTCCTAAAAATCATTCCAAAACATTTTCACTACTCAAAATACCCAAAACACCTAAAATCTACCAAAATTTAAAATACTCCCCAAAAATACCCAAAATTACCAAAAATGCCCCTCCTAGCCCATGAATTCCAAAATTATAAAACTCCCAAAAAAATTCCCAAAACCCTCCAAATATTCTCAGTTTCAATTTAAACACTTTATTTGACCCAATTTGATCAAAAGCCCCAAATTGCCCCTTAAGGCCAAAATGCCTAAATTACTCCAATATCCACCCAATTGACCTAAATCTTGCCCAATTTCAATTCCAAATCAAAATTCATTATCTTCAATCCCAATTGAAAGCAATTCTAAGTTCAATTTGACCCAATTGAAGCTCAATTTCAACCCAAACCAAAAGCGCCAATTAAACTTTATGGCCCAATTCCCCAAATTGAACCAAATGTCAATCAAATTCCCCAATTTTGAATTCTAAACTCTTCAAGACATTCCCCTATACCCAATTAACCATCAATGGCCCCCAATTTTAGCCCAAGCCTCACCTTAGTCCAACCAAATCCAAAAATCCCAATTTTGCCCCAAATTGACCACATGTCCAAAAACCACCAAATTGAGTGTTCTAGCCTTAAAATTTCAACCCAATTAATATCAAGATCCTTTTCTAACATCCCCATAGACAGTTTGGAACTTTTAATTGGCCTTTGACCTAACTCTAGTCTAACCCAAACCCAACTCCAACATACCCAAAATTGATCAAATACCCAATTTTAGCCACATTAACCCCCCAAACCAATTCAAAACCATTCCAATCCTCTACCAAACACTTTATAACATATTGAATTAAAGAATTTGAAACTAACCTAAGTTTGAACCTAAGCTAGCCCAAGTTGAACCCAAGTGACTGATCTATAAAAAAATACCTATTTCTTTATGTCTTAATTCTTATCAATTTCTAAGGATATTATGCTTTAATGAAACATTTTTTGTGTTTTTGGAGATACGTAGGTGATGTAAAAAGGTCCAAAAAAGGAAAAACGAGAAAAAAGGAGCAAAAAGGAGCAAAATTAGCAAAATACAAAAAGTATAAAAAATATGGCTCGGCGCCTAGGCGCCAGAAGTTGGTGCCTAAGCGCAAGACTCGATACGTATAAACTCGTCAATTTTTTGACAACATTTGAACGATTATTTTAACAGAGTGAGCGTGTTATTGGACATTCTAGAAGACCTGTAGTTGTTCCTTGATAATAGGACATGTGATACACTGCATTTGGACGCTCCCAAAACGGTTTAATCGCGAAGAGGTGAGAGCCAAAGTGAAGAGGTGCGTAGAACTGACGCGGTGTCCGGCACTCGGCACAGGGGATTCCGCCCAGGCGCCAGACAGACCTTCTAGAAGATTCATCGGTCGTGGACATGTTTTGAAGAGGTGCCTTAAGGCAACCCTTGGAAGCCTATAAATAGGAGTCCATTTTCAGAAAACGTGCCCCCCCATTGTAACCCCTTTCTCTTATCCACTTTAGAATCTCTCATCCTTAGAGAGAGAAATAGAGAGAGAAATTTAGGGCCACTTTTGTTTAGTTTAGTGAGTTTATTTTCAAGTTGTTGCATCTGGAGTTCATTACACCGTGGAGTCGTAGAAATCGAAGATTCGTAGAAGGAATATTTGAGATAAGTATTTTATATTTGATTCAAAAGTTTATTTACTATATTTTGCTATTTATATTCAATGTGTTCTGAGTAGTTATTATTTCTTCCTTCAATTATGAAGAGATAAATAAGATAATAAAGATTCATGGAGAATTGAAATTCAAAATATTTTCAAAACATTGTGATGACATTAATACCTGATCTTTACTTTACTTTTAAATTGTCCATTTAAATTGTTAAAACCTGTTGAAGAGTTTTGAGACCTAGAAGGAGAAAAACTTTAATCTATGTCACATGAATCCTTGGGTAGTCGAAGGCTATGTCCGGGCTATTCAAGGTGAAGTGCAAATAAATAGGAATATAAGATTTAAAGGGTGTAGAATTGATAAGTTTTTAGAGTGACAGACTAAATTCTTATAATTTGATTTATAGATTAGGAAAGGGTCACTAGTAGGGCCGACCATAGCTACCCTTTGACATCTAGTAGTGTGAGTCTAGATTAACCCATTCTACTAACAATACATCCGGACCTGATCTGTAAATTAGGCAATGTTCTTTGAACCTGGATTAAAGGGTAAAGAATAAGAATGCTTCTATTTGGCACAATACCACAAATAAATTCTCCAACGAATATTAAATTATCTTAAAAATCTTAGATTAATTGAAGGGAATAAATTTGCTTATTTTATATAGTTTTCACAAAATCATTGTCTTATTATTGTTTTCTTTATTTGCATCTAGTAAATTAATAGTAATTTATAGTTTGATTAAAACATTAAAAGATTTTTGAAATATAATATTTAGAAATTTATTACTATAATTTTTCCCCGTGGGATCGATACTGGGGTCTTTGTTTCAAAGCCCTATATTACTTGAAATGATACGTATACTTGCGTAATACCCAAAAAGTATATAAAATATTTTCTTTAAAATTATATTTTGGTATATAAACATATATTTAAAAAAGTTTTATTTGGTACATTTCTATATAGCAAGTTATTCCAGGTCAAGTGTTTCATGTCTTCGCCAGAAATTAAATTTTCTAGCAGTGGTAACAAATTCTTGTATTTGAAGTACAAAATTCGGGTCAGTGACTTAAATTGAACCCATGACCCAAATTAACCAAATCAAGCCCAATGTGACTAAACCAAGCTCATCAAGGCTAGCCTTTGAGCCTAGGACTGACCTAGAGGCCTATGGCCCACCCTACTCAAGCCCTTGACCAAGGGTCCCCCCAAATTAGGGATCTCCTCTCCTTAATTGGGGAAAACCTAGAGAGATTTGCTATAACACATTAACCACTTAAGCTTACCCCACTTATGGCCTGACCACTGGCTCACCTGACCATTGACCACCTCCCGTGGCCTGCCCGACCGGCCTAGTCACCAGATAAGCTCAAACTGAGAGCCACTCAAGCCACAAAAACCCAATCAAGCCTACCCAAGCTGTCCAGCTCTAACTACTTAACAGAGCTGATTTGCCTTCCACCTAAGCAGACATTTCCACCCACATTGGCCCCCTGAGCTCTGGCCATAAATAGAGCTCTACATGACTAAGAGAGGGTGTTGGAAAATTTCTTAGGAAAGCCTAAAAATCCTACTAGAGCTTCCTCAATCCTCCCTAAGCTCATCCCAGCCACTTTCCTATCATTTCCCCCACTGCTTGAGCTCAATTTTTGAAGCTCAAAACCTTGCTAGAACCAGGATACATTCCATTACCACTTTACACTGAACCAAAATCAAATTAACTGCACCCACAATCTATCCCCACACTGAAAGAAGAAGTTTCCCCATTAAAGCCCCATCACAGAGAGCTCCTCACTACGACTTTGATCAACACGTGAAATCAGGTCTGGTCAAACTTGAGTCCAAACATTTCACCAGGGCAAAAGGCTTCATCTAAGCCTGTTGGGAATTCAATCAAAGCTTCTACAACCATCTAAAAGTGGTCTCCTGACCGACTGATCGATGTCAAGAAGCCGCCTCTAATGTAAATATTCAAAGGATAGTTTCAGTTTAGTTTCAATATAAGATCAATTTAATAATTAGGGCAGTCACTCATATACACAAGTATAAGTATCATTCAAGTAACAGGGCTCTAGTAGAGTCCTGGTTATCAATCCCAAGAGGAAGGTAGAACATATTAAAATATAGTTAAGATTTGAAATCCAATACTCAATTCACAATGCAAGTTTAAGTACTAATTAAGTAGCAAATGCAAAGATAACTAAAGCTAAATTAAATAAAATTACTTTCTAAATTTTTAAACAAGACTAAAACACACTAAGTTTTGTGTTGAAAGGTTCTAATATGGAAAAGTATCTTTCCTCTTGGAATGATTCTGTGATTAGTGATTGATATAGATTGATAATGATTTGTGTTGTGTCAAATAGGAGAAATTATATTCTTTACCCTCAAGTTAGAGTACCCCCTCTTCCAAGTATGAAATGAACATTGGCAAATCCCAGGCTTAGTCACTAAATTTAAGGTTAGGCTAGGAGGATACCGGCTCTCACTTCAGAGCTCCCACTTCCCTTCACCTGAAGGCTAACCTAACTTTAATTACCAAATTTTAGGACCAGATTGGAGATTTCAGCCTGTCACTCTAAAATCTCCAATTTGACGCCCATCAAACCATATTTCCGTATTTATTTGCACTCAATTTCCATGAACTCCGCAACTCATTCATGGACATTGAATAGACTCTCCACTATTGTTGTAGAACACTTAGTCCTTTCGGATTGAATGTTTCACAACAAGTTTTAACAATTCAATTGGCCAGATCAAAAAGTAAATGAAATTCAAAGTGAAAAACCATCACAATTTCTTAAAATTTTTATGGCACATCAAATCTACATCAACACTTCACTACATCACATTGCAATAAGAAAAGACAAAGAAATCTACTCAAAATTCTATGAGGAAGATACAACAAAACATGGATTATATATAAAAGCAAAGCTAGAGAAACCACAAAAGTAAATATAACTTATCTCAATTTCTTCCTGCCAGTGTCCCCCAAGTTCATTTGGATCCTTTTCTCTCTTATCTACAACACTCAATTCTCTTTTTAGAATAGTAAGGAAGAAGCAAACTCTCACTTTCCTTTTCTCCTACACTCTTTAGAGAAGAATCCCCACAAAACAACACTTACCACACACTCTCTACAACCCTAACACACTCTCTTCACTCCCTTTCACTTATTTCCCTCTCCTCTCTCTTTATTATCTCTCTTTTTGGGCATCCATAATCGTCTATAAAAGTCTAGAAATGAATTCCCCAAGAGTTTCCTCAAGTAACCCTTCAAAAACGTTCAAATACATTGAATTTGACTTTCATCTACATTGGGCCGACAGCGCTGGATAGAGCATCGGTGGCGCTGGGCTACTATTTAATTTCTGAACTTCTGAAATTAGTGTTACCAATGGCGCCGTGTATGATCGTTTCTCCATTTTACCTCTTTTTTGCTCCAAATTTTTTCCTTTTCACTTTTGCTCCAATCACCGAAAATCTTCATACCTGTAGCAAAACATGAAGAATATCTTCCTTTAAAGTGCAATATCACAAAAAATGAGTACAAATTATATAATAAAATCTAACATATTTGTAGTGCATCAAAATCTCCCAAACTAAACTATTACTTGTCCTCACGTAATCCTTTTTACTACATAAAAATATAACTTCAAAGGTAGTGAACTTTTCTCTTATAGAATAACAGTGATTTTCGATTCAAATGAATATAATAGTAAGATTCTTAGAAAGAAGTTCAGTAATTCAGGTTAAAACTACAGGTATAAGAACATCCAGTAGTAAAGTTTAAGAGTTCTAGTTTTTTACTCATTTCAAGATGAACCATAATTTGTCACATTAGTGGTGCCTTGAAATACTATATGAAAGAAGTTCATACAATCTTTATTAGAAATTAGGATAAACTTTAAATGTAAATTCAGAAATGTAATAAATTTCTTCCTTTAGGTTGATTCAAGTGAAGCTAATTTTTTATTAGGCATCTCCTCAAGCTTCTCTCACATATATTTTTTCTTTTTCTTTCTCTTTTTTTTCTTTTTTTCTTTTTCTTTTTTTCTTGTGAGGATTACCATATTTGGATAGTATTTAATAGTTTTGAACTTCACTCTCATTTTTTAAAGTTGAAACTTGAAACACCTCCTTACTTTATAAATATATATCAGCTTTATAATTCATAATAAAGTCACAATCCTTTCTTCACCATAGTTCTTTAAGTCTCTTAACATTTCAAAAAATACAGTTTTCTTTACTTTAAATAGTCAACTATAGTCCAATCCTCTTATTCTAAGTATCTTAACCTTATAAAATTAACCTTTATTACTAAAACTTTCATTCAAATATACTAAAATATTTAAATGAAATAAAAATTTAGTTATCTAAAGTTAGGTTCAACTACTTTAAAAAAGTCACACAATTTTTTAAATTATATTGATTGAGAAGAAATAAGAGCACATTTTACTCTCCCTGAACTTAAGTTTCTCATCACATGTAAATTTGCAGAGGTAGAGAGTAAAAGAAAACTAACCTTTTTGTGTTGGGATTTTGAAATCTTTTTGAAGTTATACTGGTATTAATAAAAATTAAGGTAGCAAGCATGAAAACAATTAGAAACAATGATATATATAACATTAAAATTTTTCAAGGGTGAGAAATATTAAACTCTTAAACATTAAACATCCAACATAACATCATAATCTCAATCTAAATCACTAAACAAACTAACACAAAGTTCAATACATTTTCATTTTTTTCATTTTAACTCAAATACTACAAAAAACTACACTAATCACAAAATAAAACAAATAACAAACCCAACAAAGTAATTATAACACACAAATACAAATAGAAATTACTAAACTACCAATCATTATCACCAGCTTCCTCAGCTTTTCTGCTTGATCAGGTCGATAAGGAGTATAACTGGGGCATGTAGGAAATATCACTCCAAAGATCTCCCCCCATAAATCCGACCTAAGCATCATGGTAAGCAATATCATACTCAACTCTCCTCCTCATATAATCTTAATTAACATCACTTCTAGCCTTAAAGTCATCCATCCTACTATGGAGTCTATCTACTGGCACTCTGAATCCTCAACTGCTCCATAACATCAGATAATGTAGGTGGCTCAGAAGTAGATGTCATGTTCGTCAGTAGTAAGAATATCACATTCTTACTTTCTCCTCTCCCTACCACATGAGACTCATAAGTATGAATAATGGTTTTGGTAATAGGTCTGGACCAACTCCTCAGAACTATCAAACTCAACTCCAGAATGTACACATAATGTATAAATAAGGGTAGGATGTCCTAATCCACCAGTGGTTTCTCCTCTAGCAATAGTCGTGGATATTTTTGAAGATAATTGATCCAATATTAAACAGTTTCATTGTTTGAATACAACAATTAAGAATTGCTCTATCTCTAGTGACTTTGTTGTGATGATAAAAGGTAGTAATCTTGCAGAGATGAAATAGTGCCAAGCTTTAGATGTTACATTTAACTGCTGTGGAAATTAATCATATGTTATTGCTTTAATTTCTATTCCCTCTTCCATCAGTAAGAAATGCAATCACTTCTTTCATATTAGCCTCCATCATATCAAAGTTTTCATATACACAAAACGTCATCCCCCTTAACTAATAAAAACCATTAATACGTTGAGAGGTGAATTTACATTTTTCCATGAACAAGAACATATTTCATTTCGGTCCAAGGCAGATTTGCATAAAATTCTCTAACAATACCCATACAGCATTAGCAGTAAAATAACAAAAGGTTTCCCCACTCCCGATCGTAAATCAACCGCTCTACAATTTCATCGGATTTTGAAAGCCCGTTCTTGAATACACTTTTTGTTATATAAGAATGAATTGAAACGATATTGTGCTTTCACATTAACAAATATTTCTTCATCAAAATCCAACTTTCTTTGCCTTTACTTGTTTTAGGAGCCATGTGAAATTGTCTAAAATTTGTAAGGAAATTCAATAAATTTCAAAATCATAATGTCGGAGACTCCTAAAGCAACTTCTAATAAGTAAGAGCTTAAATCACTATGGAAAATCTCAAAACTTCCCGCAAATTCCAATTTTTAGATCTAAAACAATGTGAGAAATTTCCATGGTGAAAATCAGAAATTTTTTGTTTAGGGTGAAACTCTTACCAAGAGAAGACAAGATCCACGTAAGCCTTGAAATTGTGCGTAACCACGATCTAGCAAGCACTAGGATCTCAAAAATGATTTGGCTGGAGGTAGAAGATGGAAATGGTGCAATGGTGGGTCCCAAGGTACAAATCATGAAATAAAGAGGTTTTTGACCTTTTCTTATTCTGGTGCCAGCGGCACCGGATAGGGCGCCGGCAATGCTAGTTCAATTTCTCTGTAAATTTTTTTTTTGGAATTTTGATCATTTCAACATTACACCATCACATAATTAGTCTCTTTAAGTTTCTATTTCATTAATTAAAGTTCAGTATCGCAAACATACTACGATACTCTACTGAAAAATAAACACAAACACATAATCCAAGAATAATAAGTTCAAACACATACTGCATAGTCAATCAAGCCAAATTTAACCACACCAAAGCATAATAAAAAATACTATATACTAAATATAAAGCATCATCAGTCTCAGTACTATCTTCTCTTCTAATATCTCCAATAGATTGACAATGCACAAAAAGATTGTAGAAAGGACTTATACGGGAATTCATCAGTCAAATCCTCAGCAATCACAAATATTCCTTTTCATCAGATTTACCAAACAATCTTAAATTCGCCCATTGTGATCAAATGGTTTTTTCATTCTCCAATCCAAGTGATCAAATAAATTAGAGATATTATTAATAGCATTCATAAGATTTTGTATCTCTTTCTCTAACTTCTTGATCTTCTTCAAAATCACTTGGGAAATTTCAAGAAAGTAACGTTGAATAGGTCGTGAACTATGAGATGGTTGATCTGCAATGAGGCTCAAATCATTCTCATCTCCTTTTTTGTTTGACAAAGATAAAGATTAGTTGGCTCCATAGCCTCCAAGGATGAAACATTTTTCCCAACTTTCATATGGAATCTATGACTGGTTGCAAAGGACATATGGTGGAAGGATGTCCAAGCCCATATTTAGATCCATGAACAATCAATCCCAATACATATATCACTATTATAGTAATTAATATCAATCAGCCTTCCAAGCTTTAAATACATTAATTTAAAATAGCAATTTGCTTTGTCACTTTTCTAATTTTCATAGTAGGAAGTAATTTTGCATAAATAAAGTAATGACATTACTGATACCAGATTTAAAAATGTAGTAAAAAACTTACAAATTTGTTGTCTCTTATCTCTCAATCTACACTTTCATCCGACAAATAGTGCTTCATTCATGTTGTCCCTCTTCGCATCAAAATTCATATAATGACAGATAGGCACGTTCTCAATCATAAAAATCATTAATCTTCGAAGGAGTGAATGGTACAAACTGCCTGCACATAGACGAATCCATGGTTGATTCCATGAAGATTTTCATAAAAACTTTCACAGCAGGAATGACTACAAAACTGACAATAGTGTAGCATAACACTTCCCAACACATATGCACAATCTCTTCTACTTGAGTACTTGGAGTATTCATACCTCGATTCACAAAGCCTCTTTCTTTGATAATCCTCCTCTTCATCATCAATACACTTTGTTGAATAATCGTTGTGCCTCAAAACTGATGAATTTTCATCAGTTGAAATCTCTAAATCCCGGGGTTTCTACATAGTTAGAATGAATCCTTTCATTTTTCTTGAGTTTAGGGAGTTAATAATGTGTTTTGGGAAGTTATTAGGATGAAATCCTGCCTAAAACCGGCAAAAAATCATAATTTGAACCTCTAAGAACCGTCATCAGATCTTCAGCATGACGGTGTCCAAATTCCGAAATAAGGCGCTGCTCTTTGAATAGGGCACCACAGCGTTCCATTCTATACTGCATGAACAAATGTCTATAAATGCATAAAACTTCATTTGGTCCGAAATATTCTAAATCTTCAATACAATCCAATAATTTCAATATTTTATGATATTTGCCAGAATGAGTAGGGCTCAAATATTGCCAACTACAAGCACAACTACTAAAAACAAGCAAGAAAACATAATAAAGATAAATATGGATTGCCTCCACAAAGCGCTTGGTTTAATGTTGTCTACTCAACAAACATTTAGTTATTAAGGATGACTTTAACATTAAATCCTCTTTTTAAAATCTAACAAACATTCTGTTATTATGACTTAACATTAAATCCACTTTTAAAATCTGGTCGATAACCTTCAAAATATGATTTTAATTTTGCCCATTAACTTTAAATATCTTTCCAGTTTTAAAATCCTCAATATCAAGAACTCCAAAAGAATAAACTTTTATAACAGTAAGAGGTCCTATCCAACTAGACTTTAGTTTTCTAAGAAATAATTTCAGTCTTGTATTATATAACAAAACTTTCTTTTATTAATATCTTTCGATCATGTCATGATTTCATTTTCTCCTTATAAATTCTGTCATTATGATAAGATTCATTTCTAATTTCTTCCAGCTCATTTAATTGTAAAAATCTCTTCTCACCTGCATTCTTTAAGTTAAAATTCAACTCTTTTATTGCCCAATATGCTTTGTGTCTACCCTACAAGAAAGTGGCAAGTCTTTCCAAATACTATTCTATAAGGAGACATTTCTGATAGGGGCTTAAAAGCAGTTCTATGCCCATAATGCAGTATCCAATTCACAGACCAATCTAATTTGTGAAGATCCACATCTTTCTCTAAAATTCTTTTAATTTCACAATTAGACACTTCGTTAAACCACTAGTGTGGATGATAAGCAGTTGAGATTCTATGAATAATATTATATTTTCCATCCAATCTTTGAATCTGATTATTCCTAAAATGAGATCAACCATCAGTTATGATCGTTCTTGACATTCTATATCTTGTAAAAATATTTTTCATTAAAAATTTTGAAACACTTCGGAGCATCACATCTTGGTAAAGCAATTGCTTCAGATTTATTGAGACAATCAACAGTAATCAATATATATAAATTTCTAAATGAAGGAGTAAATGGTCCCATAAAACGTAATCCTCATACATCAAAGATCTCAACATCTTATGTAAAATTTAGAGGCATTTCATTTCTTTTAGAAATATTACCTACTCTTTGACATTGATCACATGATTTTATATATTTGTATACATTCCTAAATAGATCAGGCCAATAAAATTGAGATTGTAAAATCTTATAAGCAATTTTATCGCACCAAAATGTCTCTAAAACTCGAATCATAATAACTCCAAATAATTGGTTCAATTTCTTCATATGACACACAACTTTTTAATAATAAGATCCATATTAATTGTTGTTAAATCTCATTTTTGATGAGGTCTTCTCTCCTTCTTTTTAGTACTTAAGATCTAGCCTTAGGCTTTCCTTTTCGACTATCCTAGAGGATTAGAATTGGGACTCACCCTTTAAGAAATTCAAACTACCCTTGACTCCCTGCAAACTCCAAAACTTGGATTGTAGACCCCTAATCACCTAGAGGGTTGAAATCAAATGTGGAAGTTTAAAGGATGTGATCATAGGACTCTTTGGCATTAGGACGTTTCCTGGGTGGCCTGGTCTCGGTGAAGGGGCTGACCTACACACACACTATACTTATACACTACACTTTCACACACCTCCTAAAACCACACCCATATCAAACTTGACCTCCTGACTCATGAAGGTGATTCACATGGATGGTCCTTAACCCCTAAGCCCTTGGCTAAGAGGGTTAGGAACAACATAGTGAATGCCTCAAATGAGTCCTCTCATGGCTCATATAGGCCTAACATGGCTTCATGGCTCAACCAAAATGATTTCATTCCACTTACATTTACCCAATCTTCAATTTTCCAAATTTTTAATTTTTGACCCCTAGACCCTACACCCGCCTAGTCTACCCAAAACCCCTGAAATTACCCAAATTTTTCAAAATTCTCCAAAATCACCCAGATTCCTCAAAACCAATCCCAAACATTCCCACATCACTCAAAATTGATCATTCATAGCCAAAAATAAAATTCAAAATACCTCCCAATACCCCAAATACCCAAAAATGCCCCCTCTTAGCCAAAAAATCCAAAAATTCAGAAAATTCCCAGAAAACTTAAAAATCCTAAATATTCCCAATTTTATTTTGTCCAACTACACCATACCAATTTTGTCAATTTACCCCACTTTTGTTAAAATCCCCAATTTGACCCATTTTAACCCAAAGTGAACCCAATGTCAAACCAAACCTACCCAATTGACCCAAATTCTGGTCCAATTCAATTCTAACTTCAATTCAACATCCCCAACACCAATATAAACCAAACTAAGCCCAATTTGATTGATATTTGAATCCAATTTCACTTTTGACCTTAAAACCCAATTTGACCCACAGACTCAAACTTAGCTCAAACTCGCCCAATTCAACTCCAATCAACCTAAATCTTTCTAAACCTTCCCTAACATCCCCAATAAACAAACACCAACATGATTCGCCCAAAATTTAGACCCAAACCCCACTCAAGTTCAACCCAAAACCAAAAGGCCCAATTTTGACCTAAATCCAAACCTAACCCAAATAAGCCCAAACCCCAAAATCAAAACCCAACCAAAGTCAAAACCTCTTTGAAACACTCCCATAAACATTTCTCAACATTAATTTTACAACAATTTCAATCCTAGCCCAACATTGGCCCAAGTTAGCCCAATTTGACCTACATTGGCCCATTTACCAAAGAGACCCAAATCAAAAACCCAAACCACCTCAAGTTTGTTTCAAACCACTCATGACATATCCCTAAACCAAACCCAACAATTATTTGTCCCAAACTTCTAAGAAATTCCATCCATGAATTCATTCTTAAACCTAAAGGCCCACTCCCTTAAACCTTCCTAAAAGCCCACTTCCATCAAATTTAAAAGCCCAAATCAATCTAAAGCCCACATGGCACTTTCCTTCATCACACATTCAATTTAAAATCATTCCTAAAGTCCTAATTTATCAATTAAACAATTCCAAAATCAGCCCTATAACAATTTCCATCAAAATGCCAAAATTCACAAAATCCCTTTTTATGAAATTGACCCAATCTTTTCTCAAGCCACATGGAGCCATGAAGCCACATGCAAGCCATTGGCAAGCCATGAGGATCTCTAAGTTGTCAACCCTCCTTGTATAAAAAGGAGGAGGTCCTTTAAGCACCTCCTAAAAGTCATTAACCTTAAGCATGTTTCACCTTAACCCAAATTTAATCCAAATATATTTGGATAAGGACTTCTCCATGCCAAACCAGCTGATTTCTTTGACTCCCCACAACACCCAAAGCCACCTTGAAGGGTGAACCAAGCCCAAAAGGATGGGTTGACTCCAAATCAAGCCAAAATTCTGTCTTCCCCCATGCCATTTTAATCCAAGCCTTTGACACATGGCAAAGCTCAATTGACTGACAAACCTCCAGCCCTGACCCACCTGAACCTGAGGGTGACCCATGCCTGCCGGCTAGCCGCCTGACTGCCAGAAAACACCACACCCGAGAGCTCACATGTGAGCCAACATTGAAATTCTCCCTTGCTGAGTTTCCCCCATGCCCAGTGGCCATTGCAGCTGTTCTTCCCTTTGCCAAGAGCATCTGATCCGTCCCTAATCCCCCGGAGGCCCTCCAGCCTCTCCTATTTAAACACCACCCCTCTCGGCCATGGAAGAGGTGTTGAACCAACCTTTAAGGAAACTCGCTAAAATCATTCCAATTACCTCCACACATAGAGCATTTGATTCCCACTGGATTCCAGCCCCACTCCCTTCCAGCTGAGCTCAATTTTGAGTTCAAATTTCAGCATAAAAACTAGGACACTTCTTCACAAGGGACCAATCCCCAAATTGATTGGTCCTACACCTTCACCAGACCAAGAGAAGAAGCCACCTAGCAGCCCCCTCACTCGGCCAGCCATTAAGCCGTGTACCTCCAAGCTTTGTGACTGGGCTTGGTCGAAATCATACCTAGACAATTCACCAGGCCAAGGGACTTCATCTGGAGCTTGCTTGGACCCACCGGAAGGCAGACATCCTCGCATCGAAGCTTCACTTCTCTGAAAGAAAGGTATGGACTCACTCTTCTTCCCGAGCTTGCGCAGATTCTCCATTTAATTTGAGTCTATTTAAATACATGTTTACCGTATGGATGTGTTCGTCCTTCAAGACGAATCCATTGAGCATAGAACACAAAACCAAGGACCGAGTGAGAACAGAAGGTTGACGGTCACGGGTTCACACCAGCCGTAGATGATGACTGTGAGCCGTCGGACAGCATGTGTATCGAGGATGACCAGATCATGGCTGGATGGAGCAACAGAACATGAACTGCAAATTTTATGCCTGAAGTCGGATGGCAGTGCGCCGAATCAGAAGACGACGCGTGGAGCTTCGTAGATGCCTAGGCTGGAGCTGGCGCCGCGGTGGATAAGTAGGAAATTAGGCTATTTTTCTATTTATTTAATTCCCTAAACTTCAAAAATATGCATAACTTTGTGTAGGAAAATCAGAAAAATAAAATAAAATACCTTTCTATCAAAAGAAACAGAGGAGAATAATGTGGAAAAGAAATCATTTAATTTCATTGAGTATTTGATTTTTAATAATTTATTTACTCTCTGCACATTTTCAATTCTCCATGCATGTATACAATTCACCATGGCATGAGACCATAGGGTTTTGAAGCCTCTGAATTTGGGAACATTCCCTGAATTTCCCAAAGTCAGAGGCCATCCTCATGAAGAGTTATTGATTTTTCAATTCTAGGTTACTATTCTGAGTATTTTAATTCTAATAATTAGCATATTTTGAAATAAATTCTAGGAAAATTTGGTAATGTTTATTATGACCATAGGACCCTAGAAAATAGGTTTTGAGTTAACTCACTTGGAATAACCTCTAATTGGCCTAAACACCCAAAATGGAGCTTTAATTAATTAGAGCTAATCATACATCAAATTGACTTGAAATCAATCTTCCACTGACCTTTAGGATCAGAGGAACCCACCATAAAAGTTTGAAGTCAATTGGACTTGGTTAGCCCTATCAAATGGGTTGATTAAGCCATTTAGCCAAACTTAAACTTAAAAAATTCATAACTTTCAAAATACTTCTAAAAAATTCACCAAATTGGTTTTGGAGCCTCTATGATATCAGTGAATTTAAGAAATTTAAAATTGCAATTTTCTTAAAAGTTGATTTTTTGTATTATTTTAATATTTTTAATAATTAAAAAATAATAAAAATCACAAAAATAATAAAATTCACCAAAATGTTACATTTTGAATTTTAATCACTTAAGAACAAACCCCATTTTTTTTCTGTGGTCTCTATGATGAGATATTAAATTTTAAAGCCCTAGGGTAATTTTAAAATTTAAAAAATGTATTTTCTAGCATTTCCACTAAAATAATTATAATAAATCAACGAAAAATCAGAAAATTATAAAAATTGGTTCTCTGATTTCCTTGATATCAGAGAGATTTTTGAAAAATATAAAATTCATTTTTCAATCTTCATTTTATTTTTAAATTAATTAATACTCCAAAACTCAAAATAATTATAATAAAAAGAATATAATTCAAACAATCACCAAAATTGGTCCAAGTGGTCCTCTGGTTATTAGGAATATCCCATAATTTTCTTAAGAACAGAAACTTTTCCCTTGGTCATTTTATTAAATTTTCTCTTGAAATCCCTATTTTCCAACAAAAATAATTACATAAATAAATTAAATACAGAAAAATCACATTTTCTCCTCTAATGTTTTTTTTTTGACATATGATAGTTTCATGTACCCCAAATTCATTTAAGCTCAATTTAGTAGCAGAAATTATTAAGCTTGAAGGGCAAAAATGGTAATGAAAGCTTAACTCTTAATTAAAACTTTAGGCTTAATAAGATGAAAGAGTAAAATATGATCCTAATCTGATTTGGATGATTTAAATTTAAATAATTAAAGGGTAGAAACCTACCAAATAATTTAAAAATAATTAAAATAAAACCTTAATTAAATAATTAATTAAATTTGGAAGAATAATGAAAAAATTGAATTATTAAAATAGGGATATTATTAGGAAGAGATTGGTTCTTTAATTTAAGAATCCCTAAATTAATCACCTCAAAAGTATTTAATTCCTAATTAAATGATAATCCAAATTTAAAATTTAAAATGCTAAAAGATTTAATCATTAAATTAAATTAAAGTTAAATTATTTAAATTAAATCCTTTTAAAATTTCAATTAAATTAATACTTTAACAATTAAAATTAAATCATCTTTAAAACATAAAAAATAAAATATTAAATTAAAAATTAAAAATAAAATTAAATTAAAATTTAAATTAAATTAAAATCTAAAATTAAATTAAATTAAAATTTAATTAAAGTTTAAATTAAATTAAATTAAATTAAATTAAAATTAAATTAAATTAAATTAAATTAAATTAAATCACATTAAATTAAATTAAATTAAAACATATTAAATTAAATTAAATTAAATTAAAATAAAAAATAAATCAGGTTAAAATTAAAATTAAACTAAATTAAATAAATTAAATTAAAATTAAAACTAAACCAAATTATATCAAATTAAAAATTAAATTAAATTAAATTAAATTAAAAATAACATCACTTAAGTCATAAAGAATTCAAAAATAAATCTAAAACAACTTGAACACTATTCCAAACTTAAACCCATTAATTGAAATTAAATTAAATCATAAATCACTTGAACATTAATTTGCCCTCAAAAAGTTTGTTGTCATAATTCCTAAACGGAGTGTTAAGTAAAGTGTTACTTCACTCATAGGATATTCAAATGTCCTAGTTCACTGAGCCAGATAACCAAACTTGAACTCCCCGGACGATTAATTCACTTGTATAATTAAATTCTCTTGGACTTAAAATAATCCTAGAAATATTGAAAAGATGTTTAAGATTCGTCTTTAAGCACTTCCTTGATATGATAGAGTCGTTTATAAGAACAATTGAACTTTAATTGTTCTTTGATGAAGAAAACGTCCTTAAACCAAAAACACAAGAACTCTAGACGTCATAGGAGATGACTAGCTATAGGATTAGGAACTTGGTAGAAACCATAACCCTTCCCTTAGCTTTACCTAGGAACTTGTTTAAATGCTTAAATATTCTAATTGTGTTTTAAGTGCAGCTTGGGATGACGGGAAGACCCTCTAGGTGCTTTTATTTTATTGTAATTTACCTTATTGCAATTTACTTAATCGCATCGCACTTGCATTTTTCATGATAAACAACCGTTGCATGAAAACCAAAACCTTTAGGGTAGTCCCGAAACTGAAACCAAAACTAAATTCTAAAATCACTGCAAGATAAAATTCACCTTCACAACATTTCAAAATATAAAACAACACAAAATTTAATCACAAACAGAACAACAAAACTACAACTACAACTAAATTAAACGTCTTGTTGGATGATCGGGAATACCTCGGATGATGTAACCTACGTGTTGCTAACGGGATTTACTTGGTCTAAATGAAAGTGTGGAACTCATTTAGTTGAGTTTAGCAAATTCATCTGGACTAAGTGAATCCGATAAAAATAACGATGCCGGAAGGATGGAACCGTAGGATCTTAACCGGTGTTGTTATAATCAACTTTAAGATTTGTTTTAATTAAAACATAAAAATACTTGGAAATTAAGACCTTCTAAACCAAAACACTTCTCTCATCTCCTGATTTATGACTTCTAAAACTAAACCTCTGCAACAACAAGGAGCTCGGAGCATCGTGGGCAGCACGACCATCGTCATCAGCAAAACCGAGTCTACTTCAGCAAAACTTTTCTAGAATTAAATAATCAAGCCATAGGACTTCGAGGTAGTTTGCTTAGTGCAACATAAATCCTCAACTCTTCGTTAGGCGTTTGTATTGCAAATTGCTTCCTAACCGGGTCTTAGATTCCGAGGTAGTCGTCCGATACGACATAAACCCTCACATCTTCGAGGCTATTTGTGTGATCGCATCATACGAATGTAAGTCCTACTCAATTAAAATTTGCAAGATCAAAACATTAAATAAACATTAGGACATTCTTAAATCTGCCAAACAATAGGATAGTTGGGAAAATTATCGAAGTTCGCCGAATCTGTGATTTCTCCTACCTTACTCCCTTTTGAATTCCTAAAATAAAATGTTCCAAATTTGATCCATTCCCTATTGAAATTCCAAAATTCAATCCTTGAAAACTTAAACTTGAAATTCTTGAGAGCAGAACTACTGATTATTATCGAGAGTTTTCTTAGGTGATTCCCGTCACTTAAGATGTAATTAACTATTGAGGCTTGCCCTTAAAGGGGAATTTTAAGAACCCAGGTAATATAAACCCTATTTAATGCTTTCATATTAAGCAGGGAACTTGTCGGCAAATAAAATGAGCTATGACCAAACGGATGTCACAAACCTTCTAGTTTATTTAATCGAGCCCACCATTGCGTTGTGCCTAATTCTTCGGAATAGACACGCGGTTTGTGGTGCGGTGCTCGTTTTTTATATAAACTATTTGAGATGTGATCAGCTTTGATTTCATATCTTAAAATTTTAAAATTATTTTCAAAATCAAAACATTACTTTCCAAATTATATATATCCGTAAATTAAATTAAAATTCGCCGACAATTTCTGTAGGCGGCCCCTTTTTAAAAAGATTAAACGACACAACCTAAAAATATGCCGACAAATTTCTGGCGACTCCGCTGGGGGAAAATTCCTCTCTTCATTTTTAATCAGATAGTTCTGCTTTCAAAATCGATAGTGTATCCATGTCCTTAGTGGATCAAATCCATCTCTTCTTTCCGTTGGAATACTATGTTCATTCCTACCTTGAACGAGTATAGCCAACTTCTCTCGGATTTGGAGCCACTATTTAGACACCCCTAAACAAAGAGGTTCCGAGATCCTTTACCTCATTTCCGAGGTGGGTGGACCCCCAATAGGTATTAGTTTAGGAGCGTGTCTTTATTGGCCGAGAAGTTTCTACAAGACTTTCTTCCTTTTTCAGTTCCTAATCAATTCCTTTACCCTTCCTACAACTCTCCTTTTTAATAATTTCTTCGTCTTAATGAACAAATCTTTTTCGAAAAACAATTATCTAAATAAATTTTTCTTTAAAATCACAAATACATTAAGATAAATGCGGGGAATGTTCGGACTTTTTGATTCTTTCTTTTCGTCCTGATGAGAAGAAGCATAACTTGGGACTGACAATCGAATTCACCCTGCAGAAATGGAAGCCCCAAAAAGCTGATTTTCTCCTTCACCAATGGACTAGACTTCGCCGTTTACAAGGATGAGCCGCCCGACAATGGGATCATCTCGGTTTGGACAAGGATTCGAGAACACAAATGTCAAGATCAACGTTACCCTTTTCGGCACTGACAGACAAAGTATCTGAAACTAAAAGACCTTTGATCGGTTCAACCTTAAGTCAACTCAAGAGCTTCTCCCCGCAAAGGGTTCCAGCTGAGAGGAGTACCGCTGTTCATAGAAGGACCGTTATCTCTACCCCACCGGCCAAGTCGTCTCTGCACCTACCTCGGCTTCCGCCAAACTGAAGGAAGTTCAAATTTGTAACGAGCATGTTACCGTGGAGGGTACAGATTTCCGTGAAAGACCTTCTGTTTTGAAATTAACCAGCTCAAGGGTCCCACCCCTAAAACGGACTCAGAGGAGAAACAGAGCTGAAGATTGCCAGGAAGGCTAGAGCTGCTGAAGTCGCTTTCTTAGAAGAAATCCCTGAGTACACACCACCACCTGAATACATACCCATTGCCTGAATATACACCGCTTTTGGAAGGAAGTAGATTCCATCTGCTTTCCGTCGGGCAATGACGAGGAAAATGTCCGGTAGATTGTCGACATTACCTCGACCCGCCACTATAGCGACAGCAGAAAGAAAAGGGCTAGGATTACACCATTTGCCCGACTACAGACTGTGATTGAGAAGTTAGCAAAGAAAGAGAAATGTCCTGTATCAGAGATTTTGAGAAGAATAGGGCGGGTGCCGGCCAAATCCCGTCTTGGACCGCGAGTAGAACCCGTTATCGCCACAGAAAAGCCGAGTAAGAAGATGAAGGCTAGTCCACCTGTTGTTGTTTCAGGCTTACAGATCAAGGAGGATACCACCTTCAAACATTCACCACGCACCATCCAGTCCTAGGCCTTCGCTGTTAGAAAGATGGTATGACATCTCCTACCGGCCAATTAAGACCGAAACAGCGACCTGAGAAGGAAAAGTCTCGTCGTGAGACTTGAGTCCGAAGAAAGCGCCACTCGCAATGAAGGGGTCTCCCCAAAAGGAAACCCGACAAACTCATCGCATGATAACTGCGAAACCGCACGAAAAGACCATTGACGCTATGGAAAAGCTAAGAACTGATATTCAGCGATTAGCAAGAGAAAGAGAAGAAAAATTTGGAGATGAAGTCGACTCGTCAGAATTCATGGATGATGAATATGCAGAAATTAACATGGTTGAAACACGAGCATCGTCGGGGCCTTCGCAAGGTGCTCCGTTAATTTTGCGGAAAGAGATGAATCAGCATTAAGAGCACAAATTCGAGAAAAAGATGATACAATCTCTCACCTGCAAAAGAATGGAAGAGATGGTTATGTAACCCTAGCCACTCGCAGTCAGGCTCAACCCCCAAGAGAAACGCCTCCATAAGTTATTCATATTGGCGTACGGAGGAAAAGAGATTACATCCGTTAACGGAGACACCGGCCAAAGAAAGATTCTACCCAGAATATGATTCCAGAGAAGGATATCAAGAGCATGGTGGAACAGCAGGTGCGAGAAGCCTTGGCACAATCAAAGAGCGGGACATCCATTCGGACGGGTAGACCTTACCCCGAAGAATTCGACGCTGTCCAATATCCGAAAGGCTTGTACCACCTCTGTTCAAGACCTTTGATGGAGCCGGAAACCCTCGGCAGCATGTTGTACATTTTCATGCCAGTTGTTGCAATGCCGGCGGAAGTGATGTTTTACTGGGGACAATTTTTCAGCAGCCTGTCAGGGATCGCCTTTGATTGGTATGTGGAATTACCGAACGGTTCGGTGAAGACATTTTCGAATTAGAGAACCTCTTCATCAAGCGATTTGCCGGAGCTAAGCACCACATCACTATAGGTGATTTAGTGGTAGAGAAGCAGTAAGCCGAACGAAACTTTGTGGACTACATACTTCGGATGGAGGAATCTGGGTACTAATGGCGGTGAGCCACGTTCTGCGTTAATGCGCATGCAGTCGGCATTTTACTTAAGAGCATTCATGGCCCGATAGCACTTCTCCTCAAGTGATTTACTATTAAGACTTTCGAGAAGTTGTTAAGCAAGGCCGGAAGCTTGCAAGAGGAGGCGAAGAAATTAAGTTTCATCGACAAAACAGACAAACAGAAGCCCGTGAAAACTTTGAAAAGAAGTCTGGGATCGTCGCAGCAGTCGATAAGGGCAAGCAGCCGATACAAATACCGTCAGAACAGCCACAACAACCTCAACAGAATTACCAGCAACCCCGACCCAACTATCAGTCATCTCAACAGTATGAACAACTGCCTCGTCCACAACGTACGTTAAGGGAGCTTCTGAGCAGGGAGTATCCGTTCAAGAATGAGGCAGTGCCGAAAATGTCTGCAGAAACTGGATGAAGACTCCAGATTTCCAGCCGCTGGGAGCTTCAAGAGACCAGAAGACGTCGACAAGAAAGGTGATCCCAACTTTTGCCCTTACCACCGGATGCTTGGACACAAGATAGAAGATTGTATTACCTTCAAAGTTGGCTCAACGACAATCTTCGAAAGGGAACATAACAATCCCGAAGGAATACATGAAGTAACCCCAGAAAGGAGGTTCCGTCAATGTTATCTCAACGGGATTTCATTGTTCCGATAGATCCCTATGCGACTGATGATGGATGGACTACTGCTTGGACAAAGTCTTCGAAGAAGATTTTGGATCGCATCCAAACCACTTCGGTGCGAGCCTCAACTCAGAGTTTGAAACTTCTGTTGTCTGCACTATCACTATGATAGAAGAACCACCGATCAAGAGACAATTGAAGAAAAGAAGAAAATTGATGAAGAAGAGAAGACCGAGGCTCTTAAGGCTAGACTAGGGGCTGCTTATCCTAGGATAGTTGTTTCTGATTCGGGGAGAAATCCCTCGAACCTCCGACTTGCATGATTATTTGCTCACTCCGGTGGGATTTTATAATGATGAGGGTTATGCATAGCACATGTTCTGACATTTTCTAATGATTTTCACAACTAGCGACAACCAACCTAATCCGGACGTCGATTCCGATACAAATAACAGTTCTCAAATCATACACAATCTCGATGATCACAATGACAAAGAAAGACATCCACCAAGGAGGATACGAAAGTTCAACAAGCAACGAATCTATTTAAGAGTTTCGAGGACTGGCTCACAAAGATGGTTTCAGACTCAAAGCAATCCAGAAGAACCTGTCATTCCGATTCAGAAGGAGCATCAGCAAACCCAATACCAGATTCAGAAGAAATCACAGAAGTCAACTTAAGAAGTGTCTACCTTCCAGAATGGGTATCCAAGACAAGGAAGGTGTGGTTGTTCAGGAAGGACCAACCCCAGCAGAAGAAATACCCATTCGGGAAGAAAACGAGACACATGAAAATAAAGTGGACTACAACGTGCTAGCCCATCTTAGGAAACTACCAGCCAAACTGGAGCATCACGGACGCTCTCAACTTATCAAAGGAGATGAGAGAAGCTCTATCAAGGCCTTACTTAATCCAGAAATTTGCTTAGCTCAAATGACCGGAGATTCCTAGATGAGGTTTGCTCGTTAAAAGAACAGCGAGGTGTTACCTTCACGGACAATGACCTACTACTTGGGAAGCAGACTACAACCGACCGTTGTACATTTCAGTTACAATCGGGGAAGTATACTTCCAGAGTATTGGTGGATCCAGGAGCATCAATAAATATAATGAATCTTTGAACGCTAGGCATACTTGGAAATTGATGTCATGAGCTCGAAGCAGACAAAATTATTAAGTGGACAACCAGAAAGGAGAAAGAGCCCGGGATCAACACTGCTAATGAAGACCGGTGACTTAGCAAAGACAAACTTTGAAATTCCACATAATTGATTCAGAAACGTCATTCAACGTCTCACTGGGCTGACTGCGGATACATGAAAACCGGATGGTACCATCATCTCTACATCAATGCATCAAATACTACGATGGAGGGGAACAACAAAGATCAAAGGTGACTTACAACCATTCTCCGTACATGAAATTGGAATCCATGAGGATGCAGCTTATTATGCACCTGAAGAAATCAATCTTCTCCAGAGATACCATAACGAATGAAGCAAAGGAAGTTCGGGACGACGAAGAACCTGAAGTTCTAGTCCAACAAGCCACCACCACTCCCTTACAGCGAGATGGTGAAGGTTTATCCACAACCGGGGACCTGAGGTCAGAGGCCAGGGACGAGGTCGTGGCAGAGACGTTAGGACAGTTGGACAGAGGAAACCGCCATCACGTTGATTTGCGAAGATGGCTTCTGAAGAAGAAAAAGAAATCAAGCAAGAAGCAGCAAAATAACAAGTCGGAAGAAGCCATGGCTCCAGATCTTCTCGAAGATGAAAAGAACGAGGAATATAAATCGATGTACGAGAAGATTAACCACTATGTACATGCTATGACCCCGACCCCTGATCCATTCTAATAAGATCGAGGGTATGGTGGTCAAAGAGGTACGTAGCAAAGTGGGTGCAAAGCCAATCAAATTATAATGGGTGCTCCTTCCTCCAAAACTGAAAATAATGTACAAATTTGAAGATGCTACATTTCATCGAATTAATGGAATTACCTGAGTGGTACTCTCCCCGTGTTCAAAATTTAATTCGCCGTGTTTTCACTGACAATGGACAAAAGGTCAATCACAACATTTTGAAAAATTATGCAATAACTCCGGTCGTCCACCCAATTCAAAGCATGGTCTCGGATTCGGCACAAAAGAGGGGACTCATTGACGATACCGAATTTTGCTTGGTTGTCACTTGCGAGTCTAATGAAAACTGCATGGAAGCTACAGAAGAACTTGAAGATTTACAAATTGGAAATGCTCCACCAGAGTTCGAAGAAGAGATCAAATCTACAATAGATGAGTTAACGGAAGTTAACTTAGGTACTAGCGAAGAGCCTAGACCTACCTTGTTAGCTCCTTACTCAATAAAGAAGACTCCGAAGAAATAATCAAGTTATTAATGGAATTTAAAGATTGTTTTGCTTGGAGCTACGATGAGATGCCAGGATTAGCTCCAGAGGTTGCAACACCATAAGCTAGGAGTGGATCCTACTTACCCGCCGATAAGGTTCCAGAAGAAGGGCTTCAGAAATCGGAAGAACAAGTCATAGCTGAAGTTAAAAAGTTAATAGACGCTAAATTTAACTGTGAAGAACACCAATTCTATAGCCAATGTGGTACCAGTCAGGAAGAAGAATGGTCAGATCAGAATTGTAGATTTCAGAGATTTAAACAAGGCATGTCCAAAAGATGAATTCCCTCTACCGATCCCAGAATTAATGATCGACATTGCTTCAACACATGAAATATTCTCATTCATGGATGGATCTTCAGGATACAACCAGGTAAAAATTGCTCCAGAAGATGAAAAACCTACAGCATTCAGAACGTCGATCGGAGTACATTGCTACACAGTGATGCCATTCGGACTGAAGAACGCAGGAGCAACCTACTAGAGAGCGATGACAAGAATTTTTGATGATCTCATCCACAATCAAGTTGAATGCTACGTGGATGATGTGGTCATCAAAAGCGAAGTAAAGGAAACCACCTGTATGATTTGAGAATTGTTTTCGAACGATTAAGTCAATTTAACCTTAAGATGAATCCCTTAAAATGCCTTCGGCGTCACCTCCGGGAAATTCTTAGGATTCGTTAACTGACATCGTGGAATTGAAATCGACCTGAAAAAGATTAAAGCTATCTTAGAAATGCCACCTCCTAGAACTTTTAAAACAACTACGATCTTTTCAAGGGAAGTTGGCATATCTTCGACGCTTTATCTCGAACTTGTCGCAGGTGTCAGCCTTTATCGGCATTAGCAAAAAAGACAAATTTATTTACTGCCAGAAATTCTTCGAGGACATTAAACAATATTTAATGACACCTCCTGTCTTAGCAGCCCCAGTCTCAGGTAGACTATTAATACTTTATACCGCGGCCTTAGACGACTCTCTCGGAGCCCCGTTAGCCTGTGTCAATGATGAGGGTAAAGAAAATGCTCTTTACTACCTGCTGTCGTTTACTTCCAATAGAAATAAAGTATCCTCCAATTGAAAAGCATTGTTTGGCCCTGATTCTGCTGCCAAAAGCTCACGCACTACATGCCGCATAAGGTCAACCTGATCTCGAAATTTAATCCATTGCAATACTTCGATGACCCGTTCGACGCTGCGTACTTGCCGTGGTCGATATTATTGCAATTCGATATAACTTTCAGTTTTTCGTGCTGTAAAGGGACAAGTCCTGGCAGGCTTCCTCGCAGCACACCCGCTGCAGAATTCCTCTCAATGACGACTTGCCAGATGAACAAATAATGAATGAAGACCCTGATGATCACGCTAGAATTTAATTTCAACAGAGCATCTTCAGCACACAAAGACGAAGAATCGCAAGTGATAATGCCCGGGTAAGGGGCAGGAATCAGACTAATCTTTATAACACCGAGCAGGGAAGTTATATTCTACCACTGAACAGCCGTGCACAAACAACGAAGTGAATACGAAGCCTCACAATAAGACTGGAATTAACTATTAAAATGGGATAACAAACATCAACATCTACGGGGATTCATGAAGAACATTCAACATCGTTTGACAGTACATAATTTAAAGTTAAGACCTGAGCAATGAAGTATGCCATGAACCGTTGGAACAAATTCGAATGTGACGATCTACAAAATTCCTGCAAAGAAAACTCTTTAAAGGCATGCGTTAGCCTGCCTCGCAAAAGAATTTGCCTGCTTGCAAGATGAATCAGTGGAAGTGTCAGTTCATGGACGTCTGGTCCTATCACAGCACGACATAGACACAATACGCAAATAAGAAAAAGAAGAAGAATCAGCTTGCAACGGTGACAGAAAACACAGAAGATTGGCGACAACCATTAATAGACTACCTGCAAACAGAAAACTACTCAGACGATAGGTCGTTAGCCCATCAGATCAAGAAAAGAATCATTCTTACGCATTAATAAATAACACGTTATACAGAAGGTCTTTCGATCAAATGTGGCTAAGGTGCCTAAGCGGGTCCGAGGCCCGTGAAATTGTTAAAGAGGTGCATTCAGGACTCGTGGCGCTCACTCAGTCGGGTCCGAAGATGAAAATGAAAATTAAAAGACTAGGGTACTACTGGCCCTCGATGATGACCGACTGTATGAAAATCGCCAAGAGCTGTCACCAATGCCAAGTGCACGGAGTGGTTCTTACATCAACCTCCAAATGTGCTACATCCGACAATTACGTTGTGGCCATTTGAAGGTTAGCACAAATATGGTAGGTCCACAGAACCACCATCTTCAAAAGGACATCGCTTCATTCTTGCAGCTACAGATTACGTTCAAGTGGGCAGAGGGCAGCTCTTCCACTTAGAGAAGTGAAAGCACACCACGTGCCAAGGCCAAAACCAAGTTGTCTACCAGCCTGGAGTGCTGCAGGATCATCTCAGATAATAATAACAGCATCTAAAATTTTTTGGATATTTTTTGAATTTTTGGATTTTTTTGGTTAAAAGAGTATTTTGTGTATTTGGAGGTTATTGAGGGGGTATTTTGAAAATTTTCGTATATTTGTCCAAGGATGATCAATTTGAGTGGTGGGAATGTTTAGGACTGATTTTGAGGAATTTTGGGTAATTTTGGTAATTTTGCAAATTTTGGGCAATTTCAAGAGCATTTGGTAGGCTTGGTGGGTTTAGGGTCCCAGGGGTCAAAAATTGAAATTTTGGAAAAAAGAAGGTTGATCAAGTGTGAGTGAAATGAAATCATTTTGGTTGAGCCATGAAGCCATGTTAAGCTCACAAGAGCCATGAGAGGACTCATTTTAGACATTCTCTATGTTGTTCCTAACCCTCTTAGCCAGGGGCTTAGGGGTTGAGGTCCATCCATATTAATTACCTACATGAGTCGGGAAGTCAAATTGGGTATAGGTGTGGTTTAGGGTTGGAATGTGTGTGAGAGTGTAGTGTGTGTGCAAGTCAAGCCTCACCAGACCAGACCATCCAGGGTAGTCCTAAGGCCATAGAGTCCTGTAGGAAACTCATCCTTTAAACCTCCACATATTTATTTTAACCCTCCAAGTGGTTTAGGGGTTTACAATCAAACATGTGGGGTTTAAAGGGAGTTAAGAAGTGGTTTAAATTTCTAAGTGGTGGTGGGTTCCATTTCTAGTCCTCTAGGATAGTCAAAGGGAAAACCTATGGCTAGATCCTAAGCACTAAGGAGAGAGAAGACCTAACCAAAAATGAGGTCAACAAATATGGGTTGAACTTAATTTTCAATGAAGCTCGAGTTCAATTTAGGTAGAAATGTTGACTTAAGTTCAATATGGGTTGAACTTAAGTTAGGTTTTGAGTTAACTTAGGTTCAAGTTTGGGTTGAACTCAAGTTAGATTTTGGTTAAGATAGGTTCAATATGGGTTGAACCTAATGTTTGGTTAACTAAAGTTTAATTTAGGTTGAACTCAAGTTAAATTTTGGTTAGGTTAGATTCAATATGAGTTGAACCTAACATTTAGGTTAACTTGGGTTCAAATTGAGTTGATCTTAAGTTATAGGTTTGAAGATTTAAGTCTTATTGAAATTAGGCTTACTTGGGTTTAAAAGTTACTTAAGTCTAACATAAGTAAGACAAACGAGAAAATTAAGTCTAATGGGGTTAGACTTAATTAAGGTTTAGGTATGATTAAACCTTAGTTAGTTAAGGTTTAGTGATTTAATTAGGTCTAATGGGTTAGACCTAATTAGGGTTTAGGTTTGATTAAATCTTAGTAAATTAATGTTTAATGATTTAATTAAGTCTAATGTGTTAGACCTAATTAGAGTTTAAATATAATTAAACCTTAGCTAATTAAGTTTTGATTGTTTAATTAGGTCTAATGGGTTAGACCTCATTAGAGTTTAGATTTTATTAAACCTTAGTTAATTAAGGTTTAATGGTTTAATTAGGTCTAATGGGTTAGACCTAATTAGGGTTTAGGTATGATGAAACCTTAGTTAGTTAAGGTTTAATAGTTTAACTAGGTCTAACAGCTTAGACCTAATTAGAGTTTTGATTTGAGTAAACCTTAGTTAGTTAAGGTTTAATGATTTAATTAAGTCTTATGGGTTAGACCTAATTAGAGTTTAGATTTGATTAAACCTTATTAGTTAATTTTTAATGATTTATTTAAGTCTAATGGGTTAGACCTAATTAGGGTTTAGATTTGAATAAACCTTAGTTAGTTAAGATTTAATAATTTAATTAGGTGTAATGGGTTAAATCAAATTAGGGTTTAATTTGTCTTAAACCTATTGTAATTAAGGTTTAAGGTAATTAATTAAGTCTAATTAGAGGTTAGACGTAATTAAGATTTAATTTGTCTTAAACCTAATGTAATTAAGGTATAAGGTGTTTAATTAAGTGTAATTAGGGTTTAGACCTAATTACAGTTTAATTTGTCTTAATCTTAATGTAATTAAAGTTTAAGGTATTTAATTAGGTCTAATTAAGGGTTAGACCTAATTTGGGTTTAATTTGTTTTAAACCTAATGTAATTAAGTTTTAAGGTATTTAATTCAGTCTAATTAGGGGTTAGACCTAATTTGGGTTTAATTTTTCTTAAAACTAATGTAATTAAGGTTTAAGGTATTTAATTAGGTCTAATTAGAGGGTATCTAATAAGATTTGTAGCTTGATTTTGGGGTTTTCGGGTTTGTCAAATTGAGGGAATTCAGTAGGCTTTATGGCTTGATTTCATGTGGGATTAATTGCTTAGGCCCTAGGGAGTATTTTTGGTGCTGGGAGTTTTTGGAATTAGGCAGTTTCTAAGGTTTTCCAATTTCCTCTCCTCTCTTAGCCTTCTCGGCGTTGGGCTTATTTATAGCCATGGTTGGCCATGGCTGAGCTTGGCTGGCCTAGGGTTTATTTGGGGAAGTTATTATCTTCCCTATTAATGCATAGAGGATAGAATTCAGCTGGGGAATAAAAAAAATTAGCATGTTTCAAAGTTAGCCATCATTAGAATTAACCATGGTGAAGGTTGGATACATGCTTTGGCTTGCTTTCGTTGGATGGTAGTGCGACTTTTTTAAATTGCCAAAATTTATGAACTCAGATATATATATATATATATATATATTTATATATATATTGATTTAGTTTTTTATTGAGTCACACAATTAAACGCAAGTATAAGTATCGCTTAAGTAATATAGAGCTCTAATGGAGTCCTGGTTATTGATCCTATGAGGAGGCAATTAATTCGATATAGTAGCACATAAATAACTTCACGAATCACAAAACAATTGCAGGTAATGACTAATAATAAAAGATGAATTAACAATTGCAGTTACAAATTCTACCAAATTACATTCTAACTTAAAGTTAACTAACACGATTAAATTTATAACAAAAGTTCAAATGTATGAAAGAATCCTCCTCCTCTCCAATGATAATGTGATGATTTAGTGACATATATCAGTTATACAAATGTATTGTGCCAAATAGGAGCATTCCTATTCTTTACCCTTTTCCAAGCGCATAAAGAGCATTGGCTAATCCTAAGTTCAGTCCCCAAATCCGTGGTTAGGCTGGGAGGATACTGGAACTCACTCCAGAGCTCCCACTTCCCTTCTCCTGAAGGCTAACTCTCGCTTTGGTTTCCAAATCCTAGGACCAAATTAGGGATTTTATCCTGTCACTCTAAAATCTCCAATTCTACGTCCATCAAGTATATTTCCTTATTTATTTGCACCCAACCCCCATGAACTACGTCACTCATTCATGGACATTGAATGTGACCTTCACTTTTTTGTGGAACTCATAATTCTTTTGGAGCATCTGTTTCCTAAGAAGTTTTTACAATTCAATTGGCCAGATCAAAAAGTAAATGAAGTACGAAGTGAAAAGGTCATCACAAATTCTCCATAATAAATCGACACATCATTTCCACATCACAACATCAACACATCACATGAAAAGGAGGAAGACAAAGAAATATACTCAAGACTCATGAGGAAAGGACAACAAAATATGAATTATATATATAAAAGCAACATCTTACAAATAGAGTAAAGAAAAGACAATTTATCTCAAACTCTTCCCTATGAGAATCTCAAGGAATTCCTTTGACACCTCTTCTTTCTTCACAACAATACACAATTCTCTCTTTAAATATGTAAGGAAGAAGAAATCTCTGACTTTTCCTCTCCTCCTACACTCCTTAGAAGAGAAAACACAAAAACCCTAGATGGACTCTCTAGATAAACAATGAAAAGACACACTCACTCTTCACTCCTCCTCTCTATATTTGGCACCAAAACAGTTTGAATTCATCTATAACTAATTTACTAAGTGTTTCCTTAAGCATCCCTCCAAAATCCAGCTAAATACATTGAATCTAATTCAAAATAGGGATAGGGCGTGGTCCGGCGTATGATAGGGCGCAGTCTGGCGCAGGATAGGGCGTCGTCCGGCGCTATTTTTTGCCTTCTGGTCAAAACTCTCTATAAATTGGTGCGGTCCGGTGCTGGTGATAGCGCCATCCAGCACTCTAGTTCAAAATTTGTATTTTGCCTCATTTTGCTCCAAATTTGCTCCTTTTTTGCTTCATTTTGCTCTAGAGGCCTAAAATTTTTGTACCTACATGAGATCTTGAAAAAAACCTTTCTTTAAAGTGTAATATCATCAAAAATAAGTATGAAATGGACATTAAAAAGCTATCAAATTTTTAGTGGATCAGATGACTAGGGAGTTGTATGGATTGGTTCAAATACTATGTGTTAGCCTTCCCCATATGAGTCCTCCTTAGTCATTCAATGGTTATGAAGAAAGGATGACACATAGGCCTCCTACTCATCCATTTTCATCATTGTATTTAACCATAGTAAATGGATATCTCAAGTCATGTTTTCTTTCTATTAGATGATAGGAGGTGCGTGTCATCCATTTTCCATGTCATTTAAGTTTTGATGAGAGCATGACACATATACCTCCATTTTCTTAATTTTCCAAAATTTGGTATTTATAGGATCACCTCATGATGTAAGGGTGATCCAGGCTAAGAATTTCTCCATTGGATGACTTGTGAGGTGAGTGATGACTCACCTATGTCATCTCTTAAACGTTTCATGAAGGAATGACACCTCCTTCTTCGTTCATGATAGTGTTTTTAACTATGGTTAAATGATGTGTCATGGGTCATTTAATGTGTTAACTTATAGGTAAAGTTTCTCATGAGTCAAGTGTAACCCATATGAGGTCATCCATGATGTCATTATTGGGTTTAGAAATTTAAAGCCATTTATTGTGTCATAAATGGTGTCATATGTCCAAATTTTATTTTTATGGATTTTTAATTGTATTTTCATTTTTAATTAATTAGTTAATTAATCAAAAATATTAAAAATTATATTATTAGCCAATTAATTTATGAACATAATTTTAGAATTAATTATTTGATTAATTTCATTATTATTTTGTTCAAAATGGGTATTTTGACCAAATTTGACGGATGTTGACTAGGGTTGACCATGGTTGATCCAGATTGACTCAAATTGACCCATTTTAGCCCAAAGATGGCTAATGTGACTTTTCTAACCTTATCAAGGTTTAGCTTAGTCATAAAGTCCAAGAGTTTTGAATTTTTGGGTGGGTTTGGTCA
Source organism: Papilionanthe hookeriana x Papilionanthe teres (assembly GCA_022702705.1). NCBI lineage: Eukaryota > Viridiplantae > Streptophyta > Magnoliopsida > Asparagales > Orchidaceae > Papilionanthe > Papilionanthe hookeriana x Papilionanthe teres. The sequence continues at coordinate 64,907,876 of CM040421.1, read as the reverse complement.
TGATGACCATTTTTAGGGTTTATGCCAAGCCAAAAGTCAATGTATTGACTTTTTGAGTTTTGCCTTGGTCTCTTTGACTAATCTCAAGTTGATTAGGTCAATGTCTGAATTCTGATGTTAATGTGGTAGTCTTAGGTCTTGGGTTGGCCCATTTGACTAATTTTTGTGTTTTTAAGTTACAGTTTGACTGATTATATCACTGTGATGGTCTTTAGGTAATGTGTTGAACAATTTGTCCTTGTTTGGTCAAAGGTTGACTGATGAGATCAATGTGATGGTCGAAGGGTGATGAATTGATGATTTTGGCCAATTTGACTTTTTCGGTCAAAAGTTGACCATTTGGGTCAATAGGGTGGTCATTGGGTCAAGGATTGACCAGTTTGATCAATTTTGACTTTTTGGGTCAAAGGTTGACCTGTTGGGTCAGTAGGGTTGGTTATTGGGTCAAGAATTGACCAATTTGACCAAATTTGACTTTTTGGGTTAAAGGTTGACCTGTTGGGCCACTATGGTTGGTCATTGGGTCAAAAATTGATCAATTTGACAAAAGTTGACTTTTGGGTCAAAGATTAACCTATTGGGTCATTAGGGTTTGTTATTGGATCAAGAATTGACCAGTTTGACCAAAGTTGACTTTTTGGATTAAAAGATGACTTGTTGGGTAAGTAGGGTTGGAAATTGGGTAAAAAATTGATCAGTTTGACTAAAGTTGACTTTTTTGGGCCAAAGATTAACTTATTGGGTCAGTAGGGTTGGTTATTGGGTCAAGAATTAACCACTTTGACCAAAGTTAACTTTTTGGGTCAAAGGTTGACCTGTTGGGTCAGTAGGGTTGGTCATTAGGTCAAAATTGACCAGTTTGACCAATTGACTTTTTCAGTTAAAGATTGACCTGTTGGGTCAGTAGGGTTGGTTATTGGGTCAAGAATTGACCAGTTTGACCAAAGTTGACTTTTTAGGTCAAAGGTTGACCTATTGGGTCAGTAGGGTTTGTCATTGGGTAAAAAATTGACTAGTTTGACTAAAGTTTACCTTTTGAGTCTAAGGTTGACTTGTTTGGTCCTTAGTTGATCAAATTAGGGTTTGTCATTCTGATTTAATCATTTAAGAATGTCATTAAAATTTGGGTTTAGAAATTATCCTCACAAAAGTGAGGTCAACAACCATCTCTCAGAAATGTTAGATGTCGATATGTTGATTTCGAGAAGGAATGCAATGCGACTTTTATCCTTTCTCAATGGAAGAGCTAAAGGAATGCCATGTGTTCGTGTCAGGAATGGTCTTATATCCAATAGCTGGGAGAGAGTGGATGCTATACCATCTTTTGGAAATGTTAGATGTCGATATGTCGATTTTGAGAAGGAATGCCAAGTGACTTATATCCTTTCTCAAAGAAAGAGCTAAAGGAATGCCATGTTTCCGTGTCAGGATGGGTTTTAGATCCAATAGTTGAGAGAGAGTGAATGCCATACCATCTCTTGCAAATTTCAGATGTCGATATGTCGATTTTGAGAAGGAATGCTTTGCGTCTTATATTCTTTCTCAAAGAAAGTTCTAAAGGAATGCCATGTTTCTGTGTCAGGAATTCCTGGAGAGAGAGAGAGTGGATGCCATACCATCTCTCCTAAATGTCAAATGACGATATGTTAATTTTGATAAGGAGTGCTATGTGACTTATATCCTTTCTCAAATAAAGAGCTAAAGGAATGCCAAGTTTCTGTGTCAGGAAGGGTCTTATATCCAATAGCTGGGAGAAAGTGGATGCATACCATCTCTAAAAAATGTCAAATGTCGATATGTCAATTTTGAGAAGGATTGCTATGCGACTTATATCCTTTCTCAAAGAAAGAGCTAATGAAATGTCATGTTTCCGTGTCAGGAAGAGTCTTATATCCAATAGTTGGAAGTTATGTGTGAAAAACACATAAAGAAAAGCGTATCAGCTGGGAATTTGACCTTTATAGGTCAAAAGATAAAACTCATGTTAATTATCATAAGTTGTTTATCATGTCATTTTATTTAAAATGTTCATTTTGGCATTTTTGAACCTAATGACATATTATTGTCAACCGAGGAATATCTTACAAGATTTTATTTCACTCCCAAAGATAATGTACTGAGATGGTAGAAATGAACAATACATCACATATCATACAACACACACTGCAAACTATCTATATAATATCATGTCAAAAGTTGTCAGGTTGTTCATTTGTTATCCTCATAATCCTGGATACTGCTAGACCTTCCACAAATATTTAACATTCCAAGACATTGTCTGTTGACCATATCTTAAGTGTTTGACATTCATAGGGTCATGACAGTTCCAAGAGTTGTAGTCCTTCCTGTTCTGGTATATGCCAATATCCATCAGGATGCTTTTCAGGATGCATCTTCCTCAGGGTTATTAAAATATGTTGTTGGCTCACACTTTGTATGCAATGTTTAGAAATATCATCTCCATTACCTTACAAGATCAGAACTGACCCTCATGGTCGAAGAATCTGGTAAGATCCCCGAAATTCTCTTGGTGCCACAATTTGTATCTCTCTTCCAAACAGAATAGAACATCTGTTCATGAGTGATAAAGTGCAAAAGGGTCCTTCAAAGTCATGACTATCAATATGAGGTATACAATCTCCTTCCTCATATATATTTATAATACAACTATCTGAAACATAATCAGTAGGCAGTATGTTCCGTGACATCAGTCATCTGATAATTTGGATAATCATTGTGGGTAGCAGATCTACTTGTTCATGTTGTTAGATCCAACATTATTATAACAACATCCATATTGGATAGTCATAGCTGTGAGATCTAATGCTGGTATGTAAGGAGTAGGAGTGAATGTTGTTCTCTCAATTCTCTCCTCTTCTTGATCCACCATTTCTTCCCCTAATACATAATATGTCTCTTTAGGAATATTTTCAAGGATTGGGAACTCAAACTCATTATCTTCCTCCATAGGTTTTCCATTTTGTCTTTCTTTTTCTTCAAGTTTTTTGAGTCCTTTGTTTCGATTTCTTCTTTGAGCTCTAGTCAATCTGGAGGTTAATTTCTTCACTCCGCTAATAGATGCCTTTCCAGTTTCATGAGATGTTGATACTACTACTGATTTTAGTTTTCCAATTTTCAATTTCTATTTTTGTTATGTCAAAATGACTTTTTCTGGCTCGATGCTTTATTGAAGAAGCTTGAACTCTAAAATAGATGGTTTTCCTTTTGCTTCTTCTTGATTAGCAATGGATAATAGAGGTCCATCATAAAGTAATTCAAGTTGAAAAAGGTCAAAGTCAAAGTGGATTCTAGATCCTCTTCAATACATCGTCGGTCTACAGCCAGACAAACACCGCTTTGAAATGTAAAAAGAAGTCAATTGTTAGACATTTCCCTAAAAGCAATAGGATAATGTAACATATTAGACTTAATTTTAATTCAAAACTATCATTTAACTGTTGTTATCATTTTATTATATCTAGAAATCATGCTTTTAAGCATTTGCTTAATAGGCAAAAAGGACATCATAAGACACAAAGATCAAAATTTGTATCACAGAGATAATTTGAAAGACTTTATTATTTCCCAGTTTATAAACAAGTCATCCTTTTTCAATTTGTATAATATTTTTTCAAGAAATGCCCATTGATTGGGGGCAAGATTCTTTCTCCTTGACAATCTACCAATTGTTAAGATCCTCTGAAATATGTCTCTTCAATTACATATGGGCCCTCCCATATTGGTTCAAACAATCTATCATAGGTCTTCGGAGAACTAAAACTAATTCACCGATTCAAAAGTTTCTAGGACGAACCAATTTGTTATGGGCCTGTATCATTTTTGCTTGATACAGTTGAAGATTTTGCTGAGCTTATAGATCTTTGACTTCTAAACTCTCAAGTTCTTCAAGTCATAATTTAGCATTTTCATCTTCAGTTATTTTGTTTGCTACCGCAACTCTAAGAGAAGGAATTTGAAATTCAAGTGGTAAAATGGCCTCAGAACCATATACCAAAGCAAACGACATTGACCGTGTTGGTGTTCGGTATGTAGTCCTATAGGCCCATAGTGCTTCTATTAATCATTCATGACACTCTCTTAGACTATTAATTAATGTCTTTTTCAAAATTTGTGCCAACATTTTATTGAAGGCATTAGCTAAACCATTGTCTTTAGGATAATAAATTGTGGAATACCTCCAGTCTATCTCATGTCTTTGAATAAAATTATTCATTTTTGTATTTTCAAAGGCCAATCCATTATCTGATATGACCCTTCGAGGAATTCCAAATCTATAGACAATATGAGTATTGAAGAAATGGAGAACTTGTTCTGCCTTAACTTCTCTGAGTGGCATTGCTTCTGCCCATTTGGAAAGGTAATCAGTGGCTGCTAGATTAAATCATTGACCTTTAGATGATGGAGGGTCTATAGGGCCCACTATGTCGGTGCCCCAACATTTAAATGGTCAAGTGCAATAGTTGGATGTAATACATTTGGCGGTTGGTGCAAGACCACTCCATGTATTTGACATTGATGACATTTGTTTGCAACCTCAAGACAATCAATCATCATTGTTGGCCAATAATATCCCATTCTTTATATTTTCATTTTCATTTTAGGCCCATATTGGTGTGCACCACATAGACCTGAATGAACTTCTTTAACAATCTCTTGAGCTTCAGCTTGGTTTAGACATCTTAACCACATTTGGTCGAAAAATTATTTGTAAAGAATATCATTCACTAGAGCATATGATAATGCTCTTTGTCTGATTTGAGTTGCGATAGAAGTGTTTTCAGGTAACCTTCCTATTTGCAAATATCGAGTAATTGGTTGTCGCCAATCATCTTTTCTTAGTCAATTATTTTCACTGTTATGTATTCACCAATTTTATGCTGATTATCCATGTCAATTTGAGAAATAACTTGTTGTCCTTTTATATAAATTAAGATGTCGTCTTCTACTGGAAAAATGATTTCTTTTGCAAGTTTTGCCATAGCATATGCTAAAGAATTGTCTTGTAGGGATTAAGAATGTTACATTAGAAATTTGTTGAAGCAGTTATAGAGTGTAACGAGAATATTGTTGCAATCGAAGTTTTAAAGTCTTGTATTTGCCTATAATTTGATTGATAATCAGCTGAGAATCTCAATAAATATGGATATTTTTTATTTCAATTAGTATTTTCAATTCTAGACCAGCTATGAGCGCTTCATATTCAGCTTCATTATTCATACACAGTTCAGTTAAATGATAGGAAAATGACATCATTGCTTTATCTGGAGTAATGAAAATTAATCCTACTCCAACTTTACCTTGAATAATTATCTGTTTGTCTTTGTCTTTTCAAGCAGATGATGCTCCATCAAAGTAAAATTCCCATCGTTGCATGCTTGAACTTTTTATTTCTAATATTTGTTCATCTATTAAATCATCATTGAGAGGTGATCCAGTTGGAATTGAGTGTGCTGCTAAGAAATCCTGCAAAGATTTGTACTTTGACAAAACGTAATGGTACAAATGTTAAGTCAAACAGGAGCAGTATCATTGCCCATCTTTCTAATCTTCGAGAAAGTGTCGATTGTGTCATTAGATATTGTAATGAGTTAATTCTTGAAATAAGAGTTACTTTATGAGAAAGCATATAGTGCCTTATTTTTTGAACTGCAAAAATCAAGGCTAAGCAATGCTCCTCAATTGCTGGATATTTTATTTCTGTCGGAACCAAACAGCAGCTCAAATGTTATAATTCATTTTCTTTTCCCTCATCGTTTACTTGTGCTAGTGATGCTCCAAGAGAATTGCCCAATGCCGCGTGTAAAGGATTAGAGGTCTTCCTAACATGGGGGCTACTAAGATAATAGGTGTTGTCAAGTATTGTTTGATATTTTCGAAGGCGTATTGGCATTTTTCATCCCACACAAATTTGGTATCTTTTTTGGTTATGGTAGTGATAGGATGACACCTACCTGACAGATTGGAAATAAAACATCGTATATATGCTAATTTTCCTTGAAATTATCTCAATTGAGTTTGATTTTAAGGAGGAGGCATATTTAGGATAAGTTCAATTTTGAGGGGATTAATTTCTATCCCATGATGTCGAACTACAAATCCTAAAAATTTCCCTAAAGTAACACCAAAAGCTCACTTTGAGGGATTTATTTTAATATTATGGTGTCGTAATCGTTAGAAGACAATTCTCAGATCGTACACATGATTATCTTTTTGTACACTATTGACAACCAAATTATTTAGGTAACATTCAACTTATATGTGTATGAGTTCATCAAAAATCCGTGTCATGGCTCTTTGGTAGGTTGCACCAGCATTTTTCAATCCAAATGGAATAACTTTGTAACAATATATCCCTATAAGTGTCCTGAAGGCCGTGCTTGATTCATCTTTTGGAAACATCTTTATTTGATTATATCCTGATGATCCATCCATAAAGGAAAATATTGCATGTGTAGATGTTATGTCAACCATTAATTCTGGGATTGGTAAAGGAAATTCATCCTTTGGACAAGCTTTATTTAGATCTCTAAAGTCTACACAGACTTTGATCTGGCCATTTTTCTTTTTAACTAGCACTACATTGGCCAACCATGTCGGGTAATTTTCTTCTCGTATGAAACCCGCTTTAATCAATTTCTTAACTTCAGTAATGACATGTTATTCTATTTTGACACACTTTCTTCTCAGAGCTTGTTTAACAGAGATTACAATTTGATTTATTCCAAGTTTGTGGACTGTGACTTCTGGAGTTAACCCAGACATTTTGTCATAAGTCCAGGAAAAGCAGTCTTTGTATTTGTCAACAGTTGAATTATTTCTTTTGCTTCTATGTTGTTAAGAAATGAACTAATGAAGGTTAGTTTCAGATTTTCATCAGTTCCTAAATTTATTTCTTTTAATTCATGAACTGTTGATTTAATTTCCTCTTCTAATTCTAGAGGAACATCTTTGATTGGAAGATCAGATGTTGGTTCAAAGTTATGTTCTTTAGTGATGACTAGGTAAAATTTCGTATCATTTAGAGGTTCGAGAGTACCAAACCCAATACCCTCTTTAGAGTTAGGATTTCATCTATTATTATCCCACATTTGTTCAATGAAATGTGGTTGTTTTAAAGACCATTGTTTGAGCATTAAACTATTTTGAATAAATTTTTGTGCCCAAGGAGAATAAAACTTAAAAGGAATTTTCATTGATTTTGGAAGATTTTCGTTTTCTAATTTTACATCAGTTTCAGTACTAGAAGCAGTAGAGCCAAGTATAAACTTAATTTACTTTTTATCATAACTACATACTTCTTTGACCACTAAATTCTCAATCTTAGTAGTAGAGATTGGAGTTAGAGTCATGGAGTGTATATAATGATTATTTTTCTCATACATAGACTCAAATTATTTTTCTTTGACTTCTCATTCAATGGCTATTTTGAATTGAGGCTCTTTTATACCATTGATGTTGTTTCTTCTTTTGTATCTTCCTCAGATTCTAGGTAAAATTTGAACTTTAATGGTTTCTTCATTGTGACAGTTAGGTTTTCTTTCCCTTGTCCTCGTCCCCGGTCTCAAACTCGGGTATGAGTTTGATGAGAATCACCACCCTTCACCTTTGTTAAGAATAACCTTTTTCATTTATTTTTTTTCTTTGTCTTTTTCTTTTATATCCATTATTGTCTCTCTAAAGAATATTGCTTTCTTTATAAGAGCATAATATGTCGCATCTTCATGTATACCAATTTCAAGGATTGAAAATGGTTGCAGATCTCCTATAATACAAAATTTTTGTCCTTTTTGTAAATATTTTATGCATTGATGCAGTGAATAAGGAATCATTTTATGCTCATGAAGCCATGGTATGCCATGTAAAACATTAAAAGAGGTATTAGAGTCGATGATATGGAATTTTGCCGTAGTCACCAAGTCATCTATCTTCAGGAGCAATGTTATTGATCATAGAGCTCGTTCTCCTTATTGATTAAATCCTCATAACATCATTGTATCTGTTAACAGTTGGGACACATCAATATCAAAATATGCAAGAGTTATTAAATTCATTATGTTAATTGAGGCACCTGGGTCGATAAGCACCCTTGAAAGTGTCGTGTCATTTATGTTCATTGTGATGTACAGTGGACAATTATGCTCGGTCGTTCCAAGTAACAAGTCATTGTTAGAGAAGGTAATCTTTCTCGATTCTTCTAATGGACAAACTTCATTTTGAGTGATTCTAGCAAGTTGAGGTAAGCAAATGTCTGGATCTAAGAGAGCTTTTATCAATTTCTCTCTTTTTCCTTTAGAGAGTATAAAAGCATCATAAATACTCAATTTTGCTGGTAACTTTCTCAAGTGAGCTAATACATTATAGTCCACCTTGTTGTGAAGATCATTTTTATTTCATTCATGGAGTTGTGGATGTATTGGAGGAATGATCTTTTCCGGTGTAACTATTTGTTTTTCCTTCTATTGGGAAGCCATTCTGGGAGGCATAACTTTTCCACTTCACAAATTATTTTCGACTATTTCTTTAAGTTTACTGCCCGACTCATTCATCTTTGAGTCTTAAGATCCCAATTTTATGGAAATTAGGGCCCCTTGTAGTTGGAGTGTGACAGTATCGCCTTCATCTTTGTTGTTTTTAGAATTATCATTAATGTTATTGTTGTTTAGGTTGTCATTAGACTGATTGAGATCATGTACGATTTTAGTATTGTCCACAGAATCAAAATTTGAATGATCATTTTCAGAAGTATCACCTCAAAAAGACAAAATGTAAGCAGAACTGGAAGTATTATTATTCACAGTAGTGGTAAACAAGAAGTCATACAAGGTTATTAGTTCATGAGATTTCTTCCCTTTATCCGAGACAACTATACTAGTGGAAGATAAAAGAAGACTAGAAGATACAAAAGGAACAATAGTTCCTGTGTCTAAAAGGCCTCTAATCCTTTTTTGTTCTTTATTTTTCTTTTTCTTTCATTTCTTGGATGATTTTGTGACTTGAAAGTCTGTAAGAATCTTTTCAGAAGATTTACCTTGAACAATGTTATCTTTGTTCTTATTGTCAGAATTAAGCTTATCAACCAAAATCATATTGACTGAAATTTTTTTAGACTATTTCAGATATTCTTTCGGGATCACTATGATTTCTTCTTTAAAGTTTTGCTCTAACCAGTCTTTGAAGACAAAACATTCTTCAATCTTGTGTCTAAGCATTCTGTGGTAGGACAATAATTGGGATTGTCCTTCTTGTCAACTTTTGCTAGCTTTTTAGCCTCATGCAGCTTGAATTCTAGTATTTTCAGCAAGCTATAGAATATTTTACTGATGGCCTCTATCATAAACGGGTATTCTTTATTCATTCTTTCAGCCAACATTCTCTTATCTGTAGGTACTGGAATTGGTTCTTGAAGTTGTAATTGAGAAGAATTTTGTGGTGATGATTGGTCCTGTCACTGTTTCTTTTGTTTAGGTTGAACTTGCTTTACTTGTTTACCCTTCTCTACAATGTTTCCTAGCTTCTTTTCAAATGTTTTGACAGACTTTGTCTTTTCGGTCTTTTTTGTTACACTCATCTGCTTAGCTTCTTTTTGAAGTTCGACAGCTTTACTGAGTAATTTTTCGAATGTTTTTATTATGAATCCCTTGAGCATAAATTCTATAGGCCCATGGATATTTTTAAGCAAGATTTCAACAACGTGTTGTGCTTGGAGTTGTGGTTCACATTCATGCTGAGATTTCTCCAGTGCAAAATGTAATCCACTAAACTCTCTCCTGGCTTTTGTTTTTCTATCACCAAATCACCAACTGTAGTATGATTTTGTGCTCCAGTGAACTGTTGAACGAAACAACTTTCAAGTTTTACAAAAGCTTTAACAGATCCATTAGTAAGTTCCACATATCAGTCAAAGGCAACTCCTGTGAGACATTTAACAAATTAGTGAAATAGAAGAGCATCACTTCCTCTGACATTACAACAACTTGATCTGATGTGTGCAAGATGCTGACAAGGATTACCAGTTTTGTCAAACATTTTGAAGAGAGGAGGAACAAAACCTTTAGGGCATTGAACATAATCAAATTTCTTTGGATAGGGTTTACCCTTTAGAATTAATGATCCAGTTTTTACCTGAGCCGTTGTTTATTTTATTTTTTATTCTACCAATTGTGTAATGTCTTTTTCTAGAATTCCTCTTTGGGGAGAATCTTTTTTCTTTTGATTGCTTTCATTAATTTCTATTGGCTCTCTTTTGTCCTCCAATATGTGTATTGCCTCTGGCCTGATAAGTTCAACTGCAAGCAATTGATTTGTTGGTGAGTTTCGTAAAGCTACCATCAGTTCCTCAATTTTTTGCTCAAGACGGTTAATTTGTTCATCTCTTTGTCGAATAACTAATCATAATTCTTCCATCGTGTCTTCTTCATTTAGTTCTCATGCTAAGGAGGTGGATCATGTGTCGACCATATTTATTTCAGTGACCTCCTCATTTGAATTATTTGAAGAGTCATTTTTTCTCCATATTGAATATTGTTTAATTTCATTTTTTAACTTTTTCTATCCTTCTTTGAATGATTTTACAGGATGCCCTTCACAAGTTTGCTTCTGAGAGCTGTCTGCAGGGGTATTCAGGGTATCCAGGATTCCTTCTGATGATTCTCGTTTCCATAAATTATTTTTGAGTATAGGACGAGATATCATGGGAAGTGTATTATCGTTTGGTGAATAAGAAGAGTCTCCTCATTGTAACATTTGGACCAAAGCAGTCTTTTTAGCAGATGTCTCTTCTGCTTTTGATATTAATTTGTTATGCTCAGTTCAATCTTTTGTAACAATTACATCTTTTATTGTTGGCCCCAGATGAAATTTTACTGGTCTCGAGTACACTAACTGCTAATGGGAATTGCTCATCCCATTTTAAGTAAGTAGGATCTTCAATCGAAAGAATCCTTCTTTTCATTGTTTGTAGAAAAGACACAACAATCGAGAAATTGAACACATGTCTTTCTGTGCTAATCTTTTAAACACAGAGCATACGACATGAATTGACGGAAAATTTCTAGGTTGAAAAACATTGTCTTCATATTCAACATGTATTGGAACATATCAGTTTTCTTTTGAAAAGGAAGGGTTCCCAAAAACACTTTGTTTAAATTTCGACGATTCAAAATTATCATTTTCGTTCCACCTTTTCTTACTTTTAAGAGAACAAGTTTTATTTTTATGTTGGGAACAAATTCTTAGAATATTCTTGGAACAAGATCCAACTTCATATATGGATGGAGATAGAATTCCATTTTCTTCCTCATCATAGATTTTTTTTTTTTTCTGTCAACTTATCTTCACATTTTTTCTAAAGTATATTTTTCTTCAAGTATGTATTGAGGTAAGTCCTCTGTAAAATTAAGAAAATCTTCAAAAGGTTGCAGATTGAATCCTTCGATAGATTGTATACCAGTTTGATATGGATTTTCTAACGCAAATTCAGCTTCATTAAATAATCTAAAATCATATTGATAAAGGCAAACATCTTCCTCAATTGGCGTATTGAAATCTTGATAATAAGAAAATAATGAATCCGAGGATTCCATTATCATTTCTCTAAAAATTCAAGAAATAAAATGTCATAGACTTATTTATAAACTGGGAATTTATTTTTGTTTTATTTTCTTATCATAAAATATCAAAAATGACTCTTCAAAGAGTTGTATTTAGAAAATATGGGGGCCTATTTGTCAAAGGATAAAGCATTAAGTGAAAACAAGTGATTTAACAAGAGATGAGAAGAAAGATACTCCCAAGGGAGTCACCACTTGAAATCTCTTGTCGGCATCCGGAGACGTCCGAGGTTTTCTCGGTGTCGATGTCGATATTGTTTTAGAGTCGCCACTCTGTTTATCTATAATATTACCCTAATCTTCAATAAATCTTATTTCTTTGAATCCCTTAAAAGGATCCTTAGACAATAAGAAATTTGAAGAATATAAGGGCTAATAAGATAGAAATTAGTAAAAGAAGAAATCAGTGATAATCCCAATAAAAGAAGATTCTAGAATGTCTTGTCCTAGAGGTTCTATATAAGGATAATGAAATTTTGGTAACCAAAGATTTCTAGATGTAATATCTATCCTGAGTTCTTAAATCTCGTAGAGAAGCAAGCTTCTATAGTTAATTACATCTTAAACAATTATGATTGTCTAAGCAAACTTTTGATTAATGTTAATCACTTATTTTCTAAGAAGTTTCAAGAACAATGAATGGAACGTCAACGTTCAATCATATGGGTAATGTGTTATACTACCCTAAAAGTTTGATTTTGTCAATGTCATTTATTATGTCTATTTGGTTTTGTTTTGTTTTGTTATTTTTTGTTTTAATTATTTTATTGTCTTGTAATTTGTTATTTGTTTGGTGGCTATTCTAATAGTTTGTTTTTATTTTTTCATGTTATTGTTATGTTATTATGTCTTTGTCTTAGGTTTTGTGGCTAAGCTAACAGTTTCAGTTAGGTTTTAATATTTTAGATTTAATGTTATTTGAATGTATTGTGTCTAATGTTGATTAGACTTAAAATCTAACAAAAAGTTAGATTTTAATATTTTAGATTCGATATCATCTAAAAAGTATTAAGTCTAATGTTGATTAGACTCTGATAATTAGATTCAATGTCATTTGAATATAACTTTTTGATTTAATATTTCAACTTGGATTTAATTTAGGTTGAACCTAAGTTAAAATTTTTTATTGACTTAAGTTCAATATGGATTGAACTTAAGTTTAAATGAAGGTTGAGTTCAATTTAGGTAGAAATATTGACTTAAGTTCAATATATGTTGAACTTAAGTTAGGTTTTGAGTTAACTTAGGTTCAACATTTGGTTGAACTCAAGTTAGATTTTGGTTATGTTAGGTTCAATATGGGTTGAACCTAAAGTTTGGTTAACTTAAGCTGAAATTAGGTTGAACTCAAGTTAAATTTTTGTTAGGTTAGGTTCAATGAGTTGAACTTGACATTTATGTTAACTTAGGTTCAAAGTGAGTTGATCCTAAGTTATAGGATTGAAGATTTAAGTCTTATTGGAATTAGGCTTACTTGGGTTTATAAGTTACTTAAGTCTAATGTAAGGAAGACTAAAGAGAAAATTAAGTATGATGGGGTTAAACTTTATTAAGGTTTAGGTATGATTGATCCTTAGTTCGTTAAGGTTTAGTGATTTAATTAGGTCTAATAGGTTAGACCTAATTAGGGTTTAGGTTTGATAAACCTTAGTTAATTAAGGTTTAATGATTTAATTAAGTCTAATGGGTTAGATCTAATTAGAGTTTAAATAGGATTAAACCTTAGTTAATTAAGGTTTAATGGTTTAATTAGATCCAATGGGTTAGACCTCATTAGATATAGATTTGATTAAAGCTTAGTTAGTTAAGGTTTAAAGGTTTAATTAGGTCTAACGGGTTAGACCTAATTAGGGTTTAGGTTTGATTAAACTTTAGTTATTTAAGGTTTAATGATATAATTAAATCTAATGGGTTAGACCTGATTAGGGTTTATATTTGATTAAACCTTAGTTAGTTAAAGTTTAATGATTTAATTATGTATAGTAGGCTAGACCTAATTAGTGTTTAAATTTGATTAAACCTTAGTTAGTTAAAGTTTAATAGTTTAATTAAGTCTAATGGGTTTGACCTAATTAGGGTTTAGATTTGATTAAACCTTAGTTAGTTAAGGTTTAATAGTTTAATTAGGTCTAATGGGTTAGACTTATTAGGGTTTAAATTTGATTAAACCTTAGTTTGTTGAGGTTTAATGATTTAGATACATCTAATGGGTTAGACCTAATTAAGGTTTACATTTGATTAAACCTTTGTTAGTTAAGGTTTAATGATTTAATTAAGTATAATGGGTTAGATCTAATTAGGGTTTAGATTTAATTAAACCTTAGTTAGTTAAGGTTTAATAGTTTAATTATATATAATGGGTTAGACCTAATTAGGGTTTAAATTTAATTAAATCTTAGTTAGTTAAGGTTTAATGATTTAATTAGATCTAATGGGATAGACCTAATTAGGGTTTATATTTAATTAAAACTTAATTAGTTAATGTTTAATTGTTTAATTAGGTCTAATGAGTTAGACCTAATTAGGGTTTAGATTTGATTAAACCTTAATTAGTTTAGGTTTAATTCTTTAATTAGGTCTAATGGGTTAGATCTAAGTAGGGTTTAGATTTGATTAAACCTTAGTTAGTTATGGTTTAATGATTTAATTAAGTATAATGGGTTAGACCTAATTAGGGTTTAGATTTGATTAAACCTTAGCTAGTTAAGTTTTAATTATTTAATTAAGTCTAGTAGGTAAGACCTAATTAGGGTTTAGATTTGATTAAACCTTAGTTAGTTAAGGTTTAATAATTTAATTAGGTATAATGGATTAAACCTAAGTAGGGTTTAATTTGTCTTAAACCTAATGTAATTATGGTTTAAGGTATTTAATTAGGTCTAATTAGGGTTAGACCTAATTAGGGTTTAATTTGTCTTAAACCTAATGTAATTAAGGTTTAAGGTGTTTAATTAGGTCTAATTAGGGGTTAGACGTAATTAGGGTTTAATTTGTCTTAAACCTAATGTAATTAAGGTTTAAGGTATTTAATTAGGTTTAATTAGGGGTTAAACCTAATTATTGTTTTATTTGTCATAAACCTAATGTAATTAGAGTTTAAGGTATTTAATTAGGTCTAATTAAGGGTTAGACCTAATTAGGGTTTACATTTAATTAAACCTTAGTTAGTTAAGGTTTAATTATTTAATTAAGTATAATGGGTTAGACCTAATTAGGGTTTAGATTTGATAAAACCTTAGTTAGTTAAGGTTTAATAATTTAATTAAGTCTAATGTGTTAGACCTAATTAGAGTTTAGATTTGATTAAACCTCAGTTAGTTAAGGTTTAATAGTTTAATTAGGTCTAATGGGTTTGACTTAATTAGGGTTTAGATTTGATTAAAGCTTAGTTAGGTTTTAATGATTTAATTAAGTCTACGGGGTTAGACCTAATTAGGGTTTAGATTTGATTAAACCTTAGTTAGTTAAGGTTTAATAATTTAATTAAGTCTAATGGGTTAGACCTAATTAGGGTTTATATTTGATTAAACCTTAGTTAGTTAAGATCTAATAGTTTAATTAGGTCTAATGGGTTAACCCTAATTAGGGTTTAATTTGTCTTAAACCTATTTTAATTAAGGTTTATGGTATTTAATTAAGTCTAATTAGGGTTTGGACTTAATTAGGGTTTAATTTGTCTTAAACATAATGTAATTAAGGTTTAAGGTGTTTAATTAGGTCTAATTAAATGTTAGACCTAATTAGGGTTTAATTTGTCTTAAACCTAATGTAATTAAGGTTTAAGGTATTTAATTAGGTCTAATTAAGGGTTAGACCTAATTAGGTTTTAATGTCTTAAAATTATTGTAATTAAGGCTTAAGGTATTTAATTAGGTATAATTAGGGGTTAGACCTAGTTAGGGTTTAATTTATCTTAAACCTAATGTAATTATGGTTTAAGGTGTTTAATTAGGTCTAATTAGGGGTTAGACCTAATTTGGTTTTAATTTGTCTTAAACCTAATGTACTTAAGGTTTAAGAAATTTAATTAGGTCTAATAAGGGTTTGTCTTGAGTTTATGTTGGGTTAAACTCAATTTTGACTTAATCTATTGTAGAATGGATTAAGTAAGATGAGGAGGGAATTTGTAGGGTTTATAATATTAATTTATAATTAATAAATTTTCACCCTATTGTAAAAATGTCATTTTAAATTGTCTAATGGTTTGAGAATTGTTGTTTTAAGGTTATTGTATATGACCTTAAATTTTCTAACCATTTTCCAATTTTAATTTTTTTTAATTTTAATTTTTATAATTATTGTTAAAAATAATTACCAAATTTCTTGAAAATCAGAAAATCATGACTTAAAGGATTTTCCTAGCTTAGGAAAAATCACGGAATGTTTCTAAGGGCCTAGGGATTAATCCTTAAAATTTTCACAATTTTCTGATTTATAAATAATTATAAGTTACTAAAATACTCTAAAAAGTATTAAATTAATTAAAAATCAAATATAAATAAAAAATTGAAAATTTCAATTTCACACTGTTTTCCTTTCTATCCTAAGTTCGAGGGTATTTTTATCATATTTTTAGGATTTTTCTGTGTAAAGTTATGTAATTTTGATTGTTTTAAGGTTTCCCTAGTTTAATTAAACCATTAATCCAATAAAAAAAAACAAGATGGCGCCGCGTGTCCTCGTACGCATGAAAATGCGATTGATCCCGTTGAGGGATTAAAACAGTTGAGCCAGGGAGATTAAAGTGAAGCCGTCCATTTCCAAAACATAGAAATGGACGACATCCGTTCATCCTCTTCACCCTGGTTCAACCCCTGCACCGTCCATGTTATAGAGACAAAAGCTCGCTCGATTCTTGATGGAATTGAGCGATTTTTGTTTCTAGTGGTTCATCTCAAGGAGACGAAGATATCCATACGGATTTGTATAGGTTTTGAATAGATTTGTTCTACAAATTATCAAACTGTAACGCCATTAGGGCTAGCTCAACCATACCTTGGCCACAGTCGATGCAGGATCAAATTGAACAGCTCTACAGCATCGCCTAGACCTCAAAAAAGCTTTAAGATATGAAATCAAACTGATCTCACATCCCAAATAATTTATATAAACGAGCACCGCACCACAAACCGTGTATTTATCCCGAGGAATAGACACACCGCTTGATGATGGGGCTCAATTAAATAAACTAAAAGATTTGTGACATCCGTTTGGTCTGCGAACCAATTTTATGAGCCGACAAGTTCCCCTACTTAATATAAAGGAATTAAGCAATGTTAATATTACCTGGGTTCTTAAAGTTCCCTTTAAGGGCAAGCCCCTATAGTTAAATGATGGGAATCACTTAAGAAAACTCTCGATAATGATCAGTGATTTTGCTCTCAAGAATTTCAAAGTTTAAGGTTTTCAAAGGATTTGAGATTTGGAAATTTCAATAGGGAATGGATCAAATTTGGAACAGTTAATTTTAGGAGTCCAAAGGAAGAGGAGTAGGGGAAGTTGAGGATCCAAGAAGAATCTTGGCAACTTCCCGACAATCCTATTGTTTGACTTCAATTTAGGAAGAATTATTTAGTATTTTTGATCCTGTCAATTTTAATTATTTAGGACTTATATTCGTATGACATAATCATACAAATAGCCTCGAAGATGTGAGGGTTTATGTCGTACCACATGACCACCTCGGAATCCTAAGACCGGGTAGGGCTTAATTTACATGACATGATCATGCAAATGCCTAACAAAAAGTTAAGAATTTATGTTGTACTAGGAAAACTACCTCGAAGTCCTATGGCTAGGTTATTTAATTCTAAGAAAGGTTTTGCTGAAGTAGACCCGAGTTTTGCTGATGACGATAGTCGTGCTGCCCACCATGCTCCGAGCTCCTTATTGCTGCAGAGGTTTAGTTTTAGAAGTGATAAATCAAAGGATGAGAGAAGTGTTTTGGTTTAGAGAAAATCTTAAAATCCAAGTGTTTTTAATATTTTAATTAAAACAAATCTTAAAGTTGTTTAAACAGAACCGATTAAGATCCCACGGTTCCGTCATCCCAGCACCGTTATTTTCATTGAATTCACTTAGTCCAGATGAATTTGCTAAACTCAAATAAATGAGTTCCACACTTTCATTTAGACCGTGGGAAATCCCGTTAGCAACACGTGAGTTACATCATCCGAGGTATTCCCGATCATTCAACGAGACGTTTTAATTTAGTTAAAGTTGTAGTTTTGTTGTTCTGTTTGTGATTAAATTTTGAGTTATTTTATATTTTGAAATATTGTGGCGGTGATTTTTATCTTGTAATGACTTTTAATTTAGTTTTGGTTTCAGTTCAGGGACTATCCTACAGGTTTTGGTTTTCATGCAACAGTTATTTATCATGCAAGAAAAGTACAGTACAGTGCATGTAGGTGAATTGCAATAAATTAAATTGCAATAAAATAAAAGCGTACCTAGAGGGTCTTCTCGTCATCCCAAGCTGCACTTAAAACACATGTTAAGGCATTTAAATGTTTCAACAAGTACTTAGGTAAAGCTAATGGAAAGGTTTTGGTTGTCTACCAAAGTCCTAATCCTATAGCTAGTCATCTCCTATGACGTCTAGGTTCTTGTGTTTTGGCTTAAGGATGATTTTCTTCATCAAAGAACAATTAAGTTCAATTGTTCTTATAAACATTCTATCATATTGAGGAAGTGCTTAAGAAGAGTCTTAAACATCTTTTCAATACCTCTAGGATTGTTTTAAGTCCAAGAGAATTTAATTATACAAGTGAATTAATCATCGAGGAGTTTAAGTTTTGTTTTCTTGCTCAGTGAACTAGGACATTTGAATATCCTGTAAGTGAAGTAACACTTCACTTGATACTTCATTTAGGAGTTATAATGATAGAAGCTTTCGAGGCAAGTTGGTTTGTTGAAAAATTTTAATCATTTTAAATTTAAAGTTTGAGTTAATGATTTAAAGTATTTTGATTTAATTATGAGGTTTTAATTAATAATTTTAAGTTTGGAATAATGTTCAAATTATTTTAGATCTAATTCTTAATGATTTAATTTAGGTTTGTTGTTAAATGATTTTGATTTAATTTAGTTCAATTTAATTTTAATTCATTTTAATTTAATTTTAATTTAATTTGATTTGATTTTAATTTAATTTAATTTAATTTAATTTAATTTAATTTAATTTAATTTTAATTTTAATTTAAATTTAATTTAATTTTATTTTCTTTAATTTTAATTTAATTTGACTTGATTTTTAATTTAATTTAATTTTAAAATTTAATTTAATTTAATTTAAATTTAATTTTAATCTTAATTTAATTTAATTTAGTTTTAATTTTAATTTAATTTATTTTTTAATTTTAATTATTAATTGAGATTATTGAAGTGATTTATTTAGGGATTTTTAAATTAAAGAATAAATATCCTCTTAATAATATCCTTACTTTAATAATTTCAATTTCTATTATTCTTCCAAAATTTCAATTAATTAATTAATTAAAGTTTTATTTTAATTATAGTTGAAATGGTTAGTAGGTTTCTACCCTTAATCATTTAAGTTTCAATCATCCAAAGTAAGTTTAAAATCAAATATTTTACCCTCCCCTTTTGATTAATCCTAAAATTTTAATTAAGGGTTGAAATTTTTAATTACCCTTTTTCCCTTCAAGCTTAATAATTTTATAACTCACTAAATTAAGCTCAAATGAACTTGAAATTTTTATGTAACCTCACTCACATGTCAATTAAGACATTAGAGGAGAAAATGTGATTTTTCTATATTTAATTTATTTATGTAATTATTTTTTATGGAAAATAGGGGTTTAAAAGGAAAATTCAATAACATGTGCAAGTAAATGTTTTTGTCCTTGAGAAAATTATGAGATGTTTCGAATGACGAGAGAACCATTTGTACCAATTTTGGTGATTTTTGGAATTATATTTTATTTATTAGAATTATTTTGAGTTTTGGAGTATTAATTAAATTTAAAATAAAATTAAAATTGAAAAATAGATTTTATATTTTTCTTAAATCTCTCTGATCTCAAAGAGTCTAGAGAAATAAATTTTATATTTTTCTGTTTTTTCTTTAATTTATTAGAATTATTTTAATGAAAAGGTTGAAAAATACATTTTTTAGTATTAAAAATTACATTGAGCCATTAAAATTCAATATCTTACCCTAGGGACTTAAGGAAAATATTTGGTTTGTTCCTAAATGATTAGAATTCAAAATGTGACATTTTGGTGATTTTTAATATTTTTATGATTTTTATTATTTTTTAATTAAAAAATATTAAAATAATGATAAAAATCAACTTTTTTAGAAAATTACAATTTTAATTTTCCTAAGTTCCTCTGATATCAGAGATGCTCGAAAAATATTTTTGTTAATTTTTGAAAAATATTTTGTGAGTTATGAATTTTTAAAGTTCAAATTTATTTAAGGGGCTTAATCAACCCATTTGGTGGATCAAACCAAGTCCAATTGGTTTCAAATTTTTATGTAGTGTTCTCCTATCCATAAAAGACATTGGAGAATTATTTTCAAGTCAATTTGATGTATGATTAATCCTAATTAATTAAAGTTCAATTTTGAATGTGTAAGCCAATTAGGGTTAATCCAAGTGAGTTAGCTCAAAAACTATTTTTCCTAGGGTCCTCTGGTCATAAGAAACATCACCAAATTATCCTAAAATTTATTTCACAACATGCTAATAATTGGAATTAAAATACCTATAATAGTAATATGCAATTGAAAAATCAACAACTTCTCACAGAGATGGCCCCTGGCTTTGGAAAATTCAGGCAATGTTCGCAAATTCAGAGGCTTCAAAAGCCCTATGGTCTCATGCCATAGTGAATTGTCTACATGCATGGAGAATTAAAATGGTACAAAGAGTAATTAAATAATTAAAAATCAAATACTTGATAAAATAATTTGATTTCTTTTCCACATGATTCTCCTCTGTTCACTGAGCAAGAGGGTATTTTTATTTTATTTTTAGGATTTTTCTACACAAAGTTATGCGATTTTGAAGTTCTGGGAATTTAATAAATAAGAAAAATCCCTAATTTTCTATTTAAACACGCGGCACTGACTCAATCTCGGCGCCTCCGAAGCTCCACGCGTCGCCTCTTGATTCGGCGCCGCTATCTGAATGGGATGCCATGCGGCCTGCTGTTCATGTCCCTTTGCTCCGTCCGACGTGATCCTGGCCATCCATCCAATACACGCACGAATGGACGACATTCGTTCACCGTCCCCGATCGACCTCACCCGAGAGCTGTCCACACTAAAATCCTAAGATCTCACTCGATTCTCAGCAGATTTTTGTGTTCTTGTGCTCTATGGATTCGTCTCGAAGAGACGAATACATCTATATGGTGATCATGCATTGAAATTAAGGCATTTGAAATGGAGAATCCCCAGAAGCTCGGGATAAAGAATTAGCAAATACCTTAGCTCAGAGAAGTGTGGCTTCAATTTGAGAGTTGTGTCACGTTCGATTGGGTCCAAGAAAGCTCCAGATGAAGTCCCTTGGCCTGGTGAATTGTCTAGGTATGATTTCGACCAAGCCCGATCACAACCTTTGGAGTCTGGAACAGCTGGGTGGTCTGGAGAGGGGGCTTCCACTGGGAAACTCCTTCTCTTGGTCTTGTGTAGGTGTGGGTGAGTTTAATTTGATTTTGGTGGGGGATTTGAAAGTGTCCTGTTCTGGCCTGAGAATGGAGCTTCAAAATTGAGCTCGATCAGTAGGAATTGGGGCAGGAGAACAGTGGGGATCAAATGCTCTAAGTTCGGGGAGTAGTCTGGAACAATTTTGGCAGAGTTTCCTTAAGGTTTGTTTCAGCACCCCTCATGTCCGAGAGGAGGTGAGGTTTAAATAGCCATGGCTGGAGGGCCTCCCAGGGGGAGTTAGGGGTCGGGATCAGCTGCTCTGGTAAGGAGAAGAACAACCATGGTGGCCACTGGGCATGGCTCAACTCAGTAGGTGAGAATTCCAAGCTTGGGCTCACATGATGCTCTCGGGTGTGGTGTTTTCTGGCGACTCAGGCGGCTGGCCGGCAGGGTCAGGTCACTGTTGTCATCAGGAGGTTCAGAGCTTGATATTTGTGAGTTCAATTGAGCTTTGCCATGTGTAAAGTAGTTAAATTAAAATGGCATGGGTGAAGGCTATTTTGGCTTGGTTTGGTTCAACCCAACACTTTGGGCTTGGTTCACCCTCCAAGGTAGCTTTGGGTGTTGTGGGGAGTCAAAGGAATCAGCTGGTTTGGAAAGGAGAAGTCCCTAACCAAATATATTTGGATTAAATTTGGGTTAAAGGGAAACATGTTTAGGGTTAATGACTTTTAGGAGGTACTTAAAGGACCTCCTCTTTTTACCATTTAAGGAGAGTTGACAAATTAAAGATTCTCATGGCTTGCCAATGGCTTACATGTGGCTTCATGGCTCCATATGGCTTGGGAAAAGATGGTTCACTTGCATGAGAAAGGGTGTTGGAATTTTTGATGGATTTAAGAAGAATTGTCATAAAGCTTTATTTAGATTTATTTAGTGATAGATTTTGGAACTTAGGATGTGTTTTTAAATCAAAGGGATGATGAGAGGAATTTCATGTGGGCTTTGTCATGGACTTTGGGCTTTTGAATTTGGTAAAGGTGGGCTTTTAGAATGGTTTAAGGGGATGGGCTTTTAAGTTTAAAAACAAATTGGTAAGTGGAAATTTTGTAAAGGGCCATGCCAAATAAATGTTGGGTTTAGTTTAAGGATGTGTCATGAGTGATTTGGAATCAATTTGAAGTGATTTGGAATTGAATTGAGTCTAATTTGGGTCCCCTTGGTGATAGGGTCAAAATAGGTCAAAATGGACCAACTTGGGCTAAGGTTGGGATAATTTTGAAATTGATGTAAATTTAATATTGAGAAATGTTTATGGGAGTGTTTCAAAGAGGTTTCAACTTTGGTTGGGTTTTGATTTTGGGATTTGGGCCCATTTTGGTAAGTTTTGGATGTAGGCCCATTTAAGGGATTTAGGGTTTGGGTTGAATTTGAGTAGGATTTGGGTCCAAATTTTGGGCAAATTATGTTAGTGTTTTGTTTGTGCGGATGTTAGGAAGGTTTTAGAAAAGATTTGGGTTAAATTGGGAATTAATTGGGTTGGTTTGGGCTAAGCTTGGGTCATGGGTCAAAATTGGGCTTTAAGCTTAAAAAAGAAATTAGATTCAAATGCCAATTAAATTGGGCTTGGATTTGGTCTAGATTGATGTTGGGGATATTGAATTGAAGTTAGAATTGAATTGGACCAAAATTGAGGTCAATTGGGATGATTTGGTTTGACATTGGGTTCATTTGGGTTTAAAATAGGCTAAATTGGGGGTTTTGGTAAAAGTGGGGTAAATTGGCAAAATTGGCCTATGGTGTAGTTGAACAAAATAAAATTAGGAATATTTGGGATTTTCTGGGAATTTTTTGGAATTTTTGGATTTTTGGATTAAGAGGGGCATTTTGGTAATTTAGAGGGTATTGGGGGTATTTTTGGAAATTTTGGTATTTTTGGCTGTGGTTGATCAATTTGATTGGAGGGAAATGTTGAGGATTTATTTTGAGGAATTTTGGGTAATTTAGGTGATTTTGTAAATTTTGGGTAGTTTCAAGGGCTTTTAGTAGGTTTGGTGGGTTCGGGGCCCCGGGGGTCAAAAATTGAAATTTTGAAAAAATGCAGATTGATCAAATTTGAGTAAAGTGGAATCACTTTGGTTGAGCCATTAAGTCATATCAAGCCCATAGGAGCCATGAGGGGACTCATTTGAGGCATTCATTATGTTGTTCCTAACCCTCTTAGCTAGGGGCTTAGTGGTTAAGGACCATCCATATGAATTATCCACATGAGTCAGGAAGTCTTGCTAGGCATGAATAGTTTTAGGATTTGGAATGTGTGTGTGAGAGTGTAGTGTATGTGGAGGTCAGCCCCCACCAGACCAGGCCACCCAGGGTATTCCTAAGGCCAAAGAGTCCTATACGGAACTCATCCTTTAAACCTCCACATTTGATCTCAACCCTTTAGGTGATTAGGGGTTTACAATCAAGCTTGTGGGGTTTGCAGGGAGTTAAGAAGTGGTTGAGCTTCTAAAGGGGTAGGTTCCATCTCTAGTCCTCTAAGATAGTCAAAAGAAAAGCCTAAGGCTAGATCCTAAGTACTAAAGAGAGAAGAGAAGACCTCATCAAAAATGAGGTCAACAGGCTCGTCTTTTTAGGATCCCAGAAAGCTTCAGGGGTGGTTAATTTGAAGTTTTGGATAACTTCATTTCAAATTCCATTTTGTTCTATTTTGGGGTTTTCGGGTTGTTCAAATTGAGGGAATTCAGTAGTCTTTATGGCTTTATTTCATGTGGGATTAATTTCTTAGGCACTAGGGAGTATTTTTGGTTTTGGGAGTTGTGGGAATTAGGAAGTGTCTAAGGTTTTCCAATTTCCTTTCCTCTCTTAGCCTTCCCGGGTTTGGGCTTATTTATAGCCATGGTTGGTCATGGTTAAGCTTGGCTAGCTTAGGGTTTATTTGGGAAGTTATTAAATTCTACATTAATGTTTAGAGGATAGAATTTGACTGAGGAATAAAAAAAATTTTGCATGTTTCAAGGTTAGCCTTCATTAGGATTAACCATGGCGAAGGTTGGATACAAGCTTTAGCTTGCTTTCATTGGATGGCTAGAGAGGTGTATTGGACGAGCCTTCCCCATATGAGTCCTCCTTAGTCATTTAATGATTATGAAGAAATAATGACACATAGGCCTCCTACTCATCCATTTTCATCATTGGATTTAACCATAGTAAATGGATAGCTCAAGTCATGTTTTCTTTCTATTAGATGAGAGGGAGGTGCATGGTGACTCAAGAAAGACATGCTATCATCCATTTTCCATGTCATTTAACTTTTGATGAGAGCATGACACATAAACCTCCATTTCCCTAATTTTCCAAAATTTGGTATTTATAAGATCACCCCATGATGTGAGGGTGATCTAGGCTAAGATTTTCTCCATTGGATGACTTGTGAGGTGAGTGATGTCTCACATATGTCATTTCTTAAGCCTTTCATGAAGGAATGACACCTCCTTCATCCTTCATGATGGTGTTTTTAACCATGGTTAAATGATATCTCATGGGTCATTTAATGTGTTAAATTATAGGTAAAGTGTCACATGGGTCATGTGTAACCCATAAGAGGTCATCCATGATGTCATTATTGGGTTTAGAAATTTAAAGCCATTTATTATGTCATATGTCCAAATTTTATTTTTATGGCTTTTTAATTGTATTTTCATTTTTAATTAATTGCATAATTAATAAAAATATAGGAAATTATATTATTAGCCAATAAATTAATCAAAATAATTTTAGATATAATTATTTGATTAATTTCATTATTATTTTGTTCAAAATGGGTATTTTGACCAAATTTGATGGATGTTGATTAGGGTTGACCATGGTTGACCCAGGTTAACTCAAATTGACCCATTTTAATGTGACTTTTCTAACCATGTCATGGTTTAGCTTAGTCATAAAGTCTAAGGGTTTTGAATTTTTGGGTGGGTTTGGTCATGATGACAATTTTAAGGGTTTATGTCAAGAAAAAAGTCAATGTATTGACTTTTGAGTTTTGCCTTGGTCTCTTTGACCAATGTCAAGTTGACTAATGATGTCAATGTGGTAGTCTTTTAGGTCTTGGGTTGGCCAATTTGACCAATTTTTGTCTTTTTAAGTTAGGGTTTGACCAATTATATCAATGTGATGGTCTTTAAATCATGTGCTGACTAATTTGTCCTATTTTGGTTAAAGGTTGACTAATGAGATCAATGTGATGATCAAAGGGTGATGAATTGATGATGTTGGCGAATATTGTCTTTTTGGGTCAAATGTTGATCATTTGGGTCAGTAGGGTGGTCATTGGGTCAAGGATCGACCATTTTGACCAATTTTGACTTTTTGGGTCAAAGGTTAACCTGTTAGGTTAGTAGGGTGGTCATTGGTCAAGGATTTACTAGTTTGACCAAAGTTGACCTTTTTGGTCAATGGTTGACCTGTTTTGTTCTCAGTTGATCAAATTAGGGTTTTTCATTACTTATTTTATCATTTAAGAATGTCATTAAAATCTGGGTTAAAAAGGCTTCATTAGGGTCTTACCCTAAACATTTGGGTTTAGTGACCATCATTGAGATTTAGGGAGCCAATATTGGTAGACTTCCTGTCTCAACAAGGTTTAGAAATAATGCTCACAACAACACCATCATCTTAAGAAGCTCGGCCACGAAACATTCTTCTTTCTTAGCCAATCTTTGGAAAAAGGTGTGAGCTCAGGTGATGGGTGATCCATACAAAAATACCTATTTTTATGCCTTGATTTTTATCAAATTTTTAAGGATATTATGCTTTAATGAAAGGTATTTTTGTGTTTTGGATGTAGGTGATGCAAAAATGTTCAAGATGGAAAAAAGGATGAAAAAGGAGCAAAAAGGAGCAAAAATGGAGCCAAAATGCAAAATTGTCAAAATTATTGGCCTGGCGCCAGAATCCGACGCCTAAGAGCCAGTTCGATACAGAATTCTGTAAGATTTTTGAAGACTTTTAGACGGTTATTTTGATGATGTTAGTGATTATTGGACCATCTAGAAGATTGACAGTTACTCCTGGATTATAGGGACATGTGATACATTGTATTTGGACGCTTGGAAACAGTTAGGTTTGCGAAGAGGTGCGATCCAAAGTGAAGAGGTGCAAAGAACTGGACGCAGAGTCCGGTGCCTAGGCGCCAGATTCAGGCTCCTAGGTGCCAGACACACCTTCTAGAAGATTCATTGAACATGGATACATTTTGAAGAGGTGCCTCAAGGCAACACTTGAAGCCTATAAATAGGAGGCGACTCCTTCAGAGAAAAAGGCCCACAAAAGCACCAACGCCCAACCTAGTCCCCTAGCCCCATAGTTCCATTTAGAGAGAGAAATTAGAGAAATATTTTAGGGGCCATATTTATAGTTTCTTTTATTAATTAGTGAGTTTATTTTAGAGTTTGTATTGAGATTATTTGAAGAGTCGGTGCTTTTAAAGTCTATTTAGTTTAGAGTGAGAAGGATTCAGAGGTTCAATTGGAGAAACACTTGAAATAAGTATTTGTATTTTGATTCAAAGTTTTATTTATATGTTTTGTTGTTTAAATTCAATGTGTTATGAGTAGTTACTTTCTTTCTTCTTTCAACTATGAAAAGATAAATAAGATAATATAAAATTCGTTGGAGAATTAAAAACTATATATATATTTTAAACATTGTGATGATATTAATACCAGATCTTAAATTCCTTTTTAAATTGGTCATTTAAATTGTTAAAATCTGTTGAAGATTATTGGACCTAGAAGGAGATGAATTCTTAAGTAGTAGATATCACATGAATCCTTGGGTAGTAAGGCCTTGCGCGGGTTATTCAACGTGAAGTGCAAATAAATAGGAAGATATTATTTAATGGGCGTAGAATTGATAAGTTTTTAGAGTGACAGGCTAAATTCTTGTAATTTGGTTTATAGAGAAGGAAAGTGTCACTAGTAGGGCCTACCATAGCCACCCTTGGACATCTAGTAGTGTGAGCCTAGATTATCCCATTCTACTAACAATACATCCAGACCTGATCTATAGATCAGCTAATGTTCTTTATATTATCGAGTTAAGGTAAAGAATAGGATTGCTTCTATTTGACACTATACCATAAATTTAAATTCTCAATGAATATTATATTATCTAAAAAGTCTTGGATTAATTGAAAGGAAGAAAGTTGTTTTCTTATTTTTATTTACATCAATCATTACTTTATTACTGTTTTATTTCTGCATCTAGTAAATTAAATATCAACTTTTTAACTTTAAAAGAAATACATAAAAATAAAATCAAAATATTTTTAAAAAAATCTATAATCCTCCACGTGGGATCGATACTGGGGTCTTTATTTAAAGCCCTATATTACTTGAAACGATACATATACTTGCATAGTAACCCTTGTGTGTAAAATATTTTCCATAAAATTATATTTATATACACTAGCCGCTATTATTATTTGAGTTAAAGTATTGGCTATAACATATTTTTGATAGCATAAATTACTGCATTGTTTGGCGATTGCAAACCAAGTTTTTGGTGCATTGCTGCGGATCGAGGGTCAAGTTTTTGGCGCCGTTACCGGGGAGGCAAAATTTATAGATTTTAAATATTTTATTTTATTTATTTCTTTTATTGTCAAAAATTTAAAATACAAAAACATTTAAAAAAATAAAAAAAAAATAAAAATAATAATTTTATTTCTTGCTATTTTAATTTTTATTTACTTTTTATGCGTAGTTCTAGATTTGAAGGATTATTACCTTTAGATTCTGAATTCGAAAGAACTGTTAGAAGAATTAAAAAAGGAAAACAAATTCAAAAATATCAAGAGATGGCTAATTTACATAATAATTTACAAAATCCAATTGAAATTAATGAACGAAATGTTTATAAATCATTAAGGGATTATGCTAACCCTACAGTTGATGAACTTCATAGTAGTATTCAAATACCTACTGTAGATGCTAGTTCTTTTGAGCTTAAACCGTCTATTATTCAAATGGTTCAAAATAATGAATTTGGGGGAACACCAAATGAGAATCCAAATTTACACCTTGCTAGTTTTTTAGAACTTTATGCTATCTTTAAATATAACAATGTATCTGATGATTCTATTAGACTTAGACTCTTTCCTTTTTCTTTAAGAGATAAAGCAAATATGTGGTTGAACTCATTAGCAACAGGTTCTATTAAAACATGGGCTGAAATGGCACAAAAATTCCTTGCTAAATATTTTCCTCCTTCTAAAACTACTAAATTAAGGAATAATATTACTTCATTTAGTCAATTTGATGGGGAGACAATTTATAAAACTTGGGAAAGATTTAAAGAACTATTAAGAAAATGTCCTCATCATGCTTTACCTGATTGGTTAATTATTCAAACATTTTATAACGGACTAATTGGATCACTTAAATAAATTATTGATGCTGCTGCTGGAGGTTCTTTAATGGCTAAATCATTTGAAGAAGCTTATACTTTAATTGAAGAAATGACTAACAATAATTTTCAATGGCCTTCTGAAATTATTAATCCTAAAAGAATGGCAAGTATTCATGATTACGAAGCCTTTTCTATCTTAGTTTCACAAGTAGCTGCAATATCTAAGAAATTAGATAATTTTGCTATCAATATATCACATAACAACTCTTCTAATATTGAAGATTCTCAAACTATTGAAACTTTACAAGGTATTGCTAGTAAAAATAATCCTTATTCCAATTACTATAATCCTGGATGGAAAAATCACCCTAATTTTAACTGGAATAATTCACAAAAACAATGGGGGTAATAATTAATCCCATCCAACTGGAAATTGGAACAATCAAGTAAATTCAAACTATAAACCACCTGGATTTAATAATCAACAGAAAAAGTTATCTATAGAAGAATTAATTTTACAACTAAGTAATCAATTACAAAATCAAAACACTGCTATTCGTAATATTGAGAATCAAATGGGACAAATCGCTAATTTAATTAATTACAGACCTCTAAGAACACTTCCTAGTAATGTTGAAGTCAATCCAAAAGAAACTGGAAAAGAACATGAACATGTTAAAGCTGTGCAACTTAGAAGTGGAAAGGAATTAAAAGAAAGAATGCAGAATGAAATTGAAAATGAGATTGAGTTTGAAGAGATTGAAAAACTTCAAGAAACTCCTTCTCTTAGTCAAGATCATACTGTTATTCCTATTAATGTGGAAGTTGAAAAACCACCACCACCTTTTCCTCAAAGACTAAAACAACAGAAGCTTGATCATCAATTTTCTAAGTTCTTTGAAATTTTTAAGAAACTTACCATTAACATAACTTTTGCTGAAACTTTGGTACAGATGCCAACTTATGCAAAATTTATGAAGGATATTTTAAGTAAGAAACAAAAATTTGAAGCTTTTGAAAATGTTGCATTAAGTGAAGAATATAGTGCAATAATTCAATAGAAATTAACTCAAAAACTTAAAGATCCTGGAAGTTTCACTATACCTTGTGCTATTGGAGAAAAATTTTGTAGAAAAGCTTTATGTGATTTAGGAGCAAGTATTAATCTCATGCCATTTTCTAATTTTCGAAGGTTGAATTTAGGAGAGATTACTCCCACCACTGTAACCCTTCGGTTAGTCGATAGATCTATCACCTACCCTAAAGGAGTTATAGAGGATGTTCTTGTTAAAGTGGATAAATTTATTTTCCCAGTGGATTTCATTGTACTTGATATGGAAGAAGATAAAGAAATACCAATTATTTTAGGGAGACCTTTTCTAGCTACCGGACGAGCTATGATTGATGTACAAAAAGGAGAATTAATCATGAGAGTTAATGATCAAGAGATTAAATTCAATGTTCTTAAATCAATGAAGTACCCTAATAAAGAAAAATACTATCGAATGGATATTAGTGATTATATAATTGAAAAACATTATCAAGAAAGATGTAAAGTCATTTCTGAAGAAAAAATTGAATTATTAACTGATGAAAATGAGGAACTAAAAGAAGAAGAATTATCTAAAGAAACTCATTATATTAAAGATAACTGGGAAATTTTGGACATAAAACAAAATGATATACTTTTACCCTCAATTAAAAAAGCCCCTGAACTGGAATTAAAAATGTTACCTGCACATTTAAAGTATGCTTTTCTAAGAAATTCATTAACTTTACCTGTTATTATTTCTTCTAAACTAAGTTTAGATCAAGAAGAAAAACTGATTAAAGAATTATAAGAAAGCTTTTGGTTGTACTATTGCTGATATAAGAGGAATAAGCCCTTCCATCTGTATGCATAGAATTTTAATGGAAGTAGATTTTAAACCTACTATTGAACCTCAAAGAAGATTAAATCATATCATGAAAGAGGTTGTTAAAAAAAAATTTTAAAATGGTTAGATGCTAGAATTATTTATCCTATTTCGGATAGCCAATGGGTAAGTCCTATTCATTGTGTTCTGAAGAAAGGAGGAGTAACTGTCATTGTCAATGATAAAAATGAACTAATTCCTACAAGACAAGTTACTGGATGGCAAATTTGCATTGATTATCGGAAATTAAATGACGCCACCAGAAAGGATCATTTTCCTTTACCTTTCTTGGATCAAATGCTTGATAAATTAGCTGGACACTCATATTTCTATTTTCTGGATGGATATTCTAGTTATCATCAATTACCTATCGCTCCTGAGGACCAAGAGAAAACAACATTACATTCCACATGAATCCTTGGGTAATCGAAGGCTTTATGCGGGTTATTCAACGTGAAGTGCAAATAAATAGGAAGATATTATTTATTGGGCGTAGAATTAATTAGTTTTTATAGTGATAGACTAAATTCTAATAATTTGGTCTATAGAAAGGGAACGGGTCACTGGTAGGGCAGACCATAGCCACCCTTAGACATCTAGTAGTGTGAGCCTAAATCAACCACATTCTACTAATAAAACATCCTGAACCGATCTATAGATTAGCCAATGTTCTTTATACTATCGAGCGAAGGTAAAGAATATGAATGCTTCTATTTAACACAATACCATAATCTAAGTTCTCCACAAATGATAATTATTCTAAAAATATTGGATTAGTTGAAAAAGAGAAAGTTGTTTTATTTATACCTGCATTAATCTTTATTAAATTACTGCTTACTTACTTTTAGTAAAAATTTTATTAAACTTAAAATATGAATTTTGAAAAGAAATGAAAATAATAATTACTTTTAATTTGAAAAATCTAAAATATTTCTTAATTTTCTGTTATAATCTTCCCTGTGGGATCGATAACCAGGACTCTAATTAAGCCCTGTATTACTTGAAACGATACATATACTTGTGTTTGAAATTGTGACTTTACAATAATTATTATAAATATTTAAATATAAATTCATAAATTTTTGCATTTTTAAGTATACATAAAGTCGCGGTTCAAGTTTTTGGCGTCGTTGTCGGCGAAGATAAGGAAGAAAGTTAAAAAGATAATTTTTACATTTCTCAAATTAAAATAATTTATACACCTTTATTTCTTTAAATAAAAATACAAAAAACATATATAAGAACAAAAATACCAAAAAGATTTTAATTTAATTTTTATGCGTAGTTCTGGATCTAAAGGATTATTACCTTTTGATTTCAAATTAGAAAGAACAGATAAAAGAATTAAAAAAGGAAAACAAATTCTAAAATATTAGGAAATGGCTAATTTACATAACAATAATCAAAGTACAATAGAAATTAATGAACAAAATGTTTATAAACCATTAAGGGATTATGCAAACTCTACAGCGGATGAACTTCATATTAGTATTCAAATGCCAGCTGTAGATGCTAATTCTTTTGAGCTTAAAACTTCTATTATTCAAATGGTTCAAAATAATCATTTTGGAGGAACACCAAATGAGGATCCAAATTTACACCTTGCTAGTTTCTTAGAACTTTGTGCTACCTTTAAATATAATAATGTTTTTGATGATGCTATTAGGCTTAGACTCATTCCTTTTTCCTTAAAAGATAAAGCAAAGATGTGGCTTATTTCATTAGCAACTTGTTCTATTAAAACTTGGGCAGATATGACACAAAAATTCCTTGCTAAATATTTTTCTCCTTCTAAAACTGTTAAATTGAGAAATGATATTACTTCATTTATGCAATTTGATGGAGAAATAATTTATGAAGCATGAGAAAGATTTAAAGAACTATTAAGAAAATGTCCTCATCATGCTTTACCAGATTGGTTAATTATTCAAACATTTTATAATGGACTTATTGGATCACTTAAATCTATTATAGCTGCTGCTGCTATTGGTTCTTTAATGACTATGACATTTGAACAAGCTTATACTTTAATTGAAGAAATAACTAAAAATAATTTTCAATGGCCTTCTGAAAGGGTTAATCCTAAAAGAATGGCAAGTATTCAAGAAAATGAAGCATTTTCTATTTTAGCTTCACAAGTGGCTGCGATATCTAAGAAAATAGATAATTTTGCTATTAATATATTGCATGTAAGTAATGATAATTCTGTAAATACTGATGATTCTCAAACAATGGATACTTTGCAAGCTATTGCTAGTAAAACTAATAACCGTTATTCTAATTATTATAATCTAGGTTGAAAAAATCATCCTAATTTTAATTGGAATAATGGACATCAACAATGGAGTAATAATTAAGTTAATCCAACCAGAAATTGGAACAATCAAGGAAATTCAAACTTTAGACCAACTTATCCTCCTGGTTTTAATAATCAGCGAAAAAGGTTAAAGATTAATTAAACTCATTTAACAATTTCCAAAAAGAATTACAAATGTATTCATCAAAATTTTAAGGGCTTAGTAGTGAGCTAGGCTTAAATTAATCCTGCTAAAAGAAGTTTAGAAAAGCAAACATAGTCAAATTCTAAACACATGAAAAACACTACAAGCCCAATTATGAAACCAATTGGCTAATTTTCCTAAACAAATTAACTTTGCCTAAAGGGGTTTTCACCCACATAATCTCTAAATGAAATAACAAATGATAATTCCTCTATTCTTAGAAATGATTAAAACATTGACTCACTGAGCATAAGGGTGTAAAATAAATAAATTATTTAATAATTATGATAGGTTTAAAATGATCTCAAGGAAGCTCAAAAGAATTGTGAAACATATAGGTATCTCCTAGATACTCTTCACAAGTCTTTTGGACACCTTGCAGGACTACTACACAGATCATATTTATTAAATGAAAATATCTCTTAAATGAACAAATGGGACCCATGATATTAGATCAATTTATTATGAGATTATATACATTTTTATTTATTACAATTTAATATATTTATTTAGGAAATCTAAAATCCTTTTAAGGGAGATTTAATTTACAAAAAAAAAAAATCTAAGACCAAAAATGATCTATATCACAAAAAAGAGGTCACTTGATAAGGATGACTATATTAAATATTTAAATCTTAACTAAATTTATGTTTAATCTATTTTAAATTATAACGTATTATTTAAATATTTAACTCATTAGAATTATCATGGGTCTAAAATTAAATTATTCACGTTGAATGACATTCATTGTCACAAATGATTGTGCATTAAATATTAGTTTCAAAGTAGAATTAAGCTCACAAAATACTAACGCGTGTGCTATCACTTGCATGACATTCATTGTCAGAATGGGCAGAGATAAGTGTAATGACAAAGCAAGGGCTTCTTATGCGAGAGCAGATGAAGCTAAGGAGAAAAATATTTAATCCTACGTTGTAGAAAATAAAGGAGGAAGATGAGACGGAGGCAGAAAATAAGAAAGATGAAATGGGAGGATTTGAAGATCCTGATTATGTGAAGGAAAAAAGGAAGGAAGATGGAGATTGAATGGCGAGGAAAATTATTAGTTGGGCGTTAAATGTGGGTGTTTGGGTGGCATGCATAGGAGTTTGGCTATTTATTTCGAGGCCCTTTTTAAAAAGATTAGTAGGATTAAAGTTATTTTGAGAATATTAAGTTATCTTCATTTTTTTTTAGAGAATGATTATTGGTCACATACCAATATATGTAAGCAATTCTAATAAATTATATTTTACCATTTCTTTCTTTCCCAAATAGTATCCTAATGTTACAATATTTACTTTTTATTTTTACATCCAATTTAATTTGACATGTCTTTTTTTCGTTGCTTATTGATTGAATTAAAACAAAACAATCCACAATTTATTTTTTTCTTGAAATTATAATGTTTGGAAATAGTATAATGCCCCACTTTTAATATTTATGCAATTTTATGTTTATAGCAACGACACCAAAAACTTGATCCCGCTTAAAATATAGATATATGATTTAATGTATAATGTGGATTCTATGTAAGTATACGTATCATATCAAGTAATACAGGGCTCTAGTGGAGTCCTGGTTATCGATCCCACAGGGAAGTTTTTAACAGATTTGTTATCAGCTAAATTAAAAGGAATTACTTACTAATAAAGTGAACGAAAATTCAAAGTAACTATCACAACTAAAGTAAACTAATGCTTGAAATAAATTGATTTAAATAATTCAGAAAAAGTATCCTTCTCCTTGTTTTTAGAAAATTAAGTGAATGATGAATTTAAATAGAATTTCTTTTTAAATTGTATTGTGACAAATAGGAGCATTCCTATTCTTTACCCTTTGGTCCAGTGCGAAGAACATTGACTAATCCTATGTTTGATTGCGAATCAGCGGCTAGAGTCGGGAGGATATCGGTCGCCACTTGAGCTCCCACGTTCCCCTCACCGAGGGCTAACATCTACACTTCGGCTCTCAAACGAGTAGGACCGAATTGAGTATTTTAGTCTGTCACACTAAAATATCCAATTCTACGCCCGATAATTAATATTTCTCTATTTATTTGCACCCGCCTTTCAAGGCTTTTGACTTCCCTGAATATTGGATGTAACTTTTACTATAGTTGATAATTCAACATATTTTAACTACTCAATTGGCCAGATTGAAAGTAAATTAAGTTTTAAGTAAAAATTAACATAATTTATTTGAATATTATATTATGTGCTTCTATTTAATTTCATCAATCCGAATAATTTTCATAAACAAGGAGAAAGACTAAGAAAACTACTCAGAATGCATGGGAATAAAACAAAGCATGGATTTCATTTAAAGTTAACAACGATAAACAAAAATACTTATCTTAATTTCCTCCCAGCGAGACTCCTTGAAGTTCCTTTGACTTTTCCTTCTAGTACGATGCAAACTAAATAACACTCAACTAATGAACTCACTAAACACACTCGGACTTACATAAAAGACTCAGAGAAACTTTTTAAAGACTCAAGAGACACACCAAGACACTAGAATTCGGCCTCTATTTATAGAGGTAAGTAAAGGTCTAAGGGGTGCTTAAACACCTCTTCAAAAAGTGTCCAGGTTCAATGTATATGCATTTTGAACTAGCTCGCCGTCGGCGGGAAACGACCTCGCCGTCAGTGGGGCTTCTAGAAGGTCTTCAAACCGCGCGATATCGCTATCGGTGGCTTGGGCTCGCTGTCGGCGAGGTAGTTATAATTCCTTCAGAAATTCTCCTCACGATCTCGCCGTCGGCGAAGTAGTTATATTTGCATGAATTTCCTCCTTTTTGATCCAAATTTGCTCCATTTCATGCTTTTTGCTTCCATCACTTATAAATCTTCATTCCTGCAATAAAATAAAGAAAATACCTTTCTTTAAAGCGCAATTTCATCAAAAATAGATATAAATTTCTTGATGTATTTTTCTGTGATTAAAATCCCCAAACTTAATTATTACTTATCCTCAAGTAATTTTAATACTAAATAAATAATAATAATGATTTCTATAATAGACTTTTTCAATCCACATAATATA
The DNA here is from genome assembly GCA_022702705.1 of Papilionanthe hookeriana x Papilionanthe teres. Classification (NCBI taxonomy): domain Eukaryota; kingdom Viridiplantae; phylum Streptophyta; class Magnoliopsida; order Asparagales; family Orchidaceae; genus Papilionanthe; species Papilionanthe hookeriana x Papilionanthe teres. The sequence goes on along the minus strand of CM040421.1, from coordinate 64,871,752 downwards.
TGAATTAAATTTAAATAACATTATAATAAAGTTGAATAGAAATATTTCTAAGTAATTAAATTAACTTTATAGAGATAAGATTATTTAGTTATCAGCTTTAAGACTTCTAGCTTTCTATTTATTTCAGGAACGACTATATTTAAAAATAGTAAATTACTTAAGATATTTAGATGATAGGAAGTTCAAGAAATCACTATTTAGTAAAATACTAATCCATAAATATAAGTTTAGAAATATGATTAAGTTCTACCCTTTAGGTTGATTCCATTGAAGCCAATTTTTGATAAGGCATCTCCTCAAGCTTCTCCTCACTTATATTTTTCTTTTCTTTTTTTTATTTTCTTTTATTTTTTTTTTTTGAAGTGAGGATTACTGTATCTGGATAGCCTGTTAATAATTTTGAACTTCAATTTCTCTTCCTAAATTTGAAACTTAAAATATTTCTTTGCTTATATATATTTTATAGCCTTTACTTCATTGAGTTTCTATCCTTTCTTTTTCACTTAAATACTTAAGAATTTTCAATGTTTAGAATATAGTTTCCCTTATTTTAAATAGTTTACTATATTCTTATTCCTTTTAACCAAATATCTTATTCCATTAATTAATTGAGTTACTAGAAATATTTTCTTTAACTTTATATAATAATTAAATAAATTAACTCATATTTATTGAATTGAAAATTACTATAGAAAATCATTTAATAATAATTTTTTTTGAAAATAAAAATTGAGAACAATTTTAATAATTAAACTTGTATTTTTACCTTCCCCAAAACTTAAATTTTTCTATTTATGCTATATAGTGAAAAAGGGAAAGTATATAAATAAAATTCATCATACTTTTGAGCTTTAAGTATTTCTTTTCTTTGAAATTTTTGCAGGGTTTTTCATTACTTACAGAACCTGTACTGTTAGTATTCTTCCACATATAAAATATTTAAAAGAAAGTGCAGGGATGGAAATTTTAAAATTAGTATCAAACATAACAAAGAAAACTTAATCTATTACTACTTAAACAATACATTAAGGAAAGACTAACATCCTATATATATATAAATTTGCAACTAATTTAACACATAAAATATCTAATATCACAGCTCAAGCAAACAAACAAACATACTAAGTCCAAAGTCCACAGAAAGTTCTAAGATATTACACAAAGAATTAATAAAGTTTGCATAATAACAAATCTAAACAAACCAAACAAACTAAACAAAGATTCTAATCTTCTGCATTAAAATCCCAAATTATGTCATCTCCCTGATCTCCAGGTTGAGAAGGCTAAGCAGGCTGGTACTGTGAATAACGGGGGCACTCAGGAAAGACAACATCTAAATCACCACTCCTGTATCGACGCTCAGCTTCATAGTATGCAATCTCGTATTCTGAATGTCGCTGGAGATATTCGCTATCATAATCGTGTCTTCTCTCCAAGCCTCCGATCCTTTGGTCTTTATGCTCAAATCTTCTTTCCATATTTTCTCCAAATAACTCAAAACTCTTTTTACTCAGGGTTAATTCATTCATTAGATCTTGAAGGGTAGGAGTGGTTGGCTGAGGGCGTTGTTCATAACTAGTAGAGGGTATATCTCTACTTGAAGAAGGTACATAATCCCTTGTCCCAGATCTCCATCCTTCGTGGGATTCATATTTCTTTATATTAGCCTGAGTAAGGGGTTTCATAGGCTCTATCCATTCCTCATCATCTCTTGCTTTTACCCCAGATAATTGGCAAAGTGCATAGATAAGACCAGGATGTCCTAGTCCTCCTCCACTTTCATTTCTAGCAGTAGCTAATATGTTTTTATAAATAACATTTCCCACATTAATACTCTTCTGGTTCTGAATACAGAAATTCAGAACTGCTCTATCTCTTGTTACCTCACTATGGTGGTAGGTAGGTAACAAAGTAGAACAAATAAAATAATGCTAGGCTTTAGATGTTGCATTTAGCATAGAAAGAGGGAAGTTTACCCGTTCTCACTGCTTTATCTTCCAGACTCCTTTCCCATCAGTGAGAAAGTCGATCACCTCTTCCAGTGGTCCTTCCATAGTTCCAAAAGTTTCATACTAGCTCATGTAGGTGTCTCGTACTTCATAATAAGCGTTTATTCTAGCAGCGTTGAAATCTATAAAAAATCTTCTAACCTTAACCAGTGCATCTTCAGCCTGTGTTAAATTTGTATAAAATTCCTTCACCACTTCCACAGCGGCTCTGTTGGTTACGTAGCAGAAGTTTTCCCATCCTCGCTCCTTTATAACTCGTTCCATTTCTCCTCCTGGATTCTTGAAAACTCGATCTTGTATGCACTTTCTTGCTTGAATGTTTTGAAAATATCGAGTTTGTGCTCTCGCATTAATGAATCGAGTTTCGTCATATTCTATTCGTCATTTTTGTCATGGAGCCATTTCTCGATCTGTGAAATTTGCAAAAAATTTAACTAAACTCCAAAATATTACTAAGAAGGCTTCCTACGACAACTAAAATCCATTGAAATCAATTTCTATGAAATTCTTCCATGTATTTTCTTCACATTTCAAAATTTTTCAAAATATCCTAATGTATAAGAAATTCGTGGTGAAAATCAAAAATTTTTGCATAGGAGTGAAGCTCTTACCAAGGGAAGATGAAATCCGGTGTCAAAAAGTCTTGAAATCGCTTCAAATCCGAGATCTCTCAAGCCCTAGGTCGGTTTTTTCGAAAATTTGAGGAAAGGGATGATGAATAGTGTCGGTTGACTGGTCAAATATAGGTCTTTTCGCGTTCTCGCTGTCAGCGAGGTTTTTCTCGCCGTCGGTGAGCTAATTAATTTCATAAGGCAAAATTTTCGAGAAAAATCTGCCGTCAGCGAGCTCGATCTCTCTATCAGCTGGTTCTATCGCTGTCGGAGAGATAATTCTCGCTGTCAGCAAGGTCCCAAAAATTTTAAATTTTTGAAATTCGTCAATCATTTTCAACCTCGAATTGCCTTTAATCAATCTTTCGATCACTTAATTTAATAATAATACGAACATTAGATACTTATACTCTCAAAAAGTCACACAACACAAACAATATAACTTTATATATGAAATCCATGAAACTTACAATTTTTACACTGACAACTTAACATATACTTAACTTAAATGTTCAAATCCATAATACTCAACATCACAATCCACACCACAACACTCTAAATGTTGAGACATAACAATTTACATAAAATCTCATCAAATTTGAGATGATCAAATCAAACTTCGACTCATAATAAAACTTAAATTCAAATCAAACACACATATATATACAAATATAACAAAAACATAGAAATCTTTCCTACTCTTCAGTGTATGAACTAACATCTTCTCTGATATTTCCGATGCGACGCAGGTGCACAAATAAATTGTAGAAAGGCCTGAAAGGGAATTCTGCAGTAGATTCTTTTTTAATCCATCCTTTTACGTCTTAGTAAATGAATAAAAGCTGGCCTCCGGATGTCCAGGTATGATCAAAGTGCTCCTTCATTCTCCGATCAATATGATCAAACATATCAGAGATATTGTCAATAGAATTCATCACATTTTGCAACTCTTTCTCCAATCCTTTAATCTTCTTCAAAATGAAGTTAGTTTTATCAGTAATGGGCCTTGCTAAAGGATTGTTCTGTGATGCTCTGTCAGAAAGAACGGTGATCTCATCATTGTTATCCAAAGTGGGAAACATATCAGTAGGATCCAGAGGTTTCCATGGTAAAAGTACTTTTTCCCAAGCCTCATAAGAAACTTGGTATCGATCGCATAAAGCTAATATAGTAGATGGGTGTCCAAGTCCATGCAACGACCCATGCACAATTAAACCTAATGCAGACTTTACTATTATTGATCCGACATCGATAGGTAATCCAATTTAAATACAATAGTTTAAAATAGTGCATTCCTTTGAAACTTTATTTACTCTCATGGTAGGTAATAATTTTGATGATATAAAGAAATGCCAGTGCTTTGAGACAGGGTTAAGAAGTGATACTGAAAAACTGACATACCCTTCTTCTCGTAACTCCCAATCATCTTGTTCATCGGTCAGGTATCTATAGATTTCGTTCATATTGTATCTCGAAGGCACAAAGTTGGAATAATGACAAACAGAGGTATTTTCTAGAGAAAACAATTCATTTACCCTTGCAGGAGTAAATGTTACCCATCTTCCTCTAACGTACACATTTCCATTATTGATCGCATGTAAATTAGAGTAAAACTCTTTAACTACAGGTATAACTACAGTGGATGTTGTATAACAAAATACCTCCCAATGCCGCTGTGCGATCATTTCTTCGATTTTTGTAGTAGAATTCTCTACTCCTCTATTGACGAATCCTTTTTCTTTAATCAGTTTCTTCTTCATCAAGCCTTTGTTGAAGATTCGTTGTGCCTCCGAACTGACGAATTTTCTCCGGTTGAAAACTTCAGTTTTTGTGGTTTCTAGGAATTTAGAAGCCATTTTGGATGGAATGGATTGGTCTCTAGTCATTCCTAAGGAAGAAAATGGTGTAAAATCGGATTTGGAATAATTTCTTACGAAGGAATGGCTTAGATCCGTCCAAAATCGCACGAAAAATCTTTAAGAAACAAAATTTTTAACTACCTCGCCGTCGGCGGGAAGTTCCTCTCCGTCGGCGACTTAGTTATAAAACCGAATGAAGTAATGGTCCACGATCTCGCTGTCAGCGGGCTCGGGCTCGCTGTCGGTGAGATTCGTAAAAATCGCCTATTTTCACTCTGGTCCAAATATTTTCTGATCTCATCCAATAGGTTCAATTTTGTGATGATTCTTAATAAAAATTGGAGTAGTAAGATTTGTTTTAATAATATAAATTCACTAATATATAGATATTAAAAAAATAAAATACTACTATGGGTTGCCTCCCATAAAGTGCTTGGTTTAATGTTGTCAGCCCGACCTAATTTAGTTAGTGTTCAGGTTGAATAAGCCTTAAAACCTCTTTAAAATTTGGTCTTCTATTTTCAAAATATGGTTCTAATCTATGTCCATTTACTTTAAATCTATGTCCTATTTTTGGATCTTCAATTTCTATAGTTCCATATGAAAATATTTGAGTTATGGTGAAAGGTCCTAACCATCGAGATTTCAATTTCCCAGGAAATAATTTCAATCTAGTATTATAAAGCAAAACTTCTTGTCCTAGTTCAAAATTTCTCTGATTAATCTTCTGATCATTCGATAATTTCATTATTTCTTTATAAATCTTGTCATTATCATATGATTCATTTCTTAGTTCTTCCAATTCATTTAATTGCAACAATCTCTTCTCACCAGCTTCTTTCATATTATAATTAATTTCTTTAATCGCCCAATAAGCTTTATGTTCTAATTCAACTGGTAAGTGGCAAGTTTTTCATATATAAGCCTGTAAGGGGTCATTCCAATCAGAGTTTTATAAGTAGTCCTGTATGCCCATAATGCAGTATCTAGTCTTATAGACCAGTCTGATCTATTATGATTTACAGACGTTTCTAATATATGCTTAATCTCTCGATTAGAAACATCAGCTAATCCACTAGTTTGTGGATGATAAGCAGTTGATATCTTATGCATAATATTATACTTTTCTACTAGTTTGTGCATATATTTGTTTCTAAAATGAGTTCCTCCGTCAGTGATAATCACTCTCGGCATTCCAAATCTAGTAAAAATATTTTTCATTAAAAATTTTGAAACACTTTAGCATCACACCTAAGTAAAGCTTGTGCTTCAATCCATTTGGAAACATAATCAACAACTACTAATATGTATGAGTTTCCAAATGACGGAATAAAAGGTCCCATGAAATCTAATCCCCAAACATCAAAAATTTCAACTTCTAATATAAAATTCAAAGGCATTTCATTTTTTCTCGATATATTTCCTACTCTTTGGCATTTATCGCAGGTTTTTATATATCTATATACATCTCTAAATAGGCCAGTAGAATCCAGATTGTAAAATTTTATATGTAGTTTTATCTGTCCTAAAATGTCCTCTAAAATCAGAGTCATGACATTTTTGAATGATTGGTTCAGTTTCTTCATAAGGCACACATCTTCTAATAATTAGATCCTTACATTTCTTATATAAGTATGGTTCATCCCAAAAGTATGATTTAGTATCGTGAATGAATTTTTTCTGTTGTTGCAAAGTTAACATAGGTGGTAAAATGTCACTTACAATATAATTTATTATATCAGCATACCAAGGTATTTTCAACTCATTTATATTATAAAGTTGTTCATCAGGAAAACTGTCTAAAATTTCATTATCATGATTAGATAATTCATGATTTTCTAATCTTGATAAATGATCAGCAATTTGATTATCAGTTCCCTTTCTGTTAATTATCTCAAAATCAAATTCTTGCATTAATATTATCCATCTAATTAATCTTGGTTTGGAATCTTTCTTTTGCATTAAATATTTTGTAGCAGAATGATCAGTATGCACAATACATTTAGTTCCTATTAGATAATGCCGAAATTTATTAAAAGCATATACAATTGCTAATAATTCTCTTTCGATGACTCGTATAATTTATTTCAAGCATCATTTAGAGTTTTACCAGCATAATATATAACTTTGAAAATCTTATCATATCTTTGTCCAAGAACTGCTCCTATAGCATAATCACTAGCATCACACATAAGCTCAAATGGTTTCTCCCAATTAGGTCAAACTATTATAGGTGCTGTAATTAATTTATCTTTTAATAATTCGAAAGCATTCAGGCATTCAGTTGTAAATTCAAATTTCTTGTCCTTTTCAAGAAGTTGGCATAGAGGTTTAGTAATTTTTGAAAAATCTTTAATATAACGTCTGTAAAATCCAGCATGTCCAAGAAAACTTCTTACCCCTTTTACCATAGTTGGAGGTGGTAATTTAGCTATTACTTGAATTTTTGCGAGGTCTACTTCCATGCCTTTTTCCAAAATTTTATGCCCTAATACAATGCCGCCTGTAACCATAAATTGACATTTCTCCCAATTAAGAACTAAATTAGTTTTCTAACATACTTCAAATAATTTTTCAAGATGATTTAAGCATGTGTCAAATGTTGTTCCAAATACAGAGAAATCATCCATAAATACTTCTATTCCATTATCAATTAATTTACTAAATATAGACATCATACATCTTTGGAATGTTGCAGGTGCATTACATAATCCAAAAGGCATTCTTCGAAAAGCGAAAGTTCCATAGAGACTAGTAAATGTAGTTTTATCTTGATCCTTAAGAGCAATTTGTATTTGATGATAACCGGTATATCCATCTAAGAAACAAAAATTCTTATGTCCGGCTAATCTATCTAACATCTGGTCTAGAAATGGTAAAGGGAAGTGATCTTTCTTAGTGGCTGTGTTTAATTTTCTATAATCAATACATATTCGCCATCCAGTAACTTGTCTTATAGGGATAAGATCATTATTTTCATTAGCTTTGACAGTCACCCCTCCTTTTTTAGGTACACAGTGAATTGGGCTTACCCAAGCACTGTCAGAAATAGGATATATAATACCATTATCTAACCATTTTAAAATTTCTTTCTTGATTACTTCTTTCATTATTGGATTTAGTCTTCTTTGTGGATCTGCTTTAGGTTTATGTTCATTATCTAAAATAATTCTATGCATACAAATTGAAGGACTAATTCTTTTGATATCTGCTAAAGTCCAACCAAACATTTTCTTATATTTTTTTAACGTATCTAAAAGTTTTTTTTTTTTGAGATTCATTTAATTCAGACGAAATAATAACTGGTAGAGTTGAAGAATTACCTAAGTAAGCCTACTTTAAATGATTAGGTAACATTTTTAACTCAAGTTCAGGAGGTTTAATAATCGATGGAACTATATTTTTTTCAGTGTTTTCTGTATCCAAAAATTCAAATTTTTCTTGAATATAATCTAATTCTTCATTTATATCGGATTTTTCAATTAATTCAATATTTTCTCTTTCTAATTTTTCTTCATAATATTCTTTAAAATGTTCTTTTTGTAAATGATCAAGTACTTCCATTCGAAAACACTCATCATCTTTTTCTAGCGCAAGATATTTCATTGATTTAGCAATATTAAAAGTTACTTTTTGGTCATTTACTCTCATAGTTAATTCTCCTTTCGAACATCAATCACGACTTTTCCAGGTGGCTAAAAATGGTCTTCCTAAAATGATAGGAATTTCTTTATCTTCTTCCATATCTAGAACAATAAAATCTACAGGGAAGATAAATTTATCCACTTTTACCAATACATCTTCAATAACTCCCTTAGGATATGTAATAGAACGATCAGCTAACTGAAGAGTTACTGAAGTAGGTGAAATTTCTCCCAATCCTAATCTTTTAAAAATTGATAGAGGCATTAGATTGATGCTTGCTCCTAAGTCACACAAAGCTTTTCCATAGAATTTTTCTTCGATAGCGCAGGTATAGTGAAACTACCGGGATCTTTTAATTTTTAGGAAGTTTTTTCTGAATAATAGCACTACACTCTTCACTAAGTGCGACCATTTTATTATCGGTAAATTTTCTTTTTTTATTTAGAATATCTTTCATGAATTTTACATAGTTTGGCATCTGTTCTAAAGCTTCTACGAAAGGAATATTTATTGTTAATTTCCTTAAAATTTCAAGGAATTTAGCAAATTATTTGTCTTTTTATTTTGAATTAGTCATTGAGGAAATGGTGGTGGAGGTTTTCAACAGAAATTTTCATAGGTGTTAAAGGATTTTCTAAGTTTGGATCTTGTTGATTCTTTTCCTTTTCAATTTCCACTTCCTCTTTTTGACTTTCAAGTTCTTTCTGAATTCGAGGTTCTAATTCTTTTCCACTTCGTAATTGTATCGCTTTAATTTGTTCATTTCCCTTGTCTTTAGGATTTATTTCCACATTACTAGGAAATGTTCCAGGTATTCTATTATTAAGTGCAGTAGCGATATGTCCAAGTTGAGTTTCAATATTTTTGATAGTTGTTCCTTAATTTTGTAATTGGTTTCCTTGAATTTGTAATTGATTTCCTTGATTTTGTAAATGTTGACCCATATTTAATATTAATTCTTCTATAGATAATTTCTTATCTTTAAATTGAGGGTTATTATTATTAAATCCAGGTGGATAATTAGGTTTATAATTAGGATTTCCTTGATTAGGCGGATTTCCTAATTGTTGTGTCATATTATTCATCCATGGTTGATTAGTTGTATTATTATTCCAATTAAAATTAGGATGATTTTTCCATCCAGGATTATAATAATTTGCTTAAGGATTATTGGGTCTGTTGTTAATTGCATTAATAGTTTCATATTGAGATTGGGATTCTATAAGTTGTCCAGATGAATTTTCTTCTGATATATTTGTAGAGTAATTCATTCTAAAATGATCTAATTTTTTAGATATAGCAGCAATTTGTGAGGCTAATATAGATATTGCATCATTGTCATGAATACTAGCTATTTTTTCGGATTCATTCTATCAACAGGCCATTGAAAATTATTAGTTGCTATTTCTTCAATTAGTGCATAGGCGTCATCAAATGGTTTTGACAAAAGAGAACTTCATATCCTTAGGATCAACATAGGGTGAAAATCTGGGACAAGTAGGGAAATAAACATCATGCTCACTTTTCAGAAATCTTACTAAAGACTCTGAATATTCAGCATCATAATCACTCTTTCTTTGTGTATACTCAGAAAGATGATCAATCTTCTTGTCTATGGTATCTACTTTGCAGTGAGTTAAGAATAACTCATGCTGCTGCTCTATGAAATGATCATGCATGGTTTCCCAAAATGTAGATGATGGCTCAGCAGAAGTAGATGGTCTAGAAGTAGAAGCTCTACCTGAAGTAGGTAATGAACCAGCAGGTGCAGTAGAACTCTTACCTCGCAGTCGGTCATAAATGCTAACACTCTCTCTTCCTATAGGCTTCGTCGACTTAAGCTTTTCTTCAGAAAGCTCAGCAACTACTCCAGCACTTTGATAAAGAGAATAGATTAGTGATGGAAAACCAAGTCCAATAGATGTGCTAGAACGAGCAGTAGCCTCCACAGAATCATAAATAATGCTCCCTACATCAATAGACATCTTCTCTTGAATGTAGTAGTTTAGAATAGCTCTATCTCTGGTAACTTCACTCAGGTGATTAGATGGAAGGAGATGAGCAGAAATAAGTAGTGCCATGCCTTGGAAACACCATTAAGCTTAGAAGATGAAAAATTTTCCCTTTTTCCATTCCAGGTCTTCCAGGCTCCAGTACTATCAGTCATGTAGGCAATGTTCATGTCCAAATCTTCCTCAGATAGAGATAAACCTGAGTAATAACACTCAATGTTTGGCGGCAGGCCATAGAAAATATTGATACGTTCAGGAGTGAATCCTACTCCAACTCCTCGAACGAAAATCTCGTTTTCCTCTGCATCCACGAAATTATCATAAAACTCTCTAACTATCGGAATAACGGCAACAACAATGAAATAACAAAATCGTTGCCAGTTGAGTGCAATGATTTTCTCCTCAGTTCTTCCTCCAGGATTATAGAAACTTCGCTCCGAGATAAACTTCTGAGTCGTAGCAAAATCATTATATCATAAGTGTGCAGCAATAGTAATGAACTTGCTACGATCAAAGTTTTCTCATTTCCTTCCTCTCGTAGAATTGGGTGTCATCTAAATGTGAAAAAAAAACACAAAATAAATTCAACGGATATAGGAAAATAAACTAATTTAAGCTTTTCAAACTTGAAATAACTTAAGCACCCATGAATTTGATCATAAAAAATCAATTTTTTTCTCAAAATTTTAGTTTTTCTTAATGATAGCAAAATCCATGGTAAAAATAAAAAATAATAAGTTTAGAAGGTAGTCTGACCTCGATATAAAAAAATCAGGTGATTTCAAGCCCAAAAACTTGCAAATCCGGCTCTAAATGGGATCTCTAGATGGTATTTTCCCAAAAATACTGTGGAGAAGGAAGCTTAGGCGTCAAAAATGGCGTGGGGGTTTAAGAAGATGAGTTTTTGGGTTCAGGCCGAACAGACGCCTAGGCGCCGAATTCTGGCGCCTAGGCTCCAGACTCGCCTTTCCAAAAAAAATCAATTTAAATTAAATATTTTCCACCAAATCTTATCAAATTCGACTCCTAATTACTCTTATGAGAGTTTTAATCCATTTTATAACCTCCAAATATTTTCACAATCAATTTAAAATAAAAACATAGATCCACGTAAATGTATCCAAATTCTTCAATTCAAAATCCTAATATCCATTCCAAATTCAACAATCTTCAGTACAAGACTTGTATCAAGGTTCATCGTTTTATAAATAACACAATCAATAACATATTAAAAGCAAACATTCAAATCCAACAACACACATTGAACAATTTAAGCAAATACACACATTAGATATTCAACACATTAAAACAAGACTCAATCACATCTAAAACACACATGGAATCTATTTAACACAGCTCTTCAATTTCCATCTCTTTCGCAATGAAGTTTGCTAGGACCGAAGCGATAGAACACCAACGCCCTTGGAAATTCCAAAGCCATCTTTTCATCAATCCATTTGTTCTTCGCGTACATTTCTACTTGAGCGTCTTGATAGGCACCCATGTGATCAAATTGAAGTTTTGTTTGTCATTCCAAGTGTTCGTATTAGTGGTACATCTCATGGAGAAGATTACCAATACTTTAAAGTTCTGCTTCAATCTTAGTCATTTGACTAAACATTTTCTTCAAACTAACAGCAATAAAACCATTAAAATAAGGCTGAGGATCTTTAGGAGATTTGTCTCTTACCTCATTTCCATGATTTCCTCTATCCATGGCCTCCAAATCCTTCATAACTCCTCCAAAACGAATTGCTTTGGGCGAAATTAGTGTGTCTATGGGATTGGAGATGAAAAATAAGCTATATATAAATAGATTTCGTGTGAAAAACTGAAGAAATTCAGTTTTTCCACGATTTATAACTGCGGCGCTTAGGCCCCAGAATCTGGCCCCTAGGCGTCGAATTCATCGATATGTCAGTTAGCTTAAGCCAATACAAACTTGTTAGCTTTCTTTTTCCAGAAGTTATATACAAATTTAGTCAAAACCAAGGAAAAACCTTACAACGATAAATAAACTCAAACTAATAAATATGGGTTGCCTCCCACAAAGTGCTTGGTTTAACGTCGTCAGCCCGACCTAGTTAATTGAATTAATTGGGTAGACTCAGTTAATAAGCCTCTTTGTAATTTAATTTCATTTTTCCCATATAAGGCTTAAGTCTTAATCAATTAACTTTAAATACTTTTCGAATTTTGGAATCTTTAATATCCACAACTCCATAAGGGTATACTTTCTCAATTATAAACAGTCCCATCCATTTAGATTTTAATTTTCAAGGGAAAAGTTTTAAACGAGCATTAAATAATAATGCTTCTTGTCCAGGCTAGAATATTTTCCTTGAAATCATTTTGTCATGTAATTTCTTCATTCTATCCTTATAAATTTTTACATTTTCATAAGATTCATTTCTTATCTCTTTCATTTCATTTAGTTGTAATAATCATTTTTCTCGTACAGTATTCAAATTATAATTGAACTCCTTTATCGCCTAATAAGCTTTATGCTCCAGTTCAACAGGTAAGTGACAATGTTTACCATAAATTAACTGATAAGGTGACATTCCGATAGGTGTCTTATAAGCCGTTCTATAAGCCCATAATGCAGAATCAAGTCTATCAACTCAGTTACTTCTTTAAGGATTAACAGTCTTTTCCAATATTCTTTTAATTTCTCTATTTGATACTTCAGCCATTCCACTTGTTTGAGGATGATAAGAAGTTGTAATTCTATACTTAATTCTGAATTTTTCCAGCAATGATTGAATTCTTATATTTCTAAAATGACTTCCCCCATCTGTGATAATTATCCTAGGCATTCCAAATATTGTAAAAATTATTTTCTTTAAAAATTTCGAAACACTTTTGGAATCACAGTTCGGTAAAGCTACAGCTTCGATCTACTTTGAAACATAATCAACTGCTAATAAAATATAAATATTTCTAGATGATGGTACGAATGGTCCTATAAAGTCTAAACCCCATACGACGAAAATTTCGATTTCTAGTATAAAATTTAGAGGCAGTTCATCTTTTCTGGATATATTTCCTATTCTTTGACATCAATCACAAGTTTTCACATAGTGTCCAACATCTTTAAATAAATTAGGCTAATAAAATCCAGAATTTAAAATTTTAAATCTAGTTTTATCCACTCCAAAGTGTCCTCTAAATTCAGAATCATGATATTTTTGAATAATTACAAAAGTTTCTTCATAAGGTACACATCTTCGAATCACAAAATCTCTTCCTATTTTAAATAAATGAGGATCTTCCCAAATATATGATTTACAATCATTCTTGAATTTCTTAATATATTTACTATTCATCCCATATAGTAAAATATTGCTAACCAAGTAGTTAACTATGTCTGCATACCATAGTATTTGTAATCCTTGAATGACATATAATTGCTCATCCCGGAAATTTTCATTTATAATTTCTTCATAAATCTTTTCATTATTGTTTTTGATTCTTGATAAATGATCAGCAATTTGGTTGTCAGTCCCTCTTCAGTTTACTATTTCAAAATCAAATTCTTGCAAAAGTAAAACCCATCTGATCAATCTAGATTTAGCATCCTTTTTATATATTAAATACTTAATAACAGATAACCATTTCAAAATTTCTTTCTTAACAACCTCTTTCATAATTGGATTTAATCTTCTTTGAGGTTTAATAGTGGTTTTACAATTTTCTTCCATTAAAATCCTATGCATACAGATTGAAGGGCTTATTCCTTTTATATCTGCAATAGTCCAACCAAAAGCTTTCTTATAATTCTTCATAACTCTAATTAATTTTTCTTCTTGATCTTTGCTTAGTTTTGAAGATATAATTACAGGTAAAGTTAATGAATCTCTAATAAATGCATATTTTAAATGCACAGGTAACATTTTTAATTCCAGTTCAGGGGCTTTTTCAATTGAGGGTAATAATATCTCATTTGTAGTTGTGTCTAAAATTTCCCAATTTTCATGAATATTATGAGCTTCTTTAGATGAATTCTCTTCATTTAATAACTAATCATATAACATAGATTCTTTATTTTTATTATCAAAAATGACCTTACATCTTTCTTGGTAATGCTTTTCAATCATATAATCAAAAATATCCATTCGATAGCATTTTTCTTTTTCAAGATACCTCATTGATTTCAGAACATTGAATGTTATCTCTTGATCATTAACTCTCATTATTAATTCTCCTTTTTGCACATCAATCATTGCTCGACCGGTAGCTAGAAAAGGACTTCCTAAAATGATAGGTATTTCTTTATCTTCTTCCATATCTAGAACAATAAAATCTATAGGGAAGATAAATTTATCTACCTTAACAAGCATATCCTCTATAACCCCTTTAGGATAAGTGATCGATCAATCATCTAACTGAAGTGTTACAGTGGTAGGGGAGATCTCTCCTAAATCTAACCTTCAAAAGATTGAAAATGGCATGAGATTAATACTAGCTCCTAAATCACTTAAGGCTTTTCCAAAAAAATTATTTTCAATAGCACATGGTATAGTGAAACTTTCAGGATTTTTAAGTTTCTGAGGTAATTTCTTTTGGATAATTACACTACATTCTTCACTTAATGCAACAGTTTCATAAACTTCAAATTTTCTCTTCTTACTTAAAATATCCTTCATAAATTTTGCATAGCTTGGTATTTGCTCCAAAGCTTCAACAAAAGGAATTTTGACGGTAAGTTTCTTAAAAATTTTAAAGAACTTAGAAAATTGATGGGCAAGCTTCTGCTATTTAAGTCTTTGAGGAAAAGGTGGTGATGGTCTTTCAACTTCCACTTCAGTAGGTACAATAGTATGATCTTTACTTGGAGAAAGGGTATCTTTAGGTTTTGCAATCTCTTCAACTTCTTTCTCTTTTTCAATCTCATTCCGTGTTTTATCTATTAATTCCTTTCCACTTCTAAGTTGTACAGCATTTGCTTGTTCATGTTCTTTTCCAGATCCTTTAGGATTAATTTTGACATTGCTAGGCAGTGTTCCTTGAGGTCTGTAATTAATGAAATTAGCAATTTGACCCATCTGATTCTCAATATTACGAATAGCAGTGTTTTGACTTTGTAACTGATTGCTAAGTTGCAAGATCAATTCATCTACAGACAACTTTTTCTGCTGATTGTTATAACCAGGAGGATAAGTTGGTTTATGGTTTGAATTTCCTTGATTGTTCCAATTTGGATTGGTTTGATTTCCATTACTCCAATTAAAATTAGGATGATTTTTCCAACCAGGATTATAATAATTAGAATAAGGATTATTAATTTTACTAGCAATAGTTTGCAAAGTTTCCATTGTTTGAGAATCATCAGAATTTGCAGCATTTTCATTATTAACATGGGATATATTAATAGCAAAATTATCTAATTTCTTAGATATCGCAGCCACTTGTGAAGCTAAAATTGAAAAGGCTTCATTTTCATGAATACTGCCCATTCTTTTAAGATTAACCCTTCCGGAAGGCCATTGAAAATTGTTGTAATCCATTTCTTCAATTAAGGTGTAGGCTTCTTCAAATGTCTTAGCCATTAAAGAACCACCAGCAGCAGCATCAATAATTAATTTAAGTGATCCAATAAGTCCATTATAAAATGTTTGAATAATTAACCAATCTGGTAAAGCATGATGAGGACATTTTCTTAATAGTTCTTTAAATCTTTCCCAAGCTTCATAAATTGTTTCTCCATCAAATTGTGTAAATGAAGTAATATCATTTCCCAATTTAGCAGTTTTAGAAGGAGAAAAATATTTAGCAAGGAGTTTTTGTGCCATATTTGCCCATGTTTTAATAGAACAAGTTGTTAATGAATTAAGCCACATCTTTGCTTTATTTTTAAGAAAAAAGAAAATAATCTAAGCCTAATTGCATCATCAGAAACATTATTATATTTAAAGGTAGCACAAAGTTATAAAAAACTAGTAAGGTGTAAATTTGGATCTTCATGAGGTGTTCCTCCAAATTGATTGTTTTGAATCATTTGAATAATAAAAGGTTTAAGCTCAAAAGAATTAGCATCTACAGCTATAATTTGAATACTAACATGAAGTTCATCAGCTGTAGGGTTTGCATATTCCGTTAATGGTTTATAAATATTTTGTTCATTAATTTCGATTGTATTTTGATTATTGTTATATAAGTTAGCCATTTTTTTATATTTTGAAATTTGTTTTCTTTTTTAAATTCTTTTAATTATTCTTTTCTAATTCAGGATCA
Organism: Papilionanthe hookeriana x Papilionanthe teres; assembly: GCA_022702705.1. Classification (NCBI taxonomy): domain Eukaryota; kingdom Viridiplantae; phylum Streptophyta; class Magnoliopsida; order Asparagales; family Orchidaceae; genus Papilionanthe; species Papilionanthe hookeriana x Papilionanthe teres. The sequence continues at coordinate 64,855,379 of CM040421.1, read as the reverse complement.
AAGGTAGTAATCCTTCAGATCCAGAACTACGCATAAAAATTTAAAGATAATAATTTTGTTTTGTTTTTGTGTTTTTTTTTATTTTTGTTTTATTTATTTATTTATTTATTTTTACTTTTACATTTTACTTTATCTTATCCCAGGCGATGGCACAAAAAACTTGATGCGAAGCGACTTTAATTAATCTTTAAAATACAAGATTTTGATATCACTTTTTAGAAGATTTAATTCCTGGAAAATGGCTTCAAAAACTTGAGGTGCGAGGTTTACTTTTATTATTTTATTAGATTTAATTATTGTAAAAGTCACAAATTTAAATGCAAGTATATGTATTGTTCAAGTAATACAGGGCTTTAGTGGAGTCCTGGTTATCGATCCCACAGGGATTATAAAAACAAAAAGTAAAAATATATAAAAATGATATTTTGAAATTTTCTTAAGCAAATTATATATACTTTTTTATATACATATATTCAAATTTAATTAACTAATAGCATTTACTAAACGAAAGTAAGCAATAAGTAGGAAAGTAAAGTAAGCAGTAATTTAATGCAATTATAAAAACAACTTTCTCCGTTTTCAACTAATCCAAGAATTATAGATTAATTATCTTTTGTAGGGAATTAAGATTATAGTATTGTGCCAAATAGAAGCATTTCTATTCTTTACCCTTTGGTCCAGGTGCAAATAACATTGACTAATCTATAGTTAGGCTCAGTATGTGTTATTAGTAGAATGGGTTAATCTAGGCTCACATTACTAGATGTCAAAGGGTGGCTATGGTCGTCCCTACTAGAGACCCGTTACCTTTCTATAAACCAAATTATCAGAATTTAGTCTGTCACTCTAAAAACTAATTAATTCTACGCCCAATAAATAATATCTTCCTACTTATTTGCACTTCACCTTAAATAATCAGCGTAAAGCCTTCGATTACCTTAAAGAATTTATGTGATATCTAATAGTTAAGAATTTATCTCCAGATAGGTCTCAAAATTCTTCAACAGGTTTTAACAAATTAAATGACCAATTTAAAAAGTAAACTAAGATCAGGTATTAATATCATCACAATATTTTAAAATATTTTATATTTAATTCTCCTACAAAATTTAATTAATTTATAATCTTTTCATAGTTGAAAGGAGAAAGATAACTAACTACTAAGAACTCATTAAAATAACACAACAAAACATATTTATAAAACTTTGAACCAAAGTACAAGTACTTATCTGAAGTGTTCCTTCAAGAGCTCCGCTGACTTCTACTGACTCCAACGCAATGATGAAAGACTCCAACAACAATTACACATAATAAACACTTACAATAAACTCACTAGATACAAAATAAAGTGGCACCCTAAGTATGGAAGAGACTAAATTAAACTAGAATAGGCTAAAATGGGTATGTGTACTAAGAGGGGGGTTTTGGTGCGATTTTCTCTGTAGAATGGGCTTTTATTTATAGAGCTCTGAATTTGACTAGGGTTTGCTTAAGGCTCCTCTTCAAAATTTGTCAAAATTCAATGTATCTTCTAGAAGGTAACCGTCGCGCCTAGGCGCCGGACTCCGCAACCAGGTTGTTTGCACCTCTTCACTTTGGGTCTGAATACATTGTATCACATGTCCTATATATTAGGAGTAACTTCCAGTCTTCTAGAAGCTCCAATAACTACTTAACACCTTCAAAATGACTGCCCAAAGTCATGAAAAAAACTTAACAACGTCTGTATCGAACTGACACTTAGGCGCCGGACTCTGGAGCTTTGGCGCCGGACTCTGGCGCCTAGGCGCCTAGTCGCCAGGTTAATAATTCCAAATATTGCTTTATAAGATCCATTTTTGCTCCTTTTAGCTCTTTTTTTTCCTTCTTGGGCTCTTTTTAATCATCTACATCCAAAAACATGAAAATACCTTTCATTAAAGCATAATATCCTTAAGAATTGAATCATAAATGAGGCATGAAAATGGGTATTTTTTAAGTGGATCATGTAGCTTCCTCAATGCTACTCAAGAGCAGGGAGTATCCTGATGTAGAGCTGTACGTACCACAGTTCGTCCTACCGCTGACACCGCCGCAAGGAGTTCCAGACTACGTGATGGTGAAAATGAGAAGAATCAGAAAGAAGGAATTTCAACACTATGAAGAAATACAAGGGAAATTTGTCAATATCCTATAAGGACTCGAGTTATAAACCGATGTATTCTCAAAGAAAGACGAAGATAGAATTCTGTATTGCATTAACGCTCTCCAGACTTTGGGCAGAGGGGGTCGCTTGAGGCTGAGAACATATACAAGTCATCAAAATGGAAAAGAGTAAAGGGCAAAGTCACCATCCAGTGAGGTTGCTGTTACAACTTCGCTAAAGATCGACAAGGAAATCCACGAGGGATCTTACAACATGATGAGGTGGATTCGATGTCGCCTCAAATCAAGAAGATCATAAAGAGGATAGTCGAATGGTACGTGTTACCTGCAGACTGTATTCCTAACAACTGCATCATAAATATTTATGAGGACGAGGACTGTATCCCGCCTCATATCGACCACCTTGACTTTGTGAGACCCTTCTGTACGGTCTCTTTTATACGTGAAAGTAATATCTTATTTAGATGAGAAATCCAGATTATCGGACCAGGAGAATTCTCAGGTTCTATTGAAATTCCCCTACAAGTCGGATCAGTACTGATATTAAAAGGAAATGGAGTGGATTTGGAAAAACACTACATCCTAGGAGTTACAAGAGAAAGGGTGTCAGTCACTTTCAGAAGAATGGATGAAGATAAAACGTCGTTTTACTACAAGCCATATCCAGAATTAGAGAACCTTCATCCTTTGTCACTATGACGGCAGTACCTCCAGGTGTTCGCGAGGGTACTTTTGTTCCGGAGCGTAACCTTGGAAGGTTGGTTCGTCAATACAGCAGCCTCAGAAGGCAGAAATTTATTACCCCTAACAAAGGGTCATGTCAGCTGTTGTTTCCACTATTGCAACAACCAGACAATATGATATATCAGTTTTGTTCAGTATTGTACACATGATCTGCATTTAGATGCTTGTCAGCATATGATCAGTTGTACTACTTTCAGCAAAATTAATGAAGATTTCTGTTTTAAGAAATATTTTTTTCAGCGCGACAGTCGAAAGCCGTAGGACCATGTGTTGGTTCCAAATGAAAAGGACAAAAGAATGATGCAGAAGAAAAGGATAAAATGACAACAAAATGAAATTAAAATCAAAATGAACTTAAAATTTAAATTAAATAAGATCAAATGAAACAAAATGAAATAAAACAAAACAAATTGAAAGAAAATAATGAATTGAAAACAAACAAATGATAATATTCTCTCTCTCGTGATTCTAAGTCCTTGAACTCATTTTTGAATCCTTCGCTTTAGAGGGAACTCCGAGAAATTTGGCACTTTTAACACAGCGCCACTTCTCACAAATTTGAAATATCATGAAATTCTGCAAGTCTTGCAATGGCTACCGGTCTCGGACGAATTGCACTAAATTTGCTTTCTTTTAAAATCATTACCAAGTTTTAACAAATTCTCCTCAAATGAAATTCCATGATCAGTACCTCAGTTCTGAGTCCCTCATGTTACCCCTTGGGCCGGACGTGAGTCCTTGAGCTTTCCTCCCCAATATTCCATCAAATTCCTTAACTTTCCATTTCCTATCCGATAAATTTTCCTCCTTCCATGAAATTTCGGGAATGAAGCTTAGTCATCTGATTCCCCCAAAATTCCCTAACTTTCCAATTCTTATTCGAGAAATTTTATGCCTTCCATGAAATTCTAGGAACGGAGCTTAGTCATCTGATTTCCCTAAAATTCCCTAACTTTCCATTTCCTATCCGAGAAATTTTTCGGCCTTCCATGAAATTTTGGGAACGGAGCTTAGTCATCTGATTCCCCCAAAATTCCCTAACTTTCCATTTCCTATCCGAGAAATTTTTCCGCCTTCCATGAAATTCTGGGAACGGAGCTCAATCGTCCGATTCCCCCAAAATTCTTTAACTTTTGATTTTCTATCCGAGAAATTTTCTGCCTTCCATGTAATTCCGAGAATGGAGCTTAGTCGTCCGCTTCCCACAAAATTCCCTATCTTTCCATTTCCTATCCGAGAAATTTTTTCGCCTTCCATGAAATTCAGGGAACGGAGCTTAGTCGTCAGATTCCCCAAAAATTCCCTAACTTACCATTTCCTATCCAAGAAATTTATCGCCCTCCATGAAATTCTAGGATCGAAGCCTAGTCATCTGATTCCCTAAATCCCTATGTTTTCATTTCCTTTCCGAGAAATTTTCCATGTCCACGAAATCTCGAGATCAGTATCGAAATTCCGATTCTCATTTTTGAGGCCGGCATCTAAATTCCAGTTCTTATCCTTCAGGATCAGTACCTAAATTCTGACTCTCACCTTTCAAGATCGGTACTGAAATTCTGATTTCCCCTCTGCACTCACTTCTAACTCAAAATTTCCCACGAAATTAAAATTTTTAAATTCAAAATTCCACAAATTCTGAAATTTTTGTAAATTCCATAAAACTTAAAATTAAAATTTAAAACTTAAAATTAAATTAAAATTTACATTCAAAATTTATTTTAAAATTTAAAAATCAAAATTGTAACTTCAAATCGATTCGGATCGGACTCCTTCAGAGTTTGGAGGCTTGAAATTTATAGCTTCTCTCTTGAAGATATTCCATTTTCCTTCTCCAGCAGGAGTTCCCGGGACTTGAAAGGTTTCAACCAAATAATCCCCAGTGAAAAGTTCCTCGCTAAATTCTGTGTTTGTCTTAAGTTTTGACTTAGGTAGTTGTGTTGGTTTTGTTGATCTCGTCGGTCAACCCCAATAAGTGAAATGTGCTTACCTAACACACCACACCTATTGGGGGTCCACTTATTAACCTTACTTTTTGTTGAGGTCTACTCTGTCTTTAGAATAGCCTAGGGTCTAGCCATAGGACTCTCTTGATGACTTTCTTAGAGGACTAACCATGGAACATTTTCCCCCGTTAGAAATTCAAACTTTTCACACTTCACTAGGAGTTTTCATATGCTTAAGGTCTGACCTCAAGCTTTTGGGAGGAAGAGACCAAGCATAAGGAAGCCCAGGGGAAGTCTCCTATAGGTGGTCAGACCTTAGGATCTACCTTGGGGGGGTCTGGAGCTTACACCACACTTACACAGCAAACTCACAACCCTAAACAAGTCACATCAACTTTGATTCCCTAACTCTTTGGAAACTCATGTAAGTGGTTTTCCCAAGCCCTTAGCTTCAGGCTAGGGTTTGGCTAGTACCAACACATAGAGGACTAAATGAGGGTGACCCTTGGTCCATGGCTCAACCTAAACAATGCCATTTAACTCATTTTCAACCAATCCCAATTTCCTAAAAATTTATAACCCCCTTGCCCCAAAATACCCAAAATACCCATAAACCTACCCAAAATACCCCCAAAAATAGTAAAATCCCCCTAAATTTCCAAAATCACCCAAATTACCCATAATTCTTCAAAACTCATTCCAAAATACTCCCTACCACTCAAATTAACCAAAATTACCCAAAATTGCCAAATTTTCCAAAAATCCCCAAAATAATCAAAATGCTCCTCTTAGCCCAAAATTCCAAAAATTTCAAAAATTCTCTTAAATTTCTAAAACCTCCCAAATATTCCTAATTTTATTTATCTCAACTACCACACGACCCAATTTAGCAATTTTAGCGCAATTTAACCAAAAGCCCCAATTTGATCCACTCAACCCAATAATGCTCAAATTAAACCTAATTGGCCCCAATCTTTCCTAATTTCAAATCCAAACTTTAATTCAACATCTAAAATGCCAATCTAAATCAAATCCAATCTCAAACTGATCCACATTTAAGTTAAATTTCACTTAAAATTGCCCCAATTTTTTCTAAATGACCCAAATCCCCCAAATTGACCTAATGCCAATCAATTTCTCTCCAATTTGAATCCCAAACTCTTCATAATGCTCCCCTAAACTGAATTGAACCATCAATTACCCCCAATTTGAGCTCAAGTCTCACCCAAACCCACTTAAAGTCCAAAACCCCAAATTTTAACCCAAACATATGATATGCCTAAAATCTCCCAAATTGTTTGCCCTACTCCCAAAATTTCCACCCAATTGATGTTGGAAACTCTTTATGACATGCCCATAGACCATTTGGAACCTTCCATTTGCTTTGGACCCAAACCTATCCTAACCTAAACCCAAGTTAACCTAACTTACCCTAAATTGACCAAAATCCCAAATCAAGCCAAATCGATCCCCCAAACCAATCCAAAACCACTCCAATCCATCTTTAAACCATTTATGGCAATCATATACACAATATTTCTAAATCACTTGGGCTCAATTCATGCTCAAACTCAAGTTAGCAAAATTTGGACCCAAGGTGATGCAAATGAACCCATGACCAAATTTAATCAAATTGAACCAAATGTGACCAAACCAACCCCTCCACAGCCACTAAGTTGACCCTAGGGACTGGGCTAGACCCACCTAGTCCACCCTAGTGGGGCCATGGACCAAAGGTCCTCTAAATTATGGGATCTCTTCCTTTAAATGGTTAAACCTAAGGGATGTTTTCCATAATGCCTTAGCATTTAAAATCCATTACACTCATGGCCTGCCCACTGGCTCACCTAACCCGCTGGCCACATCCTCTAGCCTGGCCGGCCGGCATAGTCACTGGAGTAGCTTAAACTGAGAGCCACTTTCTAACCAAGCAAACCCAAACCTCACTCTATGGCCAGCTCAGCCCAAAATTGCCATTGGAGCTCCTCTACACTCCACCTAAGCAGCTCTTTGCATCTGAATTGAAGCCTTGGGTACCACCCCAACCATGGCTACTTAAGACACCACCCTTCATGGCTAAAAGGTTAGCTGAACCTGACCTTAACAGAATTCTGCCCAAATCACTCCAAATTCATCCTACAGCATAGAGATCTCAATCCCCAGTGCATTCCTGCTCTGAAACCCATTGACCCAGCTCAATTTTGGAATCCAATTTCAGGCCAGAAATAGGACATCTTCCAAAGCTTCACCAAAGTCAAATTCAACTCACCCACACCTTCCCCACAGCAAGAGAAGAAGTTCCCCGCTGAAAGCCGCATAACTAGGTCAGTCAAACAAGGACTTCCATCAAAGCTCCAAATCGGGTCTAGTCACTTTCATACATAGGGTATTCACCAGGGCAAGAGGCTTCATCCCTAATCTCCTGGGACTCAAACGAACGTGTAGAGAATCTCTGATCAAAGCTTCAGTTCTCATAGCCAAGGTATTAACCTCTTCTTATTCCTGAGCTTCTCTAAATTCTCCATGTAATTAGTGTTAATTTAAACAATTGTTAGCCGTATGGATATGTTCGCCAAGCTTAGACAAGTCCATAGGATGAAACCTAAAGAGTTTTCATTGAGTCCAGGCTGAGAAATTAGAGTTTTAGTGTGGACGGTCACAGAACTACACTAGATGGGGACGAAGACAGGCAGCCATTGGATCACACATATTTATGTTGGACGGCTTAGATCACACCGGACGGGAAGATGGAACAGAACAGTGGGTTACGTGGTATCCCAGCCAGGTGGTAGCGCCAAATGGGAGTGCGCCTCGTGAGGACTTTGATCCGCTGTAGGTTGACGCAGTGCTGAGCTGTTTAAGTAGGAAAATATGGATTTTCTGAATTATTTAAATCACCTAAACTTTAAAAATCCATAACTTGGTGTAGAAAAATCATAAAAATAAAATAAAAATACCCTCTTGATCAGTGAACAGAGGAGAGAAACGTTGAAATGGTTTGAGATTTATTTGATGCATGTATGATTTTTAATTGATTAAATATTGTCTTTAGTATTTTACTTCTCCATGCATTAGGATATTTCACCATGGCTTGCCATTTTAGCATGTTTTAGCCTCTATCATGGGGGATCGTCACTGATTTTTCCAAGGTCAGTGGAGACCTCGAGGAAGAGATCTATATTTTTTAAGTTTTTGCATCTATTTTGACAAATTAATTCTAATAATCAGCATGTTGATTAGAAAAATCCAGAAAAATTATGGTAGGTTCCCTATGACTAGAGGACCCTAGGAAAAATAGAAATTTGATTTAAGTCACTAAAAATAACTCTAATGGTAATTAAGGCTTAAATATGAAATAAAATAAATTGGATTATATATATGTACATTGCTAAAAAAAATTCTCCACTAAACTTTAAAGATCAAAGAGTTCCCCATAATAATTTTGTGATATTTGGAGTTCATTTAGCCACCTAAATAAATTTTCTAAGTGAAATGATGATTATGAACATTAAACTAGATTTAATAATTAAAATAAAACTCAAAAAATTATCAAATTGATTTTAGGAGTTCTCTGGGATCAGAGGAATTTTCTAAAAATAGAATTGGAATTTTAATATAATTTTCATTTTTAACTATATTTTAAATATTTAAATAATTAAAATATAATAAAAATCACAAAAATATTAAAAAATACCAAATTATCACATTTGGTCTCCTAATCATTTAGGAACAATCCACATAATTTTCCTAAGCCTCAAAATCAAAATATTAATTTTTAAAGGTATAAATTAATTTTTAAAAGGCTAAAAATGAATTTTCTTAATCTTCCTCTAAAATAATTCTAATAATTAAAGTAAAAATAAAAAAATATATAAAATTTATTTATCTGGGTTCCTTGACCTCAGAGGAACTTAAGAAAAATATAAAATTGAATTTTTAACCTTCAAAATATTTTATTTTTAATTAAAACACTGGAAATTAAAATAAATCTAATAATTAAATTAAAATCAAGAAATCATGAAATTTGGTCCAAGTGGTCCTCTATTCTAGATCTACATCCAATAAAAATTTCAAAGATAGACGTCTTATTTTAGACAAGTTATTGAATTTTCATTGAAAATCTCTATTTTTGCATTAAAATAAATATAAATTAAAGTAAAATTTGAAAAATATCATTTTCTCCTCTAATTTTTTAATTAACCCATAAGTGGGGTCACATAAAAATTTCAAATTCATTTGAGTTAAACTTAATGAATTATGAAGTGATAAAGGCCTTCAGAGGTAAAATTGTAATATTGGAAAAAATTGGCCTTAATCAATATTTATGCTTAATTAAAATGGGAAAGGGCAATAAATGAGATTATTTATTATGATTGAATGTTTGAAATATAAAAGGGTAAGTGGTATAAACCCATTTCATTTTGCCACATTAAAAGAGAAAATTTATGATTTAATTAATTATCATAACTTGGATGAAAATTATATTAAAAGAGCCTTAAGGTTAGGTGTTGATTTTGGAAGTTAATCTCCTCTAATTTAATACCCCTTCATTTGATGTTTAAATGATAAATCAGTATTTTGATAATAATCATAATCATGAAGGTCATTTAACTTTTTTTAAGACATAAAAATACCTAATAAAATCTTAAGGGTTTAGTAGTGAGTTAGGCTTAATCAAAGGAATTAAATAATAACAATTAGAAAAGAAATCATAGTTAATTTTAAACTACTTTTGAAAAATTACAAGCCAATCAAAATTAGATAAATTCTTCCATAAGTTAAGTTTTACTCTAAAGTTTCACCCACATAATTCCTAAGTAAAATATTAAATGATAAATACCCCACCTATCGGGATAATTAAAACATTGGCTTACTAAGTATAAGGGTATGAAATAAATAAATTATTTAATAACTATGATAAGTCCAAAAAGAACTCAAGGAAGCTCTAAAGTATTTTGAAATATCTAGGCCTCTCCTGGATCTTTCATAAGTCTTCTGGGCACCTTGTAGGACTACTCCACCTATTATATCTATTAAATGAAAAATCTCTCTCAAATAAATGAAAAGGATCCACCAGGTTATGACTTAGGACTTTGTAAGCTTATGAGGAACATATCCATAGGTTTTAATTTCCTATAAATTATAAATGTTTATTGCAATAATACTAAAGTTTCTGGTGGATATGAAGGGAAGACCTACCAGGTATGTTTTTATTTTATTGCAAATTTTCATGTTAAAGAACAATGTCACCATGAATGAAAAATAACTAAAACCAAAATCAAAATTAGAAAGCAAGACAAGATAAAATTCACCGCCACATCATTCAAAAATATAAAACAACTCAAAATTTAATCACAAACGAAACAAAAATCACAATTCTAACTAAATTAAAAGATCTCATTAGATGATCGGGAATCCCTCAAAGGCGGTTGTTGACCTCATTTTTAATGAGGTCTTTTCTCTTCTCTTTCCTTAGTACTTAGGATCTAGCCTTAGGCTTTCCCTTTGACTATCTTAGAGGACTATAAATGGAACCCACCACTTAGAAATTTGAACACCTCTTAACTCTCTGCAAACCCCATAAGTTTGATTGTAAACCCCTAAGCCACTTGGAGGGTTAAAATCAAACGTGGAGGTTTAAAGGATGAGTTCCCTATAGGACTCTTTGGCCTTAGGACTACCCTGGGTGGATTGGTCTGGTGAGGGTTGACTTGCACACACATTACACTTTCACACACATTCCAATCCTAAAACCATTCATGCCTAGCTTGACTTCCTGACTCATGTAGGTAATTCATATGGATGGACCTTAACCCCTAGTCCCTTGGCTAAGAGGGTTAGGAACAACATAGTGAATGCCTCAAATGAGTCCTCTCATGGCTCTTATGGGCTTGATATGGCTTCATGGCCCAACTAATGTGATTCCATTATACTCAAACTTAATCAATCTTCATTTTCTCAAAATTTCAATTTTTGACCCCTGGGGCCCCACACCCGCTAAACCTACAAAATGTCATTGAAACTATCCAAAATTTGCAAAATTTCCTAAATTACCCAAGATTCATCAAAATTAGCCCTAAACATTTCCCACCATTAAAATTGATCATCCTTAGCCAAATATACCAAAATTTCCAAAAATACCCCCCAACACCCTCCAAATACCCAAAATGCCCTTCTTAACCAAAAATTCCATAAATTCCAAAAATTCCCAGAAACTTCTAGAAAATCCCAAATATTCCCAATTTAATTTTGTTAAACTACACCATAGGCTAATTTTGTCAATTTAACCCACTTTTACCAAAACCCCCAATTTGATCCATTCTTAACCCAAGTGGACCCAATGTCAAACCAAATCAACCCAACTGACCTCAACTTTGACCCAATTCAATTCTAAACTTCAATTCAATATCCTCAATATAAATTTAGACCAAATCCAAGCCCAATTTGATTGACATTTGAATCCAATTCCAATTTGAAGCCTAAAGCCCAATTTTGGCCCATGACCTAAACTTAGCCTAAACCAACCCAATTCAATTCCAATTAGCCCCAAATCTTTTCCTAAACCTTCCTGACTTCCCCACAAACAATACACTAACTTGATTTTCCCCAAATTTGAACCTAAATTCCACCCAAACCTAACCTAAACCAAAATCCCCATTTTTGGCCTAAACCCAAACCTAACCCAAATAGGCCCAAATCCCAAAATCAAAGCCCAACCAAAGTTGAAAAATCTTTGTAGCACCCTCATAAAGATTTCTCAACACTAATTTTAAATCAAATCCCACACTAGCCCAACCTTAGCCCAAGTTAGCCCAATTTGATCCACTTTGACCCCTTTACCAGAAAATCCCAAATTAAACCCAATTCAACCCCAAAGTATTTCAAACCTTTTCTAAAATGTTCATGACACATCCCTAAACTAAACCCAACATTTGTTTTGCCCAATCTTTTACAAAAATTCCATTTACCAATTTGTTTTCAAAAGTAAAAGCCCACCTCGTTAAACCTTTCTAAAGGCCCATCTAAAATAAATCCAAAAGCCCAAAATCTATCCTAAAGCTCACATGAAATTTCCCCTCATCATCCCCTTTGATTTAAATTACTCCCTAAGTTTCAAATTCATCATTAAACTTTTCTAAACTAAGCCATGTGCAAAATTACCCCTAAATATCCAAAATCCTTAAAACCCATTTCCATGAAATTGACTAAGCTTGGCCCCAAGCCAAATGGAGACATGAAGTCATGCACAAGCCATATGCAAGCCATGAGGAGCCGCTTTCCACCTCACCAAGCCATTAATGGCAAGAGGAGGGGCCCCTTTCTTAAGACACATTTAACCCCATTCATGCTACACACTAAACCAAGTTTAGCCACCTCACCATGGATGGAGACCACACCATTTTCTCTTGGCTGACCCAAGTGATTCTTTTCAGCCCAAAACCAGGCCTTGGGTGGTGAACCTAGCCCAAAACCATGAGTTGACTCATTTGGACCCAAAATAACCTTCCCCCCATTCCATTTCAATTCAACTCCTTTACACATGTCCATGGCCAATTAACTGCACTAAAACCCAGCCCTGACCTCCCTGACCTTAAGGGTGACCTGACCTTGGCCGGCCAGCCACCACAGCCGCCGGAAACCACCAGGCCGAGAGCACCCATGTGAGCCAATTTTTGAATTCTGCCTTGCTGACTTGTCCCATGCCTAATGGTCACCATGGTTGTTCTTCTCCTCACCAGAGCAGTTGAACCGAGCCATTAAACCCCCCTGGGAAGCCCTCTAGCCACCTCTATTTAAACCACAGCACCTCTCGGGCAAAGAAGGTGCTGAACCAAATCCTAAAGAAACTCTATCAAAATTGTTCTGGACCACTCTCCACACATAGAGGACTTGATCCCCATTGGATTCCAGCCCCAATTTCCCCCAGCTGAGCTCAATTTCTGAGTTCAAATTCAAGCCCAAAAACAGGACATCTCCCAAACCTCAACCAAATCTAAATTAAACTCACCCACACCTGCACAGGACTAAGAGAAGGAGTTCCCAGTGAAAGCCCCCTCACCAGGCCACCCAGTTGCTCTAGCCTCCAAGCTTTGAAATCGGCTGTGGACACTTTCATACCTAGACAATTCCTCAGAGCCAGAGACTTCATCTAGAGCTCCCTTAGGTGCAATCTAAGGTGACACAACTCTCTGATTAAAGCTACACTTCTCAGAGCAAAGGTATGGATCATTCCTTCCTCCCGAGCTTTCAGCAATTCTCCATTTCATTTCAACTAATTTCATGGCCTGTAAACCATAGGGATATGTTCGTCTCCTCAAGACGAATCCATAGAGCACAAGAACACAAAAATCCATTGAGAAATGAGAGAGTTCTTAGGGTTTTAGTGTGGACGGTCACGGGTGCACACCAGTCATAGACGATGACCAGGCGCCGTCCTATTGCACGTGTATCGGTTGAACGTCTCAGATTGTGTCGGATCAGACGAAGGAGCAAGATAGCGGGACGCGTGATGGCTGACTTTGATGGCGGCATCGAATGGGAGCACGCCACGTGGACTTTCGATTCGTCGTAGGTTGACGCGGCGCTGAGTCGGATAAATAGATAAATAGGATTTTTTCTATTTATTTAAATACCCAGAACATAGAAAATTCATATCTTTGTGTAGAAAAAGTATAAAAATAAAATAAAAATACCCTCTTTCTCAGTGAACAGAGGAGAATACTGTGGACAAGAAATCAAGTTATTTTGATGAGTATTTTATTTTTAATTAATTATTTACTCATTTCAGTATTTTGATTCTCCATTTGCATAGACAATTCACCATGGCATGAGACTATAAGGCTTTTGAAGCCTCTGATCTTGGGAACATTCACTGAATTTCTCAAGGTCAGAGGCCATCTCTATGGAAAGTTATGTATTTTTCAAGTTTATGTCACTGTTTTTGGTATTTTAATTCCAATAATTAGCATATTGTTCAATAAATTCCTGAAAAGGGAAGTTTCTTAGGACTAGAGGACCCTAGGATAATTATATTTTTAGTTAACTCATTAAGAATAACCCTAATTGACCTAATTACTCAAAACTTAATTTTAATTAATTAGGGTTAACCACACATTAAAATAACTTGAAATTAATTCTTCATTAATCTTTAGGATACAGAGAACCTTGCATAAAAATTTAAAGTCAATTGGAAATGATTAGCCCCACTAAAAGAATTAATTAAGCCACATGATCAAAATTAAATTTTAAAAATTCATAACTCCAAAAATACATTTTAAAAATTCACCAAATTGGTTTCATGGGCTCTCTGATATTAGAAGAGTCTATAAAAATTAAAATTGAAATTTTCTAAAATTTTTCATTTTTAATGATATTTTTTATATTTAAATAATTAAAAAATAATGAAAATCACAAAAATAGTAAAAATCATAAAAATGTCACATTTTGACTCTTAATCACTTAGAAACTAACCAAATATTTTTCAAGATATTGAATTTTAAAGACTCAAAACAATTTTTAATATTAAAAAAATGTATTTTCCAACCTTTTCACTAAATTAATTCCAATAAATCAAAGAAAAATTATAAAATTATAAAATTTATTTATTTGAACTCCTTGAGATTAGAGAGATTTAAGAAAAAATACAAAACTTAATTTTTAACCTTTATTTTCTTTTATAATTAATTAACACTCTAAAATTCAAAATAATTATAATAAATAAAATATAATTCAAAAAATCACTAAAATTGGTCCAAGTTGTCCTCTAGTCATGAGGAACTTCCCACAATTTTATTAAGGACATGAACCTTACTTTGGTCATGTTGTTGAATTTTCCATGAAATCCCTTATTTTTCACTAAAAATAATTATATAAATAAATTAAATTCAGAAAAATCACATTTTCTCCTCTAATGTCTTAATTGACATGTGAGTGAGGTGATATACAGATTTCAAGTTCATTTGAACTCAATTTAGTGAGTTATGAAATAAATAAGCCTAAAAAGGCATAAAGGTAATTAAAGAATCTAAACCCCTTTATTAAAATTTTAGGCTTAATTAAAATGGAGGGTAAAATATTTAATTTTATCTTTCTTGGATGATTAAAACTTTAGGAAATTAAAAGGGTAGGAACCCATTAATCACTTTTAACAAACTAAAAATGAAACTTTAATTATTTAAACAGTTTATATTTTGGAAGATTAATGAAAATTTGAATTATTAGAAATAGGGATATAACTTGAGAGGATATTGATTCTTTAATAAAAAAATCCCTAAATAAGTCACTTCAATAATATTTAACTCTTAATTAAGATTAAAATGATAATCCAAACTAAGTAAATTAAAAATTAAAAAAATATAACCCTTAAATTAAAGGAAAGCTCGAAATGTTAAGTGGTTTAACAATTAAATTAAATTTAAATTTAATTAAATTAAAGTAAATAAAAATTAAATTAAAATTAAAATTAGATTAAATTAAATTAACATTTTAACAATTAAATTAAATTAAATTAAATTTAAATATTAATATTTAAATTAAATTAAATTAAGTTAAATTCAATTAAATTAAATTTAAATTACAATAAATTAACATCATTCAATAATAAAAGTAAAATAAATTTAAAATATTAAGATCACTTAAAGTATAAAGATTAAAACCAAAAATAATTTGAACACTATTCCAAACTTAAAATTATTAATTAAAACCTCATAATTAAACTAAATCACTTTAAACCTTTAACTCAAACTTCAAATTAAGAATGATTAAAATTCTCAACAAACCAACTTGCCCCTAAAGACTTTAATTATTACAACTCTTAAATGGAGTATTAAGTGAGATGTCACTTCATCAAATGCCCAAGTTCACTGAGCAAGAGACAAAACTTAACTAAACTCTTGGATGATTAATTCACCTGTGCAATTAAATTTACTTCGACTCAAAATAATCTCGGAAATATTGAAAAGATGTTTAGGACTCTTCCTAAACACTTCCTCAATATGATGGGATATTTTAGAAGAAGAATTGAATTTAATTGTTCTTTGATGAAGAAAATCATCCTTAAAACATAAGAACCTATACGTCATAGGAGTTGACTAGCAATAGGATTAGGATTTTGGTAAAAAACCAAAACCTTCCCTTAGCTTTACCTAGGCACTTGTTATAAATATTTAAATGCCTAAATATATGTTTTAAGTGCAGCTTGGGATGACGAGAAGACCCTCCAGGTATGCTTTTATTTTATTGTAATTTACTTTATTGCAGTCTACTTACATGCACTGCGCTTTACTTTTCTTGCATGTTAAACAAGATTGTTGTATGAAAACTAAACCTTTAGGATAGTCACAAAACTGAAACAAAAAAAAATTAAAAGTCACCACAAGATAAAATTCACCGCCACAACATTCCAAAATATAAAACAACTCAAAATTTAATCACAAACAAAACAACAAAACTACAATTGCAACTAAATTAAAACGTCTCGTTGAATGATCGGGAATACCTCGGATGATGTACCCACGTGTTGCTAACGGGATTTCCCACGATCTAAATGAAAGTGTGGAACTCTTTCAGTTGAGTTTAGCATATTCATCTGGACTAAGTGAATTCGATGAAAATAACGGTGTCGGGATGACGGAACCGTGGGATCTTAATCGGTTCTGTTTAAACAACTTTAAGATTTATTTTAATTAAAATATTAAAAATATTTGGACTTTAAGATTTCTAAACCAAAACACTTCTCTCATCTTCTGATTTTCACCTTCTAAAACTAAACCTCTGCAACAACAAGGAGCTTGTAGCATGGTGGGCAGCACGACCATCGTCATCAGCAAAACTCAGGTCTACTTCAGCAAAACTTTCCCTAGAATTAAATAACCAAGCCATATACTTCGAGGTAGCTTACCTAGTGCAACATAAATCCTCAACTCTTCATTAGGCATTTGCATGATCATGTCATCTAAATTAAGCCCTAACAAGTTTTAGGATTCCGAGGTAGTCATTTGGTACGACATAAACCCTCACATCTTCGAGGCTATTTGTTTGATTATATCATATAAATATAAGTCCTAATTAATTAAAATTGACAGGATTGAAATATTAAATAAATTCTCAAATTGAAGCCAAACAATATGATAGTTTGGGAAGTTGCCAAGATTCTTCTTAGATCCTCAGCTTCTCCTACTTCTCTTCCTTTGGACTCTTGAAATTAACTATTCCAAATTTGATACATTCCCTATTGAAATCTCCAAAATACAATTATTTGAAAACCTTAAACTTTGAAATTTTTGAGAGCAAAACCACTGATCATTATCGAGAGTTTTCTTAAATGATTCCCGTCATTTAAGATGTAATTAACTATAGGGGCTTGCCCTTATAGGGAACTTTATGAACCAAGGTAATATAAACCCTGCTTAATTCTTTTATATTAAGTAGGGGAACTTTTCGGCTTATAAAGTTGGTTCACAGATCAAATGGATGTCACAAATCTTCTAGTTTATTTAACCGAGCCCCATCATCAAGCAATGTGTCTATTCTTTGGGATAGACATACGGTTCATGGTGCGGCGTTCGTTTATAGAAACTATTTGGGATGTGAGGGCGGTTTGATTTCATATCTTAAAACTTTTAAACTTAAAATTACTTTTAAAATTAAATTTTATCTTTTAAACTATATATATTTAAAATTAAATTTAAAATTTAAAATTTGTCGACAAATTCCGTAGGCGACCCTCTTTTCAAAACACAATTTAAAATTATGCCGACAGCGGTAACCTACGTGTTGCTAACAGGGTTTCCCATTGTGTAAATGAAAGTATGGAACTCGTTAAATTTAGTTTAGTAAATTCATTTGGACTAATTAAATACGATGAAAATAGTGGTGCTGGAATGATGGAACCGTGGGATCTTAACCGGTGTTGCTATAATCAACTTTAATGTTCCCCTAATAAAATATTAAGATAACTCAATTTAAATATTTTGAAAACATGATACTTCTCTTTTCTCTTTAATTGACACTTCTTTAAACTAAACCTGCCACGACGAGGAGCTTGGAGCATGCATAGTGGGCAGTACGACCATCTTGAACAGCAAAATTCCTTATGAAATAAATAAACAAGCCATAGGACTTCGAGGTAGCTTGCTTAGTGAAGTATAAATCCTCGCCTTTTCATTAGGCCCTTGCATAACCATGTTTTGCAACATAAGCCCTAACTCGTTTTAGAATTTCGAGGTTGTCATCAGGTATGACGTAAATTCTTCTATCTTCCAGGCCATTCACATGATCAGTATCAAGTGAATGTAAGTCCTAAATAATAAAGTTGACAGGATGAAACACCAAATAAATATTCTAAATCAAAGCCAAACCATAGGATAGTTTGGGAAGACATCAAGATTCTCCTTGAATCTATGTCCTTCTTCTAGTCTTCTCTCCTTTGATTTCTGATAAAATGAAATGTTCCAAACTTGAACCATTCGTCAATTCAATTTGTGACTATCACATTTTATTTAAAAACCTTACCTTTTGAAGTCATGAATATAAATATTTCCTGACCTATATCAAGATTTTTCTTAGGTGACTTCAGTTATCTAAGATGTAATTAACTATAGAGGATTGCCCTTATAGGGAACTTAAAGACCCAAGATTAATATAAAACCTATCTAATTCCTTCATGTTAGATAGGGGAAATTGTCGGTAAATAATGGCTCGCAGACAAAACGGATGTCATGAATTCTTTAGTTTATTTAATCAAGCCTCACCCCAAGCCATGTATCTATTCTTCAAAGGAGGATCATTTCCTCATTTTTGGCATAAAGTGGTGGCAATCCCTACAATCCTTTATAATATACATCGTGAATTCTGAATGGACTAAAAAAATGGACTCTTGCTTTCTCTAATAACGTCGTTTGAGCAAATTTATTGTATTAACTTATCTATGACATCTCTTTGGAAATGAGGGTATATGTAGGGTGTCACATTCACAATTGAGCATCTGGAATAATAAGAATTTTATGACCAATGGTTTTTTTGGTGGTTTTCTTTGAACTTTTCTAGTTATATATTACAATCTATTTGCAATGTGGACGTTTCAGGATTTATTTGCAATGCTTGAATATAAAAAGACCCACACAACTGTTTTCTTATTGATAATGGTTGGCAATTGATTTAATGAAAATTTTTTTATTGTGGTTCTTCCTATAACTGTATTGTTTGGTTTTGTTATTTGAACTACATATTTAGAGTTGTATTGTTAGGTATTGTTATTGGTCGGTCTTGTTGTTATTTGGTCCTGCTATTTAAAATACTACTTGAATTGTGGTTCTCCTTGTAATTAGGTGGTCGACAAGTGTTTGCACCTATGGTGTGTATTATTTGAAGTTATGTTATTTTTGACATCTTGGGTATATTTTACAAGTTCAAGATCTAATATTAGGGGCTTTATATCAATTGTGTTCCATATTATTTTGGCTTTGTTGAATTTTTCATATTTCTACTGATTTTTCCATTCTGACCGATTGTTAGTTGAGCTATAATGCTCTCCAACTATTGCATTAAAATTTAATTATTATTGTAAATATTTTGGTGCTAAAATAATTATAGTATTTGGAAAGTATTTTAATGAAGTCAATATATTTTTTATTTTGAGTTTCTTCTAGTGCTTCCTTGTTATTGAAGCCCTGTTATCGACATTGTTTACTTTTGTGCTTTCTTTTATAGTTATTTTGGTTTTATTAGAAATGTATTCCTCTGTTGCTTTCCATGTTTTAAGTTTCTTCGGTTATGATGAGTCATCTTACCCAGGGACTCTTCTGGATGGCCATCATTATATGCATTTAGGGTCTACTAGCAACCAAGATCTGATCATTAAGGGTCAATTTTTTTTTATATATGCAACTAGATTCATTATTTGCGTGCTAATCATCTTTGTATAGGATTTTTCTATAAAAAATGAACTTAAGCACTTTAACAGGTGCTAGGGGGAGCAAACATCGATCGATTTTCTATAATTGTATCTATTCTGCATCATTTTCATCGCTAAAAAAGGAGATAATTTAGGATGAAAATTTATAAGTGTTTAAAGAAGTAACAAATAGAAATTTTGAATTCTTCCAATGAGTTAATGAACTTACAGATACACCACAGGAACAATCTGATGAGAGGATATATGCACTTTATGACATGGTGAATAATGATGCTAGAGACTTGAAGTTCCTTTTGAGGACTTTAGTTCTATTCAATTTTGTGATTTTAGAAATTCTTTTATTCTTATTCACGTTGCTTATGTTCTGATTATATACATGTATTCTGGACAACAAACTGTACTGCATTAGGGTTCTATCTTGTAATTAAATCTTCTTTTGCTGAACCATTTGATGTACCAAAATTTTTACTTATTGTATTAATGTTGGAAGGTATAACATCATGATTTCTTATGATTTAGTCAATGTCGACATATATTTGCACTATTATGTTGTTCTGTATCAAATAAATATGATAAATTGTGAATGTTTTTGCATGCAACCAAACTTTCCAAAATGTGATTTCCAAACAGTTTAAGCAAAAATTTCTTTCTATACTAAGAGCATTATGGTCATTATGTCAACAAACAGTGTTTACAGAACTCTGTTTTTCAAAAAGACTAATAACTTCTGAAAACACATTTTCTAAACAATATAATTTCAACAAAAACTTCAAAAACTAGTTTTCTACAACTATAATAGAAACAAATGCACACTAAGAGTGGTGATATATAAAATATTTATATTTATTTTGGCTTGAAATTAACTTCTAAAATAATTTGAAAAGGTATCAAATTGAATGATAAAGGTAAAGTCATAATATATATATAAATATATATCTGGCTTGATCAATGGGTCTGGGAAGGTGAAAAACTCTTAACCACTCCCTCTACTATCTTGTCTAATAGTTGTGTGAAAATCAATGGAATTGCAGGCTCCTGAGCACCTTGTTAGCACCTGATCAATTACAGCAGGTTATGCTTACTAAGATCCAGCCTGAACAGAAAGACAAACTGATCACCAGGAATAAAAATTCTCAAAAGCTATCTTCATTTATCTATCACAAATTTTTCTCTGGGGACCAGATTCAATGGGGGACTGAATTTTAGGGTAAATTGCTATCCCCCTCCATGTCTTTTTTCTGTTGGAGAGTAAGGCACCTACTCATACCCACAGATGACATCCTCAAGCTTAAATGCTTAAAGGGACCTTCTTGCTGCCAGCTGTGTTTTCAAGCTGAGGAATCTGTGAACCATTTATTGTTTCAATGCTCCTTCTCTCAGACTGTTTGGAAAGATCTCATCAGCAGGCTTACTCTGGGCACTCTGAATTTGAGTTGGCTTCACTTGTTTACTTGCTAGGTGGATTGGGATAAGGTTAAACTCATGGTGATACCTTGCTTGGTGGCTTGGTTTATCTGGATAAGCATGAACAAAGCAAAGTTTGATGGGAAACCTTCCTCCTCTTTACAAGTGGCTGCCCAATGTCTGACCTATAATTAGAAACTCATCAAATTTCACAACCTCATGGATATTTGTAGGGTGGGTCAGCTGGCCCCTAGAACGAAACCATTAGTCATTGGATGGACACCCCCTCCTATTTATTGGGTAAAAGTAAATACAGATGGAAGCTTTCATCAGATACATGCTGGAATTGGTGGGATTTTTAGAGACTGACATGGGAAATGCTTAATTTACTTTCAGTCACCTGCTTCTGCCTTAGATGCTTTGGAAGCTGAGATGATTGCCATCATTTGGGCTATCAGGATTGCACACTTATGTAAGATTAGCTATCTTTAGGTAGAATCTGATTCCAGTTGCTGCATCAGGTTTCTCAACAAGTCTGAGCCTGCTCCTTGGCATATCAGTAGATGGATGAATATAATAGCTATTTTCAAAGAAGGCATGGTAGTGGAATTTGTATTTATAGCTAGGGAAGGCAATGGCCCTGCTCACTGGCTAGCCTCACAGTGATGGTGTAATGAATCTATCAATGTTGATTTTATCCCTCCCACTCCACTTTCTATTTTGATACATGGAGATACCTTGGGTCTCCCATATGTAAGAAGCTAACAATTTTCTCTTTAATAGTGAATATTTTGCTTGCCAGTTAGGCAAGCTTTATATATATATATATATATATATATATATATATATATATATATATATATATCAACCATTAAAATAATAAAGATTTTGATTTAGGGATTTTAATTTAATTTATATATATATAATTCAGAAAATATTATTTTTATTATGAAAATATGAAATCAAACTGATCCGTGTATGCAATAGTTTAAATAATTAAGCACTTCGTTGCAAGCCGTGCATCTAACCTAAAAAGTAGACACATTGCTTACTAATAAGGCTCAATTAAATAAACTAAAGATTTATGACATCCGTTTGGTCTGCGAACCAATTATTTGACAAAAAACTTCCCTTATCTAATCTAAAGCAATTATATAGGGTTTATAATAATCTGAGGTCTTTATGTTTTTTATAATGATCCCTATAGTTAATTACATCTAAGATAGCTGAGGTCACCTAAGAAAACTCTTAATTTTTATCAGGAAATATTGTATTCATGACTTACAAAAGGTAGCATCTTCAAAAAAACGTGGTAATAGAAAATCCAATAGGTGAGTGGCTCAAGTTTGGGACAATTGTTATAGGAATCCAAATGAAGAGAAGGCTATGGAAAACACAGCTACGAGAAGAATCTTGGTGATTTCTCAAACTATCCTATTGTTTAGCTTCGATTTGAGATAATTGTTTAATGTTTCATCCTGCCAATTTTATTATTTAGGGCTTATGTTCACTTTATACGGATCATGTGAATAGCCTGAAAGATATGAGGATTTATGTCATATCGGATGAAAACCTCAAAACCATAAGACGAGTTATGGATTTTATTGCACAACATGGCTATGCAAAGGTTTAAAAAGATAAGTTGAGGATTTATGCTGCATTAGGCAGACTACCTCGAAGTCTTATGGCTTGTTATTTATTTCTAAGGAATTTTGCTGTTGAAGATGGCCGTGTTGTCCACTGTGCTTGCTCTAAGCTCCTCATTGCCGCACATTTAGTTTTAGAAATGTTAAATGTAGGAGATGAGAGAAGTGTTGTGTTTTAGAAGTGTTTAAATTGAGATGTCTTAATGTCTTTATTAGGGGAATAATTAAGTTGATTATGGCAACACCAGTTAGAATCCCACGGATCCCACATTCCGGTACCACCATTTTCTTCGGATCCACTTAGTTTAGATGAATTTACCAAATTCAACTAAATAAATTTATTACTTTCATTCAAACTGTGGGAAATTTCATTTGCAGCCATAGATTGCCTCATCCAAGGGATTTCTGATCATCCAAAGAGAAGTTTTAATTTAGTTTCACTTGTCAATTTTGTTCTGTTTGTGATTCAACTTTGAGTTGTCTTATATTTTATTTTTTTGTGGCGTTGAATTTTATCTTTGTTTTTTTTTTAGTTTTAATTTTGTTTTCAGTTTTGTGGCTATCATAAATGCTTTGGTTTTGACATGCAAGGTAACCTTGTTGTTTGACATGTATTTTCGTAAACAGAAATGGTACAATAAACTAAATGAAAGTAGATTGCAGTGCAATAAAATAAAATCATACCTGGTGTCGGCATTCGAAGCCGTGTCTGAGATTTTCTCCATGTCGATGTTGATGTCGTTTTGGAGTCGCTACTCTGTTTATCTATAATATTGCTATAATCTTCAATAAATCTTATTTCTTTGGATTCCGTAAAATAATCCTCAAATAGTAAAAAATTGAAGAAAATAAGGGCTAATAAGATAGAAAATAGTAAAAAAAGAGATGTCAGTGATAATCTTTAAAAAAAAAATTCTAGAATGTCTAGAAGTTCTTTGTAAGGATAATGAAGATTTGGTAACTAGAGATTTCTAGATAAAGTATCTATCCTGAGTTCTTTAAATCTCCTATACAAGCAAACTTCTATAGTTAATTACACTTTAGACAATTGTAATTATCTAAGAAAACTTCTGATTAATGTTAATCACTTGTTTTCTAAAAAATTTTAAGGAAAGAAACATCAACGTTCACTTCTAAGGGTTTGATTTTTTTAATTTTTGTTTTTGTTTTGTTTTCGTTTTGTTGTTTGTTGCTTTTAATATTTTTGTTAATGTCATCACTTTATGGTCTTATAATTTGCTGTTTGTTTTAGTGTCTATCCTAGAATTTCTGATTTTTTTTGTCTTAGTTTTGTCATTTTAAGGTTATTTGTTTTGTTTTGTTTTATCAATGTCGTTGCTTTGATGTCATTGTGACTTTATTTTTTTTATGGTCATTCATCCCATCTGCAGAATGTCGTTATGCAAAGTAGAGTTAGCACACCCTATAACATGCAAAGAAAATCTAAAACGAAATCAATGTTATCATTTCATCTTGATTGTCAATTAGACTTAGAATCTAACAAAAGGTTAGATTTAAAAATTTTAGATTCAAAGTCATTTTGAATCTAAATATATTAAGTCTAATTTTGATTAGACTTAAAATCTAACAAAAAGTTAGATTCTAATATTTTAGATTCAATGTCATTTGAATCTAAAAATAATGAGTTGATTAGAATTCTGATAATTAGATTCCACGTCATTTGAATATAATATTTTTGTTTTCATCATGTTGGTTAACTCAGGTTCAATTTGAACCTAAGTAAAGTTAGGCTTAATAAGGGTTGAGCCTAAAATTTTTGTTGAGTTTGACGTAGGTTTAAATTATGTTAAACCTAAGTTTATGTTTGATTCAAGTCCAATATGGTTTAGGCTTAAATTTAGTTTTGTTTAGATTCATGTTATGTTATACTTAAGTTAGGTTTTGTTTAACTTAGATTCATGTCATGTTGAATCAATATCAGGTTTTGTTTAACTTAGATTCATGTCATGTTGAACCTATGTTAGGTTTTGTTTAACTTAGATTCATATCATATTGAGTCTAAGATAGGTTTTGTTTAACTTAGATTCATGTCATATTGAACCTAAGTTAGGTTTTGTTTAAGTTAGATTCATCTCATGTTGAATCTAAGGTAGGTTTCGTTTAACATATATTCATATCATAATGAATCTAAGTTAGGTTTTATTTAACTTCGATTAATATCATATTAAATCTAAGTTAGGTTTTGTTTAACTTAGATTCACATCATGTTAAACCTTAGTTAGGTTTTGTTTAACTTAGATTCATGTCATGTTGAACCTAAATTAGATTTTGACTTAAGTCCAATATGGGTTGGATTTGAGTTAGGTTTGGGTTGACTTAGATTAATATCATGTTGAATCTAAGTTAGGTTTGACTTAAGTCCAATATGGGTTAGAATTTAAGTTAGGATTAGGTTTACTTAGATTCATGTCATGTTGAATCTAAGTTATGTGTGAATTAAGTTCAATATGAATTGGACTTTTAGGTTTTAAGTTAACTTAGATTCAAGTCATGTTGAACCTAAGTTAGATTTAACTTATGTCCAATATGGGTTGGAATTAAGTTACGTTTAAGGTCAAGGTGTAATTAAGCTTTAGTGGATTAAGGTTTAATAGTTTAATTAATTCTAATGTGTTAGACCTAACTTAAGTTTGATTAAACCTTAGTTGAATAAGGTTTAATATTTTAATTAAGTCTAATGTGTTAGACTTTATTATGGTTTAATTTTTATTAAACCATAGTTGGTTAAGGTATAATATTTAAATTAAGTCTAACATTTTAGACCTAATTTAAGTTTGATTAAACCTTAGTTGATTAAGGTTTAATAGTTCAATTAAGTCTAATGTGTTGATCTTTCATTTAATTATTAAAATTAGTTTAACTTCTGAAGTATTAATTAATTATTAAATATTTTAGGGGTTGAAAATTAAGTTTTATATTTTTCTTGAATCTCTCTAAGATTAGGGAACCCATAGAAATAGAGTTCATATTTTTCTAATTTTTATTTTAATTTTTCGAATTATTTTTGTGGAAAGTTAAGGAAATTCATTTTTTAGCTTTTAGATATTGATTTTATTCCTTTAAAATTTAATATCTTCATTTATGGAGTTAGGAAAATTACGCCAATTGTTCCTAAATGATTAAGAGATAATTTTAAATATTACCAACAATTTTATTAATTTTGTGATTTTTATTAATTTTTAATTATTTAAATATTAAAATAATGCTTAAAAAATAAAATATTATCTTAATAACAATTTTATTTTTCAGAGATTCCTCTAATCACAGATAACTCCCAAAATTAATTTGGTAATTGTTTGAAGTGTATTTTAATTATTATATATATATAATTGCCAAAAATGTGATTTAACTTGAAAATTTTATTTAAGCATTTAAATTAACTCCATTTAACTTGAAATTTTTATGGGGAGTTTTCCTGAACTTAAATTATAGTAGAGAGTAATTTTAAGATTATTTGCATTTAGGGTTAATCTGATTTATTTTTATTTGATTTTTAGGTCTTAATCCATTAAGGTTATACTTAATGAGTTAGACCAAGTTTACATTTTTCCTACGATCTACTAGTCATAAGTAACCTACCAAATTTTAGTTTGTATTTTTCTGATTAATATTTTAATTATTACATTTTTTATACCAAAATAGACATGATAATTTAAAAAATAGAGATCTATGTCTAGAGATCTCCTATGAATTTAGAAAAATCAGGGAAGATTCCCTAAAATAGAAAGATCAAGATCCCCAAATATCAAGCCATGGTGACATGTTTATGATAATGGAGAATTACAAGACTCCAGACAGTATTTAATTAATTAAAAATAAAATATTCATCAAATAAACTTCAAATTATTTTCACATTGTTCTCCTCTATTCACTAATATTTAGAGTAATTTTCTTTTATTTTTATGATTATTCTACACCAAATTATGGATTTTTAAATTTCCACTAATTTAAATAATTCAAAAAAATTCCCTATTTTCTCACTTAAACACGTGGCACTAACTGGATCCTAAAAAGCTTCGAAAGACCACACGACACTCCCTGATTCGACGTCGCCATCTGACTCGGCTCCGTGATTTATTTCTCAGTGTTCTGTCCGACGCAATCTCAGCCATCCGTCCATTACACGCCTAATCCAACACCGCCCCTTCATCATCTTCGATTGTTTCATCCTGAGAGCCGTCCACCTTCTAGATTTAAGAACTTGAGCTAGACTCAACTAAGTTGCATGGGGTTTATTCCTAGAGCTTTATCTGACCTAGAAGAACCTATCTATACGGCTTAGCCTGAATTTGACCCAACCTGTATGGAGAATCGAAACAAGCTCGGGATGAAAGTGAAGTTCAATACCTTTGTCTAAGAGAGGAGGCCGCAATCAGATGGTTGTGGTAGCTTTGATTGGTCCCAATGAACATCCAGATGAAGCCTTTTGTTGTGGTGAAATGTCTAGACGTGAATTGACCAAGGCTGATTATAGGTGTTAATCAAAGTCTGGCGCAGAGGCTCTCTGTGAAGGGGATTTGATGGGGGGATATTCTTCATTCAGTGTTGTGAAGGTGTGGGTGCAATTATTTTGAGTTTTGTGCACTGTGTAGCTGTGGTGATATGTGTCCTAGTTTCGGCTTGATTTTCAAAGGAGAAATTGGCTATGGACGGTGGAATTCAATGGCTGAGGATGGTGGACTTACACTCAAAGGTCACAGGGAAGCTCAGGTGAGGTTTTGACAGAGTTTCCTTGAGAAAACTTTAGCACCCCTATTGGTCGTGAAGGAAGGATTTTATAACCATGGCCAATGGGTGGATCTCAGGGCTTTAATTTGGGTGTTTTAGGCCACTTAAGGTGAAAGCTGAGCAGTGCCATTGATCACTGAGGGAATGTCTCCCTGACAAAGTTCAATTTTGGGTTTAAAGTGGTATGGGGACGCTCGGGCTTAGTTGTTCCTGTGGCTAGGGTGGCCGGCAAGGACAGAGATGTTGGCCGAAAGGCTGATGGGAGGTAAGAGGGGAGCTCAGTGCCATTGATTAGGTTGCTTACTTGAGGGTTAAGGGAATTATGGGTTAGTCAAAAAAGGTGAAGTCCATTGGTCCTAAGTGAGGGAGTTTTGGTCCATGGCTCAATGGAATTGGGTTTGGCTGGTCTTGGCTGGTCCCTGGGGTCCCAAGGTTGGCTATGGTGGAGCCAATTTGGTCAATTTGGTTCAATTTGGTGACATTCTGTCATGGGTACAATTTAGTTCATATTGGGTTTAGATTGGGCTAGGTTTGGTTTGAGCTTGGGTTATACCCAATTTGTTGTTCAAAATGATATATATGATTGTCATAAAGTGTTTGAAAGAGGATTGGAGTGGTTTTGAATAGGTTTGAGAGTTCAATTTGGCTTAATTTGGAATTTTGACAAATTTGGTGTAAGTTGGGTTAGCTTGAGTTTAGGTTTGGGTCCAAGGCCAATTAAGCATTTCAAATGGTCTAGGGGGATGTCAAAAAGAGTTTTCAACATTAATTTGGTGGAGATTTTGGAGTTTGGGCACTCAATTTGATGGATTTTGAACACGTGACATATTTAGGGCAAATTTGGAGATTTTGGCTATGTTGGGCTTGTATGTGGCTTAGGCCAAAATTAGGGACAATTTATTGTTGAATTTGGCATAGGGGAATGATTTGAGAAGTTTGGAATTCAAATTGAGTGGAAATTGATTTACATTGAGTTTAATTTAGGTGATGTGGGTCACTTGGTCAAAATTGGGGATTTTAGAATTCAAGTAAGATTGAGTTCAATTGTGGGTCAAATTGGATTAGGATTTGGTTTAGATTGAGGCTAGAGATGTTGAATTAAAGTTTGTAATTGAAATTGGGCAAGATTGGGGTCAATTGGGTGGACATTAGGTTTTATTTAGGTAGTTTTAGGTTAAATGAGTCAAATTGGGGCTTTTGGATGAATTGGGCTAAATTAGTCAAATTGGGTCATGTGGTAGTTGAGAGAAATGAAATTGGTAATATTTATGAGGTTTTGAGAAGTTTTGGAATTTTTGAAATTTTTGGATTTTTGGGCTAGGAGTGGTATTTTGGTAATTTTGCAAATTTTGGGGCTATTTTGGAAATTTTGGAAATTTTGGTAAATTTTGGTAATTTTGGTAAATTTTAGTTGTAGGGAGTATTTTAAAATTATTTTGGAGAAAAATAGGTAATTTCGATAATTTTGGAAATTTTAGGGGCTTTTAGGGTTTAGGGGCATTTTCGGCAGATTTAGGGGCAATAAGTCAAAAATTGAAATTTTTGAAAAATTAAGGTTGATTGGAGGTGAGTACTATGGGATTGTTTAGGTTGAGCCATGAACCAAAGAAAACCCTCATTTGGTTTTCTCCGTGTTGATTCCAACCTCTTTAGCTATAGGCTCAGGGTTGGACCAGTTTCTAAAGAGTTAGGAGATCAAAGTGGGATGTGCTTTATTTAGGGTTGTGAGTGTGAAGTGTGTGTATGGTGAAAGCTTCAGACCTCCCATGGTAAATCTTAAGGTCTGACCACCTATAGGAGACTTCCCACAGGTTTCCTTATGCTTGGCCTCTTCCTCCCAGGAGCTGGAGGTTAGGCCTTAAGCAAATAAAACTCCATTACAGTGAGAAAAGTTTGAATTTCTAAACGGGATGAGTTCCAAGACTAGTCTTCTAATAAAGTCACCAGGAGAGTCCTATGACTAGACCCTATGCTAATCTAAAAGAGAGACTAGACCTCAACCAAAAGTGAGGTCAACAATAGATAAAATAACTTTTTTTATCGAAACCCTAAATCTCTCATTCTATCTCTCTTTAAGGTTTTTTCTATAAATCAATCGTAGGAGTTTCCATATTAAACTCCAAAGAGAGAATACTTCAGGAGAAAAGAAAATTCTAAGCAATAATAAAAGCAAAAGGGATTAGTTTCCATTCTTCATAATGGATCACATTACTTTAGAACTCCAATCTTTCAAATTCTATCTCAAAACCCACCAAAATTGACGATCCCGTTTCTCAGAAAAATAACATTAGTCTACATTTCTAAAGATAATGAAGCTCCATTGCAAATTAATGGCACCAACATCCATGCTAACAATAAGGTTCTTAAAGATCATTATCGCGTTTGATCGACAAATATGACACACAAATCTGAGGTAGTGTTTGCAAGTTCATATCGAGTTTGTATTGGAAATGGGCTTCCCTTTGAAGTTTGGATCCATGAAGAGAAAGCAGTACTAGGGATTTTCTGACGAGGTGCGTAATGGGAGCTAGGCTGCGAAGACATCAACCTGCCAGAATGGGCACATATAAGTGTGGTTAAAAGCAAAGGTTTTTGATACAAAAGTACATGAAACCAAGGAGAAAATGATTTTATCTTATTTTGTCGGTAATAAAAGATGAAGATGAGACGTAGGCATAAAAAATGAAAGTTGACATGGGAAGATTTGATCGTTTGAATTATGTGATGGAAAAATAGGATGGAAGATGGAGACAGAATGGCGAGGAAAAATTTTAGTTGGGCGGTAAAAATGGGTGTTTGGATGGCATGCATAGGAGTTGGGCTATTTATTTGAAGGTCTTCATTGAAAAGATTAGTAGGATTAAAGTTATTT
Source organism: Papilionanthe hookeriana x Papilionanthe teres (assembly GCA_022702705.1). Lineage (NCBI taxonomy): Eukaryota > Viridiplantae > Streptophyta > Magnoliopsida > Asparagales > Orchidaceae > Papilionanthe > Papilionanthe hookeriana x Papilionanthe teres. The sequence goes on along the minus strand of CM040421.1, from coordinate 64,824,962 downwards.
TGAGAATCTATTAATGTGTTGAATTCTCGTCAATTTTCTTCTAGATTTGTATAACAAAATATGTAAGCAGTTCTAATACTTGTTTTAATTTACCTTTTGTTTCTTTCCCAAATATAACCTAATGCTGTAATATTTACATTTAATATGTCCATCCAATTTGATTTAACTTGTCTTTTTGTTGTTGTTGATTGAATGAATTAAAACAAACCGATTCACAATTTTTTTGAAGGAATTTGAATGATTGTAAATAGCGTAACATACGAAATATTTACAAACATGCTTATATTTCTAGATAATCATAATTTATAATGCAGTTGATTGCAGCTTATGTACAAGAAAATTTTCATCCTACTACTACTCATATGATACCGGTGAAATAAGAAAAAAATGACCTTATTTTTTAACAGTAGTTTAAAAAATTATTTTATATTTAATTAAGCTAGTTATACTCCGCTTTATTGTCCATTGATAATACTTATACATTGATGGTTTACATTAAACATAGTACAAATCAAGCTCACACAATATATGGGGAGAAAATTATAAGAAAAGTACCTTAAACTTGCACTATAGCATCAAAATTAGCAAATTTGATAATAATAGATGCATTTTATTTGGATGCATGAAAATCTTTTATCATCTACGTTAAATTTGCTTCAAAATTTAAATTATGCTCCCTAATAATCAATATACTAAAAAATCTAGAAAAATTAAACGCAATATGCAAGGGTTGTTTCTAAAAGTATTTACTTCGTTGTCAGCCTATATTCACATTTTATTTGACATCGATTTAACTTTTTTTTGTTTGATGTATCTATATGTTGCACTTCTTGTATAATTCATTATGTGAATACTTTTAAATTTTAATTATGGATTGAATCCATGGAGTTCCCCGTCACAAGTTAAAGCTCATGCAACAAAAGTTCTGACTAAATTATGAAGCATTAGACTAAGAAATGTTTCAAGTATGAAATATTCACCAACATAGTTTTTTAAAGGGAGTGCTCCAACTTTTAAAATAAAGAAGCTTGCATGTGGCATTTGGTGGCTGATGAAAGGTGATGATATGTAGCATCTAACAATAGTTTTTTTAACCTATGACATGTGAGATGTGGCCACCGATAACTTTTCACATGAGTGATGTATTTGAATTATATGGGTTGAATTGTTTTCCTTGTCAAAAATTGATGCATATATATTAAAATATGAAAAAAAAGATATATTGTTCTTTGGAATCAAATTAACATCTATTTCATAAACAATATTTGCCCATGTAATTTTTCTTAGCTAGAACACGACCTTCCATTAAATAAACACCACATAAAGGAGACATTCTCAATAAACTTTATCAAACAAAAATATAGGTTGTGCTATATTGCTCAAAGTTAATAAAACGTAGAAAAAAGTTCAAATTGTTCATGTCAGATTTCTCGTGAACATTTCAGCTCATTTCAAGTTAAAAGAAATATTCTTTGAATGCTTTAACTTATTTGATTTTTTTAATTTTAGAGATTAATTTATAATTTAAACTAATTTGAATTTAATTTTCTTAGGGATTTCTCTTCCCTTATGATTTAGTGGGCAAAATTTTGTATTTTGTTTTATATACTTTGGATTGTTATACATTTTAAGTTTTAAATTTTATTAATAATTTATTTAATCTACAAAATTTGGTTATTTTAACTTACTATAAAAATGAGCCAAACACATCAAAGATTTAGTATCATAGGTCATTACTGACCATGACGAGAATGTCGAAATCATTTAGAGTGCATTTCAATTTATTATGAGATTATATTCATTTTTATTTATTACAATTTAATATATTTATTGAGGAAATCTAAAATCTTTTTAAGGGAGATTTAATTTACCAAAACAAAATTCTAAGACCAAAAATGATCTAATATCACAAAAAAAAGAGGCTGCATAACATTTGAATCTTAACTAAATTTCTATGTAATCTATTTTAAATTAATAACGTATTATTTAAATATTCAACTCATTAGAATTATCATGGGTCTAAAAATTAAAGTATTCAGGTTACATAACATTCATTGTCACAAATGATTGTGCATTAAATAAGATAAAGTAACTAAAGAATTTCAGAGTAGAATTGAGCTCGCAAAATACTAATGCATTTAAATTTCCATAGACCATCCAAAAAAATATTATTGCAAAATACTAACGCATTTAAAAAGATAATTGGCAAAAATAGTTTCATTTTAGCTTTAGACTAATATCATTTTAAAATTCTTCATTCATAATGAAAGAATATTTATGTGGAATTTTTCGAACGTTTGATGATAAAATACCAAATAAATTAAGAAAAAACCTATAAGTCAAATTCCTCTAAATAATCTAAAAAATATAATAATTTCTAAATATTAGATATGTAAGTACATAGAAATTGTGTGATGTATATGTAAATCTTTCTTGTTTGCATGATTTAAAGAAATAAAATTTTGAACTCGTGGTTAAAATATTGATTTGAAAGGGCCAAAGCAGTTCTAAAATATAGCCTGAAAAAGTGGAGTATTGGACCATAAAAAAATACGTGCTTTTGCCACGACATCAAAATTTCCAAAGATAAAGCAGCAACGTGTCATTGATAAAATCACATTTTTTATCTAAACCTTGAATCTCTCCTTCTATGTGCTCCCTATAAATACATCATGGGGTTGTCATCTTACACTCCGAAGAGAGAATACTTCATAAGAAAAAGAAATTCTAATAAAAAAGGAAAGCAAAAGAGATTCGTTGTCCATTCTTCATAATGGATCACATTGCTCTTGAGTTCCAATCTTTCAAACTCCATCTTACCATCCCCCCGAATCGAAGATCCCATCTCCCACAAAAGTCATCATTAGTTTACCTTCCTAGAATTAATGAAACTTCATTGGCAGTTAATAGCACCAACATCCCTGCTAATAAAGAGGCTCTAATAGAACTTTGTCGTGTCCGATCGATGGATATCGCTAACGAATCGGAGGTAGTATTTGCAAGTTCAAATCAAGTTTGTATTGGCAATGAGATTCACTTTGAGGTCTGGATCCAGGGAGAAAAAGCTCTACAAGGGATTTTCCAACGAGGTGAAAGATGGGAGCTGTGTTGTGAAGAAATCAACCTGTCAGAATGGGCGGAGATGAGTGTAGTGACAAAGCAAGGGCTTCTTATGCGAGAGCGGATGAAGCTAAGGAGAAAAAGATTTAATCCGACGTTGCAAGAAATAAAAGAGGAAGATGAGACGGAGGCAGAAAATAAGAAAGTTGAGATGGGAGGATTTGATGATCCCGATTATGTGAAGGAAGAAAAGAAGGAAGATGGAGATCGAATGACGAGGAAAAATATTAGTTGGACGTTAAATATGGGTGTTTGGGTCACATGCATAGGAGTTGGGCTATTTATTTCGAGGTCCTCTTTGAAAAGATTAGTAGGATTAAAGTTAGTTTGAGAATATATATATAGATTAAGTTCTCTTCAATTTTTTTTTTCTATAGAAGGATCATTGGTCACATACCAATATATGTAAGCAATTCTAATATGTTATATTTTACTATTTGTTTCTTTCCCAAATAGTATCCTAATGTTACAATATTTACTTTTTATTTGTACATCCAATTTAATTTGACATGTCTTTATTTCGTTGCTTGTTGATTGAATTAAAACAAAATGATCCGCAATTTATTCTTTTCATGAAATTATAATGTTTGGAAATAGTATACTATATGAAATATTTACAAATATATTTATATTTTTTAATTTAAAATGCAATTGATTGCAGATTACGCACAATAAATTTTTCATCCTACTAGTACTCAAATGATAGAGGTTAAATAAGAAAAAATAATTTTCTAGTTTAAGAAGAGTTTAAATATTCATCTTATACTCTTTTTTATTGTACATTGATAATTTGTAAAACAAGTTTTAAATTTTATTTAATTTGATAATTTGTTTTATTATTAATTTGAATTATTATCCATCAAACAAGTTTTAAATTTTATTATTAATTTGAATAATCTGTAAAACTTGATTATTTTAATTTAATTGAAAATAACCAAAGGACCACTAAGATTTGGCGTCGTAGGTCATTACTGACCATGATGGAATTGTCGAAACTATTTAGAGCCAATTTTAATTATTACAAGATTATATTCATTTTTATTTATATATATATACATATTGTAATTAAATTTATACCTGTTTTAGCCTCCCATTCTCGATGCATGGAAATCATTTATAATTTACTTTTTATTATTTTATATTTTCTTCAAAATTTTTAGTCATGTTCCATAATAATTAATATAACCAAAGGGTTAGAAAAGCTAAACACAATAGCTAATGAGACTCTTGCATGCGCTAAACATAATAGCTAATGAAACTCTTGCATGCACTATTTTTAAAGTTATTGTCTTTCGTTTGTAGCCTATATTTGTGTTTTATACGTACATGTTGTCTGATGTCATGATCGCCATTGGCAGTGAGAGGCTTTATGTGATTTCAAATCAATTAATCTTTATTTCATTTTAAGTAGCTATTTGTTAAATTTATTGTATAACTCATGATGTCATTAGTTTCAAATAATTGTGGCTTGCATGGGGTTCCCCATCACAAGTTAAAGCGCATGCATTAACTGTTCTGACTAAATTATGATGTTTGGACTAAAGAATGTTTCAAGCATGAAATATTCTTTGTTCAAATTTTTAAACTAAGTATGCTTGGATGTAGCATTTAGTGACCGATGAAAGGTGGCGACATACAACAACCAGCAATAGGTATCCCACATGAGGCGTCAATAGCTGATGTCGTCACGGACAACTTTTCACAATAGTGATTATTTTAATTATATGTGTTGTATTATTTTCCTCATGATAATCGTAATACATATAATGGAGACACTCAATGAACCTTATGAAAAAAAAAAAAAAAAATCTCAGGCTGTGCTCCATTGCTCAAAATTAATGAAGAATACCAAAAAAAAAATGTCCAATCTTTCATGTCGGATATCTTATAAGAAATTCAACTAATTTCAAATTCAAATGAATTTTCCATGAATCTTTTTGTTGAAGATTGATGGAGCCCGATGCATTGTAATTGCCAAACTAGTTTTTCCAGGTTTTTTCTCTTCGGTGTGGATCTTTGGTAGAGTGAGAGAGAGGAGAGCTTAAGAGGAGTAGAGAGGGAGAGTAATCTTGTAAGTCAACGTATCGCCGGTGTGTAATCCTCTAAGAAATAAAATCTTCTGCAACTCTGTGGAAGTAGACAATTTGTCAAAACACATAAATCTATGTGTCTCCTGTTGTTTTGCGATTTTCTCATTTCAATTTTCGCTTTATTGCCGTCGTTGTTCACAACACATTTAACTTATTTGAATTTTTTAATTTTAGAGATTATCATATATTGATGATGTCAGAACTGTCGAAAATAATTTAGAGTGCATTTAAATTTATTATGAGAATATATTCATTTTTATTTATTAGAATTAAATATATTTAGTAAGTAATTTAAAATCTATTTAAATAAGGTTTAATTAATCAAAAAAATTATCTAAGACCCCAAATGATGTACAGTTTAGCAAAAAAGAAGGTAGAAAATAGAGATGCTTATATTAAATATTTGATTTTAAATACTTAATTTCTATTCAATCTATTTAAAATAAACAATTTAATATTTAAAAATTCAACTCATTAGAATTATCATTGGTCTCAAAATTGAATAATGTAGGTTGCATGACGTTTATGATCACAAATGATAGTTCATTTAATAAGAATAAAATAATGAATTTTAAAGTAAAACTGAGCAGGTGAAAGTTTTATGCACAAAATACGAACGCATCTTGCAATCACATCTGAATCTCATTGATCTTCTAAACAAATTTTACCATTCACACACACACACACACACACACACACACACACACACACACACACACACACACACATATATATATATATATGGCAACAATAATTTCAATTAAGCTTATCTTATTTGTTTGCTTGATTTTTAAGAAACAAAAATTTGAGGTTTTGACTAAAATTTTGAGTTGAAGGGGTCAAAGCTTTTCCAAAATATAACCTAGGAAAGAGTACTGTTGGAGCATTAAAAAATAGTTATTTTTTCTGAGATCAAGCTTACCTACTTACTATGATCCCAAAGAAAATTGAAAGCTTCCAAAAAGAAAGCCCCAAGGTGTCATAGATAAACTCACCATTTTTTTATTGAAACCTTAAATCTCTCTTTCTATCTTTCTCTAAAATGTTTTCTATAAATCAATCATGGAAGTTGCCATCTCTTCCCCCAAATCGACGATCCCGTTTCTCACAAAAAATAACATTAGTCTACATTATTATAGATAACGAAGCTCCATTGCAAATTAATGGTGCCAACATCCATGCTAACAATATGGTTCTTATAGATCATTGTCGCGGTTGATCAACAAATATCACTCACGAATCTGATGTATTGTTTGTAAGTTCATATCGAGTTTGTATTGAAAATGGACTTCACTTTGAGGTTTGGATCCATGAAGAGGAAGTACTACTTGGGATTTTCTGACGAGGTGCATAATGACAGCTAGGCTGCGTAGAAATCAACCTGTCTGAATGGGCAGAGACAAGTGTAGTTAAAAAACAAGGGTTTTTGATGCAAAAGTAGATGAACCCAAGGAGAAAATGATTTTATCTTATTTTGTTGGTAATAAAAGAGGAAGATGAGATGCAGGCATAAAAAATGAAAGATGAGATGGGAGGATTTTATCGTTCAAATTATGTGATGGAAAAATATGATGGAGGACGGAGACAAAATGATGAGGAAAAATTTTAGTTGGGCGGTAAAAATGGGTGTTGGGATGGCATGAATAGGAGTTGGGCTATTTATTTGAAAGTCTTCATCGAAAAGATTAGCAGGATTAAACATACTTTGAGAATCTATTAATGTGTTGAATTCTCTTCATTTTTCTTCAAGCTTTGCATAACAATATATGTAAGCAGTTCTAATACTTGTTTTATTTTACCATTTGTTTTATTCCCAAATATAACCTAATGCTGCAAAATTTACTTTTAATTTGTCCATCCAATTTAATTTAACTTGTCTTTTTGTCGTTGTTGATTGAATGAATTAAAACAAAATGATTCACAATTTTTTTTTGAAGGAATTTGAATGATTGTAAATAGTATAACATATGAAATATTAACAAACATGCTTATGTTTCTTGTTAAGCATAATTTATAATGCAGTTGAATGCAGCTTATGTACAAGAAATTTTTCATCCTACTACCACTCATATGATACCAGTGAAATAAGAAAAAAAAACCTTTTTTTCTAGCAGTAGTTTAAAATTTTATTTTATATTTAATTAAGCTAGTTATACTCTGCTTTATTTTCCATTGATAATACTTATACATTGATGATTTACATTAAACATAGTACAAATCAAGCTCACACAATATATGGGGAGAAAATTATAAGAAAATTACTTTAAACTTGCATTATAGCATGAAAATTAGTAAATTTGATAATAATAGATGCATTTTATTCGAAAAAAATCAACTTTATTATTTTTCAAAATATAGTTTTACTAACGTATAGCTTCAAAGAAATATTGATGTGTTATCTTATGAAAAAAAAGAGGGTGAGTAATATAGCTTAATATCTTCATTAATGTATAGTACAAAGGGTTTTGAGGTTATAAGTATATAATGATAATAAGAGAACCGATATATTAAAAAATTTATTTATTTTGGCTTGAAATTAATTTTTAGAATAATTTAAATAGACACCAATTTCAATGAAAAGGTGACGTTATAACACACACACACACATATTGTAATTAAATTTTTATCTGTTTCAGCCTCCCATTCCTAATAATCAATATACTAAAAAAGCTAGAAAAATTAAATGCAATAGCTAATGAAGTTCTTGCAAGCGTTGTTCCTAAAACTATTGACTTCGTTGTCAGCCTATATTGGCATTTTATACGTGATTAGCCATTTGTGTCACTATATGATTTCACATCAATTTAACTTTATTTTGTTTGATATAGCTATATGTTGCACTTCTTGTATTACTCATTATTTTAATACTTTTAAATTTTAATTATGGATTGCATGGAGTTCTCCGTCACAAGTTAAAGTTCATGCAACAAAAGTTCTGACTAAATTATGATGTTTTAGACTAAGAAATGTTTCAAGTATGAAATATTCACCAACATAATTTTTTTAAGTGGAGTGCTCCAACTTTTAAAATAAAGAAGCGTGCATGTGGCATTTGGTGGCCGATGAAAGGAGACGATATGCGGCAACTAACAATAGTTATTTGTCACATATGGCATGTGAGATGTGGCCACCAAAAACTTATCACATGAGTGATGTATTTGAATTATATGGGTTGAATTGTTTTCCTTGTCAAAAAATTGTTGCATATGCAATAAAATATGACAAAATGATATATTGTTCTATGGAGTCAAATTATCACTAGTTACATACACAAAATTCGCCCATGCCATTTTTTTTAGCTAGACCACGACCTACCATGAAATAAACACCACATAATGGAGACATTCTCAATGAACTTTATCAAGCAAAAATATACGTTGTGCTATATTGTTCGAAGTTAATAAAACATAACAAAAAGTTCCAATCGTTCATGTCAGATTTTTCGTAAACATTTCAGCTCATTTAAAAGAAATGTTCTTTGAATTGTTTTTTAAACTTATTTGAATTTTTTAATTTTAGGGATTACTTAATAATTTAAACTAATTTGAATTTAATTTTCTTAAGGATTTCTCTTCTCTTAGGATTACTAAGCAAAATTTGGTAATTAGTTTTATTTAATTTGAATTGTTATACAATTTACAAAATGTTAATTCTATTATTAATTTATTTAATCTAAAAAATTTTGTTATTTTAATTTAATTGAAAAAAGAGCCAAGAACTATAAAGATTTGGTGTCATAGGACAATAATGATCATGGCGAAATTGTCGAAATGATTTAGAATGCATTTCAATTTATTATAAGATCATATTCATTTCTTATTTATTAAAATTTAATATATTTATTGAAAAATTTTAAAATCCATTCAAATGAGATTTAATTTACACAAAAAAAATTATCTAAGACCCTAAATGATATAATATTTACAAAAAAAACTAGGCTGCCAATAAAAAAGATTATATTAAATATTTGAATTTTAACTAAATCTCTATTTAACCTAATTCAAATTAATAACTTATTATTTAAATATTTAATCAATAAAATTATCATCCAAACAAATTTTAACACAAATATAAGAAATTATTTGGGAAAAATAATTTCACTTTAACTTTAGACTAATATCATTTTAAAATGCATCATTCTTAATGAATGCCAGACTTAAGTGGATTTTTTTCAAAAATTAGATAATCAAATGCCAAATAAATTAAGAAAAAACCACTAATCAAATTCTTCTCAATAATAGTTCTCATTCCTTCTCAAGCAATAGCTAAAATAATCTAAAAGACATAACAGATTTTAAATATTAGATATGTAAATACTTAGAAATTGTGTGACATATATGTAAATCTTTTTTGTTGGCATGATTTAAGGAAACTAATTTTTGAACATTCTCCTTAAATTTTTGAGTTGAAAGGGCCAAAATAGTTGCAAAGCATAACCTAAAAAAGTGGAGTGTTGGAACATGAAAAAATGCATGCTTTTGCCACCACATCTATTTTAGAGGATTGCTATTATCCCAAAGACAATTCAAAACTTCCAAAAAAAAAAAATGCCACAACGTGTCATTGCTAAAATCACAATTTTTTAACTAAACCTTAAATCTCTCCTTCTATGTGCTCCCTATAAATCAATCATGGGGGTTGCCATGTTAAACTCCGAAGAGAGAATAATTCAGGAGGAAAAAATTCTAAGCAAAAAGGAAAGCAAAAGGGATTCAGTGACCATTCTTCATAATGGATCGTGTTACTCTTGATCTCCAATCTTTCGAACTCCATCTTACCATCCCCCCAAATCGACGATCTCGTCTCCCTCAAAAAATAATATTAGTTTACCTTCCTAGAATTAATGAAACTCCATTGGCAGTTAATGGCACAAACATCCCTGCTAATACAGAGGCTCTAATAGAACTTTGTCGTGTTCGATCAAGGGATATCACTTACAAATCAGAGGTAGTATTTGCAAGTTCAAATCTAGTTTGTATTGGCAATGGGATTTGCTTTGAGGTCTGGATCCAGGGAGAGAAAGCTCTACAAGGGATTTTCCAACGAGTTGAAAGATGGGAGCTGCACTGTGAAGAAATCAATCTGTCGGAATGGGTAGAGATAAGTGTAGTGACAAAGCAAGGGCATTTGATGCGAGAGCGGATGAAGCTAAAGAGAAAAAGATTTTATCCTACATTGCAGGAAATAAAGGAGGAAGATGAGACGGAGAAAGAAAACAAGAAAGATGAGATAGGAGGATTTGATGATTCCGATTATGTGAAGGAAAAAAGGACGGAAGATGGAGATCGAATGGCAAGAAAAAGTATTAGTTGGGCGGTAAATGTGGGTGTTTGGGTAGCATGCATAGGAGTTGGGCTATTTATTTTGAGGTCCTCTTTGAAGAGATTAGTAGGATAGAAGTTATTTTGAGAATATATGTATATATATGTATATATATATATATATATATATATATATATATATATATATATATATATATATATATATGTGTGTGTGTGTGTGTGTGTGTGTGTGTATCTATATGTATGTGTGTGTGTGTGTATGTATGTATATGTATATATATATATATATGTATATATATATATATATATATATATATATATATATATATATATATATGTATTTGTGTGTGTGTGTCTATATATCGTTCTTGGACCGGTGTGTGCGCTCCGGCGGTTGATTCGGCTCTGAAGTCGGTGGAAGATGATGGATGAATGGCGGAAGAGGAAGGCGATCATCAGAGAGCTTCTTAGTCCTGCAGAGAGGGCCTCTCTTATAGAGAAGTGCCAGAAGCACCGGACTAAGCGGCAGATTAATCTGGGAAGAGATGGCCTCACTCACAATATGTTGAATGATATTCACAATAGCTGGAAGAATTCTAAGGTTGTCAGGATTAAGTGTCTCGGCGTGCCAACCGTTGATATGAAAAATGTGTGCTACAAACTTGAGGAAAAAACAGGCGGCCTTATTATCCACAGATATGGCGGTCAGGTCATCTTGTTTCGAGGAAGGCATTATAATCCCAAGAAGAGGCCTGTGATTCCATTAATGCTGTGGAAACCTCACGAACCAGTTTATCCAATATTTATTAGAACAGTTATAGATGGATTGAGCATTAATGAGACAAAATTGATGAGGAAGAGAGGCCTTACTGTTCCTGCCTTAACAAAGTTGGCCAAGAATGGCTACTTATCTGAATCAGATGAAGGAACTAAGAAGAGTCTCACAGATGTTTCTTCTACTCACAGTTCTGAATTTTGCAGCTCAGATTAGGAATCAATTATATCCGACTCTAAAGATTCAGAAATGGATCCCGGAATTGAACTAGATGGGGATAGCTCATCATTCAGTTCAGATGAATCTCCCTGATGGCTTTTGTGTGTCTCTTTTTTTAGAAATTACATTCCTAACACACATTATATATATATGTTGAGTTCTCTTCATTTTAGTTTTTTTTCTAGAGAAGGATCATTGGTCCCAAAGCAATATATGTAAACAATTCTAATATGATATATTTTACCATTTGTTTCTTTCTCAAATAGTATCCTAATCTTGTAATATTTACTTTTCGATTATGCATCCAATTTAATTTAACATGTCTTCTTTTTTTTGTTTTTGTGTTTGAATGAATTAAAACAAAACGACCCACAAATTTTATTTTTTTGATGGAATTGTAATGTTTGGAAATAGTATAATATATGAATTATTTATAAACATGCTTATATTTCTATTTAAACATTATTTATAATTCAGTTGAGGCATCTTATTTACAAGAACCTTTTCATCCCACTACTATTCATATGATAGTGGTGAAATTAGAAATTTATAACTTTATAATTCATCAAATAAATAAGAATCTATTTTATGATTAATATAGTTATAGTCGTCTTTATTGTACATTTATAATACTGATAGATTGATGGGTTACATAAAACATTCACCAAATTAAGTTCACACAATATGTGAGGAAGAAAATATAAGAAAACTACTCTTAAACTTGCCTTTTACCATCACAATTAAAAAATTTGATTATAAAAGATGCATTTTATTTAGAGAAAAATATATATTTCTCTAAATTTTCAAAAGAAATTTTTTACTTACTCCTAGGTTAAAAGAAGTATTGATGTGTTACCAAATGAAAAAATGAGGATGAGAGATATAGCTTAGTATCTTAATTAATGTATAATATAAATATTTTTGAGGCTATTATTGGAGTAATATAGCGTTACTCTTAAAAAAAGCATATAATTTGTACCACTCAATTCATATGTATTTACATATATAACACCTTGAACTTGAGATTTATGAGCTGTGCTATCAAACGTGATTTATGAGTTATTTTAGTTCAATATCATTCAATTTGTATATGCTCGATAGTGGTTTATTTTTTCTGCTGGGCTTTCAAATAAGCATTATGAGCTCACTTTTTTCTTTTTTTCAATAACTGTTGGCTGCAATACTTCTTGTGTTTGCTCAACTTTTGCTTATTCAAATGAAGTTCATTTCCTCATTTTCGGCATAAATTGGTGGCAATCCCTGCAATACTTTATAATAGCCATCGTGAATTCTAATGGACTAAAAAAATGGACTCTTGCTTTCTCTAATATCATCGTTTGAGCAAATTTCTTATATTAACCTATCTATGACATCTCTTTAGAATCGAGGGTATATGTAGGGTGGCACATTCACTGTTGAGCCCCTAGAATTATGAGAATTTTATGACCAATGATTTGTTTGGTGGTTTTCTTTGAACTTTTCCAGTGATATATCACAATCTATTTGCAATGTGGTCGTTTGAGGTTTTATTTGCAATGCTTGAATATAAAAAGACACACGCAACTGTTTTCGTATTGATAATGGTTGGCAATTGATATAATGAAAATTGTTTTATTGTGGTTCTTCTTGTAACTGAATTGTTTGGTCTTGCTATTTGAACTACATATTTAGAGCTATATTGTTTGGTCTTGTTATTGGTCGGTCTTGTTGTTGTTCGGTCCTGCTATTTGAACTACTACTTGAATTATGGTTCTCCTTGTAATTAGGTGGCCGACAAGTGTTTGCATCTATGGTATGTATTATTTACAGTTATGTTATTTTTGAGATCTGGGATATATTTTACAAGTTCGAGATCTAATATTAGGGGCTTTATATCAATTGTGTTCCATATTATTTTGGCTTTGTTGATTTTTTCAGATTTCTACTGATTTTTCCATTATAACCGGTTGTCAGTTGAACTATAATGCTCTCCAACCAATTCATTAAAATTCAATTATTATTGTAATTATTTTTGGTGCTAAAATATTTATATTATTTGGAAGGCATTTTAATGAATTCAATATATTTTTTATTTTGAGTTTCTTCTAGTGCTTCCTTGTTATTGAAGCCCTGTTATCGGTATTGTTTACTTTTATGCTTTCTTTCGTAGTTATTTTGGTTTTTTTAGCAATGTATTCCTCTGTTGCTTTCCATGTTTTAAGTTTCTTCGGTTATGATGAGTCATCTGACCCAAGAGGCTCTTCTGGATGGCCATCATTATATGCATTTAGGGTCTATTAGCAACCAAGATCCCATCATTAAGGGTCAATTGTTTTTTTTATATATATGCAACAAGATTAGTTATTTGCGTGCTAATCATCTTTGTATAGGATTGTTCTATCAAAAATGAGCTTAAGCACTTTAACAGACACTATGGGGAGCAAACAGCGATCGATTTTTTGTGATTATATCAATTGTGCGTCATTTTCATCGCTCAGAAAGGAGATAATTTAGGATGAAAATGATGGCAACGAATTGTCGCGTGTCGTTGCCGTCAATTCCCATATCATGTCAATGTCAAGAAGTCGCCAATCTATTTATACTGCCCCAATCTTTAATCCCCTTCTGAAAAAGAGTAAGAAGAAGGAAACAAAAGAGACAATCAAAGGAAATGTAGTGTGATATCTTTATAGGGAGAACTTTAGAATGTTCTTATCCTATTAGGCAAATCACGAGTCTGGTAACCAGAGATTTTTAGGTATTTAACCTATTCTGGTTCTTTATTACTTTTTCTATAGAAGCAAGCTTCTATAGTTAATTACATCCTAGACAATTCTAGTTTTGCCTAAGAAAAATCTTGATTAATAGTAAAAACTCATTTTTCTGAATACTTTTTAGGAAAATAAACATACGAATGTTTTATTCCTATTATTTATCCCATTTTTTCATGAGATATTTTATTTGTCATTTATGTCATGAGGTATGTTCTATAGAATTTATATTTTTTTTTTGTTATTTTGCTTAGGACTTTAATTTTATCATGTCAAAGTTAACATTGGTGTTTTTGTTTTGTCATTGTTTTATTGTTATTTTTTTATTTCATTTGTTTAATTTCTTCTTCTTTAGGTTTGGTGGATATCCTAATAGTTCCAGTTTTGTTGTCTCCATTGTCGGCTATCCTAATAGTTCCAGTTTTGTTGTCTTTATTGTCATATCATTTTTGTTGTTTGTTGAAGATTTAGGTTTTGTGGCTAACATAAAAGTTTCAGTTTTATCATTTTTATTGTTTTTATGTCGTCAATCATCCTGCAAAACAGAGTTAGAACATCCTATAACATACAAAGAAAATTTAAATGAAACTTGTCTTCGTCCTGCAAATGAAAATATTGTTAAAAATAATATTTAAATTACTTGGTCAAATGTCAATTGTTTCATAGTTGTCGGATATCCAATTTTGATTGAAATGTTGTTTAATTTTTTATTTCAATTTATATCGATTTGGGTATGATTTAGATTCAATGAATTTAAGAACTAGACTTTTAAATTCAGTTGTCACCTGAACTTAATAAGTTTAGTGAAATTCTAGATTTTTGGAGTTGAATTTGTTTGGTTTTAATTTTTAAATTATCATAAGATTTTTTTTAGACTCGATGTAATTTGAGCCTAAATTTTTTAGTTGAGTCTAATTAGACTTTAAGAATTTATTTAAAATTTCTAATTTTTATGTTTGATTTGACAATATTGAATTTAATTTGTTAATTTTATGTCAATTTTAGTTTAATTTGTTAATTTGTGTCAAGTCAAGTTGATTTATGGCAGTTTATGTTAAATTATGTTATTTTATGTTGGTTTATATTGTTTTAAATTTCAATTTGAATTGATCTTATGATTGTATTGAGTTAAGTTTAATTTTGGTCGAACTTAGTTTTTATGTTTAGATATCTTGAGTTAAGTTTGATGTGGATTGAACTTAAATTTTAAGTTGAATTTAAAGTTTATTTTAAATTTGACTTATAGATTGAATTTAAATTGGGATTGACTTGAGTTTAAATTCAGTTAAACTTAAGATTTGGGTTTAGTTAAGTTCAATATATGTTGAACCTAAAGTTTTTAACTTAAATTATTATTGACTTAGATTCATGTCAAGTTGATTTAAATATAATTTTGATTTTAAGTTAAGATTTGACTTAAATTCAATGTGGATTGAATTTAAGTTAGGTTTTGGTTTATCTTAAATTCATGTCTTATTTAGTTTGAATTTAGGTTTTACTTGAGTTTAACTTAGGTTTTATTTAAGTTTGATTTGAGTTTAACTTAAGTTTGTTTTAAGTTTAACTTAAATTTAATTTAAGTTTCGTTTTATTTTAGTTTGATTTAAGTTTGATTTAAATTTAGTTTAAGTTTGATTTAAATCTAACTTAGGTTTGATTTAAGTTTAACTTAAGTTTGGTTTAAGTTTAACTTAAAATTGGTTTTAATTTAGCTTAAATTTGATTTAAGTTTAACTTATGGTTTGAGTTTAACTTAAATTTAGTTTAAGTTTAGCTTAAGTTTAACTTAAGTTTGATTTAAATTTAACTTAAATTTATTTTAAGTTTAGTTTAAGTTTAACTTAAGTTTGATTTTAAGTTTAATTTAAGTTTAACTAAAGTTTAGCTTATGTTTAACTTAAGTTTGATTTAAATTTAACTTAAGTTTGGTTTAAGTTTGCTTAAAGTTGATTAAGCCTAATGTAGTTAAGGCTTAATGATTTGATTTGGCCTAATTATGGGTTAGACCTAATCAAGTTTTAGGATTAATTAAACCAAATGTAAGTGAGTTTTAATTGAATTAATTAAGTCTAACTAGAGGTTAGTCCTAATTAAAGTTTAGGATTAATTAAACCTAATGTAAGTAAAGTTTAATTAAATTAATTATGTCTAATTAGGGGTTAGACCTAATTAAAGTTTAGGATTAATTAAACCTAATGTAAGTGAGGCTTAATTGAATTAATTAAGTCTAATTAGAGGTTAGACCTAATTAAGGTTTATGATTAATTAAACCTAATGTAAGTAAGGTTTAATTGAATTAATTAAGTCTAATTAGGGTTTAAACCTAATTAAGGTTTGTTAAGTTCAATATGTCTTTTAAACTTAGTTTGATTTTGATTTTATGGTAAATTCAATAATTGATGTCTATGAATAAAGATTAATTTATCTTTAAACTTAATTAAGGTTTATTTAGGTCTAGTTTTATATCTTTAGACTCCGTTAAGACTTGTCTTGAGTCCACAATGAGATAGACTCAGTTTAACTTGGCTCATTATGGGATGAGCCAAAGATTAAAAGCTTATTAATTACGTTTAGTTTTGTCATTTTAAACTTAATTAAGGCTTAATTAAGTTTGATTTGATGTTTTTAGGTCTAATTAGATTGGATTTAAGTCTAAGTGAGAAATAGACTCATTTGAACTTATTTCAATGTGGGATGAAGTTAAGTTTAAATAACAGGATGATTTTTAGGATTTAAATGAATTAATTTATGATTTAATTAATTCTTCTTCCTATTAAAACATTATTTAAATTTTTTTATTGGCATAAGGTATGTCATTTCAAGGTTATTTTGTGTTACCTCAAATTCCTTATTCATTTTACCATTTTATTTTTCTTAATTTTCCTTTTTAATTATTAATAAAAATAATAATATCATGTCTTCAAAATTAGAAAAAGATTTCTTAAAGAGTTTTTCTAGCGTAGGAAAAATCAGTAAATATTCCTAAGGGCATGTAAATACTCCTATGAAAAGTTCAGATTTTTCTAATTTATATTTAATTTTTAATAATTAAAATACTCCATGGGTGTATTTCATTATTTAAAAATTAAATATTGAGACTAAAGTTATAATTTTATCTTATAATTTTCTTCTCTTCAAAAGAAATCCAGAGATATTTTTATTTAATTTTTATCATTTTTTATTTAAAAAGATATTGAATTTTGAAGTTTTTAAGATTAAACTAAATTTTATGAATTCAGTTTTAACTTTAAAAACTCAGGTGAGGACGTGTGTCCTCGTACGAGTCGAAGACGCGCTCGATCCCCTGATTGGATTCAAACAGCGGAGCGCGTTGTATTAATTCAGGACCATCCAATTTATGAATAGAAAATCCGGTGGTCTCTGGTCATCTCCTTTCTTCAGGCAGGCCCAAGCACCCTCCATCTTCTAGGGTTAAAATCTCACTCAAAACTTAATGAATTTGAGTGAAATTTGTCCCTATAGGACCGTCTAAGGAAGGAGATCAAATCCATACGAATTATTTATGGTTTTGAAATACTTTTCTTCACAAAGGCTGAAGCCCGAACGCCATTAATGGGGAAAAGCCATACCTTGACCGTAGTGGTTCAAGCTTTGAATTTATTACTTTGGATTGGTCGTTTAGGTCCAAGAAAACTTCCAGACACTTCAATTGGAGACCAAATAGGATCTTTATAGGATTATGAATTTGCTGAGCTCGGTTTGAAGAGAAATGGTCAAGACAGGGTTAGGGACTATGGTGAAGCTCGATTTCAATTGGGCCCTTCCTCTTTTGACCCCTAAATGGTTTTCGAAAGGTCAATTTTGGGTTTTGTGGAGTTTGGTTTCATACTTTAATTTTGTCCTGGTTTCAGGTGGTTCCGGCTAGGTCAAATTGAGCTAGATTAGTACGTTAAATGATCTGGTTTTGGCTGGGATCAATTGCTTAGGGCTTAGAGAACAATTTTGGTGTTCATGGCCAGAGTTTTTAGGTAGCCTAAATGCATTTTGTATTTTTTTCCTCTCTTCCCCTTAGGCTCGGGTTTGAACCCTAATCATGGGCATTGTTGGGTTTAGCTAAGGTTAGGCTGGCTAGAATTCATTTAGAGGAGTTGCTAAGGTCCAAATGAAAAGTTTTCATGTTGGTAATATTTGGATTTGAGTGGTGTATGGGGTTTTCAAAGTGTCTCTCCTACCTTCTTAATGTGCTTGAGTAGGTTCTATTTATAGTCATGGGATGGCTCTGAGTTTTTAAATGGCTTAGGATCATTTGGGCAAGCTCTTAACTATGCCATAAATGATTTGGATAAGATGGTGGCCTCCAATTGAGTGCATTTTAGAATTTTAAAATAGTTTACTCATGTAGGGTCATCATGGTTAAACTTAAGTTTAATGTTTAAATTCCTCTCATTTATTCATTTTGGGATGTATAATGTACGTCTAATTTTGCTGAAATTGCCCCCCCTTAGGTAATTCCTAAATTTATTTAATGGATTTGAAGGAATAGTGACACATTGCCCTCTTAACATGGTGAGAAGTGTAGCTCATGTGATGTTTGCCTTCTATTGGTGAGTTTTTTAGATGCTTGAGATGTCTCAAGGATTAGCTAGCCACCTCATTTCATGGGAGTGAGTGACTCATGGCTTAATTTGAAGAGAATGTGACACTTAATTCCCTTCTCCTTTTATTTTCAAAATTTGACATATATGAGGTCATCCCATGATGTAAGGATGATCTAAATAATATTCCTCACCATTGGGTGGCTTGTGAGGTGAATGACGACTCAACAATTTCATCTCTTAAGAATGGAGGAGGGAATGACATTTCATTAATTTTTATGATGAAGGCATGATGAATTTAAACCATAGTCAAGGTTCATTATAAATGGGTTGGGTGGAGTGTTATTTTTGTCATTATGAATCTAATGGGTCATGGGTGACCCATGTTTAACCTTCCATAATTTAGATTTAATTTTAAAAATTAATTATGGGATTTTGATGTCATGTATCCAAATGGCTTTCTTGAATATAATTTCATTTTTAATTAATATGTAATTAATTAAAAATATTAAAAATTATATTATTGATTAAGAAATTAAACAAAATAATTTTAAAATTAATTATTTGATTAATTTTTGTTATTTTTGGTTCAATATTTCATGTGGTTCTTTTCATAGTTTTTAATTGTATTTCTAAATTTTTAATTAATTATTAATTAATAAAAAATATTAGAAATTATAATTTTAGTCAATTAATTAATCAAAATAATTTTGGAATTAATTGTTTGATTAATTTTATCATTTTTAGTTCAAAATGAGGTATTTTGACCAAATTTAACAAATATTGGTTAGGGTTGAGCAATGTTGACTCAGGTTGACCCAGGTTGACCAATCATAGTAGAAAAATGTCCAATATGACTTCCTTAATGTTATCATGATTAATTTGGTCATGGAATTTATAAATTTTTTCATTTAGAGGTTTAAATTGGTCATATTGATCATATTGACCAATTTTAGGATTTAGGTCAATCCAATGGTCAAAGTGGTAATATTTGGATTAATTTTTGGTAAGTTTGAACAATGTCAAGTTGGTTATGTCAATTTCTGTTTATGTGGTCAATTTTTATGGTCAAAGGGGCATGGGTTAGTCATTTTGACCCATTTTAACCCTTTTAGGTCAAAATTGACCAATAGGGTTAGTGTAATTGTCCTTTATGTATGGATTGTTTTTTTAATAAATTTTAATTATTTAATAAAAAAATTGACTAATAAAGTCAATTCAATATTCTTTGGGTCATACATTGATCATTTTAACCTAATTTATCACTTTAGGTTATGAGATCAATGTAGTGGTATATAGGTCATAAATTGACCATCTTTGTCTTGTTTATGTCAAAGGTTGATCATTTTGATTATTATTGATTTAAAATTGATCTTGGTTGATCAATTTTAGGTGCAGAGTTGAGCAAAATGATATATTTAACCTTGTCATTGTTAAGTTAATCACAGGGTTGTAGATTTTGATAACTATACCTAGATTTGACTATGGCTGGTAATATTGGGTAAATTTGGTATTGTTAATTAATCAAGTTAATTATATCTAATTAACTTGATACTTAAGATGCCTTAATGGTCAATGTGGTGAACACTGAGTCAGTAAGGAGGTCATGGATTGACTTTTATTCATAATCTATTTGGTGAATGACCCTCACAAAAGTGAGGTCTAGAAATGGGCCCCCAATATATGTGGGATACTGTAAAAGTATGCTGCACATATTGGCGTTGACCGAAACGGCCTGGATGTCATAAATGTCAATTTGTCCAGAAGTATTTTATATTATCATTTAAAAGATGAGAGTGTATGTCATAAATGTCGAATGTTGATATGTCAATTTCGAGAAAGAATGCGATGCGGCTTATATCTTGTCTCGAAGAAAAAGTTATGGGAATATTTCATTTTTGTATCAGGAAAAGAGAAAATGGATGTTAAGCTCCATTTCTCAGAAATGTCTAATGTTAATGTCAAGTTAGAGGAATGTTATAACTTCCATGTCAGGAAAGGACTTACATCCAATAACTTTAGAGAGAAAATGGAAGTCATATTCCATTTCTTGTAAATGTCTAATGCTGATGTCAAGTTAGAGGAATGCCATAACTTCCATGCTAGGAACAGACTTACATCCAATAACTTTAGAAAGAAAATGGAAGTCATATTTCATTTCTTGTAAATGTTTAATGTTGATGTCAAGTTAGAGGATTGTCATAACTTCTGTGTAAGGAAAGGACTTACATCTAATAAATTTAGAAAGAAAATGGAAGTCATATTCCATTTCTTATAAATTTCTAATGTCGATGTCAAGTTGGAGGAATACCATTAACTTTCGTGTAAGGAAATGACTTACATCCAACAAATTTAGAAAGAAAATGTAAGTCGTATTCCATTTCTTGTAAATGTCTAATGTCGATGTCAAGTTAGAGGAATGCCATAATTTTCGTGTCAGGAAAGGACTTACATTCAATAACATTAGAGAGTGGAAGACTCACTAAGAAGAAGTGTATTTGCTGGAGATATATGTTGAGAACCTGACCTTTACAGATCGGAGGGTAATATTTATGACAACTATTATATTGTCATTTAAAGGATTCATTTTGGCATATTTAGAACCCGCCGACACATCATAGACAACAGGGAATACTTTTCAACATTTAATTTTATTTTCAAAGATAATGTACATTGCAAACAAAAGTCAACAATATATATCATCACAAACAAAAGTTAACATCACACATATGTACATATATATCATATGACACACATGCTACAAACTACTGATATGTCGTATGTCAGAAATTTTCACATCATTCTTCTAGTCGTGACATAGTCTTTGATACTACTAGACTAACTACAAGCATCTAACACTCCAAGACATTGTCTGTCAAACATGTCTTAGGTGTTTGGACATTCACAGGGTCATGGTAACTCAAAAGGCTTTAACCCTTCCAGTTTTGGAAGGACCTGATATCCAATGGGTCTTTTATCTGGCCTCATCTGTTGCAAGGTGATCGAAATGTGAAGTCTATTAACACTGGGTATACAGTGTTTCACCATGTTGGCACTGTTTCCTTGTAACAGAAGAACTGATCTTCGTTGTAAAAGGGCTCAGACTGTCTTTGCAAATTCTCCTAGTCCAAGGATTTTTATTTCCCTTCCAAAAAGGATGGAATAGCGATTCATCAAAGACATCGTGCAGAAGGGTCTTTCAAAATTGTGGCTATCAATATGAGGCGGGATACAGTCCCCCTCGTCATAGATGTTGATAATACAACTATTTGGAATGCAGTGTGTCGGTACAATTCCCCAAATGATGAGCCGTTTAATAATCTGGATGATTAGCTTAGGCAACAGGTCTACATGCTCATATTGTAGTATCCCAGGAGGGTTCCCTTCATTGTCTCTAGTATAATTATAAAAACATCCATATTGGATCGTCAGCCTTCCCTTTCAACGTATCCATTTATTAGGCTCAGAGTAAGTTGGTCTTCTAAGACGTCCAGCTCGTCCAAGATCTCGAGCTTTCATCACATGATCAATGATGGTTTCCTACTCGTATTCATCAAATAATCTGGTGAATAACTTAATCCCTTCAAGTATATTGATTGTTCACCTATTGATATATTTGAATTGTTCAAAAGGTTGTTGTTTAATAGCTTGAATCTGTCGTATTTCTTCTTCGGAGATGGGCCTCCTCTGGATTTCTTCCTCTGGCTTTGTCATGATATGATGTATTTCAGCAAGTAATATCTCGAGATCAGGAGATTCAAACTGGTTGATGTCATCTTCCGTAAATTTTATATCTTGTATTTGTTTCTCTTCTTGACGTTTCAGTCGTTTATTTCTATTTCACCTTTGTGAATGGGTAAGTCCTGCTGTCGTCTTGTTAATCTTTGCAACCTCCTGAGCCACATTCGTTATTAATGATTTCAATTTCTCGATATTAGGATTTGCTTCATGATCATCAATCTCTGATTCATCTTTGAAATTATATCGTTCCCAAAGTTTGAATTCTATTAAAGGCATCTGTTCCTTAACTTCATTTTGATCAACTAGGTACAATAATGACCCACAATATATTGATTCGATCTCTATCAGATCAAAGTTAAAATGAATTCTTGCACCTTTATCACAGTGTCGGCGGTCCATTGTAAAGGTCGTGTTATTTTGAAATGTGAAAAATAGTCTATTGTCAGACATTTTCCTGCAAACAACAGGGTTATATGATGTGTCAGACTAAATTTCATTTTCAAAGGGGTTATTTTTATTATTATTATATTTTTATTTTGAGGGATTGTGCTCATAAGTGTATACTCAGTAAGCAAAAAGGAAATGTCAAGAGAGAAACTCAAATTTGTACAAACGAGACGAAAGATTTTAATTATTATTTTTCTAGTTCAGAAATAAGTCATTGTCTTATGTCGCATAATATTTTTTTAGGAAACGCCCTTTAATTGGGGGTAAAATTCTATCTCCTTGACAGTCAACTAACTGATAGGATCCTTCTGAATACGTCTTTTCAATTACATATGGGCCCTCCCACATGGGTTCAAATTTACAAGCTATTTTTCTATGAGCAAGGATAGGTCTTCGGAGTACTAAAACCAAATCCCCAATTTGAAAGGTCCTAGGACAAACAAATTCATCATGGGCTCGTATCATTTTGGCTTGTTACAGTTCCAGATTTTACTGAACTTGAAGTCGTTTGCCTTCTAGATTTTCCAATTCTTCAAGACGTAATTTTGCGTTTTCTTCAGTAATTTTATTTACAAACGCAATCCTAAGAGAAGGAATTTGAATTTCTAATGGAAGTATGGCTTCAAAACCATATACCAAAGAAAATGGTGTTGACTGTGTTGGTGTTCGGTATGTAGTTCTAAAAGCCCATAACGATTCAATTAAATTTTCATGCCATTGTCTTGGATTGCTAGTCAATGTTTTCTTTAAAATTTGAACCAATGTTTTATTAAAAGCTTCAGCTAAGCCTTTGCCCTTTGGGTAATAAATTGTTGAATATCGCTAATCTATTCCATGTCTTTGAATAAAATTATTTATTTTCGTGTTCTTAAAGGCTAATCCATTGTCTGAGATAATCCTTTGAGGAACTCTGAATCTATAAATAATTTGTGTCTTGAGGAAGTGAAGAACTTGTTCTGCTTTGACTTCCCTAAGTTGTATGACTTCTGCCCATTTTGAGAAATAATCAGTGGATACTCATATAAACCTATGTCCTTTGGTTGACGGAGGATCTATAGGGCCCACAATATCTGTGCCCTAACATTCAAACAACCAAGATGCAATTATCAGATGTAATACATTTGGCGGCTAATGTATGACCATTCCATGAACTTGGCATTGATGACATTTTCTTACTACTTCAAGGCAATCGGTCATTATTGATGGCCAATAATACCCCATTCTTTTTATTTTAATTTTCATCTTGGGCCCAAACTGGTGTGCACCACATAAGCCTGAATGAACTTCTTTGATGAGTTCTTGAGATTCAGATTGACTTAAACATCTTAACCACATTTGATGGAAAGATCGGTGGTAAAGGACTTCATCTATTAAGACATAAGATAATGCCCTTTGTTTAATTTGGATTACAATGGAATTATTGTCAAGTAATGTTCCATTTCGTAAGTATACAATAATTGGTTGTCGCCAATCATTATTCTTTTCTTCATTGACAACCTTTATTGTCATACATTCTTTATTTTCGTCCAAATTATTGAAATCAATTTGAGATAAGACTCGCCTTTCCTTTACGGATATCAAGATGTTATTCCCTTCAGGACAAGCAAATTCTTTTGCAAGTTTTGCCAAAGCATCAGCTAAAGAATTATCTTGTCTTGGAACCAGGAAAAATGTCACATTAGAAATATTTTGCAATAATTCCATAACGTAAATGAAATATTTTTCAAGTCGTGGTTTCAAAATTTTGTATTTTCCTGATATTTGATTAATAATAAGTTGGGAATCACCATAAATGTTAATATGTTTGATGTTCATTTTTATTGTCAGTTCTAAGCCAATTATGAGCGCTTCGTACTCAGCTTCATTATTTGTACATGGCTCAGTAAGATGATATGAAAATGGAATCATTCCTTGGTCTGGAGTAATAAATATTATTCCTACTCCTACTTTGCCAGGTATAATTTTTTGTCTGTTTTCACTTTTTCTGGCGGAGGAAGCGCCATCAAAGTATAACTCCCATTGCTTTGAGTCAGAATCTTTTATTTTAAGTATTTGCTCATCAGGTAAATCAACATTAAGTGGAGATTCATTCAGTATGGGGTGTGCTGCTAAAAAGACTGTCAGGATTTGTCCTTTGACAGCATGTAATGGCACAAAGATTATATCAAATTGAAGCAATAACATTGCCCATCTTGCCGATCTTCCAGAAAGAGTTGGTCGAGTCATTAAATATTGCAATGAATTAATTTTTGAAATAAGAGTCACTTTGTGTGATAAAATGTAATGCCTTAGCTTTTGAGTTGCAAAGATCAAAGCTAAACAATGTTTTTCAATTGCAAGATACCTTATTTCAGTTGGATTTAAACAACGACATAGGTAATACAGATTTTTTTCTTTACCTTCGTCATTATTTTGAGCCAGCAATGCTCCTAAAGAATTTTCTAAAGGTGCAGTATAAAGGATAAGTGGTCTTCCAAACACAGGGGCTGCTAGAACAGGAAGTGTCATTAAATATTGTTTGATATTTTCAAAATCATATTGGTATTTTTCATCCCTTAAAAATTTGGTGTCTTTCATGGTCAGGGCAGTGAGAGGTTGACATCTTCCTGACAGATTAGAGATGAAACGACAAATGTATGCCAATTTTCCTTGGAAAGATCGTAATTGTGTTAGATTTTTTGGAGGGGACATATTAATGATAACTTCAATTTTGAGTGGGTCAATTTTGATCCCACAATGTCAAACAACAAATCCTAAAAATTTTCTCGAGGTGACACCAAAGGCACACTTAATAAGATTCATTTTAAGATTAAATTTTTGTCATCACTCGAACACGATTCTTAAATCTTATGTATGTTTGTTTTTGTATTTACTATTAATAACCAAGTCATCTATGTAACATTCAACTTGCTTGTGAATAATCTCATCCAAAATTCTTGTCATGGCCTTTTGGTAAGTAGCACCACATTCTTTTATCTGAATGGGTGTTCTGAAAGGTGTATTTGGCTCATCTTCAGAGGCCATTTTGATTTGGTTATATCCTGACATCCCAGGGTAAATCTTAAGGTCTGACCACCTATAGGAGATGAGTGTGAAGTGTGTGTATGGTGAAAGCTTCAGACCTCCCAGGGTAAATCTTAAGGTCTGACCACCTATAAGAGACTTCCCTTAGGTTTCCTTATGCTTGGCCTCTTCCTCCCAGGAGCTAGTGGTTAGGCCAAAAGCAAATGAAAACTCCATTGAAGTGAGAAAAGTTTGAATTTCTAAAGTGGATGGGTTCCAAGACTAGTCTTCTAAGAAAGTCACCAGGAGAGTCCTTTGACTGGACCCTAGGCTATTCTAAAAGAGAGACTAGACCTTAACTAAAAGTGAGGTTGTTGACCTCATTTTTGATGAGGTCTTCCCTTCTTCTTGTTAGTGCTTAGGATCTAGCCTTAGGCTTTTTCTTTTGACTATCTTAGAGGACTAGAGTTGGGACCCGCCTTTTAGAAATTCAAACCACTTCTAAACTCCCTGCAAACTCCACAAACTTGACTATAGACCCCTAATCACCTAGAGGGTTGAAATCAAATGTGGAAGTTTAAAAGATGAGTTCCTATAGGACTCTTTGGCCTTAGGACTGCACACAGGTGGCTCAGTGCAGTGAGGGGGCTGACTTACACTACACTTACACACTACATTTCCACACACTTCCTAAAACCACACCCATACCCAACTTAACCTCCCGACTCATGTGGGTGATTCACATGGATGGTCCTTAACCCACTAAGCCCTCGGTAAGAGGGTTAGGAACAACATAGTGAATGCCTCAAATGAGTCCTTTCATGGCTCATATGGGCTTGAAATGGCTTCATGGCTCAACCAAAATGACTTCTTTCCACTTACATCCACCCAATCTTCAATTTCCCAAATTTTCAATTTTTGACCCCCGAGACCCTACACCTACTAAACCTACCCAAAACCCTTGAAATTACCCAAATTTTTGCAAAATTTCCAAATTACCCAAAATTTTCCAAAATCAATCCCAAACATCTCCACATCACTCAAATTGATCATCCATACTCAAAAATACCAAAGATTCCAAAAATACCCCCCAATACCCTCCAAAATACCCAAAATACCCTTCTTGGCCTAAAAATCCAAAAATTCAAAAAATTCCCAGAAAATTCCAGGAAATCCTAAATATTCCCAATTTCATTTTGTCCAACTACACCATGGGCCAATTTTGTCAATTTACCCTACTTTTGTCAAAACCCCCAAATTGACCCATTTTAACCCAAAGTAGACCCAATGTTAAACCAAACCTATCCAATTGACCCAAATTCTGGTCCAATTCAATTCTAAACTTCAATTCAACATCCCCAATACCAATTTAGACCAAATCCAAGTCCAATTTGATTGACATTTAGATCCAATTTCACTTTGGGCCTTAAAGCCCAAATTTGGACCCATGACCCAAACTTAGCCCAAACTAACCCAATTCAACTCCAATTAACCCCAAATCTTTTCTAAACCTCCCTTAACATCCCCATAAACAAAACACTAACATGATTTGCCCAAGATTTTGACCCAAACCCACTCAAATTCAACACAAAATCAAAAAGCCCAATTTTGACCTAAACCCAAACCTAACCCAAATAGGCCCAAACCTCAAAATCAAAACCCAACCAAAGCCAAAACCTCTTTGAAACACTCCCATAAACATTTCTCAACATTTATTTTACATCAATTTCAACCCTAGCCCAACATTGGCCCAAGTTAGCCCAATTTGACCTACATTGGCCCATTTACCAAATAAACCCAAATTCAACCCAATTCAAACCCAAACCACCTTAAATCTATTTCAAATTATTCATGAAAAATCCCTAAACCAAAAACAACAACTATTTGGCCCAAACTTCTACAAAAATTCCCATCCATGAACACATCCTTAAACTTAAAAGCCCACTTCCCTTAAACCTTCTTAAAAACCCATCTTCATTAAATTTTAAAAGCCCAAATCATCCTAAAGCCCACATGACACTTCCCCTCATCATCCATTTGATCAAAATCACCCCTAAGTTTCAAAATCATCAATTAAACCATTCCAAATCAAGCCACATGTCAAATTACCCCATAAATGTCAAAAATTTCTAAAACCCTTTTCATGAAACAAATCGACCTTTTCCCAAGCCAAATGAAGCCATGAACAAGCCATTCTCGAAGCCACATGAAGCCATGAGGGCTTTGACTTGTCATTAGTCCATTTATGGCAAGAAGAGGGGGTTCTTTCTTAAACCTCCTTTAACCTTTTTTTACCTTAATCATGTCACGCACTAAACCATGTTTAGCCGCCTCATCATGGATGGAGACTTCACCACTCCTTCTAAGTCGACCTAAATGATTCCCTCGGCTCAAAATCGGAGCTTGGAAGGGTGCACCAAGCCCAAAATGGTGGGTTGACCCAAACCAAGCCAAAGTGAGCCTTCTCCCATTCCATTTAAATCAAACTCCTTTACACATGTCAAACCTCGATTGCTACACTAAACCCACTTGGTTTAAAGTTTTTATAAATATATTTTGTTGTGTGAATTAGTATGCTCTGATGTAGTTAGTTTTAGTTTCTCTTTTAACTATAAAGAAGATAATAGATAATTAATTTTAATTGAAACTTAACTTAAAATATTTATAAAAATTTGGCAGTGATATTAATACCTAATCTTAATTGCTTTTTAAATGGTCATTTATTGATAAAACACATTTGAAAAATTTTGAGACTGTCTGGAGATAGTTCTTAACTAAGTAGATATCACATGAATCCTTGAGTAATCGAAGGCTTTATGTAAGTTATTCAAGGTGGTACAATAAATAGAAGATATTATTTATTGGGCTTAGAATTAATTAGTTTTTAAATGTGAACTAATTCTAATAATTTATGGATATAGATAGGAACGGAGTTCTTGGTAAGATGACTATAGCATATATGTATCTAGTAGTATGAGCCAAGATCAACTGATACACAAATAAACATCATTCTATCATAAATTGACTAATGTTCTTTATCTGTAAATGAATGCCAAGAAATGAGAATGCTTCTATTTAGCACAATACCATAATCTAAGTTCTCTACAAATGATAATTATTCTCACATCTTGGATTGATTAAAAATTAAAACTTGTTTTATTTATACATGCATTAATCTTTTTTAAATTACTGCTTATAACACATAAAATTTTTTATTTAAACTTAAAATCTAAATTTTGAAAAGAAATAAAAATAATAAATTACTTTTTAATTTGAAAAATTTAAAATATTTCTGTTTCTCATAAATAACCTCTTGGTCGATAACCGAGACTCTAATTAAGCCTATATTACTTGAAACGATACGTATACTTTACATTTGAAATTGTGACTTTTATAATAATTATTATAAATATTTAAATATAGATTCTTGCATTTTTCGTATACATAAAGTTGTGGTTGATGTGCCAGCTCCAAACCAAGCAGGGTCAGTCAGTCTAAGGCTTAGCCGATCTGTAAAGAACTCCTCTTGAGCTTTCTTATGCTTGGTCTCATCCTTAAGCATTTAGGGGGTTAAGCTTTGCAGCGTTGAAAATTCAGTGAAATGAGAATGTGTTTTTATTTTCTATGGGGGTAAGGTTTCCATTGCTAGTCTTCTAAGATAGTCACCGGAAAAGTCCTGTGTGGAGATCCTAGGACATTCTAAAGTGAGACTAGACCTCAGCAAAGGAGATGAATGGTGTATAACTCATTATGTCAGCCAGCTTTAAGTTTTAATTATGGATTGCAGTTCCCGTCTGAAGTTAAATCTCATGCAACAAAATTTCTGACAAAATTATGATGCATTAGACTAAGAAATATTCAGTGGCAAAATATTCTGAAGCATGATTTTTGACAGAGCACTCCAACTTTTTAGAATTAGAGAAGCTTGCATGTAGTAATTGGTGTCTAGCGAAGGCAACGATACATGACAACTAACAATAGTTATTTGTAACCTATGGCATGCGAGATGTGCCACCGTTAACTTTTTAATTAATTGATGTATTTGAATTTTATGGGTTGAATTGTTTTGCTTGTCACAAATCGTTGCATATGCAATAAAATGACGAAGGATATATTGTTCTTTGGAATAAAAAATTCACTGTTTCATGCAATATTTGCCCATATAATTTTTCTTAGAGTAGACCACTACCTTCCATGAAATAAACACCATATAATGGAGACATTCTCAATTAACATTGCTCAAGAGCAAAAATATAGGTTGTGCTATATTGCTCAAGTTAATAAAACGTACAAAAAAATCAAATCATTCATGCAGTTTACATAAAAATTTCAACTCATTTAAGTAAAGAAATGTTCTTTGAATAGTTTTTAACTTATTTGAAGTTTTTAATTTTAGAAATTAATTAATAATTTAAACTAATTTGAATTTAGTTTCTTAGGGATTTCTCTTCTTTTAGGATTTAGTGGGCCAAATTTGGTAATTGAATTTTATTTAATTTGGTGTGTGAGTGCCAAGCAATTTTTAATTTTTATTATTGTTTATTTAATCTAAAGAAAATTGGTTATTTTAATTTTAATTGAAAAATGACCCAAGAAGCTATCAATGATTTGGAGTCATAGGTCATTACGACCATAGCAAGATTGTCTTTATTATGCATTTCACTTTATTATATGATTATATTCATTTTTTACTTTTTAAAATTTAATTTATTTATTGAGGAATTTTAAAATCCATTTAAACTCAGTTTAATTTATCCAAAAAAAAAATTATCTAAGACCCTAAATGATAGAATATTTACAAAAAAAGTAGGCGACCAATAAAGATGATTATATTAAATATTTTAATTTTAACTAAATCTACGTTATTTAATAATAATTAATTAATAACTTATTATTTAAATATTAAATCAATAGAATTATCATCCAAAAAAATTATACAGACATATAAGAAAATATTTTAGGAAAAAATAATTTAATTTTAATTTTAGACTAATATCATTTTAAAATTCTTCCTTCTTAATGAAAACCATACTTAAGTGAAATTTTTCAAAAACACAGTGATCAATACGAATAAATTAAGAAAAAAATCATTAATCAATTTCTTCTCAAATAATAATTCACTTTCCTTTTCAGGAAATAATTAAAATATTATAAAAGAAATAATAAATTTTACATATTAGATAAGTAAATACATAGAAATTGTGTGTCGTATATGTAAAATCTTTTGGTTCACATGATTTAAGAAAAACAAAATTTTGGACATCCTTGTTAAAATTTTGAATTGAAAAAGGCAAAGTGTTCCAAATATAATTTGGAAAAGCGGAGTGTTGGACGCAAAAAATGCAAGTTTTTGCCACGAAATCGGAAATTTACATGATTGTTATTATCTAAAGAACAATTCAAAACTTCCAAAAATAAAGCCGTAAACGTGTCATTGATAAAACCACGAGTTTTTTATCTAAACTTCAAATCTCTCCTTATATGTGCTACCTATAAATACATCATGGGGTTGCCATCTTACAATTCGAATGAAAATATTTCATAAGAAAAACAAATTCTAATAGAAAAGGAAAGAAGAGATTTGTTGTCCATTCAACAAAATGGATCACATTACTCATGAAATCTAATCTTTCAAACACCATCTTACCATCCCCAGATCAACGATCCCATCTCTAAAATATATCATTATTTTACTTTCCTATAATTAATGAAACCCATTTATTGGCGATTAATGGCACGACCATCCCTGTGGATAAAGAGGCTCTTAATAGAACTTTGTCTTGTTCGATCGATGGATATCACTCAAGCATCGGAGATTTTATTTGCAAGTTCAAATCAAGTTTTTATTATCAATGGGATTCACTTTGAAGTCTGGATCCAAGGAGAGAAAGCTGCGAGATTTTCCAACGAAGTGAAAGATGGGAAGATGAAGTTTGTGAAGAAATCGGCACATCCGAATGGGCGAGGAATAGGAGTGTAGTGACAAAGCGAGGGCTTCTTATGTGAGAGCGGATGAAGCTAAATAGCAAAGATTTAATCTTAAGTTGCAAAAAATAAAGGAGGAAGATGAGATAGAGGTAGAAAATAAGAAAGATGAGATGGGAGGATTTGATGATCTATTATGTGATGGAAAAAGGAAGGAAGACGGAGATCGAATGGTGAGGAAAAGTATTAGTTGGGCATTAAATGTGGGCTGGGTATTTGGGTGGCATGCATTGAGTTGAAATTTATTTTATTTTAGAGGTCCTCTTTGAAGATTTGTAGGATTAAAGTTATTTTGAGAATATATGTATATATATATATATATATATATATATATATATATATATATATATATGATGAAAAGATGACACATCCGGATTTTATGGGAGGAGTCTTAAGGCGATTTTCAAATTCTTCTTGAATTATTGATTCTTTTGCTTCTATTTTGGTGATTTCTTCTGATTTGATCCTTTTGGGTTATTTGTTTCACTAGTTCTGGTTTTTGCTTCTTGATTTCCCTACTGGATTACGATTTTCTGGTAGTTTGCATACGGTTTATTGGTGTTGAATCCTTAGGTTCCCGGGTTCTTGAAATTCAATTTCTTTTGAATTTCCTTGTTTTTGGTAGTAATCATTGTTTCATGGCTGATTATTCTCTGACTATAGTTCTTATTAAGTCTTCTTTTGTGTATGTGGTGGAGTGTTGGTAATGTTGATGTTTGTAGGATAAATTTGTTTTCCCTCGGTGTTTTCATGAGCGGTGGCAGTAGGGAAATTGTCCTTTTATAAAACAAATAATCCAGAAAAGGCGTTAAGCACCAGCACAATATTCTTTGATTACGGAACTTGCTTCCTTGGTTGAAGTGCATAAGTTTACTCTTGTGGGAAAGTTTCAATATGGGATCCTACGATGGATAAATTAGGAAATGCTTTGAAGATCGATATTGGTTGGTTTATGGAAAGTTGGGTACATTTGATGGAAGAAATATAATGATCGAGCTTTCTAAAGAGGGAGGATTATGCAAATTTATTTTCTAAAAAATTCTTGATGATGGATGGGAAATATATGAAAAATTCTTAAAGTGGTCTCCTGATTTTTTTGATTCTAATCAAGAAGCTCCCTGTATTCCTGTTTGGTACATAATTTCATCTGAAATTAAAATATTTCAGTCATCCAGTGATATATGCAATTGGTACTTGTTGACCTCATTTTGATGAGGTCTTCTCTTCTTCTTTTAGTACTTAGGATCTAGCCTTAGGCTTTTCCTTTGACAATCTTAGAGGACTAGAATTGGGACCCACCACTTAGAAATTCAAACCACTTCTTAACTCCTGCAAACTCCACAAACTTGATTGTAAACCCCTAATCACTGAGGGTGAAGCCAGATGTGGAAGTTTAAGGATGAGTTCATATAGGACTCTTTGGCCTTGGACCCTTACTGAGTGACCTGGTCTGGTGAAGGGCTGACTTACACACACACTACACTCACACACTACATGCACACACCTCACAAAACCACACCCATACCAAACTTGACCTCGAACTCCTTGGGTGATTCGCATGGATGTCCCTTAACCCTAGCCCTTGGGCTAAGAGGTTGGGAACAGCATAGTGAATGCCTCAAATGAGTCCCTTCATAACTCATGTGGGCTTGATATGGCTTCATAGCTCAACCAAAATGATTTCCATTCCACTTACATTTACACAATCTTGATTTTCAAAATTTCAATTTTTGACCCGGGACCCTACACCTTTAAGCACTAAAAGCAGGCAGAAGCTAAAAATTTGCAAAATCACCTAAATTACCCAAAATTCCTCAAAATTATTCCCAAACATTCCACATCACTCAAATTGATCACTCATAGCCAAAAATACCAAAAATTCCAAAAATACCTCCCAATACCCTCCAAATACCCAAAATGCCCCTCTTGACCCAAAAATCCAAAATTCGAAAATTCCCAGAAAATTCCAGAAAATCCCAAATATGCAATTTCATTTTGTTCAACTACACCATGGGCCAATTTTGTCAATTTACCCCACTTTTATCAAAACCCCCAATTTGACCCATTTAACCCGAAAGTGAACCCGATGGCAGGAAACCAGAAACCTGCAATTGACCCAAATTCTGGTCCAATTCAATTCTAAACTTCCATTCAACATTCCCAACACCAATATAGACCAAACTCAAGTCCAATTTGATTGACATTTGGATCCAATTTCACTTTTGGCCTTAAAGCCCAAGTTTGGACCCATGACTCGAACTGACAGAGCTACGATTGACTCCAATTAACCCCAAATCTTTTCTAAACCTTCCTTAACATCCCTACAAACAAAACACTAACATGATTTACCCAACTTTTAGACCCAAACCCCACTTAAATTCAACCCAAGCAAAAGCCCAATTTTGACCTAAACCTAAACCTAAACCTAACGAAATAGAAGACGAGAACCCCAAAATCAAAGCCCAACCAAAGCCAAAACCTCTTTGAAACACTCCCATAAACATTTCAACATTTATTTTACATCAATTTCAACCTAGCCCAACATTGGCCCAAGTTAGCCCAATTTGACCTCTGATAGCCCATTCGCCCAAGAAGCTCGAATCTGACCCAATTCAAACCCAGATCTTCCAAACTCATTTCAAATCACTCATGACATATCCCTAAGCCAAACCCAACAATTATTTGGCCCAACCTTCTACAAAATTACCATCCATGAATTCATTTTGAAACTTAAAAAGCAGCACGAAACCTTCCTAAAGCCCATCTTCCACCCCCGAAATCGAAAAGGGCTAAAATCCAATCCAAGCCCATACGACAAATTCTTCTCATCATACCCTCGATTAAATCAATCCTAAGTTTCAAAACTCATCATGAAGCCATTCCAAATTAAGCAAAATACAATTCATCAAAATACCAAATTTTCTTAAATCCGTTTCCATGAAATTGACTCGACTTTTCCTAAGCGAAGGTGAGCCATGAAGCCATGCATGAGCCACATGGAAGCCATGAGAGCCTCTTTACATGTCACCATGCCATTTTGGGCAAAAGGAGGAGACTCTTTCCTTAATTCCTAAAGGTGATTAACCAACTCCCATGATTCCCCTTAACCATGCTATGCTGGTATTGCTTGGATGGTGACTTGTTCCTACTGATTATGCGAGCTAAATCACCTTTCCTTGACCTAAACCAAGCCTTGGGTGGTGCACCTAGCCCAAAGGATGGGGCCAGAAGCCAATTTGAGCCAAAATGAGCCCTCTCATTCCATTCTAATCCGAAACCTTTTACACATGGCATTTGCCGAATTCTTTCACTAAACTGACACGACCCACACGAACAAGATGGTGACCGGTGCACAGCGAGCCCGGCCACCGAGGTCGCGGGAAAACACACCACACTGAGAGCTCGCATGGCAAGACGACTTTGGTCCACCTTGCTGAGTTGCCCATGCCCACGATGGCCTGCTACTTGGCTGTTCTTCCCATGCCCGGAAGCTGGTGATCCCAACCCTTGGCCATCCATGAGGCTCTCAAACCCTCTCTGACTGGCTTGAGCCCCCTCACGGCCATGAGAGGAGAGTTGCACAAAACCTTGCCAAAACTCTGCCAAAATTGCTCCAAACCCTACTCCATAATTGAAGCGGTTGATCCCCGGTGTCAATTTGCCACAATCACAACCCAACGGAATCAATTTCTCAGCGGGAATTCACCCGAGAAAAACCCGGGACACTTTGCCACGATGAGCCAATCCTCAAATTGGTAGTCCTACACCTTCAACGGACTAAGAGGAGAAGTTTCCCCTTTGAAAGCCCATCTCCGAGCCACCCGAGTTGTTCCCGACCTCGAAGCTTTGTGATCGGTTGTGGTCACTTTCATAGCTAGGCAATTCACCGAGACCGGAGACTTCATGCGGAGCTTGCGGGATCCGATCGAAGGTGACCTGACCCTCGGATCGAAGCCACACTTCTGCGAGCAAAGGTATGGCCTCACTCTTCTTCCCGAGCTTCGGAACATTCTCCATTTTTATTGAGTCGATTTCTTTCACATAAACCATGTGGATGTGTTCGTCTTGTGAGGAACGAATCCGCAGAGCACAAGAACGTTCAATTGGTCAAGTATCGAGTGAGATCTTGAGCTGAGAAGACGGACGGTTCTCGGGGCTAGGAGGCTTGGGGACGATGAACGGATGCCGTTCATTTAATACACGCGCGGACGGACAGCCGAGTCCGAGCCGGATGAGGAGACGGAACGACACAACGGGCCCACGGAGGCGCTGAGTTGGATGGCGGCGCCGAATCAGGAAGGCGACGCGTGTGCGTTCGGAGGCTGAGGTTGACGCGGCGCCGCGTGGATAAATAGAAAATTGGGGTATTTTCGGTTATTTAATTCACTAAACTTGAAAATCCATAACATTGTGTAGAAAAATCGGAAAATAAAATAAAAATACCCTCTTACTCGGTGAGCCGGAGGAGAACAATGTGGAAAAAGAAATCATTTAATTTCATTAAGTATTTTATTTTTAATGATTTATTTCCCCTTGTTGCATTATTTTAATTCTCCATGCATATAGAAATTCCTGTGGCATTAGACCATAGGGCTTTGAAGCCTACGAATTTAGGAACATTCACTGAATTTTCCAAAGTCGAGCCATCCTATGAAGTTATTGATTTTTCAAATTCATGTTGTTGTTTTAGTGTTCAATTCCAATAATTAGCATGTTGTGAAATAAATTCTAGGAAAATTTGGTGATGTCTCTTATGACTAGAGGACCCTAGGAAAAATAGCTTTTTGAGGTAATTCATTTAAAATAACCCTAATTGGCTTAAACACCCAAAATAGATCCCTAATTAATTAGAGTTAGCAGTAATCGAATTGACTTGAAATCGATTCTCAAAAGCTGGCTAGGATCGGAGGGAGCTGCATGTCAAAAATTTGAGGTCGATTGGACTTGGTTAGCTATACTAAATGGGTTGACTAAGCCATTTAGTCAATTTGAAATTTAAAAATTCATAACTTTCAAAATGCTTTTCAAAAATTCACCAAATTGGTTTTTGGAGCCTCTACGATATCGGGGAATTTAAGAAAATTAAAATTTTAATTTTCTAAAGTTGATTTTTTGGTATTATTTTAATATTTTAATAATTAAAAAATAATAAAAATCACAAAATAATAAAATTCACAAAAATTTCACATTTTGAATTTTAATCACTTAGGAATAAACCCCATATTTTTTCTGAGTCTATTTAATGAATATTAAATTTTAAAGCCACAAAAGGTAATTTTAAAATTAAAAAATGTATTTTTTTTTTAGCATTTTCACTAAAATAATTCTAATAAATCAAAGAAAAATCAGAAAATTGTAAAAATTGATTCTCTGATTTCTTTGATATTAGAGAGATTTTTTTGAAGAATAGGTAATTTTTTCAACCTTTATTTTATTTTTAAATTAATTAATACTCCAAAATTTAAGATAATTAAAATAAAAATAATATAATTGAAAAAATCACCAAAATTGGTCCAAGTGGTCCTCTGGTCATTAGGAATGTCCCATAACTTTCTTAAGGACAGAAACTTTCCCTTGGTCATATTATTAAATTTTTCTTGGAAATTCTATTTTCTACAAAAAATAATTACATAAATAAATTAAATACGGAAAAATCACATTTTCTCCTCTCATGTCTTTATTGGCATATGAGTGAAGTCACATAAAAATTTCAAGTTTATTTAAAAGTCAATTTAGTGAGTTATGAAATTATTAAGCTTGAGGTAAAAAATGGTAATTAAAAATTTTAACTCTTAATTAAAACTTTTAGCTTAATAAAATTAAAGAGTAAAAATATTTGATCTTAATGCGAGTTGAATGATTGGAAATTTAAATATTTAAAGGGTAGAAACCTATTAAATAATTTAAAATAAGTGAAATAAACCTTAATTAAATAATTGATTAAATTTGGAAGAATAATAAAGTTGGAATTATTAAATAAGGATATTATTAGGAAGAGATTTATTCCTTTGATCTAAGAATTCCTAAATTAATCATCTCGATAATATTTAATCTCAAATTAAAATGATAATTCAAATTTAAATTTTAAAATATTAATGGACTTAATCATGAAATTAAGTTAAAAGTTAAATTATTAAACTTTATTTAAATTTTCAAATTAAATTAAAATTAAAAATAAAATTAAATTAAAGATAAATTAAATCAAACCAATTAAATTAATTTAAATTAAATTAAATCAATAAAATTAAATTAAATTAAATTGAATAAATTAAATTAAATTAAATTAAATTAAATTAAAGTTGAATTAAATTAATTAAATAAAATTAAATCAAAATAATGGTTAAATTAAATTAAATTAAATTATATTAAATTAAATTAAAACATATTAAATTAAATTAAATTAAATTAAATTAAATTAAAATAAAAATAAATAAATAAAAAATCAAATTAAAATAAAATAAAATTAAAATTAAAATTAAAATTAAAATTAAAATTAAATTAAATTAAAATTAAAACTAAACCAAATTAAATTACATTAAAGTTAAATTAAATTGAATTAAATAACATCTTTATGACATAAAGAATTTAAAGAAATTCAAAATAAAGCAACTTGAACACTATTCAAATTTAAACTTCATTAACTTAAATTAAATCATTTGAACACCAATTTGCTCTTGCAAAGGCTTTGGTTGTCATAACTCTAAATAGAACGTTAAATTAAATGTTACTTCACACATAGGATATTCAAATGTCTTTAGTTATTGAAAACGAATAATAACAAAACTTGAATCCTCGGACGATTACTTCACTGATTAATTAAATTCATTTGGACTTAAAACAATCTCGCAGTATTGAAAAGATGTTTAAGATTCTTCTTAAGCACTTTCTCGATATGATAGGATACTTATAAGAACAATTGAACTTATTTGTTCTTTGATGAAGAAAATCGTCCTCAATATGTAGACACAGACGTCATAGGAAATGACTAATCATAAGTTAGGAATTTGGTAGAAAACCATAACTCTTCCCTTAGCACCTAGGAACTTGCTTAAATATTCTAATTGTGTTTTAAGTGCAGCTTGGGATGACGGGAAAGACCCTCCGAATGCGCTTTTATTTTATTACGATTTACCTTATTGCAATTTATTTAATAGCATCGCATAATTTTCTTGCATGATAAACAATTGTTGCATGAAAACCCACACCTCTGGGGTAGCCCCTAAAGCGAAACCAAAACTAAGTTAAAAGTCATTGCAAGATAAAATTCACCGCCACAACATTTCAAAATATAAAACAACTCAAAATTTAATCAAAGAACGAGAACCACAGAAAACACAACGATTACAACTAAATTAAAACGTTTGTTGGATGATCGGGGTACCTCGGATGATGTAACCTAAGTGTTGCTAACGGGATTTCCACGGTCTAAATGAAAGTGTGGAACTCATTCGGTTGAGTTTAGCAAATTCATACGGACTAAGTGAATCCGATAAAAAT
The DNA here is from genome assembly GCA_022702705.1 of Papilionanthe hookeriana x Papilionanthe teres. Classification (NCBI taxonomy): domain Eukaryota; kingdom Viridiplantae; phylum Streptophyta; class Magnoliopsida; order Asparagales; family Orchidaceae; genus Papilionanthe; species Papilionanthe hookeriana x Papilionanthe teres. The sequence continues at coordinate 64,785,497 of CM040421.1, read as the reverse complement.
AACGATGCGGAAGGATGGAACGTGAGGTCTTAACCGGTGTTGTTATAATCGGCTTTAAGATTTGTTTTAAATAAAACATAAAAAACACTTGGAAATTAAGACTTCTACGAACCAAACACCTTTCTCATCTCACGACTTATGATTTCTAAAACTAAACCTCTGCCAATGACAAGGAGCTTGGTGGAGTTGGGCGACACGGCCATCTTCGTCGGCAAAATAACTACCACTTCCAACCAAAACTTTCCTTAGAATTAAATAACTAAGCTATAGGACTTCGAGGTAGTTTGCCTAGTGCAACATAAATCCTCAACCTTTTGTTAGGCATTTGCATTGCAAATTAAATTTTAACCGGTCTTAGGATTCGAGGTAGTCGTCGGATACGACACATAAACCCTCGCATCTTCGAAGTACTTGTATGATTTTACCATACAAATATAAGTCCTAATTAATTAAAATTGGCAAGATCAAAACATTAAATAAATATTAGGACTTTCTTAAATTCAAGCCAAACAATAGGATAGTCGGGGAAATTACGAAGTTAAGCCGAATGTTATGTTCTCCTACCTTTCTTCCTTTGAATTCCCAAAATCAAAATGTTCCAAATTTGATCCATTCCACAGCCAAAATTCCAAAATTCAATCCCTTGAAAACTTAAACTTTGAAATTCTTGAGAGCGAGAACTGCGATTATTATCGAGAGTTTTCTTAGGTAATTCACATCACTTAAGATGTAATTAAGCATAGGGGCTTGCCCTTATAGGGAATTTTAAAGAACGGGTAATATAAATCTGTTTAATGCTTTCATATTAGCGGTGAATTTGTCGGCTTATAAAATTGGTTCGCGAGACCAAACGGATATCCCGCAAAACCTTTCTAGTTTATTTAATCGAACCTATTTACCAAGCGAGCGTGTACATTCTTCGGGGTAGATACATGGTTTGTGGTGCGGTGCTCGTTTATGTAAACTATTCGGGATGTGAGATCGGTTTGATTTCATATCTTAAAATCTTCAAATTTAAAAATTATTTTTAAAATCAAATACTACTTTTTCAAATTATTTATTTAAATTAAATTAAAAATTCGTCGACAATTTCTGTTAGGCGACTCCACTTTCAAAATAAAACATACGATCCTAAAAAAATAAGCCGTACAGTACTGCCTTGGGAAAGCCTCTAAAATTAGACATTTCTACTTTTAATTTGACTAGACCTTCTTTAGAAAGGATTCTTGTTGAAAGAGACATCACTCTTCTGATGTTGAGGAAATTTGGCTTGGTTACTCCTCATAATGGTTATTGGCGACCATTAATTATGGAACGAACTGCATATTGTAATAATTGTAAATTGTTTCGACATTTTAAGGACGATTATTCTGAGAATTCATCTAATCTTAGGCTATTAATACTAAGGTTGTTAATTCGTACGATTAACATCATCACTGTTGTATTTCACTGCTGAGATGTTGGGAGAAAAGATCCTATTTCTACGTGCTAATAAATCGGGTCATTTTGATTCGGCATAAAAACTTCTATTCCTGGCTAACATTAGGAAATCACTCTTCCTGTGTATACGAACACGAAATACTAGTTATTTCGATGAACACAAGAAAAACTTTTGTTCGGCCTGAACACGAGTTATTATTTCTAAAGAAGAGCATTACAAAGATCCTGCATTGGAAGTTACGGATCATTGATAGTCGGTAGTAATTATTCGAAAAGAAGTCCTACGATTCTACTATTTTACGGTCTTACTATAGAAGTAATTACTCGGAAAGAAGCTACTGATTCTAATGTTTACGGATTTTCCTTCGATAAAAGCTATATCGAGATTTCTTGGAAATTTAATCTTTCTGTGAAGGAAGGTATTACTATTGGACACGATAGAAGAGATATGGACTTATCAAACACTACACGGTATAATTCGATTTCAACTAATCCCAAGCCTACGGTATCCTATATTTCAAAATGTTGCTAAGGATGGATTAGTCTACTTCTTTGGATAATCCTGGGTACTGCTGCCAATGATCTTAAGGATGATTGGTTAATCCGGAAATCTAAAAAGAAAAAATCCTGTGACAAGTCTTTATACGAAGCTAATATTATTCCATCTTCTTCTTCTAGGCTTACTAGAAGTGGACGACTTGCTAATCATGATTAAGTTTCTATGCTGGAATATTAGGGAGTGGCTAATCCTGGCTCCCTTAATAGAATTTTGAGTTTAAACAGGATTCATAAGTTTTGGGTGATTGTGCTTTTGGAACCTTTGGTGAAATCTAATTTTGATAGATTCACTAAAAAGTTTCCTAGTTTTAATTTTCTATCTAATTTTTCTAATAAGATTTGGCTTCTGTATAGAAAATAATTGATGGTGAATATTCTTCTTGATCATTCCCAAATTTTACATTTTCAATTTCAGCTTGAGCAATTTCAGGGATTTGTTTCCTTTGTGTATCTTGCTTCTAATCCTCTTGATAGAATTGAGCTTTGGAATAAAGTCCGTGATTAGCTTATCAATCTGCGAAGGTTGGCTAGTGGGTGGAGATTTTAATTGTATTGCTCATCCTAGTGAAAAGGGAGGTAGGAATCCGAATCTGCAAGAGAATCTTTGAAATTTTTCTCAAGATATCCATTTTACTGACTTATTGATATTGGTTTTGATGGATCCCCTTATACTTGGAAGGAAATAGCACATATGAAAGACTTGTGAAATTTTAGTTAATCGATCTGGATTAACACGTTTCCTATTTCTAGAGTTAAACATTTGGCTAGAATGGGATGCGACCCATACACCTTTACTTGTTCTTTTGTTCTCCTTTTTAACATTGTGAAAACTTCTTCATTCAAATATCTTAATGTGTATTACACTCACCTGAATTGATGAAAGTAATTGAAAACAATTGGTGCACCTTTAAATGGTTTTCTAAATCCTATTTTCAAGTTGTGGTTTTTACGAAAAAGACTAGCTAAGAAACTCAAGTCATGGAGAAGTTTGGAATGTGTTTGGTAATGTCCATCAAAATGTCATTTGGTGAAGCTTTGATTCTTCTTGTTGAAAAGGTGTTGATCTTTGGGCTAGATTCGAAGCGAGGGGTTTAGCTATTGCTTATGCGAGGTGAAAATGCCATATCTCGAGAGGTATTTCTTCGGCGAGGAAAATTGCCTTAAGCTTGGTTTCATCATGGGGATAGGAATTCCCAAATTTTTCCATGCTATTATTAAATATAAAAGAGGAAATTTATCAATGCTATTCTTCAAATTAAGGAAAATGACAACGAGTGTTTGATCAATCCTAAAGATATTGCTAGAGATTTTGTTACACATTTCAGGGAATTGTTTTCTTTTCAGCCCATCAATTCTGGTGTTTTCTCCTTCATTCTTTGTCTCCCTCTTTGGGATCACTAATCATTCTAATGACTTAGTAACATACATTCCACGATGAATATGAGAAATATAATGCCATTAATTCTATGGAAAGTGATAAGGCAGCTGGTCCGGATAGGTTTCACCCACAGTTTCCTATAAAACAATTTGGAACCTTATTAGTCACGATGTTCTTCTTCTTTGTGAGAAAATTTTTTTCCGGGAAATCAATTGCCTAAGTATTTTGATTCTTTTACTATTATTACGATCCCAAAGCCAGTAAAAGAGCTACTTGGCAAGACTTTGAACCTATTAGCTTAACTTCCACTTTTTCTAAGATCATTGATAAGATTATTGTGGCCAGATTACAACCTTTCTTTGAGTGAAGTAATTTACGAAAATCAAAGCTTGCTTTCATCGAAGGAAGGTGTATTAGTGATAATGTGCTCTTGGCTGAGAGCTTTTAAGCGTCTTGTTAAAAATTGTAGAGTCTCTAACATCATTTTAAAATTGGATTTAGCAAAGGCTTTTGATACAATCGAGTTGGAAATTCATTGTGGATGTGTTGGTTGCAATGAGATTCAATGTAGATTTTTGTAAATACGATTTTTTAGATAGCTTACCAATAACTATTATAGTGTTATGATCAATGGGGAGTGCCATGGTTTTTTTCTCTTCTGGTAGAGGCATTAAACAAGGTGATCATTGTCACCTTATATTTTCATTCTTGCTTTTGATTATCTTTCTAAGATGTTAAATCATGTTCAACACTCTCGGCCATATGCACAAATGCTCAGCCAAATCTTCACAAGCTAATTTCCCACCTTTCTTATGCATATGATGTAATTGTGTTCTCTAATGGCAATGACAATCCATCAAATGGCAATAGAAACTTTGGCTAGTTTTGAAAGTATGTACGGTATGGTTTTCAACAAATCCAAATGTCAATTCTTAGCGAGGATCCAAAATCAGCATCTATCAAAATGCGGATTCTTTGATTTTGCGGACCTGAGAGGATCATTTCCCACTTTTGTATTTGGGATTTCAATTGATTAAGGGAAAGAAGAAAATTATGTCATTATGATGATATTGTTGCTAATATATCTTCTCGAATTAATTGCTGGTCTAACACTTTTTTATCTAATGGGGTAAAATAACTCTTCTTAAGATTGTTTTAACATCTTTTCCTCTTTATATTCTTCAAATGATCAGAATGAAGAAGAGTACTCAGAAGTCAATTTGTTATGTTTAACAAGTTCTTATGGGAAGGTAATCATAAACAAATGCATTGGACCAATTCGGATAAATTGTGTAAGCATATTGATTGTGGAGGTCTAGGTTTTAAAAGCTTTCGAAACATCTAAGCTTTTCATACATTATGTGATGGCTTAAATTTAGAGCGAGGATTCTCTTTCGGCTAAATTCATGCATGGTAAATATTGTCATAATATTCATCCTACTCAAGTAATTTACAAATTGGGTGATTATAGGACTTGGAAGGAACTGCCAAAGTTAGAGCAGTGGCTGAAAAATTATTTACTTGGGAAATTGGCAATGGTCGAGAATAAATTTTTGGTTTGACAATGGATGTATGATGAGTCATAGCAAATCATTACATATGCTTACAATATTAAACTTGTGGCTGATTGTTGGAAAGACCATAAGTGGAACTCTGAATTGCTTCAACCCCATCTAAGTTTTGAAATTATTAACAAGATATTGTCCATCCCTATTCAGATTGCTGGCAAGGATAGAATTATACCCAATAATTCTTCTAATCGAGTTTATCTAAGTTTATCTTTCTTTCTTGTTTCGGTTGGCAAAAGAATGATTGGGGTGCTAAATTATAGAATCAGCCATATCACTCCATCTATGTCCTTCTTTTGCTAGAAATTATCTAGGAAACTTCTCCCTACGAGATGATAGGAAGCTTAAGGGCATTCGGGGGTCCTTATTTGTCTTTTTACATCTTAATGAAGAGGAATCCTTGCATCATATCTTTCTTAATTGTAGCTGATTCAACAAATGCGAACGAGATTCTGACTTTAATAGGTCGGAATGATAGTTTTTAAGTGGACTTCTATAGAGGCATGTTGGCGGGATTGGAAAGATGCTCCCCTTCTTCACATATCCCTTTGATTATGTCTGGTCCATTTGGATGGCTCGAAATGATATTGTACATCATAATATCTCATTCTCTTCTCAAACCATTATTAGGAACTGTTGTTCTTATCTTAATAAATTGCGAATTTTTATTTCTCCTTCACATTTTTCATAAGAAAAAGACAAATTGTTTTGGTACAATGGAGAGCACACAAGTATCCTTGGTTGAAAATCAACAACGATGGTAGTCTTAAATGTTCTTCTGTTGCAATTGGAGGACTTTGCGAGGATTTTAGAGGACAATATTTATGGTTCTTTGCTGCTCCTGTTATTGCTACTTCTGCACTTGAAGCTGAAATAATTGCAATTTTTTTGAGGGCTAAAAATTGCTGAAAAGTCGAAATTGAACTTTCTACATATTGAACTTGATTCCTTGCTTCTTTTGCGATTTTGACAAATAAATCTTCTATACTGTGGTTCCTTCATATTTGGCTAAAAAGATCAATATCATTACTTCTTTTAATCATATCATTTGGTCTCACATCTACGAGAGAGGGGAATCAGCACAGAATTGGCTTGTCTCTTTTATGCACTGTCCTTTAATGTAGTTTGTAGTTCTTCGTCTCTTCATTTCCTTTGTTAGTTCTCTGTTACATGGGGATTTAATTAAGATCCCACAGGTTAAGTGTATCAACTCTTCAGTTTAATATATTTTTTCCTTTTCCTATATATATATATATATATATATATATATATATATATATATATATATATATATTAAGTTGTGTTCATTTTTTTTCTAGAGAAGGATCATCTATCCTCTATGTGTTAGTATGGCAAATCCTCACTTAGGGCTAAGAACTTGGGAAAACCACTTACATGAGTTTCCAAAGAGTTAGGGGATCAAGGTGATGTGTTTTGTTTAGGAGTTGTAAGCTTGTGTAGTGTAAGTGTAGTGTAAGCTACAGACCTTTGAGGAGTAGATCTAAGGTCGACTATCTATAGGAGACTTCCCTGAGCTTCCTTATGCTTGAGTCTCTTCCTCCAAAACTGGAGGTTAGGCTTTAAGCATGTAAACTCCGGTGAAGTGAGAAAAGTTTGAATTTCTAAAAAGAGAAGGAGTTTCATGACTAGTCCTCTAAGAAAGTCGCTAAGAGGTCTAATGGCTACACCATGTTGTTCTAAAGACGGATTAGACCTCAACGAAGTGAGGTAAACAAAGGATCATCGGTCACATACCAATATATGTAAGCAATTCTAATAAGTTTACCATTTATTTCTTTCCCAGAATAGTATCTTAATGTTACAATATTTACTTATTTGTTGTATATCGATTTAATTTGACATGTCTTTATTTCTTTGCTTGTTGATTGAATTAAAACAGAATGGTCCACAGAATTTTTTTTCATGAAATTTTTATTTGGAAAAAGTATAATATGTGAAATATTTTCTAATTTACAACGCAATTGATTGCGAGATTATGTACAATTAATTTTTCATCCTCACTACTTTACTCGAATGATAGAGGTGAAATAAGAAAAAACAATTTTTTAGTTAAGAAGAGTTTAAATTTTTATTTTATATTTAATTAAGGTTTTGTTTAAACTCCTTTTTATTGGACATTGATAATAATTGTACATTGATGGTTTACATGAAACATTGCCCAAACCAAGTTCACACATTATGTGAGGAATATATAGGAAAATTACGCTTAAACTTGCCTTTTGGCATCAAAACTAAAAAAAATTGATCATAAAAGATGCATTCTATTTAGAAAAAAGTCTTCCATGCTAGATTTCTCATAAATATTTCAACTCATTTCTCCTTAAAATAAATGTTCTTTGAATCATTGACTTATTTGAATTTTTTATTTTAGTATTATTGTATAGTTTAAGAAAATTTGAATTTAATCATCTCTTGGGAATTTCTCTTCCTTAGGATTTAGTGGGCTAAATTTAGTTATTTATTTTATTTAATTTGAATTATTATCTATCAAGCAGGTTTTTAATTTTATTATTAATTTGTATAATGTATAAAACTTAATTATTTTAATTTAATTGAAAATGATAAAAGAAAGGACAGCAAAAGATTTGGTAAATTTAATTACAATATGCATATACATATTGTAATTAAATTTATACTTATTTTAGCCTCTCATTCTCGATGCTTCATTTACTTTTTAGTATTTTATATTTTTCTTCAAAATTTTCGGTCATGCTCCATAATAATCAATATAACCAAAGGGTTAGAAAAGCTAAACACAATAGCTAATGAGACTCTTGCATGTGTTGTTTGAAGTTATTGTCCTTTGTTTGTAGCCAATATTTGCGTTTATACGTACATGTTGTCTTATGTCATGATCATCATTAGTTTTGAGAGGCTTTATGAGATTTCAAATCAATTAATTTTTTATTTCATTTTAAGTATCTATTTGTTGCATTTGTTGTATAGCTCATGATGTAGCTTGCATGGGGTTCCCCGTCACGAGGTTAAAGCTCATGCAATCAAACTTCGACAAATTATGATGTTCGACTAAAGAATGTTTCAAGCATGAATTATTCATTGTTCTAATTTTTAAAATAAGGATGTTTGGATGTGGCATTCGACCGACGAAAGGTAGCGGCATACAACGACCAACAATGGTTATTCGTATCTGATGGCATGTGGCATCAATAGGCGATGTCGTCACTAACAACTTTTCACAATAGTGATTGTTTGAATTATATTTGTTGTATTATTTTCCTCGTAATAAATCGTTATGCATATAATGAAGACATTCAATGAACCTTATTAGAAAAAAAAGAAATTTCGAGGCTGTGCCATGTTGCTCGAAATTAATGAAGAATACAAAAAAATAATAATAAAGGTTCAATATTTCATGTAGGATATCTTATAAAATCCGACTAATTTAATTCAAAGAAATTTCTATGAATCTTTTTGTTGAAAGATTGATAGAGCACAGTCCTTGTAATTGCGGGCTGGTTTTTGATTTTCTATTTGGCGTGGATCTTTGGCAAAGAGAGAGAGAGAGAGAGAGAGAGAGAGAGAGAGACGAGAGAGAGAGAGAGAGGGAGAGAGGAGAGCAGTAGAGAGGGAGAGTAATCTTGTAAGTCGACATGATCGCCAGTGTGTAATCATCCAGAGATAAAATTCTCTGCAACTCCGTAGACATAGGCAATTTACCAAACCACATAAATTTGTGTTTCCTATTTGTTTTGCGATTTTCTCATTCCAATTTTGCTTTATTGTCATCGTTTTCACTACACGTTTAACTTATTTAAATTTTTTTAATTTTAGAGATAATTGTATATTGATTATGTCGGGCGCAGAATTATTTAGGTGCATTTTAAATTTATTATGAGAATGTATTCATTTTTTATTAGAATTAAATAAATTTAGTGAGTAATTTAAATCTATTTAAATAAGGTTTAATTAATAAAAAAAATTATAAGACCCCGAATGATGTACGGTTGTAAAAAAGCAGGTAAAAAATAGAGATGCTTATATTAAATACTTGATTTTAAATACTTAATTTCTATTCAATCTATTTAAAATTAACAACTTAATATTTAAAATTCAACTCATTAGAATTATCAATGGTCTTTAAATTAAATAATGTAGGTTGCATGACATTTATAATCACAAATGATAGTTCATTTAATAAGAATAAAATAATAAAATTTAAAGTAAAACTGAGCAGGTGAATGTTTCATGCACAAATACGAATGCATCACGCAATCACATCTAAATCTCATAGATCATCTAAACAAATTTTACCATTCATATAAATATATAGCTAGATGATAAAAAAATCTTTTGAATAAATTAAGAAAATAGTAATGAACCCTTCTCGATAATAGCACTTATTAATTTTCAAGCAATAGCTAAAATGACCTTAAAAAATAATTAATTTTAAATATTATTTATGTAAATACATAGGAATTGTGTGATATATATGCAAATCTTATTAGTTTGCTTGATTTTTTAAAACAAAAATTTGAACTTTTCACTAAAATTTTAATTTGAAAGGGTCGAACGTTCAAAATATAACCCATAAGGTGCTCTACGACATTAAAAAATAAATTTATTTTTGGTGATTTTTTGAATTATATTATTTTTATTATAATTATTTTGAGTTTTGGAGTGTTAATTAATTTAAAAATAAGATAAATGTTGAAAAATGGATTTTATATTTTTCAAAAATCTCTCTGATATCAAGGAAACCAGAGAATCAAATTTTGCAATTTTTTGATTTTTCTATGATTTATAATCATTATTTTAGTGAAAATGCTAGAAAATACATTTTTTTAATTTTAAAATTACCCTAGGGCTTTAAAATTTAATATCTCACTAAATAGACTTAGGAAAAATGTGGGATTTGTTCCTAAGTGATTAAAATTCAAAATGTGACATTTTGGTGAATTTTATTATTTTTGTGATTTTTATTATTTTTTAATTATTAAAAATATTAAAATATTATTAAAAATCAACTTTTTTAGAAAATTAAAATTTTAATTTTCTTAGGTTCCCCTGATATCAGAGAGGCTCCAAAACCAATTTGGTGAATTTTTAAAAAGTATTTTAAAAGTTATGAATTTTTAAAGTTTAAAATGGCTAAGTGGCTTAATCAACCCAATTAGTGGGGCTAACCAAGTCCAATTGACCTCAAATTTTTATGGTGGATTCCTCTGATCCTAAAGGTCAGTGGAGAATTGATTTCAAGTCAATTTGATACCTGGTTAACTCTAATTAATTAAAGACCTATTTTGGGTGTTTAAGCCAATTAGGGTTAATCTGAGTGAATTAACTCAAGTCCTATTTTTCCTAGAGTCCTCTGGTCATAAGGAACATCACCAAATATTTCTAGAATTTATTTCACAACATGCTAATTTTTGGAATTAAAATACTCAAAACAGCAACATGCATTTGAAAAATAAATAACTTTTCACAGAGATGGCCTCTGACCTTGGAAAATTCAGGGAATGTTCCCAAGTTCAGAGGCTTCAAAAGCTCTCATGGTCTCATGCCATGGTGAATTGTATACATGCATGGAGAATTAAATGTATGCAGAGAGTAAATAAATCATAAAAAATAAAATACTTAATTAAATTAAATGATTTCTTTTCCACATTATTCTCCTCTCGTTCACTCGAGCAAGAGGGTATTTTTATTTTATTTTTGTGATTTTTCTACACAGAGATATGAATTTTTGAAGTTTAGGGAATTAAATAAATAGAAAAATACCCTAATTTTCTATTTATCCACGCGGCGCCGCGTCAACCCTCGGCAGCCTCCGAACGCACACGCGTCGCGCTCCCATTCGACGCCGCCACCTCGAGTCGGCAGCCCGGGCCCCGCGGTTCTCGTACCGTCTCCCGGTCCGACGCAATCCCGGCCGTCCGTGCGCGCGTGTATCGAATGGACGCGCATCCGTTCATCGTCCCCAAGTGTTCTCACCCGAGAGCCGTCCACACTAAATCCCTAAGATCTCACTCGATTCTCAATGGATTTTCATGTTCTTATGCTTTCATGGATTCGTCTTCAAGAGACGAACACATCTATACGGCTAACATGCATTGAAACTAAGGCATTTGAAATGGAGAATCTCCGAAGCTCGGGATGAATAGTTAACTCATACCTTAGCTCGGAGAAGTGTGGCTTCAATCCGAGAGTTGTTGCACCTTCGATTGGGTCCCGCAAGCTCCGAGATGAAGTCTCCCGGGTCCGGTGAATCGCTCTAGCTATGAAAGTGACCACAGTCGATCACAAAGCTTGGAGGCTGGAGCAACTGGGTGGCTCGGAGATGGGGCTTTCGGTGGGAAACTTCTCCTCTTGGTCCGAGTGAAGGTGTAGGACCGGTCAATTTGAGGATTGGCTCACCGTGGCAAAGTGTCCCGGTTTCGGGTGGAATTTCGGTCGAGAAATCGGGCTCTGTTGGTGGGGATTAGGGCAAATCGACACCGGGAATCAACCTGCTCTAAGGATGATGAAGGGTTTGGAACAATTTTGGCGAAGTTTCGGCAAGGTTTGTGCTTGGCTCCCCTCATGGCCGAGAGGGGTGGAGTTTAAATGAGGCGTGGCTGGGGCCTCCCGTGGAGAGTTAGGGCTTCGGATCGACTTGCTCTGGTGAGGAGAAGATCGGCCATGGTGACCACTAGGGATGGGGCAGCTCAGCAAGTGAGAATTTCAATGTTGGCTCACATGTGAGCTCTCGGCCATGGTGTTTTCCGGCGGCTCGGTGGCCGGCCGGCCAGCATGGGTCACCCTCAAGGTCAGGTGGGTCGGGCTGGAGGTTTGTGCAATCAATTGGCCATGGACATGTGTAAAGGCTTTGATCCAAAGTGGAATGGGGCATGGCTAGATTTGGACCTAAATGGGTCAACCCACCCATTTGGGCTAGGTGCACCACCCAAGGCCTGGTTTAAGGCTGAGGAGAAAGTGATTTGGATCAGCTTGATTAGTGGGGTCAAGTCACGATCCAAGTACAATTAGGCTTAAGCATGGTTTAGTGGAATCATGTAAGTGGTTAACCACCTTTAGGAGTTAAGGAAAGAGCCTCCTCCTTTTGCCCAAAATGGCATGGTGACATGTAAAGAGGCTCTCATGGCTTGCATATGGCTTATGCATGGCTCCATGGCTCCATTTGGCTTGGGAAAAGTAAAGTCAATTTCATGGAAATGGATTTAAGGAAAATTTTGGTATTTAGGGGTGATTTGGCATGAGGCTTGATTTGGAATTATTTGATGATGAATTTAGGACTTAGGGATGATTTTAATTGAAAGTATGATGAGGGGAAATGTCATATGGGCCTTGGAAGAATTTTGGGCTTTTTTGAAAGGGTTTTAGATGGGCTTTTAAGATGGATTAGGAAAGTGGGCTCTTGAATTTTAAAATGGATTTTGGGATGAAATTTTGTAAAGAGGTTGGGCCAAATAATTATTGGGTTTAGCTCATGGATGTGTCATGAGTGACTTGAAGCAAATTTGGGGTAGTTTGGACTTGAATTGGGTTGGATTTGAATTCTTTTGGTGAATGGGCCAATGTAGGTCAAATTGGGCTAACTTGGGCCAATGTTGGGCTAGGGTTGAAATTGATGTAAAATAAATATTAAGAAATGTTTATGGGAGTGTTTCAAAAAGGTTTTGGCTTTGGTTGGGTTTTAATTTTGGGGTTTGGGCCTATTTGGGTTAGATTTGGGTTTAGGTCAAATTTGGGCTTTTTGATTTTGGGTTGAATTTGAGTGGGGTTTGAGTCAAAATCTTGGGCAAATCATGTTAGTGTTTTGTTTATGAGGATGTTAAGGAAGGTTTAGAAAAGATTTGGGGTTAATTGGAGTTGAATTGGGTTAGTTTGGGCTAAGTTTGGGTCATGGGTCCAAATTTGGGCTTTAAGGCCCAAAGTGAAATTGGATCCAAATGTCAATCAAATTGGACTTGGATTTGGTCTAAATTGGTATTGGGAATGTTGAATTGAAGTTTAGAATTGAATTGGACCAAAATTGGGGTCAATTGGGTATGTTTGGTTTGACATTGGGTCCACTTTGGGTTAAAATGGGTCAATTTGGGGGTTTTGACAAAAGTAGGGTAAATTGACAAAATTGGCCCATGGTGTAGTTGGACAAAATGAAATTGGGAATATTTGGGATTTTCTGGAATTTTCTGGGAATTTTCTGAATTTTTGGATTTTTAGGCCAAGAAGGGTATTTTGGGTATTTGGAGGGTATTGGGGGGTTTTCTTGGAATTTTTGGTATTTTTGGGTATGGATGATCAATTTGAGTGATGTGGAGGTGTTTGGGATTGATTTTGGAAAATTTTAGGTAATTTGGAGATTTTGCAAAAATTTGGGTAATTCGAGGGTTTTGGGTAGGTTTAGTAGGTGTAGGGTCCGGGGTCAAAAATTGAAAATTTGGGAAATTGAAGATTGGGTGAATTTGGGTGGGGTGAAATCATTTTGGTTGAGCCATGAAGCCATTTCAAGCCCATATGAGCCATGAAAGGACTCATTTGAGGCATTCACTATGTTGTTCCTAACCCTCTTAGCTGAGGGCTTAGGGGTTAAGGACCATCCATGTGAATCACCTACATGAGTCGGGAGGTCAAGTTGGGTATGGGTGTGGTTTTAGGAAGTGTGTGGAAACGTAGTGTGTAAGTGTAGTGTATATCGGCCCCTTCACTGGACCGAGGCCACCCGAGGCGATCTAAGGCCAAAGAGTCTATAGGAACTCATCCTTTAAACTTCCACATTTGATTTCAACCCTCTAGGTGATTAGGGGTCTATAGTCGAGTTTGTGGAGTTTGCAGGGAGTTTAGAAGTGGTTTGAATTTCTAAAAGGCGGGTCCCAATTCTAGTCCTCTAAGATAGTCGAAAGGAAAAGCCTAAGGCTAGATCCTAAGCACTAAAAGAAGAAGGGAAGACCTCATCAAAAATGAGGTCAACGAGGTCCATTTGTTGACCTCATTTTTGATGAGGTCTTCTCTTCTCTCTTTAGTACTTAGGATCTAGCCTTAGGCTTTTCCTTTGACTATCTTAGAGGACTAGAGATGGAACCTACCTCTTTAGAAACTCAACCACTTCTTAACTCCCTGAAAACCCCATAAGCTTGATTGTAGACCCCTAATCACCTAGAGGGTTGAGATCAAATGTAGAAGTTTAAAGGATGAGTTCCCTATAGGGCTCTTTGGCCTTAGGATCACCCTGGGTGGCCTGGTCTGGTGAGGGTTGAATTGCACATACACTACACTCCCACACACATTCCAAGTCCTAAAACCACACTCTCACCCAACTTGACTTCCTGACTCATGTAGTTAATTCATATGGATGGTCCTTAACCCTTAAACCCCTGGCTAAGAGGGTTAAGAACAACATAGTGAATGCCTCAAATAAGTCCTCTCATGGCTCCTATGGGCTTAACATGGCTTCATGGCTCAACCAAAATGATTCCATTTCACTCACACTTGCTCAATTTTGATTTTTCCAAAATTTCAATTTTTGACCTCCGGGGCCCCGGACCCACCAAACCTAATAAAAGCCCTTGAAACAACCCAAAACCACCAAAATTTTCAAATCACCCAATACTTTTCCAAAATTAACCTTGAACATTTCCCAACCATTCAAATTAATCATCCATAACCAAAAATACCAAAATTTCCAAAAATACCTCCAATACCCTCCAAATTACCAAAATGCCCACTTGACCCAAAAAATCCAAAAATTCCAAAAATTCCCAAAACAATCCAGAAAATCCCAAAAATTCCCAATATCATTTTGTTCAACAACACCATGGGCCAATTTTGTCAATGTACCCCACGTTTACCAAAACACCCAATTTGACCCATTTTAAACCCAAGTGAACCCAATGTTAAACCAAACCACCCCAATTGACCTCAATTTTGGTCCAATTAAATTCTAAACTTAAATTAAATATCCTCAAGATCAATTTAGACTAAATCCAAGTCCAATTTGATTGACATTTAAGCCCAATTTCATTTTTAAGCTTAAGGCGCAATTTTGGCCCATGACCCAAACTTAGCCCAAACCAACCCAATTCAACTCCAATTGACCCCAAACCTTTTCTAAACCACCCCTAACATCTCCATAAACAAAACACTAACATAATTTGCCCAAAATTTGGACACAAACCCCACTCAAAATCAACCCAAACCCAAAATCCCCAATTTAGCCTAAACCCAAGCTTACCCCCAACTTAGCCCAAATCCCAAAATTGAACCACAACCAAAGTTGAAAACTCTTTGTAACACACCTATAAACGTTTCTCAACATTAATTTTACATCAAAACCAACTTTAGCCCAACCTTAGCCCAAGCTAACAAAATTTGACCC